>CM070064.1:12713246-13913246 GCA_036320875.1 Cotoneaster glaucophyllus | reverse complement strand
TAATTTGATCACGACAATCCACGAGGCACAACGCGATGAAGAGTGAAGCAGCACCACCTCCACAAGGCACCATCGTGGCAGCCACCATGGTAGCAACCACAACAACGACCATCGGCAAGCCCACTGCCCATGGTGTGCAAGCCACCTCCCAGCAGCAAGCCCAGGCCCATGCCACAAGGCAGCCAGCCCAGCGCAAGGCAGCCCATATTCAAGCCCACGGTGCTGCAATTGGAGCTGCCCAGACCTTGCGGGCCCAAGGCCAGCGCGAGCCTAGTGCACTTCGAGGTTGAGCCAAATACCAGCGGGCGCAAGCTACGTTACTCTAGCCCTTGTGGGCTCAAACCCAAGGCGAGTCGGCCAGAGCCACGACTCGGCGCGAGCCTAACGCATTCCCGAGCCGAGTTGAGCCCAGGCCTAGCATCCATATGCGCCATACATAGAGTAGCTCACTCATGTGGCCCTCCAAGTAGTCCAAACAGGTCCAAGGCTGGTTCAATTGTTCCAGCTTCAGACTTCTGGACTGATGATTGAACCGGGGATATTTTCACCCTATTTCTCCACATATTTGACATATCTCAACTCAAATCTCACGCACGGAGTCTATTACACTTCCATTACTCAAGGAGACGCATACCATCCAAGCTCTTCCAGCCCAAATGGAAAACACTTATTTATAAGCGCCCTCGCACAGTAGACGACCTTTGTGAATCAACTTTTGCAGCGTATCGAGATGCAACGTGCCCCAGATGAGGTGTCCCGAAGTAAGACAAGGGTAGACGATGAACCTCTCCAGCAGAGTCCCGGCAAACAGCTACTCTATCAGCCACGAACCGAGCGTTCAGGCAGTGTATACTCCTGATTAGGCCCCTGAGATATTGTATACTCCCGTCTTAGCGCGTGAATGAGCGTGCACTCACGATTACGCCCACAAACGAGCATACACTCACGGTTTGGGCCACACTACAATAATCAACATGAGTAACCTTCCAGGCGAAGTGTTCATTCGTGGTTAGGACCATAAAGAGCATCATTCACCTCACATTGGAGTAGGCAGCATGATGGACGGAGAGAAGCAGTCACTTAATCTAGCTCAAGTTCAACCGGCAGCCTGCGAGAAATTCGCTCGACTGCTAGGAATGTACAACATGCACTGCAACTGCGGCATAGACTAGTCGAGCCTATAGAATATCAGCCTAGACCAGCAGGTCACGATCAAGGGTAGCCGAGAGCTCTGCTACTCCAACAAAGGAAAATTCAGGAAGAAATAGAGAGGTTCATGACCGAGTGATTGCGCGACTTCCAACGCAATGAGGTCACTGATGAGGCATTACGACGGGACATGACCAACATAAGTCGGTTACCCTTCAGGGACGAGATCGAGCAGGCAGAGCCTTCACGCAAATTCAGCATGCCACATTTCATATCCTTTAAATGAGATGAATACCTAGAAAGATACTTGAAGCACTATCGAAGCACAATGATCCTTTATCGGAACAACGATGCTCTTATGTACAAAATATTCGCCACCACTTTACAAGGCGAGGCGCAAGATTGGTTCCACACCCTGCCACCACAATCCATCTAGAGTTTCAATGATCTTTCTTTGGTTTTCACCAAAGAATATTTATCATACCGCTCGATCAAAAAGAAGTCTGATCATTTGTTCAACATCAAGAAGAACCCAAAAGAATCACTTCGTGACTATGTGAAGAGGTTCAAAGCAGAGAAGGCAAAGATAGTCGGATGCAACGACTCGATAACAAGTGCATCCTTCCAAAAAGAACTCTCAGCAGACCACCCGTTATTCGGATAATTGATCATGAAAGAAAACTAACTATGGCAGACTCTTTCGCTCTGGTAGAGAAGCATGCACTTTGGGACGAGGCTTACCAATGGACATTCAAGGCAAATCCGAGCGATCTTGAATATCAAGTCCACCACTACTTTGAAGGAGATTCAAGGTCTGACCAAATAAGCAACCTCATCTGAAGCAGCAATAAGCTCTACCTTCATACGAGAAGAGTTGGGGGCCAAATGACTTGTATTCCACAGTTTAAAAGTTCTCATTGATGCGGAAAACAGCTACTAGAAATTCAATAGCTAACTTTGGTGACAATTGTTGCAACCTAAAAGCTCAACTTCTACATTCAGATGTATGCAGTCATCCTCATGACGCACTATTCTGCCCAATACAAACGTGTGACGATAAAGGCGCAGACACTAGTGGATGCAAAGTTTTCTGACGAATGCAACAACTCAGCCTAAAAGGCGCGCCAAGCGTAGATGAACACTAGAATGACACATTCGGAAGCAAGTTTTTTCCTCGTCGCCCCAAAAGATTCTACATAGGAGAAACATATAACGGCAATTGAGCTACCTCATGCTGCGCGTCATATGGCCCCAGCCGACCCTTGCTCTATAATTTAGCTCTAGAGTAGCCCAATACAGGCAGTTGAGCATCTCCTGTTACGTGTAACATGGCCCCAACTCCACGGCTCCCTATCGCGCCTTCACGCCTAGCCTAGGCGACGTAATAGAGTAACCCAATGACGTATCGGAGGAAACTGAGCACGCCCTAGCCATGCCTGCTTCACCCGAGGGAGACTTCTGGCATTTGCACGTCGACGGCGCATCCAACTACAAGGGCTTGGTACAGGCGTGGTCCTTGTCTTCCCAGACGGTTTGATGCTCTAACATGCAATCACTCTAGGCTTCAAAGCATCCAATAATGAAGCATAGTACAAAGCCTTATTACCAGGCCTCTGAATGACAAAAAACTTGGCAGTGAAAAAGCTTGCAATTTATTCTGATTCCCAGCTAATCACCCACCAGATTACTGGGAAGTACACGACAATACATTTGAAGATAGTGCAATACCTAGAGAAGATACAAAAGCAACTTGAGGTGTTTCAGACTTATACCCTCACTCAAGTTCTGCGGGCAGACAACGCCCACATAGACGCTCTAGCCGGCTTAGGCTCTGCCCTCAACCACCAACTCAAACGCTCTTAGTGGTGGGCGCGACGCGATTCTGTGCGGTTTCGAATGAAACCACAACCGAAACTGAAAGTTTTTGCGGTGCGGTGCTGTTTGGTGCGATTTTGAAGCCAAAACCAAAATGAAACCAAACTGTTTGGTTTGATTCGGTGCGGTTTCAAATGGTTTCGGTTCAATTTTTGAGAAAAAATGTACAATTCAAAATATACACCTATTTACGCATAAGACGATCTTATTTTCCTCATATATTAATTAATGAACATGTTGAAAAAACAACAACAACACTGCAGCAAAAAACAGCGGCAAAACTGCAAGAAAAAAGAAAATGCAGCAAAAAACAGTAGCAAAATTGCATAAAATTGCAGCAAAACATCAGAAAAATAGCATAAAAAAAAGCAGAAAAACAACATAAAAATGCAGGATAACTACAAATAAATTGCAACAAAAAAACTGCAGAAAAACAATAGCTAGCCTGTACCAAAACTACAGCGAATGACAACTACTAAAATTGAGACAACATCCAATGCATCAATGGGTTTAAATCCTTACGCATCACATCTACTAAAATTCAACTTGATCACCAATCACAATACTTTACTACAACCCAATTGAAAAGTTAAGTTTGCCATAATACAACTGAAGTTCAAACTTCAAAGTTTCAAACAAAGTTCAATGTCAAAATGCCTTATCACATTAGTACAAAAAAAAAAAATGGTTCATGGAATTCAACAAAGTCTTGGTTTTCAACTTACTTTGCATCGTTCATGTTTCAAACCTTTGCCTTTCATTTTCCTTTTGGACACTTATTCTTTGAAGGTTTGGGAGGCTTTTGAGCTTGTGAAGACCTTGCACCTTGTAAACGCAAAAAGAGAGGTTCTTGTGAATTAGAACCTTGTGGTTGTGGATTAAGAGTAAGAGAGGCAATGCTTAAAGCCGATTTGGCCAATTCTACACAATACAAAACATAAAAAATATAATTGATGTTTAGTTGAAAAAAGAAAACGAAGAAAGTTCTTTTACCAGATTTTAAATATACTAAATTTTAATTACGATACTTGGCAAACTCCAAACATGACAATTTTGAACCATTTCCGTATATCCCCCTAATACTACACCTGACTAGAGAACAACAAAACAGAAAATCAATGAAAACAGAACAAAATAACTCATACGCAACAGTGCTCCAATAGCACGAAAGAACCAAACCTCAAATTCTGAGAAAACTAAAGCCAATAAGTACGTTAACAAAAAAAATATGTTCCACAAATGATTCACAATCTTTCCCCTAGCACCATTAAAAATACTCATATTTCTCTACATCCAAAGAGAAGCAACTGCGTTGATATAGTAACATCTATGACCTCCTTGTCAGTAACAGGCGATTTGCAAAAGCTGACATCGAGCATACGAGTTCAACACACAACCAACGTACCCAAAACATGAAAATTCTTGATTTTGCTATCAATATATAATGTGGTATGCAAAACACTCGAAGAAAGTGCTAAGCTATTCCAGCCCCCTCAATATGAACGATGCTCATAACAGAAATAAACATAGTTTCATCTCGTCCCATATTGAAGATTCAATGGATTCAACTTCGATTTCACATCCAAGACTTTAAATTGAAGACCAATAACTTTATCACAATAAAAGATCACGTAAACACGATAAAACAAAACAAAACAACACAAATTTGACACGCCACGTAATTTAAAAAAAAAAGAACAAAGAAAAAAAAAGAAAAAAAAAGGAAAAAGAATTGAGCTGCAAATTACTAGAAAACAGTGGAGGGTGGTTTCTAAAGAAATTAATAATTTACAACTTAAATTGATACTTGGGTGGTTCCTAATCTAGTTCCCCTTTTGATTCACAAACCCTATCCCTAAAATTAATTATAAACCTTAACCCAGTTCCCCTTTTGAATCTTTGATTCAAACGAACCCTAACTGTAAAATTAATTTAATTACAAATTATTAACTAAACTAACTAATACAAGTTCTAAGTTGTTACCATATTATCTGGAACGAATAGCAGGTGAATGATTTGTAGAGTTTAGGGCTTGCGGAAGAAAAGGATCTGGGGATGCAAACAATGTGGTCGTAGAGATGCAAGCAGCCAGGTCGCAGAGATGCAAGCAGTGAGTTCAGGGCATTGATGTCAACTGTGGAAGAGATAAAGATGAGTTTTGAGAGAGAGATGAAGATGAGTTTTGAGAAAGAGAGAGATGGACAGATGTATCATGTATAGACTCGAATAGTGGTGCAAAATTGGATGACTAGTGTAATTGAACTAATTAAAACATAACATTCAATATATGGTGCGGTTTCGGTTTCGGTGCGGTTTTGAAAACCCAAAACCAAAACCAAACAGTTTTCTTTGCCGCGATTCGGTTTCAAAACCACAACAGTTTCAAAAATGCAAGACCAAACTGTTTGGTATGATCCGATTCGATTCGTGTTTCGATTTCGATTTTCAATTCCAAGTGCCACCCCTAAACACTATATTCCAATAAAGTATCTAGATAAGCTAAACATGGAGGCGGAGCCAGCAACCAAGGTGTCACAGGTTAGTACAACTCCAAATTGGCAAGATTCTATTATAGATTACCTAATCAATGGCACACTCTCCATGGAAAGATTGGAGTGTAGAAAGCTCCAAACAAAGGCAGCACGCTACTACATGTGGAACAACATTCTCATCCAAAGATCCTACACTGGACCACATCTCCGCTGCCTAGTGCCTCCCGACGACCTAAAGGTTCTAAGCTCAATCCACCAAAGTGTTTGTGGAAATCACTTTGGAGGCCGATCCGTAGCACAAAAGGCTCTAAACGCAGGCTACTACCGGCCTACTATGTATCAAGATGCTAAGAAATCAGTACAAAAATACGACCGCTGCCAACAGTACAAGTTGGTACCAGCACTGCCTACCAGCGAACTACACTCACGACGAGTCTTTGACCGTTAATGCAGTGGGCAATCGATGATAGGATTAAATACACACCACAAAGTAGCACACAAATGTCCTATTGATTTTCCTTATTAACACTATGATTTGTCAATTGTAGCATATGAAAATAAGGGTCTTTCCCGCAGAAGATTGTTTTATCTAACTACTTAAAATGTCACAAAAAATGGGCTGCTGTCCCTACTGACCAGCCACCGAAAAATAATTATTAGACCAACTTACACTTATCTAAAGTCTACAAAATTTTATATGCAGACACTAGACACACAGAGCTACATTTGCACAAAGTTTTGGAATTTTTGGAGTAGATTTGCTATTTAAATTAAATCGAACAAAAACAGGACAGAAACATATTTTAAGTAGTTCACAAATTAAGAAAAACTAGTTAGGGGAATTGCTATCCACCACCAAATAATCATGCAAACAAGTTATGTTTCATTCAAAATCCTTTTATTTCCA
Source organism: Cotoneaster glaucophyllus (assembly GCA_036320875.1). Classification (NCBI taxonomy): domain Eukaryota; kingdom Viridiplantae; phylum Streptophyta; class Magnoliopsida; order Rosales; family Rosaceae; genus Cotoneaster; species Cotoneaster glaucophyllus. The sequence goes on along the minus strand of CM070064.1, from coordinate 13,906,823 downwards.
GATGATGATGCTCAAGTTGGCTCAATGTTAGAACTCAACCTATGACTCTTTCTTATGTAGTATGTTAAGAGAATGGCGTTTTCAACTTAACTTAGTCCCTAGCATGCAATCTTGAATGACGTGGTCATAGATTTAACAAGTAGAAATCATTAAGAATGAAAGGAGTTTGAGTCATCACAAGGCATCGTAAGTACTAGTGTTGTCTTACTTATCCTAGAAATTGATTCACATGTTAATCGCAATTAACAAGTACTACTCTAGAACATATGTAGGTCCTCATTCGACAAGGGCAGGCACACACATATTCATGGCATTAGAATCCTAGATATGCTTACTAAGTATGCATCTTTAGAAAACACATAAAGAATTCATCAAAGAGACAAGTAGTGAAGCAATTTTCATCCTTACATAAAAGAAATTGAAACGAAATGTCATAACACATTTGCAATCATATTCGGGGCTTCAAAATAGCCCCTAACTACTAAAAATTTAGTTATATATTATTCTCAAATTAAACCAAAAGAAAGACATGGGTTTGAGAAGATAAAACCGAAAGAAGATAATACCAAAATTTCCTCCTTCCTCTATTGCTTCCCTCTTCATCGTCCAACTTCTTGCTGCCTTGCCTTTTTCCCTTCCTTTCCGCTGCAACCTGCAGCCTTGTTTATTTCTTTTTCAAAATTATTTCTGTAAAAACTGCCATTTATTACCTCCCCCAACGCTGCTTTTAAACCAATACTTGATGCATCATTTCCATAACTCCCCCCCCCCCCCCCCCCCCACTAATAGCAATTTAGTGATGACAATAAGTGAGAGGAAATGGTAAACAAATTGTAACTCTTTAGGTAGCCTTTATGCCCATTACTCCTACTTAATCCTCATCTTTAATTCCATTTCCTTTGATATTTGAATAGGTGTCAGCTGGCTTGTTCTTGACTGCATCAGTTTTGGCTGCTAGATTTATTGGGTTTATTGCTTTCATTGCAGTTACAAACTGCTCAGCTTCTTGTGAACCTTTCAGTGTTAAAATAGCCATAACTTCTTCTAGAAAAATGATATTAACATTCCGAGAAATGATCCAGAAAATAGACATCTGTAGCTTTCCAAGCATATAAGGCTCATTCTCTAATTCATTATGATCTGTTCATAACTTGCTTCCAAAGTCAGCTGATCTGCACATGTAGTTTTGACGAATTTGTTACTTAAAATCCCACTTGTGCTATTTTTCCTTTCTTTGCTTGACAAATCCTACAAAACACAAAAACAAAGTAAATAGCTCAAAAATATAAGGAACTAACTAAGAAAAGACAAGTAAATTTGATGTAAAATATATATAAATATGAGCTTATCAATCGACTTGGTAAAGCCAATGTCGCTCGTTACTAGGGGCAGATGCATGATGCTTGTGGCAACTAACTACTTCACCAAGTAGGTGGAAGCAGGGCCCATGACAACCACAACTCAGATGGACATAGAGCGCTTCGTAAGGAGGAACGTCATTTGCCGATTTGGCATCCCTCAATCCATCGTCATAGACAATGACCCGCAATTCGTAGGTAGATTTAGCGAAGTTCTTCCAGAAATATGGCATCAAGCAGCATATGTCCATGCCGAGGTATCCCCAAGGCAATGGGCAGGCCGAAGCATCAAACAAGACAATTCTCGACTGCCTCAAGAAATCCTCTCCGACAAGAAGGAAAAATGGCCAGACGAACTTCCTGGAGGTCTATGGGCGTATCTCACAACCAAACAATGAGCAACTGGTGAGACTCTTTTCTCTTTGGAATTTGGTTAAGAAACAATCATTCCTCCCCATGTCATCATGCTAAGTATCAGCACTCTACTGCCAAGCATCAAACAGAACATAAAAGAGATGGCCACAAACTTAGATCTGGCAGAGGAGAAACACAAGAAGGTCATCACCAGCATTGCAGCCTACCAGCAACAGCTCCTCTCCAGCTATTACAAAAGGGCCAAGATCCAGTAGTTCTAGCCTGGAGATCTAATTCTAAGAAAAGTCTTCATCACTAACTGCAGAGAAAGCTCCAAAAAGATGGATCTCATCTGGGAAGGTCCGTACAAGATCAGTAAAGTAGGCGACAAAGGTAGTTACACCCTCGCCACCCTGAACGACAAAGAGAAAAAAAAGCAGTGGAACGCCTACAATCTGAGGAAGTACCATGAGTGACCTCCTACTACATCAAAGCCCGAAGACTTAAGCGGTTTGACGGGCACCACCTTGCAAGCCGAAGACTATCCAGTTGTTATGCAGTTCCTACCTTACAGCTAAGTTTTTGTTCATTTCACTCGTTTTTCAATGACGAATTTAGAAGTAATCTAGAACTTGGCTCGGCTGCATGCTTACAACAACTGATCACTCCTACACTTCAAAAGAAGAACACACTCTTCTTAGGGACTTATCGCAGGAATTACACCCCCTGGGGACCAACCATGCTCTCTAGTGCGAGAAGGTAAACCAATTCCCCGATACCCATTTGGGTGCTCTCCAGTACAAGAGGATAAACTAATTGCTCTCCAGTGCGAGAGGGTAAACCAATTCCCCAATACCCACATAGGTTTGCTCTCTAATGCGGCAGTGTAAACTTTACACTCCAAATATCCAGACATGGATGAGTTGGGCTGCCCTATTGTAACTAGGTGCACGATGGCTTGCGCTGGGATTCCTAGAAGTAGCCATAATGGTCTTTTTCAAGGTTTAGCTAACGGAAGGATTTTGGGTCTCTTGGTCTAATTCGCAGGGAACCGGGCCTTAGAGATGAAGGAGACACATTACGTAGTACGTCCTATAAACAGTTGCCCTGGAACCCTGAAGTCGCTACCGAGTGCACTAAGGTAGCCTACAATTTCCAGAAGACTGCTTACAGCTTGCCCTTCGAGCAGTGAGCCTCGCTAAACTTATGCAACCACACGTTTTTGAGAAAGTTAAACAAGTTAGCGTGCATATACGAAGCTTTATCCGCTACCAACATACTACACAGCTGATAAGCTTCACCTCTGCCAAAGCGTGGGATGATCACATAAGATTTACACTAATTCCTAAAAGTGTTGTGATACTTGATACGCAACCCACATAATTTGTTACATAAAAGCAAAGAGTTCTCTCGAACCTTTGCTCATGAAATTCCATACAATCGCGTATTTTTGATACGAAAGGTTAGCGAATTTCATAACCTAAAAATCTTTAGTACGTTGTGATGTAGGCCACACATCTCAAATGATTGAAGAAACCCAAGGTTAGCAGCTAAGTGGTTACGTGAACTCGTCTACTTCTGTAAGTAAGGCGTCTGGGTGCCGACCCTATAGCTAACAACTTTGCAAAGTTTTATACCAACACCCATGGCTGCATAAGCTATGCAGGCATGTCTGCTTATAAAAAAGTAGCACGTCTGCCGCTGGTCTAAAAGTCAAAGGTTGGGCATGAACAAAAGAAGTGAAGATGAAGGAAAATGAAGGAATTAAGTTTACTAAATATTCTAGCAAAATTGATAAACAACTAGCAAATGCCAAAGGAGTTCAACCAAAGCAAAAACCAACAAGGAAAACAAAGAAAATCCTAAAGGCTACTTAGAAGACTACTCTTCAGCAGCTTGGACATCCCACGACTACTTGATCGCCACACCTTCAGCAGAGGCACTATCCAACGCTTCATCCCCAGCTACTCCAGCTTGGGCACCAACTTCTCCGACTACTTCACCAATGGAAGCTCAAAAGTAAAGGCAAGCAATTCTTCTGGAGAAATAGAGAAGGTCTCGATGTCTTTCCCAACAAACTTAAAGTCAGACGGCTTCCTCAAGAGATGGTCTACAAAACCCAGCTTGTAGAAATCGACTTGACTCTGAACAAGTGAAGTCTCGAGCTCAGCTTTCTCACCCTTCAGCTGCTCATTCTTTTTTAGTAGACCAACACGGATGCGCTGCAACTCATCCACTTCATTCTTTAGACTTTCGTTGATCTTCAGTGCACCTTGGAATTCCAACACTTGGGGTTCAAACCTATCAACGACCTTCTTAAAGTGGATCACTTGATTATAAGTAGCAATCAGCTTTTCATCCTTTGCATAAGCAGCAGAACGAAGTTTAGAGACGGCATGTTCAAGATCTTGAATCTGAGGTATGTAACATCCAATCTCCTTCTCTGCACTTTCATATTTAACTTGGATCATGTTAAGCCTAGTCTTCAAATCAATGATCTTTTGGCGAGCGGTCTCAAGTTACAGAGAAGTAGGGGTAGAAATGTTAAACCCCTTCAAAGTAAGATCGTCTCCGTCGAGGAATAAGCTTTGGCTGCCACAACCTTTGCCACGCCCTTGACAGTCTTGGTATCCTCTTGGTCAAAGAGCATAGACTCGGCTACCAGAATGCCGTTTAAAAGCATCATTGCAAGTAGAGCAATCCTCCTATATTCGGTCGAATGCTTTACAAAAGAACTTGGGAAAACAACCCCTCTGACGCCATTAACAAGTTTGGCACACGCGTCCATATCTTTAAGAAGATTAGGCTTCAAAAGCTCACAGATCTCAACAGCTTCCCCATAAACAAGCTTAGTGGATTTCTCACAATTGCCCACACGAGCAGTCTCCTCTTTCTCAGCAGGCAAATCAGTCTCAGCAGCAAAGGGAGTGGGCTTTGGCACCACTTTAGCAGCAGAGTCTACCTTGTCGCTTTTTATAGTGGCAAACATCTCCAAATATGAATCGGACTTAGCTCCTAACAGATGTCTAGGTACAGATGTCGACACTAGGGGCACGACAGAACCTTTACGCAGAGCAATCATATCAGCACTTGTACTAGCCATTTTCGGCATGGCAAACGTCACAGACTCAGATCTAGCAACCTTATTTTTCTTCCAATCAGAAGAAGTCAAGTCAATCACAGACCTTTCGGCAGCAGGCAGACCCTTACGAACAGTAGAGGAAGTCTTCATTTTTTTCTCAACCGGTATCTCTTGAGCAGGTAGGGAAAACCTCTTTTTTTCCACCTTCATTCATAGTAGGCTCCACAACAGCAATCGGACGAGCCAATGCATCCACCTTGATCCTCTTCATCTCCTCTCTCTGGAGCAGGCCACCTTTCTCCTGGTAAAGAGGACTAAGCAGCCAACTTCATTCACGGTACTCAGCATGTGAGCTCAACCTATGATAGCTTTTCCTTCACTTTTTTCTCTCAGATCAGCAGGAGGCATGCATGCCCAGCATTCCAGCAGCCCATAAGGCACGTGACCTCCTCATTTCTCTCAATTGCCGGCCTGGTCCGCATAAAGTCTAAAAGCCCAAATGACATGAGCCATACGACTCGTCTAGCACAACTGCCCCTTGGCTAAAGCCAAGCTGAGCAGCCAAGTAGTGGTCATTGCCACAACACCTCCTTAGCCCATGCCGAGCCGGCTCCTGGCTCCTGCCAGCCGACGTGCCGCACCACCCCGACGGCTGCCCTGCGACAACACTATCCAAGAAGAAGACAAGGAAAATTAATTTTTTCTTACCTTGGTGGGGCGCGGAAAAGACAAAGAAAGCAACGAAAGACGGTCATTTGCACGGGCAAGTGTAGAAAATTGCTAAGGGAGAGGGAACAAATATCCTCTAGCTTTCTCTTTCTTGTACGGTAGAATAAATTGCTCTTTGAAGTTGATTTAATCATCTACTTATGGTAGACCTAAATAGACTTTGGAAGTGATTTATTTCCATTTCCTAGAAGGATCTAATTCCAATTAAAGAGGGAATCCACGTCAAAATAGGAAACAATCATATGTTTCCCAAAGTAATAGAAGATATCTACACCTGCAGCCTTTTCCTGTGAGCAGCCAAGTAGGTGTGGGGGCATTTGTGGAGCAAAAAATAATCAAGAAAATTATGGAGGTGACACGTGGACTTTTGGGTTAAAAAGACAAAATTACCTTGAGGCACATTAGGATTCCTACGCACATGCAACAGACAATAACAGCTCAATCAAGGTTAAAGGTGATCAAAATTGTATTTATTCAAAACCCTCTCATCACTGCTCATCAAATCATCACCCACAAGGTAACTCCCAATTATTCTTTTCAAATTGGGATTAATTACCAAATTATTTGATTAATTACCAAATTGATTGCAAGATATTATTTGACATAATATCTTGCAATTAGGGCCAAAATTCTACCATAAGTGGCCAGTCCTTATTTCTCCAAATAGGGCTGGCCACACCCCTATATATAGCCCCACATTTCTCCAAAAACCTAAGTTCATTCTCTCCCTAAAGATTCCCTAAACACTTTCTCTCAAATTCTAACTTTGGCATCAGAGATTCTTCGGCCAAAGCCCCCAATTCATCGTGGGCACATGAGGCTCTTGGCCTTGATCTTATGTATTATTATTTTGCAGGTGCATTTTCGTCAAAGGAGAAGACGGCGGAAATTTGCATCCACAATTATGGTCTACTCACCTTTTCTATTTTGCGCCCCCTCAGGACATAGTGACGAAGAGTACGACCTCAGCGTCAAGGCATTCCCCTACTAGTGACTTTGTGATCTTCCATTTGTGTATGATTCCCTTATGATGTTTTGTAATTTGAATTCTTATCTACTCTCATACTTCTGTGTAGTAGTGTTTTCTGGAAATATTTGCCTATATTTTGTTTCGGATCTGTGATCATTAAACCTTCTGTTGCACTCATGTTTAATTCGAAATCTTATTTACTGTTTCTTAGCATTGGATATTCATAATCGTTGTTATTTGTTTATGACTTTTGATATTCAGATTCTTATGAATTTATGGCTTTCATCACTTTCGAGTGTCGGCCAGTACGTGCCATCTAGGGCTTTTGAAGACAACTCTAATTCTCTTTAGAGTGCTCTCTTCATTGGTGCCATCTTCAAATTTCTTTTTATCAGTAGAATGTTGGAATTTGTAGTATCCACAATCTATGGTCCCACCAACACTCGTTCACAAACCTAGGTCCAGCACAGTAGTGTCTCGTATGCTTTGCCATAAAGTGCCTTAAATGGTTCCATACCGATGCTAGAATGGTAACTGTTATTATAGGCGAATTCCACCAAAGACAAATACTCATCCCAGCTACCCTTCCACTGAAGAACGCATGTTCTCAACATATCTTCAAGAGTCTGTATCGTTTTCTCATATTGACCATCTTTCTACGGATGGTAAGCAGTGCTGTATAATAACTTAGTATCCAAGGTGTCATGAAAGGCTTTCCAAAATCTGGAAGTAATCTCGAATCTCGATTTGATACGATAGTGACCGGTACACTGTAATACTTGACAATGTTCTCAATAAATAGTTTTGCTAACTTATCTACTTTATAGTTCTGCTGGACGGGTATAAAATGAGCTAACTTAGTAAGTCTATCCACAATCACCCAAATACCATCATACTTTGACCAAGTCTTCGGTAACCCATACATGAAACCCATAGTGATATCCTCCCACTTACAAACTGGAATATGAAGGCTTTGCAATAATCCATCAAGTTTCTTCCTCTCCACCTTTACTTGTTGATAGATAACACATTTCCTCACATAATCGGCGATATCCCACTTCATACCATATTAATAATAATAAGGACGGATGGTGTGATACATTTTTGTATTGCCCAGATGCATTGCATACGCCGACTTATGTGCTTCATTGAGAATCTCCGTCTTCACTGCTTCGTTACTTTTAGGCACAAATATCTGGTTTCCCTGCATTAAAATTCCATCTTTCCATATTCTCAGGTCTTGCATCAACCTATTTTGCACTTGCTCCTTTAAATCTGTACACTACTGGTCGTGTTCTTGAGCTTCTCGTACTAAATCCATAAACATCGATCTAACCTGGAACAGGGCCAATATTGCCCCTTGTGGATCAGACAGCAAGGAAGTACCAACCTCTTTGAGAGAAAACAATAAGGGAATATGAACGGCCTAGAGAGAGGCAAGCTGTCCACGAGATTTCCTGCTAAGAACATCAGCAACAACATTAGCATGACCACTCAATAATGCAACCGTAGTCACTAATGAGCTCCGTTCACCTCTTCTGCCTCATATTCAACTTTTTTTGCATAAACACGTACTTTAAGCTTTTATGGTCTGTAAAGATATGACACTTCTCACCATAAAGATAATGTCGCCAAATTGTCAACGCAAACACCACTGCCGCCTGTTGTACTACTGTTGTTGGTCTAGAGCATACTTATGATTTCATTGTACTCTTTTGATTATGATTCTTTCACTGATTAATATTCCCTTTTGTTCTTAATTGTGAGATATTTTGTTATACTAAACTTAATTTTTTTTATTGTTTCTCATAATTATGAACACTCGTGGCGTAAATATGCCTCGTGGCAACGATGTACCTCATCAACCTCGTACTAGTGTTCTTGGTGGTTTTCGACAACTGGCTGCTGCTCTGCAACATGTGTTCCCAAGGAATAGCGGGCAGAGCAGCCAGAACCGTACTTATGTGGAGATTGCCCACAATTATGGTGTAGTTGACCTAAACATTGTGGGCGCTTGTGAGGAAGCGGAAGAATGGCTTGAAAAAGTCGAAGATGTTTTCGATGTGATGCATTGTCTCGAGGAGGAACGAGCGAGGACTGCAGGGCATTTTCTTCGGGGTGGCGCTAAAACTTGGTGGGACTCTATAAAGCGATCCCATATATCCATGACATGGAGAACTTTTTCGGAACTCTTTTAAGAGTATTTTCTCAATCCTTAATGTAGAGCTATGAAGAGACAAGAATTTTATGATCTTCGCCAGGGGAATATGTCTGTGACTGAGCTTGATTGTAATTTCTGGCGTCTGGCGAAATATGTTCCCTTTATTTTACGGAAACCAACAGGAGATGATGAATCAGTTTGATGTTGCTATATTTGATGAGATTCACCATATATGTCAGTCATGGAGTTTGATTCTTATGAAGGCATGGTCCATGCAGCTTTGAAGGTGGAGCGATCATTCTTGACTTCTAGCAGTTTGAGTCAGCCTCGGAATCAATTCACTCAGGGTCGAGGTTTTCGATCACAGAGCACTAGGAGCGTCCAACATCTTCTAACCTTGGCCCTAGACAATCCTCATCATTTAAACATCGTGGACAAAGATCAGGGAACGAGGCAGCGAGGCAGTCCTTCAGTAACTTTCTATCCACTGCTCCGATGTGTATGCGCAGTGGCAAACGTCACCAAGCAAATTGTGTTGCTGGGTAAGGTGAATGCTTTTAGATGTGGAGCCACAGGACATTATGCTCGTGAGTGCCTTATGGGTCGACCTTTTGAGAGCATCACATATGGTTCAGGCTATGGTGAAAGCAGTAGTTCAAGCTATGGTGAAAGCAATAGTTCAGGCTATGGTGGAGGTTAGGGGTGGGTTCAAAAAACCGAAAATCAAACCGAACCGACTTGACTGTAGGCTTCGTGTTGTTATAATTGTACCAGTAATATATTTATAGGTTTCTTATGTTTAATGCTTTATAAAATTTCTTAACTTTACAAACCCTAGCCGTCACACTCCCATTTCATTTCAGATCTCTCAAACACTTCTCTCTGTTTCGTCCGCTGCTTCCTCTCTCTACCTTTACTTCCTCAGTCTCTCTCTCTCCCTCTCCTTCATTTCTTCCACCAAATCACTCTCTCTCCAGTCTTCTACTGTCCTCCTCGCAGATCCCTTCTTCCAAACCATGATTTTCCCTCGCCCCTTTCGAGACCCGACGAAAAGAGGAATTGTAAGAGCTTGCGACGATCATGGCGATATCGCTGCAACAAAGGTTGTGGGTTTTATTTATTTGTCAGTTTATGGGTTTTTAATTTTACCCATTTGATATTTATGTAATTTAAGTTGAAAAAATTTGTATATTTCTCTGAATATGTTTTGGAATTTTCTAGATCTATTGTGGACTTGACTATGAATTTGAATGTGGGCACTGGGCATGCGATATTGGAGTCCGATTATGGCATTTAAACGAACCCATTTGCTTTTTCTTTTTTTTCGATCCGCATCGATCAATTAATTTGTTGAATTATTTCATGATTTTGTAAATTTTAAAGTTTTAGAATTTTGAATCCTGGCGATGTACATTTCCTTGAAGAATATATGTTTCTGTATTTGCTTAAGTTTGAAAATTTGAAATCGATCTGCTTGATCATAAGTAGTTGAATTATTTGAATATATTCAGGATTTTAAGGCTCTCAATGCTTTGATATATGAGAACTGGGAGGTTGATAGGTAGGTTCCTTCCAGGTTTTTATTCCTCACTCTCGTATAGGTGAACTTGGTTCGTTCAATTCTTAGGGAGAAGAAGGATCCACTGGGAATGAATGGGAAGATTGTTTACATCATTAACAAAAACAAAAACAAAACAAAAAAAAAAAATCGAAAAAAAACTGAAATCGAACCGGTAAAAACCGAAACCGAAAAAAACCAAACCGAAAAAGAACAAAAAAAAATGAACCGAACCGAACCAAAATTTCGGTTCAGTTTCGGTTTTAACAAAAAATCGAACCGTATTGAACCGAACCCAGCCCTAGTGGAGGTAGCAGCTCCGGCACTCAGCCTCAGAGCCAGGGACAGCAGCAGAGTACGGGGGAGGCCTCTGGTAGTCGTTCTTAGAGAAATCATGGTGGCCTCAGTAATCGTGGTGTTCGTACTTGTAGAGGCAGAGGCAGCGGTTTTGGACAGCAGGTTACGGAACAGATTAATGCTATGACGCAGCGGAAGGCTGAGCAGGATCCTCGAGCTATCACGGGTTTGTTATTTGTGTTTGATCGCTGGGTACATGTTTTGATTGATCTGATGGAACATTTTCATTTATATCATCACAATTAGCTCGAGTTGTGAACCCGTAACCATCTGATATCGGGTTTGATACACTTATACAGTTACCGCATGGGGAAATAATTTGTGCTCAGTGGAAGTTTAGGAATTGCCTAGTTTATGTAGATAGAATGCGGATAACGATGGAAATAATACATTTTATTAAATAGTAGCGTGTTATTAAATAGTATTATTTCTACCACTAAGGCGATGAAGTCCTTACAGAAAGGATGCGAAAGATTATTGGCTTATGTTGTTGCACCGAGAGAAACTTCTATCAATGTTGGTGATGTACCTGTTGTGAATGAGTTCACCGATGTGTTCCCTGATGATCTACCTGTTGTATAGACTTCATCATATTTATAAAATATTCATTTGAGAAGGGGTAAGCAAAATAAGATGTAGAAACAGAAGTTCTGTTTTTACACCTTATTTTGCTTATTTGGGAGCCGCTCAAACTAGGGAGGACTAGATCACTTTCCACAGATGCACCTATACACAAATAGAGACTATTTAATAACACGCTACTATAACGATGGAATTTAAGAAAACGGATAGCGAATTTGGATTCGGCACGTCAAAAAACCTAAGGAGGGACCTCGGGTTCCTCCACTTGGCGGCGACTTGGAAAGCCACGCGCCGCGATGGGTCGCCCAAAAGTTAGCTGGAAAATACGACGGTGCTGTCGTGGATGGAAGCACACGCTAAGATGGGTCGCTAGAAAGTAGGTCGGAAAAGTCTTCAGCGCCGCCGTGGATAGCGGCGGAGCACAGTACCTTCGACGGAGGCGCGTGTGCTCCACACGCCGGCCATGACAACCTTCCACGCGCGCTCACACATGGACCTATGCGCGGCCCATGGGGGGCCTACACGCCGACCATAGGATTTGGGTTTCAGGCTCGGGTCGGGTCGGATCTGATTCGGATCAAGGCTTGGGTTGCTAGGTTGGGCCTGGCTAGGGTTAATGGGCTGGGTATATAGGTTGGACTTGGGTTGGGTCTGGTTAGAGTTTGGGCCGGGTTAGTGGGTCATGGATTTGGGCCTGGATAAAGGGGGTTTGTGGATTGGGCCGGATAATAGATTAGATTTTGGGCCTGGTTTATGGTTGTGGGTCGAGTTAACCCGATTGCACTCGCGAGTGAAGAAGAAAACTGGAATTTTGGCCGGAATAATTTCCCAACTCCATTTGGGGTCAAAACACGATCAGAAAATCACATTTAAACATTAAATTGAAGCTTAACAAAAGAAGAACATGATTATGCCCAAATTATAACAAATCAAGATCGATTTATGGCCTGAGATTGTCTGCAACTTGTCGGATCTTCGCCGAAAATTCTGGAAATGGAAGACAAAGCATATGCATGAACAATTAGTCTAAATCTCAACCCAAAATCATCATAGATGCAAGAATATTTGATTATTCAAAGATTGAACCAAGGAATCTCACTTAGTATTAGAAGATAGAGCTCGAGACTCACGATAGTAATGGTGGATCACCCTACGATGCTCTGATGGTACATGCAAGGATGAACCTGAGTTCCTTGAGTCTCAAGGATTCTGTGTATGTAACTTTAGGGCTGGGTTTGTGAGAGAAACGAAGTAAGAGGGTAAGGTTGACGGAGTTTAGAGAGAAAATGAAAGAGTTTGAGTGCTCGAGGGAGTGGGGTTTTGCAGAAAATAAGAAAGAAAAACGAAAGTTGTCACGGGGGTGGAAGAAAGAAAAGATTGTGGGCCGGGTTTAGGTTGGTGGTCGCACAGGCCAAGGGTTTGGGCCAGATTTTGATAATGGGTTGTTACAATCTACCCCCTTAAGAAAATTTCATCCTCGAAATTCATTACCTTAGGTGAAAAGGAAAGGATATTAAGCTCGCATCTATTCTTTAGTCTCCCAAATCGTTTTCTCGACTGCATGATTCCTCCACATCACTTTTACTAGCGGAATGGTCTTGTTTCTCAACACTTTGTCTTGTTGATCAACAATGGCCACAGGTTCCTCCACATAACTCATGTATGGTCTGACCTCTAATGGTTACGGCTGCAGAATGTGTGATGGATCTAGTCCAACCAAAACAGACATTTACTGAACTTCGCGTACAACTGGTGTTTCCTCAGCTTTTCCAACACAAGTTTCAAGTGTCTCACATGCTTTGTCTCGCCCTTAGAATAAATTAAGATGTCTTCTATGAATACAATGACGAACCGATTGAGATACAGCCTGAAAACTCTATTCATTAGGTCCATGAAGGCTGCAGGTGCATTTGTCAAACCAAAAGGCATAACTCGGAACTCATAATGCCCATATCGTGTACGGAAAGCAAGCTTTGGAACATCTTCTCTCCTAATCAGCAACTGATGGTAGCCCGAACGAAGATCAATCTTAGAAAATACCTGAGCACCCCTTAAATGATCGAATAAATCGTCGATACGAGGCAGTGGATAACTGTTCTTCATCGTAACGCGATTGAGTTGTCGATAATCGACACAGAGTCTCATCCATCCATCTTTCTTCCTTACAAATAAAACAGGGGCACCCCGGGGAGACATATTGGGCTGAATAAAACCTTTCTCAAGAAGTTCTTGCAACTGTATCTTTAACTTTCTTAATTCGGCCGGTGCTATACGGTAAGGTGCCAAGGAGATAGGATTAGTACCTAGGAGTACATCAATAGTGAAATCAATCTCTCGTGCCGGTGGCATTCCAGGTAGATCATCAGGGAACACATCGGTGAACTCATTCACAACAAGTACATCACCGACATTGATAGAAGATTCGCCCAGTGCAACAACATAAGCCAAGAATCCTTCGCATCCTTTCTGTAAAGACTTCATCGCCTTAGTGATAGCAACAATACTATTTGGAATAATTTTTCACTTTCCTTGAAACACAACGTCCGGTTGTCTAGGTCGAGGAAAAGTCACCAACTTACTCCTATAACTCAAATTCGCATCATGCTTAGATAACCAGTCCATCCCTAGAATAAGATCAAACTCTACCAGCTTAAAGGGAATTAGAGTTGCCTCCAAAAGCACTCTATCTACATAAACTAGGCAATTCAACGTATATGAGTGTCCTACCACTTCACTTGGCATCCTGCATTTTGGTTGCTTCTCATTGCAGTTTCTACCGTGTACTATGGTGTTGGGCTTTTCTAGTTGTTGCCCAATAACAGTACACCACCCCGACCCAAGGAGAAAACACCAAATGGTCACCTAAGAAGGCATAAATATAGCGGGAAGTGATTTCTGCACTTCCTTATTAAGCTTGTTGCATTCCCTTTTGTTTCGATATTCTGAGGGGATTATTTTTTCAAAGAAAATTATAAGATGAAAACAAATGAAAGAATGCTAAAAGAGAAGATGAGAATGTAAAAAACATTTCTAAGTTTAACACGCATATCAAAATACTGTACTTTTCCAATACTCACTGGTTACTAATCTTAAACACCACTGCTTACTTGTAAAGTATGTTTTGCTTGCAGATTAATGTTGCATAAGCTTTCTGTTCAATCTTAAGGGACCTTTAGTAGCATATTCCTTAGTGTTATCCCAATTTCTGCATTCCTTTATAATTCAAGGTCTTCAATTCCCTTAAAGGCCAATTAACACCAGCAACCATAACTACTGCATCTTACGTACAATTAAACAACCATAATTCCCAAATTTTGATTTTTTTTAATTAATACGCTGCCTTTTAAATACATAATCACACCCATCCATGTTGATATGAACAACCCATGATGTGTTTTTTTTTTCCTGTTGAATGTAAATTTTAATTTTTTTGGGTTTTTTTTTGTTGAGTTTCTTTTTTTTTTTTTTTTTTTTTTTTTTGAGTCGATTATTGTTTGTTTATGCCTAAGTGTTCGTTCAGGTTAGATTTTGTTCTTTCATGTGGTATCATAGCCTAGATTGGAAACTTCGGATCATACAAGTATTATATTGATGATGACTTTAATGTTATGAATGTAAATGATATTCCAATTTTGGTTAGACCAATTTTAATTAATTATGGTTATGGTTAAGGTATTGCATAGTTTCTAGTTGAAACTTTATGGTGTGCAATGCGGTTACAACTGTGTTGGCATGTTCCTAATTATCTAACAACATGTATGTTTGAATATTTGGGTTTAAATTACATGTTGATTGTTGCTAGTTGATACTATTAGTTTGAACTATGATTCAAAAGAATGGCCATGAGTAGAACTTATTGTTGTTTATTATCTGTTTTATTATAGTTGTGAAAATTATAGAGTTTTAAGATACTTAGCTCATGGATTGGGTTTTGTGACTTTACCCGATTTTTGTTACTATCGCGCAAATATGACTGTTGGAACTTTAAAGAAATTAAATTTATTTTATGTCGAAATTTTTTTTCCCTTCAAATATAAGTTCTTTTATTCCCCTTTTGGTGTATTGTGATTTCGATTATGATTCATGCTTTCGATATTTAGATTGGAATCGCAAATTGAGAGGTATGTTGTGTCCATTTGATTATCTCTTAGGATTTGTTGATGTATTTGAAATCTAGGTTTTTTTTAAAGCTAAATTTTAGTGATTTTTTTTATTTAATTGAACTCATTATAATTCATGTAGTTTTTAGCATAATACATGTTTGATTCATGTGCATACAATCTTTTTGTAAAACTAACTTCTGCATGCAGATGAATTTTGAGTTCTAGAGAAGAAGTAGTGGTCATGCTTATTTCGTTTTAATCAAGACATATTATTGCGATATCCGACCATTACCAAAATTTTGGTTGATCTTGTTCGATGGATAAGAACCAAATTGAATGCAAAAATATTGTGATTGCTTTTGAAATTTTGGTCATTATAGGAATTGGTGATTTTAATTTATGTGAGATGAGTTGTTCTGAAAGGATTGAAATTATATTTTAATACATAAACAATTTGAATAATGGAGTATGATTTGATCAATTAGTTCAATCTCAGATTATGCAAGAACTATAAAAATAAATTCATCATGAACAATTGGTTCATGTCTTATCAGTTTTGCAATAGCTTCAACTCATGCTCAAGTGGGAGAATGATATGTTCGAATGTTAGCATAAAGTTTAAATGGTAGATTTATTACGTGGACTATAACTTTATTTTTTCCGTTTGTTACAAGTCAAATTTATTTCTTAAATATAAGCATATTTAATATATACTAAAGCCCAAAACAAACTGTTTTACTGTTCATAAGCACATTGTGCTTTCCATTTTGCCCCTACCAAGTTTGGGGTTTAATCTGCAGCTTGATGGGTTTGGAAATGCTTAGGACGCTTTGAATGCATGTATGGAGAAAGAATATGACAAAAAGCAGACCTAAATCGTTGAAGATCTGTGGTATCCAGGAGAATGCAAAGCTTCGAGGTAGAAGTTTGTCAAGCACTGTCATACTTCTTGGGTAAAATCTGAAATCCCTAATTCTCAAATTTCAATTTTTATTCACATTGATTTTGAGTTTATACAACGGTTTGACTTGCTTTCTAATGTTAGACATTAGGATCTAGGGGTGGATTTTTTTGCCAAATTGCCATGCCAACCAAATTACCAACCGTGCCATACTGATTTTGTGCCAAATTTTTTGCGCCAATCGGTAATGGTACGGTAATGTACCGTACCGAAATTTTATGGTACGGTATTGGTAATGGATACCATTACCACGGTATTACCGTACCATACCGAAAATAAAATAAAATATATAATTTATAAATTATATAATAGATAATTATATAACACATATTTATAATATTCCAATAATTTGAAAATAAAACCCTACTTATATTAGCATTGTTGTTGGTGACTTTGATCTCTTGAAATGGTGGAAATCAAATACAAAAGAGTTCCTAATTCTTTGACAAATAGCCAAGATATCTTTGTAACCCCCACTTCTATCGTTGCTAGTGAAAATGCATTTAGCCTAGGAAGGAGGGTTGTGGACCTTTTTAGGGCATCCTTGATTCGTAAAATAGTAGAGGCACTAGTGATTCCTAAAATAGTAGATGAAGTAAACTTCTACAAGGAACCAATGTAAGATATGTTTCAATTTTACAAGGAAATGGAAAAAGAGGAAACAAGAAAGATATGCTTTAATTTTTTTAGTAAATTTGTTATTAAATGGTTTTCAACTTTAATTCTTTTTGCTATTAATTAATATGTTTGATTTGTTTGTAATGTAGGCTTGACACAAACTCAATCTTTTACAAGTTCAATGCCTCCTTCAAAAGCTTTAACATCTTACGCTTGAATAACCGATCAATGAATTCTACTTTTGAAGTTTAGTTTCAATTTTCATTTGGTTTGAAACTTTAATTTCTATTTGGATTGTTAACTTCTATTTGGATTGCAAGCTTAATTTTCATCATGAATCTTGATGCATTATTTGAATTATTGTGTGTGTGAATTGTGAACGATGAATAATAGATAAATTTAAGCTACAATGTCTGAGATAAAGGTACAAAAAAAAAAGTTTTGCCCTTGAATTGGGTAAAAAAAACAAAAAACAATGCCAACCGAACTTTTGGCAATACCGAACTTCGGTATACCGAAAGTTTGGTACGGTAATGGTAATAAATTTTACCAAACCGAAAGTTTGGTACGGTAATTGGTACGAGGGTTTTGGTACGGTAACCGTACCGAACCCACCCCTATTAGGATCTACTTTCAAGCAAGATTCATTTTTGTTTTTTAATTTTATTTAAAGATTAATGTTCCCATATTTAGTTTTTTTCCATTCCCAGTTTAGAAAACAATCAAATGAATCTTGCTTGAATTATATATATATATATTTTTTTTTTTTTGCATCATTATAATTATTCTACTTGGGTAGCTTATACAAAGATATGACTAATTGCTTTTTTGTTTTTTTTGGTTGTGATATATCAACTTTGATTTGATCTCGTAAGTTTTTACTTATTTGTAAGCGAAGTATTTTAGTCATCAAATTGTTGTTTTTTGTAGAGACGATGTGTTGTTCACCAAATTGTTGGTTTCATTTAGAGAAGTTTTGTAACGACAAAGTTGCTCCTCAATTTCTTCCCATACAAAATCTAATAGTGTGGATTTTATGCCTTCAAATAATGTCAATCAACGAAAATTGGTAAGAAATGATCATTGTTTTCTTTGTAGATCTTTTGTTAATGCATTGTTGACAACTATCATGATTCTTCGGTTGAAAAGGTAAAATGCGTTGGATGATAACTTCCATTATGGTTTAGTCCAAATACAATTTAAGATTTCTACTTATATGACTAATTTAAACTAGATTCACATGTTATAGTATGTGGTAAGTTTAACCTCACTTTCGAATTCCTCAAGTCCTTAAGTAGATGTTTTCGAAAGTCTTTAATGCTATTTCCTTAGAGCACTTCCACCCCTAAGACTGGGTGCCAGCGCTCAGCGCATTTATCCACTCAAATGAACAGTAACAGACTCCAATGAACAGTAATAGGCCAAGGCATCTCCACCCCTAAAAAAAATGCGCTTGCCTAAACGATCTCCACCCCTACAAAATGTGCTGGCACCCAGCGCATTTCAAATATTATTAAATTTTTTTATAAAATAATAATAAAAAAATAGTTTTAATTTCGGATATGATTTTTAACCAATCTTGTCACGCCACGTGTCATTATCCGAACGTACTATTTTGTGAATAGATTTCCGCTAAGATTTTCAACCAATCTTGTCAGGCCACGTGTCATTATCCGAACGTACTATTTTTTGGATAGATTTCTGATAAGATTTTCAACCAATCTCGACGCGCCACGTGTCACTTCCTGTTTGCAATAATTTAGTCAAGATTTCGATAAGATTTTCAACCAATCACGTAGTGCCACGTGGCATTGTCCAGAACCTCATCCTTTCTTTTTTTTTTGTCAATATAAACCCTACATCTCTACATCCATCCTCACACCAAACTCAATACTTCTTTTTAGCTGAAAATCCTTCTTCATCGTTTTCAAATCTTGAGTTTTTTTACAATGTCTTCTTCAAGGAGAGTGCAAAAACAATACGAGGAGCAACAGAAAAGATTGTTGGCACAACAGGAAGAATTGTTCAATCTCCAGGAATATGGAGGTGGAGATGAGGCTTTCTTCATGCAGCAGGATGAAGATGATCACCACAGAAGGCAGAGGGCCTCACATTCCAGCCGTGTTCAGCAAGCTGTGGGTCAGATAGCCAAACCAAGACGTGCCGCAAACTTGGATAGAAAAAGGGAAAGACGAGGTAAAGAACTCTTGGAAGATTATTTTATTCCCAACAGTGTTTTCCCAGATCATGTTTTTAGACGTCGTTTTAGAATGCAACGATCTTTGTTCGACAAAATCATGAGTGCTGTTTGCAACCATGATCCATATTTTGTGCAAAAAGAGGATGCTTTTCATGTTCTAGGTCTTCTTCCCGAGCAAAAAATTACGGCTGCCTTGCGAATGCTTGCTTATGGAGCATCTGCAGATCAAGTGGATGAGATTGCGAGGATGGGAAAAACAACTGTTCTGGAGTCCTTGATGCGGTTTTGCTCTGCAATTGAAGCCCTCTACACCAATGAGTACCTCCGGACCCCCACGCCAAGGGACATGCGAAGGCTTCTGAGGAAGGGTGAGATGCGAGGCTTCCCTGGCATGATTGGAAGCATCGACTGCATGCACTGGACTTGGAAAAATTGTCCAAGTGCGTGGCAAGGAGCTTATGGCGACAGAAAAGGAGCCAAAAGCATCATTTTGAAAGCGGTGGCTTCTTTTGATACCTGGATTTGGCATGCTTTTTTTGGTGTTCCAGGAGCTCAGAATGACATAAATGTCCTTGCCCAATCTCCAGTGTTCGACAACCTGCTGCAAGGTAAATCGCCGAAATGCACATATTTTGTCAATGGTACTAAATATGAGGGATCATACTACCTTGCAGATGGCATTTACCCAATTGTTACCTGATCCGCTAAACTTGTCCCACTGTGCAGATTACCGGAAGCATGAGAGATGGCGTTTTTCCAACAAGTAAAGGATGCGTTGAGCTTTTTCCAACGACCTTGAAGACCTTGACTAGTTCTTGCATTTTCTCCATGTACATCGCAAAACGCTTTCGTAATTCTACTCCACATTTCTCGCTTATCCATCTCATTACCCGTAATCGGGTCATGAGTAGCGCGATACCAACTTTCACACAAAGTAATATCTTCAATGTTCTTCCACGAACTCATTTTTTTCTCTCAAAGTGTACAAAATATTGAAATGTAGAAAGTGTAGAAAGTGTAGAAAATGACAAAATGTGGTGTAGAAAGTGTAGAAAATAATGAAATGTGGTGTAGAAAGTGTACAAACTGTTAGGTATTTATAAAAAAAAATTCTGTATTTTTTTAAATTTTTTTTTGTATTTTTAATGTATTTTTAATTAATTTTAATGTTATAATTAATCTGGACCGTTTGATTTGAAATCCAACAGCCCATATTCAGCCACATGTCCAACGGTCATATTTGTGACCGTTGGGACTTTTCTTTTTTTTTTTTTTTTTTGCCTGACAAACTGTGGACCGTTAGATCACAGATCAACGGTCCACGTTAAAAACAAAATTCAAATTTTTTTTACCGTTGGAAATCCAACGGTCTAGAATAACTAGCCGTTGGAAATCCAACGGCAGGAGGTGAGCCACGTCGCCAAAGTCACGGGTATCTGAAAAGCAGCCCGACAGGCTGCAGTGCTGCAGTAGCCATGTCGGCTACTCTCCGTGCGGGCGTTTGGGCTGCACGCGCCAGCCATTTTGCCCGGGCCTTGGGTCAGTCAGATTTAGGCTGGGCTCTTGCCTGGCATGGGCTGGGTGCCAGGCAAGTGAGCGGGCTGGAGTCCAAATTGTGGGTGCTGGGCAAGATTTTCACTAGGTGCTGGGCAATATTTTGTGGGGTGGAACTGCTCTTATCTCTCCATAACTTACCATAGGAAAACCAACCACACAATTTATATGTGTGTGTGTGTGTGTGTGTGTGTGTATTATATATGAGTTATATACATTACCAATGTCGGTAGCTTGGAAACCCTACTGGATAGCCGCAACCTCCTAAACTCTCGTCCAACACGTTGCATCGTGAAGGAGAAGACAATGAAGAGGGTTGAAAAAGGGTAACAAAGTTGTTGACTCTATCTCTTTCTTGATCTCGGTGGAGTCAGTTGAAAAATATAGAACAGTAAGAAAATGGTGTGAGAGGTGTGGTTTAGGCACAAGAGACCTAAACTTATCCTTTTAGAAGTTGTTGAGGGATGTTTTGTCCGATAACAAGATCCAACTCTAAGCCACGTATATGAGTATCCTACCACTTCACTTTGCATCATGCATTTTAGTTGTTTCTCATTGCAGTTTCTACCGTACACTTTGGTGTCGGGCCCATTTTTTTTTTTTTTTTTTTTTAACAAACGATATTATGAGCTCAGTCTCACAATGGGCTAGCAATAATTTGGTTCAAACCTTTGGCGAGAATCAAACTTAAAATCTCTCACTTACAAGTGAAAAAGAATACTACTAGACTGTAGTACTAAATGGCAAAATATCTTAATATTGATTGTAGTTTCATTCTTTTGTTTCATTTTCTTTTTATTTGTTAGTGTTTAACTCTTCTCCTAATTATTTTCTTTGACCCTTTTAATCTCTTTTATTTTTCGATTTTGATAATTACGCAGATGAAATTTGTGATTAAATTTTGTAACATTTTTTTATAAAATTTAATATGTAATTTGTGTAAAATATGCAAGGGAGTTCAAAGTCAAGAGGGGTAATCATAGATTAGGGCAATCGGCTATGTATCTCAATCTGATTGTTTGTAGATTTCATATAATTTTTAATAGGACTATCTTAAGATCCTTTGAATGTAACTAGTATGTATATACATTAAGATTATCCTTTGTATGTAAATAGTACTATATACAAAATCTTTGTACAGTTTTCAACCCTGCACTATCGCGCCAGACATTTCTTGTTAGTTGCTTCGTAAATCTCATTAAGAAAAAGATGAAGTCATAGTCTTACTATACGAGATCCGCTTCTATTAGAGCTGCGTGTTAGTAATAGAATCAGTTCGTATGTCTAAAAGACTAGATGTGTTGGGTCATTGGATGTGAGAATATGGAAGAAGAACAAGTTACAGAAATCATGCCATGGCTTCTTCAATGGTGTAATTCTTTCAAAAAATAAAATAAAATAATAAAGTGGGTTTTAACTTCGTATTTTTTATCCTTATTATATTCCACTTCAATCCCGTAAACCAAGTTCTCTCGCATTGCACAGTTACTTTTGGTTCCCATAAAAACGTTTCTGCCTACACTTAACAAAAGATAAGTTTAAAAGTGTTTTTGGTTCCCATAACGCTTTTTAAAGAAGCTTAGGTGCTCCTTGCTAAAGCACTTCCAACCCTTTTACAAAAAGCACTTGGATTTTTAACAAAAGTTTCAATGTTTTTCCAATAAAAGTGCTTCTAGAAAAAGTGTTTAGGAGCATAAGTGTTTCTTACAGACGCACAAAAGCAGTCCTAGACGAGCAATCATTCATCTCATAAGCAATCTACAGACAGGAATGACAATTCGAGATTCTCACAGTAACGACATTTCATTACAAGTGACAATAAAAATACATGAAGATCATACACTTGATAAGCAGGAAGCAACAACACTAAATTTTTCGTTACTCCTTTCGCTAAGGTTGATGCTTACTTCATAATCCGACAATACTTCCAGCAATAATCCGACTCTAAATCCTAATCAACCATTTACCAATAACCGCTACTCTCTCCTAACACCATGATTTCACAAACTGACTCAACTACTATGTCACAAACCCCACAAGAAACAGATCATACACTCAAATCTACCATTTTTTAATACAAATTTGCCAACATGGGTTGGTTTTTTTACCTTTCCTAGCTGCTACAATCACTGTTGTTGTTGTTGTTGCTGCTACGATGGTTACTAGCATTCCCGACCCCCATTAACCCCGCTTTTTCTTCCACTTCCGCTCTTCAGCTGAGAAATCTCCACCTGAGTCTTCATGAAAAACTGCAGCCTCTGCAACTCCAACTCCTTGGCAAACTTCATCCTCTGCTTTTCCATCTCCACCACCTGCTGCAGTTTCGCTGTCTCCGCGTGCTCATAAGCCTCCCCAAACTTCAATATCGCCCGAGTCAATTCCCTCACCGAGCTCCCCCACCCTCCGCCTCCTCCTTCTTTCTCTCTACCCACCGCACAAGGCTTTAATCCACCCCCTACCCCCTTCCCCAGACTCGCATTGGCATTGGCATTGGCATTGACATTGGCAGTCCTCCTCCTTTTCCGCTCGAAAACCTCATTATCAATCGAAAAAGGTGACAGCTCCCGCGACTCATCCGAGTCCCATTCCACCAAATCCTTTTGTCTAATCTTTCCCTCCCGTTTCGCCCTATGCCCCAGAAACTGGCTATGTCGAACCCCGACCGGAATTTTCTGGCTATGCCCCGAAAACTCACCACTACCACTACCACCACCACCCGACCCAGGACCCACCTTAGCACCAGAGGGACCAATCAAATGATCGAGCCTCTCATAAAAGGGCCACTTGCTGGGTCCTCCTCCAGCCCCAATCTTCGACTTTTCGAGCTTGTACTTCTTCTTCACAGTATCAATCCTATTCTTACACTGTATGTCAGTCTTGGGAATCTTACCGTAGTCCTCCCTGCTACTCACGACGTCTGCCACCTCCTTCCAGTGCTTCTGCTTCAAATTCCCCCTGCTCAGCTCCAAGTACCTCTCCCCCCACGCCTCGATCAGCACCGCCGTCGCCCCCTCGCTCCAGCAATCTTCCCTTCCTCCACCGCTGCTCCGCCCTTGCTGCTTACCCGACGACGGGAGAGCTAGGGTTAGGGTTTTGTTCTGAGTCGGCGTCGGTGCTGGAATCTGCGCCGGCGGCACCGCCACCGTCACCGTAATCCGACCGTTCTGCCTCTGCGACGCCGGAGATCGGCTTCCTCCAGACGCCGGCGACAGGATCTCGTCATCCTCTTCCATCGATGCAATTGCTATCCCGCGCCGATCTGGATTGGTCCGATCTAGATCCAAGACTCGGTGGCAAACTGCGTAGAGGTGCGTCGAATATCACCGATCTGGGAGCTGGGACCGGTTCAGAGGGATTGAGAGTAAGGATTATGGTGGGTGCTACCGTGCGCCGAAGGTCGTACGATATGAGATATCGGCGATGTGAATTTTAGGATTTTGGGGGTTGGAATGCATTTTTGTGCGAGAGACGGAAGAGAGGAGAGAGAGAAAGAGAGAGAAGGTGTTTTGGGTTGACCGGCTTTTCGCGTTTACGGAAAACGTTAATTTGGTGTTTTTTTGGGTTGCGTTTACTCGGTTGACGGAAAAAACTGAGGGGGGGAGAGAGAGGCGTTGGGTGTTTGACGGCGTCCGTCGAGGGGTACAGAAGGTGGGGACACGTGGCGAGGTTTGGGGACGGGGCAGTGGAGATGTCGGGGTTTGATTGGGTGAGAGGTAGAGTCCCCGTCACCGGCGTCACGGGAGAGCCGGCTTGGTTGGTAGCTTAGGGAACTTGGTACCATTTGTCCATACACTGCAGTTACCGCTGCGGTCGTTACCTGCCCGCCTGACCTCTATCTGGCTCGGATTCCCTGATCCGAATTCCGGTGTTCCGGAATTCCTAATAGGGAAAATATTCTTTTGATAAAAGTTTAAGGGTAATTAGTACTTGAACTTGAACATACACAAAGATCAATATTTGTTTGCTTTTTTGGCAGAATGAGGATCCTCTTCGGATTCTCTTTGTGAGGATCATGAAGATCCTTCAATCGTCATGTGTTTAATTTCTCTCAAGTCATTAATCTATTTGATTTAATGATACGATTATATTTGATTATTGTCGTCAGGCTATATAAATATATCGAGTCATACCACATGCATTGAGAGCTATACATGCATAAACTCGGATTACTCAAACACTGTGAAACAGTGACAGAACCAGGATTTTCAAATAATGTGGTCATAATATCAACAAAAAAAGTTTTATTGGGTGATTTCGTCAAGCACCTAGTTAGCACATGTCAAGTCCAGCCAACGTATGACGAAAGCTTATGTCAACATATGTCGATAACTACTATTATATGTCGAGGCTTATCAAGGTTGGACGCAAGATATGGTGGAGTAATGTTGAAGACTGCTAATGCTTGTCAACTAAGGTATTTCATCCAACACATGGTGCATACAATAGAGTCGCACATAAAAAGAGAGAAAAATAAGACAAATATGGTAGAAGAAAATAGAAGAAGTATGGGAAGGAGAACACAAAAATAAATATACATGGAATTTTTGAAGTTACTGATGAAATTGAGGTTCTACCATAAAACCAATTGGCAATATGGGGCGTAGCCCAATACCATATAAGCACGTTGTAAACCTTGTCCCTCACCGATATGGGACAACTCTCAACACACCCCCGCATGTGTGGCGGATTTTCAAGCCTACTCGTGGACAACAACTAGGTGACGTGGAGTGTGTGTGGCCGTTTGGCTTCACACGAGGACAACTCGCTTTGATACCATGATGAAATTGAGGTTCCATCATAAAACCAATTGACAATATGGGGCGTAGCCCAAGACCATATAAGCACATTGCAAACCTTGTCTCTCACCGATGTGGGACAACTCTCAACAATTACTAGTGTAAAGAACAACAGTTGCAAACCTGGTTAAAGTATCATACTTAAATTTCTCTATGAGAATGTCTGACTATTCACCTGGTTAGAGTATCATACTCAAATTTCCCTACTCTCTTCATGCAACTAAGAATATAAGTCATATGGCATGTTTTCTCTGAACATTAACTCGTTTTCGCGTTAGTGAAGAAAGTTCAAATTTCATTAGCATCAAGAGTTAATATGAAGGAATGAAAGCTATCATTTGTCCAAACAACCCACACAAATTACAACCAAAAGATTAGATGACAAGAAAAAGAAAGAGGACAAAAAGTATCAATATGTTGAGGGTAATAAAGTAATTTTAGTTGAGTAGTTAAAACTTATAAATTGTTGAGCGAGCAAAGCATAAGGCTCGGCATTCCGGTTGGGTTGGGAATTGGAATTTGCATTCTTCATACATCAAGGAAGTTAATTTAGTCAGTCACCGCTTAATCGGACGGTAAACCGACACTTGCCAGTGACCGGTGGTGACGCCACAATAAGGGAACGGGCTCACGTAGGTCATAGGTAAGGCTCGTTGGGAGCTTGGACGCTGTCAGGCTGTCACGGGGCTGCACGGTCAAAGCCGGCTCTGATTGGCTACGTCTGATGTGGATATGCCGGTTATCTAATCCCACTCTCACATCTTTACAATTACCTGAAGACTATTATGGCATATGGTTATGAGTTTTTATCATTAATTTAATTTTGGATTAAGCTCGGTTTACTAGCTTAATGTTTCTTAGTTTTCAACATTTAGTACATATTTACTGCATGAAGTTTTTTTATTCCAGAGTAATACATAAATTTATAATTTTGGGACACTTTCATACCTCTGTTAAAACTGCCGTTAAATATGTCATTAATTGATGATGTGGCATCTACGTGATCAATAACTAGACGTCACGTGAATATTAAAACAATTAAAAAAAATAAAAAACTTTTGGACTTTTCTCCCTTAAGCTTGCTCCACATTCAAGCAGCTCAAACCAACCACCACGCACGCTCTTTCCCGAGCCCAGGTATGTTAATGCCTCCTGCGCGGGATCCGCAAATCGTTCAAATTCTCCTCCATACCCTCCCTCAAATCCTCCCCCATACCCATCGCCTCCTCGACCACCTATACCGCCGCTGCTACGTTCACTAGAGCCACTGTTAAAACTGTAGCCTCCGCGGGCTCGTCCACCACCCATGTTGCCACTGCTACCCGGAACGGCACCCTCCCCTAGGCCAGTCACGTCAACAGCTTTGGTTCGACCACCGACATCCTCTTCTCCGAAGTGCAGAAACCTTCGGATCGGATCGAGGACTGGACAAACAGATACTCTCCGTCGTCGTTGGGGATGACGAAGCCGAACCCCTTCTGGTCGTTGAACCACTTGACTTGACGGTGACGCTCAGTCTCTCACTCTCAATCGCAAATCCCATATCCCTAACCCTAGAAATTGCCCTCTCTCTCCCACTGTAAATTTGTTTGTTGAGTTCACTGTTGATGCATTTGCACGTGAATCATTGCTCGGCGGTTTCAATTTTAGTGTTTCTTTGGCTGATTATCATGAATGCTAGTATCAGATTCATGGGATTTAGCTAGAAAGGTTCGATCCTGAGATGCTTGAATGACTGCAGCAAGCTCGATGAGCTTTTAGGGTTTAATTTTTAGTTTTTTAACTTTTTAGTTTTTCAAATTTTTAGTTTTTTAATTTTTTTTAAATGATATTTTTTTAATGTCAGGTGGGGCTAAATTGCAATATCTAAATGTACGCCACATCATCGGTTAACAGAAAAATTAACAGTCAAACTCACATAAGTATGAAAATATCCCAAAATTATAACTTCAGGTACCAAACTGAGATAAAAAAAACTTGATGTACGAAATGTTGAAAACCAATAAACTCCAGGGTAGTAAATTGAGATTAACATTTTAATTTTTTATGTTTCAACTCATCAGTTTCGTCCTCAAGTTTTTAGGTACTTCATCAATTTTGACCTTGTTTATGGGTTTTTGAAGAACACATAAACCCAGTTCAAAGAAGGTGATAATGATAGCTTGATTTTGTGGTTTGTTTGATAAGTTTATCGGTTTTCATTTTTATTTTTTTTTGGTAAAATCGGTTTTTAATTTTGCATGTGATTTAATATCCTAGCGTATAGAGTGTTGAGTTTTCATTTATGCTCCTCGTGTTTTGCCCCTAAATTATTGTAAGGGTAATGCTAGGAAACCAAAATATTAACCCAAATTTGTAAACCAAATGATATATAACCCGTAACAAATAAGTACTTTAATCAATTCAATCATCAATAATCACATCATTTAATTTAAAATTTTGATTTTTCTAACATTATCCTTATTATAAAGTTTCGAACCCTCCCTCTTTTTAATAATAAAAAAATTAAAAAAAAACCGATCAAATAAAACTTTATATTTAGTTGGTTTCAACTAATTTAATGTTGTTGTAGATGTTTGATTCAAGAAAAAAAAATATAGTAAAAAAAAAATCAACTTAAGGAACAATAGGTTTCATACCCACTCAAGAAATTTTAGGTTCCAATTCCAGGTTTTTTATTTTTTATTTTTTTAATAAACGATATTATTTACACTAAAGAGTAGAGATGGGCTTAGCCTCATAATAGACTAGTAATAATGTAGTTCAAATTCATATTTGACGAGAATCGAACCTAAAACTTCTCACTGATAAATAAAGAGGAGTACGTACCACTATATCGTAGTACAAAGAGGCACTAGGATTCTTTATTAGTTGCTTGTAGTTGCAGATTCTTGGATTTAAATAAAATTTAGTAAAAAAGAAAGTAAAGTTATATTTACACCTCTATTTTTTTTAATACATCGATATTTTTACAATGAGGGAATAGGGAGTTGGGCTAAGCCACACACAATAGACAACCTAATTTAGCATCGAATTCGCCATCCACGAGATTCGAACTTAAGACCTCTCATTTTCAAGTGAAGATGAATACCACCAAACCATAATATTAAGTAGCATTTATACCTCTATTTTTACTTTTCACATATATTTATTGGATAATTAAAAAAATTTAGCTTTAAATCATATGTCAGGGCAGGCTAGAATTGAGGTTTTCTTGTTTAGTGATCTGGGCTTGTTTTCTGGCATGTTGGGCTTATGTCATGTGGCATGTACGGTGTAATTTTGGTCCTTATTATTAATCAATTGTTTATTTTTTTTATTAATATTTTTTTAACAAACGATAATATTTACATTAAGGAGGTGAGAAACTGCGCTAAGCCTTACAATGAACTAGTAGCTATGTGGTTCAAATTCGACAATAATCGAACTTAAGAGCTCTCACTTGTTTATTAGGTATTTTTTATTAACTTTTTATAATCTTAAAGGCTTTTCATTAAAACCCTCTGAAAAAACAAAGCTAAAAATTTCGTGTGCATGAATATATGCTTTTAATTACTGGAGCTGCAAATTATCTTTTACTTTTAAGTGATTTTAATCTAACTTTAATATGACAGCATGGACTTTAGTTATGTTTGCCTGAGCAGATTGACCATCGATGTTGGCTTTAAAACTCGAAAGTCGACGGTAATAAGGTAGCTCACAATTAGCATGATTTGCTATTGACTTAGAAACTCCTAGATTTTGATTCCAGAAGCCAAATGGCTTACCTACGATGGGATAAATTCTTTGGTCCCGTAAACCGCGTGGATTGTCCGGCAAAACACACTAGGTGGAAGTAAACCTGAAGAGGGTCTTTGGAACGACACCTGGATTGGGTATGGTGTATGGGAAGTGTTTTGTGTCTGGGTTCAGACGGACACATGGTCTGGTTGTCGGACCTCATAAATTCTCCTAAATGTGAGGGTTGGTGGGGCCGGAATGTACCAATTCTCATATTTTCTCACACATTACGAGATATAGAATGTGACTTTACATAGTGTTCGGGCAAGATTTCTCTCGCACAGCTCTCCAAGGTGGTGGCACTTTGTTGGTTGTCGGGCGAGCTCTTGCTACTAGGTATGATGCAATATAAGTTTATAGTTAGTTTGAAAAGTGCCTTTGTAGGGCCTTTGGTGTAGGCCTTGAGGCTCGCAATCAAAACTAAGAAGAATTTAGGCATGCCACTGTTATCTTCACATAACAGATTGTCGAATGGGTGTTTATTAAGTGATTACTTGCGGCCCAAGTTACTTAAACTTCTTGTTATCACATGATTGTCACATATGGGTTAAGTCTGCATTAAGTTATTTTCTTGCCTTGTAAATAAGGACTTTTAGTTCATAATCTTGTATGTCCAAAATGAAGGGAGTTTAGGACTCTTTTAACCATTTCTTCGATCGAAGTTCACTTTAATAAAAACAGGTTTATTCACTTAACCAGATTCGAATACAAATGGGACTCTTAAGTAGAAAACAGTTGACAATAACTCGAATACATGTTGGAAAGTACATTAAGTGACAAATCTACTAAATGAAATTACAAACAAAGAGACTCGGGCAAGATTTCACCTTGTCGGGCAAGGTTGAACTTCTTGCAACCACTTATCTTTGGGTTTACAGATGGTTGTATGCTAAAAAGGATGGAAAGTAAACAGGTTTTACGTGAGGGAATCGATAATACAATACTAATGAGAGGTAGCAGAGCTTTTACACTAGACAGAAGATAGCTATTCTGATAGAACTATAGCTAAAATGACTGAATCTGGACAAGTTTCAGCTTGTTGGGTACGAATTGGCTTGTGAGCAGAGTTTATATGTCTTTTGACTGGTTGGTTGAGTGTCCTTGTCTCTGGTGTCTCTTTCTCCTTTTATAAACAAATTGGCCTAATCATTCTTGCCTCACTTTTAACTGAGATTATTCGGAGGGCAGTGAATCATTACTTTATTTACATGTCTTGCCCTTGAAAAGGTGTTTTTGGCTGGTGGTGAGTTGATCTCTATCACCCATCACTTCCATCATAGGCACATGGCCTATTGTTGTAAACTTGCAAGTGCACAAGATAGTCGTAATATAGAGTTTAGCAACTCCAAGTATTGTTCCCACGAGGATTCTAATTCAATCTTCAATTTGATAAACTAAACCAAATCTAATTATATGACACACAAACCCAAAAAAACAAACTAGACTCAATCTTAATCAATAAATCAATCAAAGATGTGAAGAATTGTTGTTTGATTTTATAAACGAATAAAAACATAACATTAAGTAAAAACTGAAATTAAAGAGAAGAAAACATTGTGTTTTAAAGCAAGTGATGAAAAGTCTAGTGATTCGGAATCAACCACAAGCAATCTAGATTAGGTTTCAATGCACTCAACGGATCCTTCGATTCTTCAGATGATAATTCCCGTATCTAAGTCCTTATTAGGCACGTTAGACCATAGTTTTCCTTAAGTGAATGATTCTCTCTTAGTTCAGGCAGAGGTCGTATATCCTAACATGTAATCTATCCTGGATAAGGCATAAATTTAACAAGTAGGACTCTTTACGCTCTAGAAAACAGAGGAACCAAGCAAACCATTATTCTTTGTCAAGCTATAATGTAATTTACCACACTTAACCACAAGAAGTTAATTGAATTATATTGCTAGTTCAACCTCAAATTCATCTTCCAATTTTACTAGATGCAAAGTCCTAAGGTGATCAGTCAAAGAAATCAAACAAAAAGTAACAATTCAAATAGTGATTAAGCATTCATCTGAAAGAAACTAGGAATCTAATGAATAGCATTAAAAACCATAAACATACCCTAGAAACAGAGTTTAGTTACTCCTAAAATGCAAAAACATAATTAAGAATCTAAAAAACATGAAATACACTTCCACACGATGATGATGGATCGCACATATGATCGGTGGTTGTTGCTTTCCTTTTTATTCCTTGTTGCGACCTGCTTCTTAGACTCATTCGAATCCCAGAAGCACGCTCCCAAAAACTCTGTCCCCCCAAAAAGTCCCTCTGTCTCTCCTCTTTTATTCCTGAATAAAATCTGAAATTCTTACTTGAACAGGACTCTTGAATTTCTCTTCTGACTTGGATTAGTATATTGATGATGTGGCACACCAAACTATTAAATATATTAACTATGCACCGTTTAGGATAGTCTTGAACTCTTCTAAAAGCTTCCTTTTTGCTCTGCACATTTCCTTTTATTAAACTATGTAAATATGAAATCTCTTTGCAAATCCCGCGTAAACCTTGCTGGCAGACGTCCGGTACAAGAACCACTATAGCGTCTTCAAGGAAACTTGGAATCACGAACTGTAAAATTCTTCTGAAAGCTAACTTCCATATCTTTCCAATGGTACAAGGATCAACAGCTGGTTCATTATGAGGAAATACAGTTTAATCCATAAAGTTGACTGATCTGCACAAACAACTTCTGCTTCCAATATGCCAAACTCATTTCAATTGCAAAAGTGCTCATTTTTCTTCTTTCTTCCTCTTCACTCATCAAATCTAAGAAAAACATAAAACTAGATTCACTCAAAAACATAACAAGAATCTAAATTAAAGGGCATTAAAATGTATGCAATATTGGTCATATCAACTATGCCTTAGCTGAAGTGGCTCCAATTTACCTCAGGCATGTCGGGCAAGTCTCAATTTTACTTTGGCATCCTTGGGCCTTCCATTAGCCCAACATTAAATATTAACCCAAACAGTGCCCCCCTTTAATCATTGTTAAATCTGCTAATCGAGACATTAATAATGATTTAATACTAACTGCATGCATTAACTCGGGACTTGCACCATTTAAGCAACCGTTTTCGAATAAACCTTTGCACTAACCCACGATCTCCAACGTTAACTAACTAGCCTCTACTCCACCGATACCTCTAGCAAGGGGATCTCCATTTAAATGTTAGAGGGGTCAGGCCAACACCTTCATTTAAATTTCTCGGCCAACACCTCTAGCAATCCTTATTCTCCGAGCTTCCAGAATTTCCATAATTATCTTGCCTTCGCAGCCCTTTCTTGCTTTCTGCCTTCGATTTTCTTCACTTCATTCCCAAAAACTAACCATGGCACCTAAAACTCGCCCTCATATGAGTCTGTGAAGGGATCGTCATTATGCGCTGCCAACTCAAATGCCTTCATCGCCATTGGGCTGGCCTAAAAATATCACTTTTCTTCAATGAGGGATGAGTGCACTTTCTGGGGCTGGCCTGGACTGCCCGAGTCCCAATTGCAATGGAGAATAACATGCCCGCAGCCAATTGGTTTACCTACTCCACCGAATATGGTATCTCAGCCTCCAAATGGTCTAATTTCTGAAGGGGCTTTCCATTAATAAAGGTTGAAGCCTGGTCCCGATGGGTGAATGAGCTTGAGCCCATCTGGAAGCAAGTGGATGGCCAATGGCATCTACAAGCTCATCATGCTCTCCAAGGTCACTGTTACCCCAGCTCCTAACCACAACTCTTATCTTTTGGAACAATGGGACCAACACATTTGACTTCAGAATGGGTCCCATGTCTCCCACGGTCATCGACATGGCTCAAGTTTTTTGCCTAAGGCCCTCAAGCAGATGCGTAGACATCACCTATGATTGGTCCTCGCCTTCTTGCCCGATTGTTGAAAGTTCTGGCGCATCCGAGTCTATTACTCGTCTGGAGTATAACTCCTCAACCTTCAAGAGCTATGGGACGTCTTTCGCGGGCTTCATCCCATTTGCAAATAAGACTTTTAGCTTGTCCTCCTCCACTGCATATAGGGCTCAGGAACACATGAACTTCCTCCTATATTGGTTGAACAAGCATGTGTTCCCAAACAAATCCAAATGAGTGAAGCTGGAGTGGATCCCACTGGTGGAAGCCTTACATTCCTTTGATGATGTAGCCACGAGGCCCTTCCTCCTCACACACCTTTACCTTCTCCTCTACTAGATGACCAGAGACGAGCCATTCGAGACCAACCTCAATGAGCCAACCTGGATAGTCCAGCTCTAGCTCCAATGGTACTTCCCTGAGATTCGGGCACCCAACCTGGAGTTCCCCGAGGAAGTGGTTCAAGCTCGCATCTTGGCAGAGACCTCCCCTATGAACCATTCGACCCTTGCCTGCCTATACTTCTTCAGAGACTGACGAATTCGGACAGACTTTGAGTGAAGTGCCTCTGTGCTCAAGAGGTACTCATGGTTCTCGGACCAGATTTTCCAAGACATTTTTGGAGAGAATGCCAGCGGCCACTGCAAGGAGAAATTCGTAAGCTGCATCCAACAACGGGACTTGGCTTGGGGAGTGCCTAGTGACCGAACCAGTTATGAGCACGGGCTAGAGGTCTACCACCCCAAGTTCTGTGGTAGGCAGCTGGGATTTAGGCATGCCATCCCAGTGCCCTTCTTCGACTCTATGCACTGTGGAACCTCATATCGCTTCCGTTCTCCCGCCGACAAGACCTTTCGGGCTGCTCGGCACAACTTGGAAGTGATGAGCCGCATAGCACACAAGTCTGTGGTCCTCAATTTTAAGTGCACTCCATCATTTGCCACTTGATGGGAGGTCAAGTGGTCGAAGAAGTATGATAGAGACATCAGAGAGGTCCATGATCGCCTCTTCGGGCAAGTTTTCTTTGATTATTTCCCCGAGAATGAGGAGTTTGAAAGCTGGAATGACGTGATCAACCAGAAGAACCAATTTCTTCTTATAGGTACATTACTTTATTACTTCTATTTTGCCTCTATTTGTGATGTTTCCATAGTCTGTCATTTACTAACTCTTATTTTGGTCTTGCAGCCCAAGGTAACACTGAAGAAATGGATGACGGACCAGACGAAGAAGCTGCAGATACTCTAGTCCTTCAAGAGGCTGCTGCCAAGGCTGTAAGACAAGAGGCAGGATCCAGCTAGGTTGCTAGGGATACTAGGGACATCTTCGAGCTCTTTGGTGATTCCTATGCCGAGGCTGGGCCTGAAGTAGAGACACAGGCTTCTCGGTGGGCAAGGGTGACCATTGTGGTGTCTTCAGAGTCTGAGCCCAATGAGAGGGCTTAGCCTCAACTTGCTTTGTCTGGCCCGAGAGTAACTCCCACCAAGAAGATGACCAAAGCTCAGACTTTTCAGGCCTCCAAATCCTCTTCTGCTCATCCAGTTTATGCGGGCATGAAGAAGCAGAAAGCTACTAGTAAGTAACTTAGTCTCAATTCTCTTGTTTTCAAATTTAACCCTTCTAAGTTTTGAGCTAACATACTTCTTTCTTTGTAATTAGGGCCCCCAACTACCAAGAAACCTACCTTCACTCCCCAAGGACCGCAGTCGGGCGCATAAATATTATAAGCAAACAAAGAAGTCCTCGACACGATCTTCGAGGAGTTGAAGGTATAGCTTTCATTCCCTTAAGTATTAAGTTACTCTTGATGTTCACTTTCTTTGACACTTATGCTAACTCTTTGCTTGTTTGCTTGAAATAGGATACCAGAGGCAAATGGATCTCCCAGCCCGAGCATTTTTCCCCTCCAGCTCGATCGGTGCGTTATCCCCCTTCTCAGGCCAAGCCCTCAGAGGTATACTTCTTGTTAAGTTTATGATTTTCCAAGTTTTGAAGCTAACAAACATCTTTATTTTTTTTCTATGCAAAGGTTGGTGAACATGCGCCTCTAATCTAGCAAAGCTTAGCCTCTACCTCTTCTACTTCTACTCTGGCCATGGTGGTGACTCTCACTTCTCGATTTAATACCATCACTGAGGAGTTTCTGCACTATGTGGAGGACGACAGTACTTCGGTAAGTCCTTTCTTCCTTACGCCCTTCTTAAAACTTTTCTTTAAGTTCCTCAATAATCTTTAACCTTTGTATTGCTTTTGCTAGTCTTTTCCGGTGCAAGAGGCCACAAACCAGCCACCAACAGCCTCCGAGAAGTCTATAATCCTTCCTCCCCTAAGGCAACTGTGAAGTCCATCATCTACAAGCTCAAGGTCTAGCCCAGGTATACAAGTATTTATATTTCTGTTCTTCCTTCAGTTTAATTGTAAACTGGAATTCCAACTTACTATTCTCTTTGTGTAAATTAGGTCTCTGATGAGGGCTCGGGTAAGTTTCCTCGGCCCACGGCACGCAAAGTGGTCATTCCTCGACCTTCCAATGCCTCTAGGGTCACATGGATTCTCATCTATCGGGGAAGACTGCTGTTGTTACTTCCTCTGCCTCTAGGGCTTCCCCTTCTATCTCCATTGAAGCTGCCTCCACCACTACTACCTCCGGGGGAGCTAAAGTGATGCCTCCTCCTTTGGCATTTATTCCAGCTATGGCCTTTTTGCCCGAGCTAGTTAGAGAGTTTGGGTTAATCAGGACCAAGCTAAGGTCCCCAAGGCGCCCCATCTGAGCCTCAAAATCTTCAAGATCAATGCAAGGTCTGCAAAGAGTGGATGAAAAAGGACTTCACTGCTTCATTCAGTCTCAAGGCACTTCAAGAAACAGAGAAGGCTCTAACCGAGTTATATAAGGCTCAACAAATGTCAAAGGTTCAATATGAGTCATTTCTCTCATTCTTTGAAAACTTGAAGGCTCTGAGGGATTAGCACCAGTGGGCTGAAAGGCAATCAAATAGAGTCAAGTGCTACAAAGAGAAACATCTCAGAACTTCTACTTCTCTGCGGCAGCTGGTAGTTGAGGGCTTAGCCATGGAAGATAAGATCATGATGGTCGTTGCTGAGATCCAGAAGTTGGAGGAGCAACTTTCTGCACTAAAGGCCGAGCAGATGACCCTCTCAAGCAAATTAACCAGAAGATTGAAGAAGTGAAGAGGGTCAACCAAGAGGTAGATGACTCAAAGGCCCAACTAGCCAACAACAATATTGCCCTTGAAGAACCTGGCAGTATTTTTACCATTATGCATACTTATACTCTAAGATAGCTGCATTAGCTAGGGATGTAAACTTGTTAGGCTAGGATTTTGTAACTTTTTTCCATTATGAATAAAAGATCCATTTTCCCCCATTTTGATTTGCCCATTTACACTTAACTGCTTCAAATAAAAAGGGCTCCAATACTTCTTCCTATGTTCAAACCTCATCAATATAATAGTCTCTAACATCCCACAAAGTTGGGTGATACTTCTTTAAAAACTTGGCGTTGACTGGATGTATTTGCAAGTTTTCTTCTAAATCTGCTAAGTAGTAGCCTCTTCGGTCTAACACTTGGTTGATAATGAAAAGACCTTCCCAAGTAGGACTCCACTTCGCAAAACCTCTAACTTGAGCTTCCAAGGGTAGAAATGCCTTCCAAACCAAGTCTTCTTCCCTGAAAGTTTTCAATTTCACTTTCTTATTATAAGTTCGGGCAACAACTCTATTTCCTTCTTGGATTTTGTTCAAGGCTTCAATTTGGGCCACATCCAAATCTTCAATCCCTTGACACATAGCCTGATTGTATTCTTCACTATGTAGACCAAGCTGGTTTTGAAGCCTTACAGAACTTACATTGATTTATATAGGGAGTACAACATCTTACCTGAAGGTTAAGGCATAAGGGATGGTCCCAGTTCCTGCTCTTTTTAAAGTTCTGTAATCTCAACTTCTCATACCATCTCTAGACTATCCGTTACCATTCTCTTAATAATATTCACCAAGATCTTATTGCTAGCTTATGCTTGACCATTTGATTGGGGATAATAAGGGCTAGACTAGATCATCTTTATCTTAAACTTGTTTGCAAATTCCTCCACTTCTTTCGAGATACAAGATGGTCCTCGGTCTGTAACAATTGTCTCGGGCACCCCATATCTGTGTAAGATCTTGGTTTCAATGAATTTCTTCACAGCAGCTGAAGTGATAGTCCTCACAGCTGAAGCTTCCACCCATTTGGTGAAGTAGTCTGTTGCCACAATTATGAAGGTATGCCACTTCCTAGAAGCTGGGTAAATTTCCCCGATGAAGTCCATTGGACACCCTCTGAAAGGTCAAGGCTTCACCCTCTGACACCAAACATTCAATTCAATAAACAATAAAGAAGTTCATAGAATGAAGGGGATTCTTTATCTTGTTTTACTCGTTCTTATGTTGTGGTTAGCCTTATCCGAAAGGGGATACAAAAGTATGGTTGGTTTCTTCACTCACAAAAGATAAAAGTTTACACCTAAATAAAAAAAATTTGTTCATTCTAGATCTAATTGATATGTCATTGAAGCTGCGTGTCTCGATCCAGCTTGTAGTTACTACATGTGTTGGAGAAGTCCATATCTTTGACATTCTTCATAACCTCTGGCATAAGCTTTACAATCTTTTTCCATGTCGGGTCAGAAGTAGCCATACTTTCTCAACAACCACCTCATCTTCATTCCAGCTTGATGTGCTCCACAAATACCTTCATGCACTTTAGCCATCACTCTCATTGACTCTTCTAGGCCAAAACACTTCAAGAGAAGTCCATCTAAAGTCTTTCTTAGCAATGTTCTGTCCCACATGACAAACTTAGTTGCTTGCTACCTAATCTTTTTACTTGTGGGAGGAAAAAAAAAAGGTTTTCAAGTACTGGACGATATGTGTTCTCCAGTCTTCTAGCTCAGGTTCTTTAGTCATTATAACTAGGATGAATCCTCTCTCAAATATAGAAAGGAGACTTCTTCTCTGTACCTCTACATTCACTTTAAACCTCATTTCTTGAACCTATGCTTCAGAAGCCAATTGTGCCATCTCATTAGCAGTTAAATTTGCTTCTTTGAGAATATGATTGACTGATACTTCAATACCCCAATAACTCAACCTCCAATTAGTGATCCATAGATTGGTTATTCTCTTTATTTCTTGGTGAATCCATTCTTCATTGCCTGAGTGATCTTTACTTGGTGGGATCCAAAGACTGGCCGCTTCCAAAGTTCTTGGGATGTTGACAAGTTCATCCAATGATTCTTGGTGCTCTGTCAAGAAGTTTGCAATTGCTTGCCCCTTTATTGCCCTCTTAGGCACATAATAAAAAATGAACTCTGATAATGCTAGAATCCATTTCCCAATTCTTCCAGTTAGCATTGGCTTAGACAACACGTACTTGATCACATCAGTCCTGACAATGATATGAAAATGGCAAGGCAACATGTAATGCCTTAACTTGCAGGCAATGAAGTATAAAGCTAAACATACCTTCTCAATTAGGGTATATCTTGTTTCTACCTCAGTAAGAATCCTACTGAGGTAGTATATTGCTTGCTTCCTATTGATTTTTCAGAGGCAGAGATATAGAGCTTCAAAGGTTTCTCCCTCTGAGGGGGCATAAGCACTGGTGGAGAGGCTAGCCAAGCTTTCACTTTGTCAAAAGCCTCTTGGAGTTGTTGGCCTTATTCAAACTCTTCTTGATTCTTTAGTCCTGGTAAAGGAGTCAATGGTTGGATCTTACCCGCCAGATTAGCAATAAATCTCCTTAAAAAGTTGATCTTCGCCAGTAACCTTTATAGTTGTACTTTGTTGGTGGGAGTAGGTGACTCCATTATAGCTCGAGCTTTGGGTTTGTTTACCTCTACTCCTTTTTCATGAATAAGGAATCCCAAAAAGTTACCCAATCTAACCCAAAAAGCACATTTCTTAGGATTCATTTTCAACTTATGGATCCTCATTCTTACTAAGGGTTGTCTAAGGTCTACTTAGTGTTGCTCTTCAGTTTTAGACTTCACCACAATGTCATCAATGTATACTTTCATGCTATGCCCGATTAAATCATGAAAAATGGCATTCATTGCTCTCTGATAGGTAGCACCAGCATTTTTAAGCCCGAATAGTATGACTGCATACTCATATGCTCTCACATGTCCTGGGCACCTAAAGGTTGTCTTATGCATATCTTTTTTGGCCATTTTTATTTGATTATAACCAGTATTTCCATCCATGAAAGATAAAACTTTGTGTTTTGCAACTACATCTATGGATAGGTCAGTCATAGGCATGGGATATTCATCTTTAGGCGTAGCTTCATTAATGTTTTTATAGTCAACACAACATCAGATGGCATTAGTTACATCTTTTTATACGGGCACAATGTTAGCCAACCACTCAAGATACTTTGCAAGCCTAATAAATCCTGTCTTCACCAACCTCTCGATC
Organism: Cotoneaster glaucophyllus; assembly: GCA_036320875.1. Lineage (NCBI taxonomy): Eukaryota > Viridiplantae > Streptophyta > Magnoliopsida > Rosales > Rosaceae > Cotoneaster > Cotoneaster glaucophyllus. The sequence goes on along the minus strand of CM070064.1, from coordinate 13,867,314 downwards.
CCTTCTTTGACCTTTTCTTTTATCTCATTCGACATTCTTCTTGGTGCTTGCTTCACAGGTTTGTACCCTTCCTTGATAAGCATTCTATAATATACTAAACTGGGGTCTAATCCAAGCATTTATGTGTAATGCCAAGCAAAGCAATCTTTGAATTCATGCAAAAGGTCTACTATTTTTGTATGATCTCCAGCTTTCAACAGATCATTGAGTTGTATTGGCCTTGGATCTTTTCAATCCCTAAGTTAATAGTTTCCAAGGGGTCTTGTACTTCTGGCACTGGACCCTCGGGCACATCATCTGGCTAATCCAAGTCATATATACACTTAGCCATGTGAATGGCTGCCTCTATCTCTTCTCCCAAAAACTCTAATTCCTTTCTGTTCTTGGTGCTTGAAGCCTCTTTCTCCCACTCTATTTCCTCATTGACTGAGCTATCTCTCACATCTTTTCTCTCTCTCATACATCGGCAGTCTCTTGATTAAGGACCTGACTGCAATCACTTGGTCCTTCCTTCTTTGCTTTGACATCATTGGTGTTGGTAGGTTGAGACAATGTGAGGCCTGTCTCATTCCTCCTTGGCAAGAGACAATCTTTGTTCTAGGAGCTTTTGGGCCGTCACCTTAGTCGGGCGGCCGTTCTCATAAGCTCATAAACACTGCAAGATCCCAACACTAGGATTGTAAAATCTGGCTTCATCAATATTGGTTGTGGGGAGAAATGACCATGACTCGGCCTCCACAATCTCCCAAAATCCTGGTTCCTCGACTCTGGACTCGTGGTACACAACAACTTGTTGATGTAAAGTGGATGGCACATACAGACTTTAGTGAATCCAATCTCTACCTAGCAATGCTCCATAAGTAAAGCTGCTATCAACCACAAAAAATGCCAGCATGATTTGCTTGGACCCCAAGTTAACTTCCAAAGGCAATATCTCATGTGTTCTGGTGATGGTTCCAGAGAAACTAGAAACTGTTAAATCAATGGGAATAAGATTTTCCTCACTTCTACACAATCTCTTCATTTGTTTAAGTGGAAGCACATTGAGCGCTGCTCCACCATTTATCAACACCCTCTTGAATGGTACTCCCTTCAGATGAGCAGTTACATATATGGGCTTGAGATGGTTTGCCAAGGCTAGGCTCGGTCTACTGAACACCATTTGGTCATAATACACCCTCTCGAGCTCCTTTCATGTAGGTTCAGGCAAGCCTGCCTTGCTTGATTCCTCTTTCCCAACTTCCTCAACATTCACAAGTGCCACCATTGGTTTTGTTGCCAAGTAATCACTAGGGATGGCAATTTAACCCGTCAAATCCGATCCCGGCAAGTAACCGATCTGAATGGTTCGGTTTCGGGTACAAAATTTCTGGTATTTTACGGGTATGGGTAACCATCGAGTAAATTTTTCGGTTTCGGGTTCGGTTATAGTTATTGGGGTATCCGCCCCAAATCCATACCCGAAACCGAACCATTTCATCTATAAATAAAAAAAAAAATATAAATATTTATTATATGAAAATGGATTGTTAATAATCATGCATTATTAAATAGGAAATTAATTATTTACTTTTATATCATTACTAATAGGAATTATATGCTTATAATTTTTAAGAGTGTAAATGTTTTCTTAGTAATATAAATTTTTAATATTACTTATTAGATGCATTGTATCAATTGTATTACTAATAGCAATTTATTTAATATTTTTTTTAATATTCTTCATTTAGTTAATAATATAAATATCATAATGGGGAAAACCGTTCCCCGATCAAAAATCCATCACCCGACGGGTTCGGTTATGGGGAAAACCCGTTTGGGGATTCTACGAGTTCGGGTTTGGGGAAAATAAACGGGTTCGGGTTTGGGGATAGCACATCCGAACCCAATCCGCCCCATTGCCATCCCTAGTAATCACCCTCCATTGTGGCTAGCTGATTTGGTTCGGCGCAAAACATGCTTGACAAAACATAAGCTATGTTTACATGGTAGTTACTTGGTCCAGGTATTTATTCTATCTTTCCTTCAATTTGATAAATAAATTGATCTATCCAAGCTTGTGCATCCTCTGGCATCATTAATTCGGGCACTTCCTCTTCTTTTGTTATGCCAAAGTCATGCAATTGCTTTGGGATTTCACAAGGAGTATCTACCAACTGAGGTGAAGGTATTCCTCTTTCAGGTGAAATGGTTCCAAAATAGATAGGTTCAGGATTCCACCCTGGTGTTGGCATCATCACCACATTTTCTTGGGCTCTCCTCTAGATTCGGTACTTCCCTGGATGAGAGCTTTAAGGCACATGATTTCCTTCCCCCTCAGCTTTACTTGTTCTTTCTTTCCACCTTTGCCTCATACTACCATTATAACTTGGCTGGGGAGGTTTTACATCTATCCATCTTGGCAACTTTGCCTCTTTATCATCTACTTTTTAAGAGGCTTCATAATTCCTGAATACTTCAGACAAGCCCTTGGGTTCTTAATCTCCTCCTAATCTTTGGAACATATTTTTGGAGGTTTCTTTCTCAGCTGTCCGAAAAATACTCCTGCAGGCATCTAACTCTTATATTTCTCTCATTCTGACCAATTTTTGATCTATAATGGTGCCCGATCTGGCACCTTTAGCTCACATTCACATTGGTACTTGCTATATAACACAACTCCCTTGATTACGGCTGTTTTGGGCCTGTCGGGCAACCTCTTGACACCTTCTGATGGCCTCACAACTTTCCCTTTCTCTCCCCTCATTTCTCAAGTAGCCTTTTCTTTTCCTTTCTCAACCCAATTAAAATAGATCATGTTGATTGAGGCATTTGAAAAGGGATCTGTGTCTATCATCATATTTGCCTAGGGTTTCTCCAACAATAGTTTTCCCTTGACTATAAAGTCTTGTATCCAATCCCTGAATTGTACACAATTGGTTATGGAATGATTGAAGGTTTAGTGAAGCTTGCAGTACTTCTTCCCTTTCAACTCTTCTGGTTTGGGCATCTTTTTGGTGCTGTCGGGCACAATCACTCTAGCCCTCACCAACTCTTCATGAATATATGTTACCTTGGTCAAATCAAAAGAATAAGTCTGGCACTTCGGGGGCTTCACAGGCACAAATCATCCGTCATTCATCATAATCTTTTAGTCCTTAACTGGCTGGACCAACCCCTCCGCCATTAGAGGTTTGAAGGGGGTGATCATCTCTGCTGCATACAACTTTATTCCTTCTCCTACATTGTTGTCATTCTCTCCAAGCTCTAGGCCTTCAAACTCCAACTGATGTATTGGGGCTTTGCTCTTGTAGAAATAAGGCACTTTAGACGAGTGTTTCACTTGCTGCTCCTTGGTAAAAAAACTTCTCATACTTGGTAGCTGCTATCACTAACTTCTGAAGCTCATTAAACTGCACATCATAAAGCTTTTTTCCTCAAATGTAGCCTTAGAGCCTTCTGGGCAATGGCTGTGAGTTGAGCATTATTGATCAGGAATTAGCACCTCATCCTCGTCCTTCTAAACCTCATCATGAAGTCTTCTGTAGACTTATGTTCATATTGTTTCATCTTCACTAAGATATTGATGGTCATCTCGTGGAAAGCCATCTCCATTTGCCCCCGGTTGGCAATGGAATTAGGGGGTAACATAAAGTAACATTGAGATGCTAAACCAACCAATGAATTCCTAAACAACCTCAACTTGTAGTTAGAATTGCCTTCAAATGCTACACAGTGGTTGGAAAGTTTGAAAATGGTCTCTAAATGACACATTACAGTCCTCCCCATTAAAGGTTGGGAATGCGGGCATCTTGAAGTTGAGGGGAAAAGGGTTCCCCTCCCTTATTAGCCAGCGGTGGTGGTCTATAAGGGGGGTTTGCCTGCAGTCATGTGCAAACATTTTCCATTGAACTCTCCAACTTGCTGAGTCATTCCAAACTTCATTCCTTCTAGCCCGATCTACCCCTACTTTATATAAGCAATAATAAAGGGTCGTGAAGGCTTGTTTCCTAGATTTCTTTTTCCTCTGGTCGAATGGTTTCAGGTTCTTCCTTCTTCTTCCCCTTATCCGTATTTTCCTCGAGTAAAGAAAACAGAGGAATCACTGGTTTTCTCTTAGGGCTTGCTTCCCTGATCACATCACTGGCATAACCATCTCTTACGAGATATAAAATGTGACTTTACATAGTGTTCGGGCAAGATTTCCCTCGCACAACTCCCCAAGGTGGTGGCACTTTGTTGGTTGTCGGGCGAGCTCTTGCTGATGGGTATGCTGCAAGATAAGTTTATAGTTAGTTTGAAAGGTGCCTTTGTATGGCCTTTGGTGTAGGCCTTGAGGCTCGCAATCAAAACTAAAAAGGACTTAGGCGTGCCACTGTTATCTTCACATAACAGATTGTCGAATGGGTGTTTATTAAGTGATTACTTGCGCCCTAAGTTACTTAAACTTCCTGTTATCACATGATTGTCACATATGACTTAAGTCTGCATTAAGTTCTTTTCTTGCCTTGTAAACAAGGACTTTTAGTTCATAATCTTGTATGTCCAAAATGAAAGGAGTTCAGGGCCTTTTTAACCATTTCCTTGATCAAAGTTCACTTTAATAAAAACAGATTTATTAACTTAACCAGATTCGAATACAAATGGGACTCTTAAGTAGAAAACAGTTGACAATAACTTGAATACATGCTGGAAAGTACATTAAACAACATATCTACTAAATGAAATTACAAACAAAGAGGCTCGGGCAAGATTTCACCTTGTCGGGCAAGGTTGAACTTCTTACAATCACTTCTCTTTGGGTTTACAGATGGTTGTATGCTAAAAGGGATAGAAAGTAAACAGGTTTTTTGTGAGGGAATCGATACTACAATACTAAGGAGAGGTAGCAGAGCTTTTACACTAGACAAAAGATAGCTTTTTAGAGGGAACTATAGATAAAAGGACTGAATCTGGACAAGTTTCAGCTTTCTAGGTACGAACTGGCTTGAGAGCAGAGTTTGTATGTCTTTTGATTGGTTGGTTGAGTGTCCTTGTCTTTGGTGTCTCTTTCTCCTTTTATAGACAAATTGGCCCGACCCCTCTTGCCTCGCCTTTAACTGAGATTACTCGAAGGGCAGTGAGTCATTGTTTTATTTACTTGTCTTGCCCTTGAAAAGGTGCTTTTGGCTGGTGGTGAGTTGGTCTCTATCACCCATCACTTCCACCATTGGCACATGGTCTATGCCTTAGCTGAAGTCGCTCCAATTTGCCTCAGGCCTGTCGACTGGGCTTCAAGCAAGTCTCCATTTTACTTTGCATCCTTGGGCCTTGCTAACATAAAGCCCAACATTAAATATCAACCCAAACACATAGTGTGTAAGAAAGAAAGATGACTTATTGAGGGTAAGCTTAAGTTTCAACTTTCAAGAAGAGCTTGATGACTATATCCTCTTTTGTCCGAGGACTTCAATGTAACCCAGTCTTCTTGACGGGGGTGAAGCGATTTTCGTACTAACATTTTTCTCCTCATGCTTTTCGTTTAGGATTGAATAACTCAAATAGAATTCAAAAACAAAAACAAGGTAAGTAGTGCAAAAAAAATAAAAAAATAAAAAAACTGAAATGTGAAAATCAATACCGATAAAGTATTCAACCAAATTCCTGGCACAACCAAATTTCATCAAGTTGCTTCTTTAATTAGTTTTTGAAGAGTAAAACTAGCAATATGGGACGTGCTACAAGAATGGCATAGCTCCATTGCTTCCTCAGCAAAAATTGTCCTACTGTCTCCTTCCTATCAAAAGAATTCTATTCTACGTGGCCTTGGCATACCTATCAACAGCAAAGTTGCGCGTTGCACTCGGCAGTTCAAGGCATATTCCGTCAAGTTCTGGTTTTGCAACCATTTGACAGCCCAGACGAGACCTGCAAACGAATATCAACTTATATAGAATTCAGAATTCATATTTCAGCAACTACTTTGACATAATATTCCCTGCAGATTAATTCCAAGATATAGGGGGCTTACGTCTCTGTGAGCCCGAAAGCAAGATCCAACATGTCATTTTCCTCATCAGTTGGATCTTCGAGTTTATTGTAGTATTCCATATCCTAACCAAGAGTTCCAGAAGTTAGCTCAGATGAAAATTTTAGTGTGAGGAATGGTAGTTTTCAAGGCAACTTTCACCGGATACTAACGAAACAGAAATCAGTTCATTTTGCATGTCTCCTTGTATCCAGTGAATATTGCCTTCCTATTATGATTCTTCGTCTGCAAACATCAGGTTTCAAAGTACATACTCTCACAATCACATGACATGTCGAACAAGCACACGATCCTTCACATGCTCCTAAGATCACATTAAAACCAACTTGTTAGAGATAGACAATAGAAATAGCCACGCTGTTCTGTAGTTGATCAACTCGATTCAATCCAGCCAGGCCTTGGTTTTAATCACATAAGTTCAATTTCCAAGTTCATCTTATCCATTCAATTCTAACAAGCACTTTAATAGTCTCATTATAAAACAATCTAGAAGGGCAAGCACACTCATCAACACCACTAAAACAAAATTGCAAGGAGTTACTGGGGTCTATATTCTACATAAAGTTTTTAATAAAAGTTAGGATCCTACTAAAACAAGAGGAACCAAAGTGGAATGCACAAAACATCAAATGACATGCCAGAGTACCTTCAAGTTCTAAGTCATTTTCATGAGCAGCTTCTAGCATGGACATTCCAACAGGAACTTTAATATGCTTCTCCATCTCATCCTTGTCAACAAACGTGACAGAAATTCTGCAGATTTAAACATAAGGTTAAAGAAATCTACAAAAAGATGCAAGCTTTCCAATAACACAGATATTTAGTTGCCAGATAGGATGAGAGCTCATCTTTAATGAAATAAGCCAAATACGGGAATTCTCTCCAAATTGTTCGCTGATGATTGAAACAATATGTAAAGAGTTGTTGCTACAAGTTCAATACGGTTCTTTTTATGTGAAAAAAGCAACTTACTCTTCTACTTTTTTATCCCCCTCCTGATGAGCGGTTGTCGTAGAGAAAGTTTGATGCTTCTGAAAAAATAGAGTGAGATTTTGACGGGTTAGTCCAAAAATTGAAAATGAAACAAAGGCCCATTGAAGAAAGTTCATTAGGAAGCTAACCGGAGTATGGAAAATATCACTGTAAAGTCCACCGAAGTTTCCTGTCTTTGGTGAAGGCTTCAATGGACCTGGCAAATTCATATCAGTTAGTTCTGAATTGTTTTTAAAGATAACAACTTAAACTACAATTTAAAATCACAAGAGAACCTCCACTACCTTACTGGAATCATAAGAGAACCTCCGCTTAAGCAGTAAACTAATTATACAGTTGTAACCTAATTGATTTAAAAAGACACCAATAAACTAAAACTATATGTTATCATGTATAAAACTTGAAACGTTGAACAACCCATCATTCATCCCAACGATACAACATAGTAGACATCAGTCTCCTGTCACACATATCCAGCTACATGTCAAACAAGATCATTCCTTGTGCAGCATTACCTTAGCATTTACCACAACGATTTCACTCCCACCACCTTAGGGCATTACATATTATATATTAATTGCAGTTTGGATATTTGGTAATAAACAACAGTTCAATAAAAGTTTCAATGTCGATGTAATTAACACGATATTAAGCTGAGAAATGAGCATGGAAGAAGTTAATGTTGAATTTTAATAAGGGCCTGAGACTATTGGAAAAGCAGAATAAAGATGGACCAAAAATGAAAAAAAATCACTGAACAAAAACCTTTTGTTGCATGGTTGATCATCTGAGTTCTGACCGCGGATAGTCTAGAAACAAGCATGGTCGGCAGGAACCTCGCAGAAGCACCTGGGAAACATGAACAAATGAAGTATTACAACATGAACCACAACGAATAAAAATGGAAACAGTTTCGTACGTCTTTCATACAAAGTAACTCTGAAAAGCAGAGAACTTGGTTTGGTTTATGTCATTGGAAGAAAAAAAGAATTTAGTACGAGTTTGGAGGGAATTCGGTATCAAGATTGAGAAGGAGACTTAAGCGGCATTAACACAAACAGATGGTCGGCGCCCAAAAGGAGAATGTGAAACCACACACACACGCACATATACGAAACGCAAATCTTAAAATGTCTCGAGACAGTATCAACCATAATCTGCATGAATCATTCAAACACAAAGCTTATTCATTTTTGGAAAGAAACGGAAGCATGGTTCATGGACGACGGACCTCTGTGATCTTTTTGTCAACGGCAGAAGTCGAGCGCCTGTGGGCACAAGAAGGTCACCAAAGCAGATGTATGTCGGTATCGAACCCAAGACACCTCGCTATTAGGTGAGATTTTACAATTTTGGTCTTCCGAGATTTTTATTTTTATTACAAATTATATTCTACGCTACTTTAAATAAATAGCTGGGATAATGGCTTGTAGTGGATTTTTATTTTTTTTTATTTTTGTGTTTCTGAAAAAGGGGAACAATTGATGGTAAACAACATTTATCCACTCATTTCTAGTCCGAATAGGCTATGGGGAATTTCATCTTGCATGTGGCCACAGTAAAGCAGACTCATCAGTACGGAGCATTGAACCCAAGACCTCCCATATTTTTTTGTTTATTGGGGAGCTGTAATCCGTATCTTTACCACTAAGCCACTTAAATTAGAGGTGGACGCAGTTTGGTCTAGTACAGTTTAGACCTCAAATCGCTACTAGACTAGTACATCCCTTGGACTAGGAGAGATTTTTCAGTATGACCGTCACACGAGGTGGTACATCACGTGTTGCTATATAAATTGTGAGATATGTGTGTTAAAAAGTTAATAACTTAAAAAATAAAAAATTTCATCACTTACATAAAAACACGTGGTGTACCACCCGTGTTCCCGTCACAACTAAAAATTTCATCGTGGACTAGTACATCACTATTTGATTTGACCTTGTTAGGTGACAAACTTAACCATCAGTATAACATAATCAAACGAATTCATAGTTATCGAACCACGCTCATCCTTTTAGTCAAGACTTCTACTCTTCTTATACCAAGTCAATAAGGCTTCGTTTGGTATATAGAATGAATTGGAGTGGATAACTGTAAATTAAAGGTATCTTGAGAGGAGAAATGAAATAATATGTCCAACTAGGATTACTCAGGAATAAAACTTATCTATTTCAATCCTCTCTAAAATGATAGGATTACAAAGGATGAGTTTTCTTCATGCCTAGTCCTCTTCTAATTCCCTCCAAATGAAATATCATTCACTTATACACTTCAATAAATTATTCATTCTAATCCAACGTACCAAATCAGCCCAAACTATCAAATTATGTTGGTCTCTTGCCCAAAACATAAACCCACTTAGTTTAGAATCAAAAGTTGATGTTGTTAGACGAAGTCCTCGGTCAGTTAAAGTCAACACCGGTTCAAGTGTTTGAGTTGTCTTCTGATTCTTATCTTCAAACAGTTGGTTAAGTTTATGACTTTTTTCATATGTTTGTAGCTACGTAACTCTCTTATCTGTGTATACTTGAATTTCAAATATTCCTTGTAAATGGGGTTTTCAAATCCTGAATGCAATCTCTAATGTATTATAAATACAAGCAACCCAACGTTAATGGGGTATGCACATTGCTGAGAAACTTGGCGTTCTCTTATAGCTTTCCAACCTTCCATAATTTTGTACAGATGCAAAGGCAGATTGAATATGAATTATAACAAGGGTAGTGCTATATACACATCCCTTTTTACCTTCTACATATTTATCTCAATTTTTGACCGTTGGATCGAATGAATTGAAGAAGATCAAAGAGTAGGAATTAACAAAAGGTGTGTGGAGAAGATCAAATGATAGAAATTAACAAAAGGTGTGTGGGAGGTAAAAATAGGGGTGTGGATAGCACAACCCTTGTAACAAAGTTTAGCTTAAGCTTTATATGTTGTCTTTGACGAAGGGCTCTACTGAGTCCACCTAAAGCCAGCTTTACAAGCACAAGAGACACAGTTTATGGTATTATCCGCCAATTACATGGTCATTACCATATGATTTATTGTAATCATCGACCAAACCCCTAGACATTTTTCATGTATCTCTGCATTATATATGAAGCAAATTACAAAACCTATATGCCTATACGAATTGTAAGAACAAGCTGTTATCGTTATTATTCTTCTTGTTTTACATAATTATTCAAGCTTCCAACTCTTGATCATGGCTTCTTTGGGTTCAATTTCCCCAATCTCTGTTGCCACTCTACCTTACACCGCCAAGGGCAGAAGCACAACTTGCCAACTCAATGGATTCTCTAGAATTGTAAGTGCCACGAATTTTGCGAGAATCATAGATTATTGGGTACAGACTGTCGTATGTCACACTATGTGGGAAACTCACATGCATGGATCCGTTCATTGTGAGCAGTTGCGACAAGCCGCGCGCGTATTCCACAGTTTATGAGTGAGAATAGATAATACAGAGACCGGATTTTTTACTAAGTGTATGATTTGATTATTTTCAATTCAGGAAGGGCCAGTGGCTAAGGGGCTAAGACTTGTACCAAAGATCGCGATCACTAAGGCAGCAGGAAGATCATTTGCACTCCCTAGTTGCACTAAGACTACAATCTCATGCGCCATTGTAAAGATATTTACATATATTTCTGCAAATATCTATTTTAACTTGGCTATCTATAGTGATTTTACACTTGCTTTCTCTTGCATCTCATTTTTTTTCTCCTTTTTTTTTTTGTAATTTCTCATGCGATAACTTCCATTAACACATTCATCAGAATTATTAGTTATAAGCTCTACCGAATGCCATCAGAAATGTATTTAGTTCTTGAAACTTTTTTCGCGGTATACTTTATCCCTGCTTATTCTATTAATCATATCTCTAATCCGTGCTTAACTAGAATAACCACTTATCTAGTTTGATTACCTTGTGCAGGCTCAACCAGAGACCCTGCTAACTGTGCAAAGCACAATTGCCAAGCAACTCTCCATTGATGAAAGCACTGTGCTTCCCGAAACAAAGTTTGTCGATTTGGGGGCGGATTCTCTCGACACAGTATGATGCTCGATCTTCATGCTTTCTCTAATTACTCTATAGTTTTTTTTTTTTTTTAAATGAAGTTTTCTATTTTTTGGGATTTTTAAGATTGAAATTTAAAATAAAACTAGTGTTAGATTACATATTGATTATAATTTCTTGTGTGTCCTTAATTCAAAATAATTAATGTGCATTTTATTAAATGTCTCCCATTAAATATTTAAATTTATTAATAAACAAATTTTAATTTTTTTTACCAAAAAAGAGTTTTTTTAATTTATTAATTTTATTTAACATTCTTCAAACTTGAAAGACTCAAATAATGTACCTAAATGTTAGTACTAAAATGTATTATATTGAACTAATGTATTTAAATGTTAGTACTAAAATGTATGTACCAAAATATATGTACCGAAATGTATTATATTTAATTAATGTATCTAAATGTGTCTACCGAAATGTATGCACCGAAATGTTAGTACTGAAATGTATTATATTGAATTAACGTACCTAAATGTTTGTATCGAAATGTATGTACCGAAATGTGTGTACCTAAATCTATGCACCGAAATGTATTATAATGAATTTGATGTACCTAAATGAAGAAGACAAAGTACATCAAAATATACTGTATAACAAAAATTAGTTTATCTAAATGTTTACAACAAAATATATTACGATAAATTAAATGAAAATTATAATTATAATGAAATAAAATTAATAGATTAAAAATTAAGAAGAAAAAGAGAAATAATTAAAAAATAAAAATATAATTAATAAATGAGGTTATTTATGTATCAAGAGACTAAAATTAGATTTTGATCTTACTAATGTTTTAATCTAAAAGTCATCTTAATTGACAAAAAAAAAAAAACAATCTAAAGCTCATCTTTGCCAAGAATTAAAATGAAGTTTTCTATTTTTTTTTTCTTTAGCTTTAATTGGTGATGGGTGATGTTTTGGCAGTTTTGCATAATATATCATAACATGTTAAATCGATTAGCTATGACTTGCACAAAAGTACTAATAATTATAGTGTTCTTCATATAACTTCCACACGAAATATAAGTAATTTAATTCAGTCCGCTATATCGTAACTGTCACATCCCGACCCGGGGTCGACCACATCCCGGGCCCGCTCCACCACCGTAGCACGATATTGTCCGCTTTGGGCCCCGACTACGCCCTCACGGTTTTGTTTCTGGGAACTCAGACGAGAACTTCCCAGTGGGTCACCCATCATGGGAGTGCTCTCACGCGCTACTCGCTTAACTTCGGAGTTCCCATGGAACCCGAAGCCAGTGAGCTCCCAAAAGGCCTCGCGCTAGGTAGGGATGAGAATATACATATAAGGATCACTCCCCTGGGCGATGTGGGATCTCACAATCCACCCCCCTTAGGGGCCCGACGTCCTCGTCGACACACCACGGCCAGGGTTAGGCTTTGATACCAAATTGTCACATCCAGACCCGGGGTCGACCACATCCCGGGCCCGCTCCACCACCGTAGCACGATATTGTCCGCTTTGGGCCCCGACTACGCCCTCACGGTTTTGTTTCTGGGAACTCACACGAGAACTTCCCAGTGGGTCACCCATCATGGGAGTGCTCTCGCGCGCTACTCGCTTAACTTCGGAGTTCCCATGGAACCCGAAGCCAGTGAGCTCCCAAAAGACCTCGCGCTAGGTAGGGATGTGAATATACATATAAGGATCACTCCCCTAGGCGATGTGGGATCTCACAGTAACTTTCAATATATATATATATATATATATATATATATATATATATATATGATGGGTAAAAATGAGGCCCTTGGGGTTAGGATTAGCCAAGTGGTGAGATTGTGAGAGAAAGTGATCGAAATTGAGTTAATTAAGAATATTATAGTTTATTGATTCGAACACTTCTAATGTAACCAAGTCATGTGCTCATTAAGTCATCTAACAAACCACATAATCAAGTAATACAATTTTATTTTTTTCTGATATTAATATTTAATTAGGATGGATGAGTACTCGATTAAGTGTATATAATCGTTTTTGTGGTGATGATTAATACCCAACAAAACTTTTGTATCCAGAAAAAGGATTGAAAAACTAATTCAGAGATAAGGTATTGACTTAAGTTAACCCTCTCTAATAGATGGTATAGTGAATAGATTTTTTTTTTTTTTTTTTTTTTTGTCAAAGTTATAGTGAATAGATTACTCACCCATTAATTTGACGTCAAAGACCAAATATTCATATGCTTGATTAATGTCACCGATCTGTTCAATATTTTACTTTTTGTTCAATTATTCATTTCACTCTCTGCACATAAATATCTGATCAATGGAAAGAAAATGAAACAGGTTGAAATCCTGATGGCTTTGGAGGAGAAGTTCGGTGTGTCCGTCGGAGAAGGCGGAGCTGAGAACATCGCAACCGTTCAAGACGCTGCTGATCTGATTGAGAAAGTGAAATCTGGTTCAACCTAGGGACCTCCAGAGTTGATATAAAGAAAAACCAATACCTTGTTTCTCAGTCAAGTTTTGTTTCCTTTTTCCCCCTTCATTTTCCATTTAGATTAAGTCAAACTCGAATGGGGTATAGGGCTCGAACAGCGACACTCTTGAATATTCAAGATGTCAATTTCATAATTATTGTTTGTAATCCACATAAGAAGTTTTACTTAAAGCCAGAATATCTAATCCTGAATGTTTGAATATTATGTTTGGTTTCCAATATTATACATGTCACATCCCAGTTTCGGCTCCGTCATAGCACGATATTGTCCGTTTTTTGCTTACCATTCCCTTATGGTTTTGTTTCTAGGAACTCGCACGAGAACTTCCCAGTGGGTCACCCATCCTAGGAATGCTCTCACCCAAACTCGCTTAACTTCGGAGTTCCGATGGAATCCAAAGTCAGTGAGTTCCCAAAAGACCTCGTGCTATAAGAAGGGGAGCATGTACATATAAGGCACATCACCCTCTCTCCGTTGATCGATGTAGGATCTCATAATACAATAAACACAGCAGGAAAAATATTGCACTTTGAAAATAGCTAATTATTAATCCCACACTTCTATATGCATGACGTGTTTCCACACTTTTATATGCATGTGGTGTTAAATTGTATGGGTTCGTTTGATAACCATTTATTCTTTATTTTTTTGCCTGAAATATGAGGAAACTAAATACCGAGCAAAAAAACAATAATGAAAATCAAAATATAAAAGTAAACTTTAAATTAATTATTAAGCTCCAAATTTAGGAGTTTCATGAAGGGGAGGATTCAATACACAAATCCATATGTACAAAGATCAAATAAAAATACAAAACAAACTTGAAGATCACATGGAAACATGAAAATAGGTGAAATAGCAAACCCTACTTCAACTCCTCCTCCATAATCTACAAGGAGCATTGGTTCATCTGCTGTTCCTCGTCAGTTGAACCGTCTTATTATATGTAGTACGTACTTAGATAATTACATCTATACACTTGTATATGCATCAAGTTCCCATAAAGGTAAGGTTCTCTATGTACAATGGCATGGAGTCGCCGGCCGATACTTTAGCAAAATCTTCATCACTTCCTCTCTCAACGATCCAAAGCAGTAATTACCATCCTGTAATACACATTTACAACAATAAATAAGAAATAATATGAGAGGTTAAAGTATAACTAGTATTTGTTAAACAATCTTCTCCTCGGATATTAATGAATCGATTATCTACAAAAGAACCTTAGTATTTTTATGAGACCTATATAAGGAAGACTGTGTCAAGTCTGCACGTTATATTATCAGACTCAATCTATATGCATTTTTAATGCATGATACCTTTACCGGTCTGATAATATAACATATCAGATCATTTAACTACCCTATGCATATATAGCCCAAGGGTAGTACCAAATTCTTTTCCTAGATGATCCCAAATTCCTAATCTTGTTTTCAATTGGGGTTGACTTGATCAGTTGTTAATCTAGTGAGAATTATAAAAGTACCAAATTCTTTTCCTAGATGATCCCAAATTCCTAATCTTGTTTTCAATTGGGGTTGACTTGATCAGTTCTTAATCTAGTGAGAATTATCTGAACCAAATGATATATGCATGCTTCTTCAAGTTGACTCTGATATCTACTGGGGGTTAGCTAGAGAAGCAAGGACACACACACACTCGCAGATCATTCTAAACATAGCTAACACTTACCAATCGTAACCAGTCGGACATCTAGGTTCGGCGCGTGTCAAAGCATCAGCAGACGATTTCCTCCTTGTTAATTTCTTGAAATTCCTTGCATCTGGTGTTCCAGCTGCACGTAAAATCAAAAGAATACATACATAAACAAAATTAAACATATAAATTTCTCACAAAAAAAAAAGAGTGATACATTTAAGAATATGATAAATTTCTCACAAATTTGCATATCGATATCCACCGAGACCCATTTTTTAAACATTAGAATTACTATTAGCACACCAACTAATTCTGTTATTTCTTTTAAGGCATATCAAATTTAGCACGGTGTCAATTCATGTCATTTGTAGTTTAGAGACTATAAAATAGATAACTTACGGGTTCTTGGAGTTCCTGGTGTGGTTGGGGACTCTGAGGGGGAGCCGGAATCAGGTGAAAGGTTTCCAAGGGTGGACGAACTAGTCCTAAGAATAGTAATGCTCCGAGTGACCGGAACCTCATTCGCAGCCATTGGCGAAGAGGACGGGATAGACATGGAGTCGTACTTTCGGAGTTTGCCGAGGCCGGATTCAGGTGCCGGTCCGGCGAGTGTTTCATCCCAAAGCTTGTGAAGAAAACCCATGATTAATTTTTTTTTTATTTATTCTAAAACTAATTGTCTCTCTGTAACAACCGACGAAGCTGGCCGTGTGATGTACCAAATAAACGTTGTTAGTGTAGGTTCGTGACCCAAGCTAAACGACTGTTACAAAGAGATTGGGAAAACAAAGCAAATGAGAGAGAAGATGTGAAAATTAATACGTAGAAAGGAAGGTTTTTCGATGAACACTAGGTGTTTCAGGGTTCTTATAAGAAGACAAAGGCTTTGAGACTTGAGAGAGAGAGAGTTGCGGTGGTGAAAGAGCAACGAGTGTAAATGGATGGCTTAAGCTAAATTCAGTAAAAGAGCAACCGGCTAGAATTGAGGTGGTGATGGCTTAAGCTAAATTCAGTAAAAGCAACCGGCTAAAATGGCTTCATTACTTTGGAGCCATCCAATTTGCTTCTGTTTTTTTGTGAACTTATTTTGAGCAACTACTATATTGTTTGGGGTTAAGGGGGTAACACATGCAAGGATGTCCGGTAATTTTGAGTGATGCTATTTTCACCTCATCTCACTCTCACAGTCTCACTCACCTGTTTTTCCTCATTCTTTCAATGTCTTTACTGTAAGGATAATTTCCTTGCATATTTGTTAATTTTGTCTTACAATAGCCAAACAGAATTCACTTCAATCTAAACTTACACCGCTCCATCCAATTCTTGTTCTTCCATTTACAATAAGAGGTATTTGTTGATTTGCCTCCCTGAACTTGTATGCAGCTCTAATTTTTTTCCTTGAACTTTAATTTTAGTTGATTACCCCCTTGAACTTTTTCAATTAGCAAATTTCTCCCTTGAACTTGAAGTTTAGCCGATTACCTCCTTGAACTTTTATAAATAGCTAATTCCCCCTGGCGTTAGATTTAAAAAAAAATTCATTCAATTTTTCATCCATCCAATTTTTATCCTTTTTACCCTTATACAGTTGTCATGTGTTGTTTTTGTGATCAAAATGGATAGAAAATTGAATGAAAATTTTTAAAATCTAACACCATGAGGGAAATTGGCTTTTTATAAAAGTTCAAG
Organism: Cotoneaster glaucophyllus; assembly: GCA_036320875.1. Taxonomy (NCBI): domain Eukaryota; kingdom Viridiplantae; phylum Streptophyta; class Magnoliopsida; order Rosales; family Rosaceae; genus Cotoneaster; species Cotoneaster glaucophyllus. Next base: position 13,850,417 of record CM070064.1, on the reverse strand, counting down.
GGGTAATCGGGTAAAATTATAGTTCTGGGGGAAATTAGCTAATTATAAAAGTTCAAGGGAATAATCGGCTAAAATTAAAATTCAGGGAGAAATTGACAGTTTCACACAAGTTCAGATAGTAAATCAACAAATATGCCTTGTAATAATGTATCTTAATCATAAAAATACATAATAGTTGCCTTTTATTTGCTTTATTATTATCTAAAGATTTACAAAAAATATAAAAATAAAACATTCAATAAAAATAATTTAATCATATTCATATGAATCAAACAAATAAATAGATTTTTTTTTTCTTAATAAAAGGAGCATTCTCAAAACAGTGAAAAGTAAGCTTAAAAAAATGAAGACAATACAGTTAACCCACGTACATGAGAAAGATGACAAACTCATGCAGCGAGCCAAATTCTGGGAAGCCAAGCAGAATCAAGCCACGGATAGAAAAGATTGGAGATCAAGTGGTTCGACAAGTGTCCCATCCTTTTAAAAGATAGCTTTTACACGTCACTGGATAAGCTTGAAGACAATCTAGATCCACCAAACACTGAAATGTTGAGGTGTTCTGTGGGTCCACCCTGTGTCACGTTACAAGGATGATACATCGCCCTCCCTGAGCTCCTGCAAGCTTGAAGACAATCTATTCTAGGTCACGTTAAACCCTAAATCAAAGTTCCCAGAAAAGAGACCCTGAATTCTGTCTCGGATTGGATTAGACACAACAACTCATTAGATTCAAAATACATTAAGTAACAAAAGATAATTATATTCTCTCCAGTGCACTCAAGTTCGAAATATCTTCTGTATAATTTAAATTAATTTAGTGTATAGTACGGTTTATATAAAAATATTAATGGAAGGGTCCTGTTTAATAATTGTGTTTATTGTCTTTTAGGTAAGAAATTAAGAATAATGTTTCTTTTTAGTAAAAAAAACTATAGTAGGTGGAAATGAGTTATGCTATTGCATCTCGACGTGAGTTTGAACCTCGTCGGCTCTCTAATCTAACATTTAACCATTAACTTTTGGAAATTAAGTACTAATAATATGTATCTGCCTCCAAATCTTCGACCAACCAACTCTAATAGGGCAGTGCTCCAATGTAAAATCCACTTGATAATCCAATATTGCAGAGAATCTTTGTACACCACGTGAATTTTTACATGGTATTGGGCTAAATCAGATTGTTAAAGAAACTGTACTTAGATACAATTCTCTCTGCGTGAGAGCTTTCTCTCTGAGTGAAAGGTTTTCTCACTATGTGTGAGTGTTTCCATTCCTAGTTTCCAGTTCAGCCGCCGATCTTTGCTTCGTGCAAGGCCAATGGCAGTCCCCTTCAGTTTGCTTTTTCTGTTTTTTCCCCTTTGTATCTCAAACCTTGTGCCTCAAATTTGTCTGTTCCTTGCCCCGATCGGAAAACTTGGTTTCCCGATCTCCATTTTCTTCTCCCCACTGTATTCCCCTACCATGCATCCACTCTTTTCATCTTCTGTCTCTCCCATCTGGGTTTGCTCTCTCTTGACTTCACCTTGGACCCGATTCGCTCCCACCTTATTCTGCCGTTTTCTATAGCTTTATCGGAAGGTGCATAGAACTTTGGCTCGGGTGTTCGCACCACAACCTTCCACCTGCGTGTCATTCTCGGCACTGTTGTCAGTGGTTCCACTAGCTTCCTCCCTAGTTTTCTACCACTGGTGGCGGCAAATTGGTTTTGTGTGGAGTTCGATTGAGGACGACGATGTCTGCTTCTATTTTTTTTGTTGGGGCTTGGTTGGTTTTCACCTATGGTGCATGATGGGTTGCTCGTTCGTGGTCGCCGGAGCATGGTTTAGCGGTGGCTGGAGAACCTTACAGCTAGGGTTTTTAGTTTTTTTCTGTGCTTTTTCTTGGGCTCAACTACCGGGTTGGGTTCTTGTTGTGGTGACCCAACTTTTGTTTGTGTTTTGTTGTGTTTTTGGGCCTTTGTTTTGTACGTAAGTTGTTGGTAATGAAAGTCTACCTTTTATCAAAAAAAAAAAAAAAGAGGTTCTCGATTGCACTGATAAATTGACCTTTAAATGAAACGACCCAATATTTTTGTTTTCTTTTTAAACAGCTACAATTAGTCTTTGATGCGCATGTCAGCAAATTCTGGCCGTTGATACATTTCCTACATTCATCAGCATTCAGGAATTGCCCACATATTTACGGGTGACTCTCACCTTAGAACACTCTAATTATTCGTTTTATTAGTCTAAAGTCAATTGATGATTCGAATACTTAATCATCCAGATAAGGCTCTTCCAGTAAATAAACTAATTAAAACGTTTTGTTCCTTTCTTCTGGGAGAGAAAAATGGTGAAAAAATGGTCCCACACAGTGACTTCGATCCCTCTTAACTTTAGTCACAGCCTTCAATCAGAAAATTAGATGCTGGCCCCAACACAAAGACTCGAAGACAATTAGATCATTGTTTTCAATAATTCAGTAGGGTTTGGTTAGGTAGGGCTATCAATCTATTATTGTGAAAGGAAACACATCATAATGTTTTTAAAATTGGACAAATTGAGTACAATAATTTATCAGTACTAACGTCAACTTTGACTGTTTTTTTTATTTTATTGGAAAAGCAGGCCAATTAAGATTATCTCCTAGTTTTCTCATCCCTTATGATACGTTCAGATGCTAATATTCAACCACATTTGATCGACACCATCTGAGATATCCATCTTCTCTTTTGGGTAATTATCATAATCAATATTCTCATTACATGAATATTAATGAATTATGAGTCTTCCATGCATCAACGATTATAAATCAACACATGCGACTGTAGTTGTATCTCATATCAAAAATTCAAAATACATACTACAAAAGCATTTTGATTCAACATTCACAATAGTGGTGACTACGAAAAGAGGAAACATAGTTTTTTTTTACCCCAAATCCCTTCTCCCTTTACTTTCTTGTATTGAAGATCTTCTCTCATCTAATACTCTTCACCAGCGCTGGTATGTTCTGAACTAAATACCGAAATCGAACTTAACATATTTATTATGCAACTTAAATTTTGAAGTTACATAAAAATTTGGCACTCAAATTCAAACCCTCAAACTCACATAAAATTTACACCAAAATTTGGCACTCAAATCCAATTTTCTATTTACCAAACCAAAAATTGAAACCCATCTAATTTTAGGTTTATCGAATTTGGGTTTTTACCTCTCCACGATCAAAAAATGTTTTTACCAATAAAAATTGTTTGGCAAGCAACCCAATGTGACTGATCTGAAAACACATCACAACGTTGGATTAGGCACTCATTGGAGGCCTGCTTTAAAAGCCCATCATAATGTTTTTCGATTGCAGGCACAATGAATTCCTTTGTAAAGCCCAAGAAAATAGTTGAGAATGCACCAAAACAAACCTTTACAAATATTAAGAACCGTAATATGTTCATACTCACTTCACACTCCCTAAATGTTCTCATTTATTTTTCGGTCTCTAATTTATATATTGGGCGCTTATTTGTTCATAAACGCTCAAATAAAATACAGAAGTAGGGAGAGGAGATCGCATGAGTAAATTCTGTACCTAAACCCATCGAAAAATGTGGTAGAAAATTTCTAGAAACCTCGCAGACACCGATGAATGTGAATTTTTTTTAGAGATCATGGGTAGCAAAAATAGTGAGCAGGGAAATAGCATTCACTCGCCCTTATGTGAATATGCCGGTGAATGTTAAATTTGATCGAAGCTCCACAATCAGAGGACACCATTCTTGCTAGCTAGTTGCTTATTTGCTATAAGGGAACTTAATATGCTACTGTAGAGAGAGTGGGGTTTAGTCTACACTATGAAACGGGATAATCATAATTATGTATTTGCTTGGGCCTAAATTCACATTTTCGGCCGAGTTGAAGTCATCCCAGAAAGGGGGCCATGAGATTCGGCCCAATGACGTGGTGCTAATGGAGTAGCCGAGTCCCCGGATAAGCTAGGATTGTTAAGGATTGAGATGTTTTCTGATGAGGACCAGAATTTTTCAAGAATCGAAGGTTGTGGCAGATGGGATAAGGAATTAATTGAACGCATAAGGGGGCTAGGTTTAGAATCCTAGTCCGGAAGAGGCCAAGAAAGATGGTGATAGACTTTCGGCTGAGAACATTTGAGTATATTCAGAGAATATGCCAAGGAATTGGAATATTATTAGCATTTTACAACTTATACTTGATCATCACAAAATATACCCTTACAAAATATGGGGTTTTGGCAATGTAAAAAAGACCTTCAGCTCAACACGCAAACGTCTTGTGAAATTCTCATTCTACGCCAACCTCTCTCATTTTTTGAGAAATCACTAACTCTCCTAACTTCGTCAACACATCTTCAGTTTGGATTAACAATTTTGTGTTAACAACCGGCGACATCTTCAATTTAGATTAACAGCACTGGAGTCGGGCGACCAATGAGCATCTTCAAAGAGTAACAACACTGCTTCAAATTCTGCTAGTTATTTATCCAAGCCTCTGCCAGTGAGGAGCCCTTGGTTTTCTCATCGAAAGACGTCATCTCATTAGTCTTCTCGGCGAAGCGAGGTGTTACTAGGTTATTTCGTGTTCGGCTCATTGAAAGCCAAACCTTATTTGAACTTCACTAACAACCTTGTTTTCAGGTTCTAGTACCCAGAAGCCTAGACGTGTTCCTTCCTCGGTCATGATCAGTCGAATACAGAAGTCAACAACATGTTCAACACCATCACCACATTCATTGAGTTCAGTGGTGAGTCAGCGCGCCCGTATTCACCATAAGAACGTAGTTAGCTCTTAGTTACTCGACTTGCGCGACACGTAGGCTTGGAAGTTTTTATAACTCAACCCAAATAGTAGACCTCATTGTCATCTATAAGAGCCGAACACGGTGTCACTTCACGATTTTTGTAGTTTAGAGACTATAAAATAGATACCTTACGGGTTCTTGGAGTTCCTGGTGTGGTTGGGGACTCTAAGGGGGAGCCGGAATCAGGTGAAAGGTTTCTAATGGTGGACGAACTAGTCCTAAGAATAGTAATGCTCCGAGTGAGCGGAACCTCATTCGCAGCCATTGGCGAAGAGGACGGGATAGACTTGGAGTCGTACTTTCGGAGCTTGTCGAGGCCGGATTCGGGTGCCGGTCCGGCGAGTGTTTCATCCCAAAGCTTGTGAAGAAAACCCATGATGACTTATTTTTTTATTTATTCTAAAACTAATTGTCTCTATGTAACAACCGACGAAGTTGGCCGTGTGATGTACCAATGAACGTTGTTAGTGTAGGTTCGTGACCCAAGCTAAACGACTGTTACAAAGAGATTGGGAAAACAAAGCAAATGAGAGAGAAGATGTGAAAATTAATACGTAGAAAGGAAGGTTTTTCTATGAACACAAGGTGTTTCAGGATTCTTATAAGAAGACAAAGGCTTTGAGACTTGAGAGAGAGAGAGAGAGAGAAGCTAAATTCAGTAAAAGAGCAACCGGCTAGAATTGAGGTGGTGATGGCTTAAGCTAAATTCAGTAAAAGCAACCGGCTAAAATGGCTTCATTACTTTGGTGCCATCCAAGAGAGAGAGAGAGAGAGAGAGAGAGAAGCTAAATTCAGTAAAAGAGCAACCGGCTAGAATTGAGGTGGTGATGGCTTAAGCTAAATTCAGTAAAAGCAACCAGCTAAAATGGCTTCATTACTTTGGTGCCATCCAATTTGCTTCTGTTTTTTTTTTTTTTTTTTTTGTGAGAACTTACTTTGAGTAACTACTATATTGTTTGAGGTTAAGGGGACAATACATGCAAGGATAGCCAGTAATTTTGAGTGATGCTATTTTCACCTCATCTCACTCTCACAGTCTCACTCACCTGTTTTTTCTCATTCTTTCAATGTCTTTATTGTAAGGATAATTTCCTTACTCACTAACTCACTACTTAACTCTTATCTATTTTTAATTATATTTACACATATTTGTTAATTTTATCTTACAATAGCCAAACAAGATTCACTTTGATCTAGACTTACACCGCACCATCCAATACTTGTTCTTCCATTTACAATAAGAGGTATTTGTTAATTGACCCCCTAAATCTGTATGCAGCTGCCAATTTTTCCCCTGAACTTTAATTTCAGTCGATTACCCCCTTGAACTTTTTCAATTAGCAAATTTCCCCTTTGAACTTGAAGTTTAACCAAAATATAATTTTTATTTTTTGTCTGTAAATATGAATTATTTTATTTTCTCTACTAATTAATAAAACACTAATTGTCAACCAAAACCCTATGAAATTACCAGTTTATGACACACCCCGACCGAGATCGAGGCATGATGGCCGTCACGTGAGGGTGACGTAGCCATGTGCACAGTGCGGAAGCAATAAAATAATAAGAAATACGAATGAATAAAAACCAACTTAAAGAGTGTTAGAACATAATTAAGTGTGAATACACATTCAGAGCATAAAAGTCTAGGTGCAATCAATGCATAAGAAGTACTTAATTGATTAACACCCGAAGGTGGTCCTACATGGGTGATGTCTGTCAGAATCTCTGATAGGTCCTCGTGAGCCACCAACAAAGTTACCTAATACCTGGAGGGGCGCAAAACAAAAGCGTGAGTGGGCAAAAACAAAGCTTTTCTAAAATCATTTCAAAAACATCAATTATATCCCCTTGTCGTAAAACCTGTATACTTTCCCAGAAAATAGTATATACATATACTAAATCTCATTTGAAAATCATCATCATCAACATATGCAAAGAAGTCATGAATATGCCATGCCATGTTAATCAAATCATCAGGTAAGTATGTCAAATGCAATATTAATTGCAACAGCTCGTCAGCTGGTTCTAGCTCATAAATCATGCCTGCACAAGAGTCGAACCCACTTATAGTGTATCTATACGACAGGACTAGGTGTAAAATAATACGCTCTAGTGCTACAATCACGTGAAGACTGTGCGAATAATCGCGGGTCACCTACGAGTCAAACCCACTGAAAGTGGTCTATACGACAGGCCTGTGCACTTAACTTGGATCCAAGATGAGCGTATGGTGCGGGAGGTGAACATCACGTGAAAGACTATGCCCCTAACTCTGGGCGGGAGCACTAACACCGGGGTGCAGGTTAATGAGCTCTCAATGCATCTCATCATACTTTTCATAACTCAACTCTTCTTAACCACACATGAACTTACCTGAGCGCCCACAGCACCAACAATCATGCGCATACAATTCATCATGCATATTCAACAGTATATATGCATTGGCATGGCAATCATTGATAAACTCATTTAAAATGCATATTCTGGGAAAATACTTAGTATATAGGTATATACGGAAAACAAAAGTCCACTCACCTGGAGTCCGCGCTACGGCTCCCTAACGTAAACATCGAGGCGTCCCAAAACGTTCGGCGCCTAAAACAATTATCAAACTACAACTTGGAACTCTTAATCATAGAAGTAATTCACGTAAAACATATCCTCAAGGATATTCTAGAATCATTTAAGACCCTTAATCAAAAGTCAACCGTCGATCAACGATCGACGGTAGGGTCCACAGGCCCCACATACTTGATCCGGAAGATCCGTAACTCAAATCTCCAATCTGTAACTTCCCAAGATGCACATTATGCTCCTAGAGCAACATACTAAAATTTCGTTACGATCCAACGGTCGAATCTCTACCAATTGCCAAAACCAAGTGGCAATTCACATTTTATTTTATGAATTACAAACTCAATTTGGGAAGATCCGTACATCGGATTTCCGATCCGTAAGTTCCTACATTCTTCAAATGTTACATACTACCACGTACCAAATTTTGGTGACGATCTAATGGTCGGATCGTCGGTTCATATTTTCACCTAACCACGAATCGTAATGAACTTAGGTTCAATTACTCAATCTACGTCAATCAATTAACAAAATTGAACCTAGAACGTTAAACACAGCCTAAGAATGACATTGGCAGCCCACTGGCCACGGGCCGCCGTGGGTGGCGGTCGGCCGCCCCGACTCGCCGGAAAATTCAACTATTTTTAAAAATTCTCAAAAATTGCAGAATTAAAGATCTCAAAGAGTAGAGCAAGTTTCATACCTGCGACCAAGGCCAATTTGGCCTAGAAAGGCTCCAATTCCGCCAAAACCGTACGAACCCTAAGTTTTGGGTATGTTCGATCCGACCCCCAAACTTGTTCCAACGCCTCCACCACTGCTTGGGCTTTGCTCCTGAGTTCTAGGGGAGTGTATTGGTGGTGGTGATGGGCGGAGTTAGCTTCAGCTTAGGGAGAATCGAAGCCAAACCCATGCGGTATCTCTCTCGAAATTTCTCAGATTTCTTTAAGTTTTCGAAGGAAAATGAGGAAATGAACGATTGGTCTCGAGGTAAGGGTCATTTTGACACCGACCTCGCCGTTTAAGGTGGCCGGAGGTGGAAGCTAAGACCGGGTCGGGTCACGGGTCATGTGACCCAGCCAGACCCCCTTCTTCTTTCTCTCATTTTCTCTTTTTCTGATTGGGTAATCTACTCTCTCTCTCTCTCCTTCTAATTGGGCAGCGCCCCAAGCCTTTAACTCCCCTTCCTTTTCCATCCGTGCCGTCCATTTCAGATTTCCTTTAATCTGGGCCATCCAAATGGCACACCAGATTTTTATAAAAAAATTTCTAAAATGCCCAAACTTCAAACATTAATAACTTCTTCGTTATAACTCCAAATCACGAACCGTCTGCGCCCACGCGTCTGTAGCGACGAGTACTACGAGGATATGTCAAGAAAATAAATCTTAGGTGGCACGACACAACAATTAACCTCGAACAACGCACGTGCCTCAAAGGGCATTTTTTGTAAAATCCTTTATTAAAAATTTATAAAATCATAAAATCAGGGACGGACTGTCACAGTTTAACCCTATAATTAAAATAGAACATGAATAAGAAATATGGGGCAGAAATGTAATTTCACACAATCAAATTTTGCTGTTTTTTTTTTCAAAGTCTCACCTACATGTAATCCTAACATATCTCTAATTCAAAAAAAAAAAAAAATTCCACTCCCACATTCTCTATCACTCTCTTTCTCTCTCCTTCTATTTCAAAAACAAAAATACAAAAATTTCTCACACACTTTGTGTGTGGTATATGCTAGTATTAAGTAACAAAAGATAATTATGTTCTCTCTAGTGCACTCAAGTTCGAAATTCTTTCTGCATAATTTAAATTAATTTAGTGTATAGTACCACTTATATAAAAAAGATGAGTGTATAATATTAATGGAAGGGTTATGTTTAATAATTGTGTTTATTGTCTTTTAGGTAAGAAATTAAGAAGTAAAAAAGACTATAGTGGTGGAAATGAGTTATGCTATTGCATCTCAACGTGAATTTGAACTCCGTCGGCTCTCTAATCTAACATTCAACCACCAAGTTATTATCTTTTTTCAAAAAAAAAAAAAAAAAAAAAAAAAAAAGCTTAAACCACTGGAAAAACGTTAAAGGTTAAGTACTAATAATATGTATGCTTCCAAATCTTCGACCAACTAACTCTAATAGGACAGTGCTCCAATGCAAAATACACTTGATATTCCAATATCGCAGAGAATCTTTGTACCAATATTGCAAAGAATCTTTGCACACCACCTCAACCAACACCTTCTAAATTTTTACATAGTAAAGTTCTCAATTGCACTGATAAATTGAACTGAAACAACCCAATATTTTCGTTTCTTTTTAAACAGCTACAATTAGTCTTTGATCCGCATATCAGCAAATTCGGACCGTTGATACATTTCCTACATCCATCAGCAATCAGGAATTGCCCACACATTTACGGGTGACTCACCTTAGAACAGTCTAATTATTCGTTTTATTAGTCTAAAGTCAATTGATGATTCGAATACTTATTGTCACATCCCGGCCCGGGCCCCCACCACATCCCGGGCTCGACTCCGCCGTAGCACAATATTGTCCGCTTTGGGCCCGACCACGCCCTCATGGTTTTGTTTTTTGGAACTTACACGAGAACTTCCCAGTGGGTCACCCATCATGGGATTGCTCTCGCACGAACTCGCTTAACTTCGAAGTTCCGATGAACTCCGAAGTCATTGAGCTCCCACTCGTGCTAGGTAGAGATGGGAATATACATATAAGGCTTACAGGATCTACACCCTTGGGCGATGTGGGATCTTACAATCCACCCTCCTTAGGGGCTCGACGTCCTCGTCGGCACGGCCAGGGATTGGCTCTGATACCAAATTGACCCACCCTGACCTGGAAAGTCCACTTGGACTCCGAATCGAGTTGTGCTGGCCTACACCTGGAGGGTGACGAAGCCATAAAGTGTAGTGTAGTGGAAAAAGAATGTGAATAAATTTAAACCTAAAAGTGCCTAAACAAAAGAGTGTGCAGGTGAGCGGTATTGCACCCATTTCACACGTGATGTCAGAGCATAAGACAGTATAATAAATAGAATGAGGGTTATACCACTGAAGGTAACCATCTCCTGAGATTTGCCACAACCTTCGTTTACACGTAAGCACAGCTACTAATCCTGAAGGGGCGAAAAACAAGGTTGAGTGGGTCAGCAAAACAATGCTTGTAAGAAAACCTTTATTTTCGAATATACTAACCTCTCGCCGTAAAAAAAGTATAGTTTCCGTAAAACATACTATGTAAGTATGTAATAAAGTACAACAGCAATGTAATCAGAAATATGCCAAGTCATGATATGTCAAATGCCACAGTAATATAATCATGTGATAATTAAGTATAATCAATTGCTCATCAATCTATACTAGCACACGAGTCGGACTTGCTTAATGCAATTCTACCCGACATGACTGGGTGTAATCAATACTCTCTAGTACTACGATCACTTGAAGACTGGTGCAGAAGCACGGTCACATACAAGTCGGATTGCCTAATGCAATCTACCCGACAGGACTGGCACCTAACTTGGATCCAAGGCGAGCGAATGGTGCGGATGTGAACATAGACATGAAGGACTAGCCCTAGCCCTGTGCGGAGTACTAACACCGGGGTGTAGCAAGATGAGCATGGACAAATATGTATGAATGTCATGACAGTAATATCTCAACCATATAGCAACATTTATCACATTTAATATCACAATAAATATACTTGCCAATATAAGCGTAAAATGAAGTAAATACGCATTCATGAAAACTATAATTATATATAGCTATAAAAACAAACTGCCCACTCACCTGGAGTCCGCGCTACAACTTCCTAGCACGAATATCAAGACGTCACGAACAAACGTCGCCTAGAACAAATATCAAATCACAACTCAAGATTCTTAACGATAGAATATGTAGCTGACATAAAACACATCCTCAAGGACATTCTAGAATGATTTGAAACCCATTGACTAAAAGTCAACCATCGGTCAAAGGTCGACGGTAGGGTCCACAACTCTACGTAATTCAATCTGGAAGATCCGTACCTCGAATTTCTTATCCGTAATTTCCAAAGATACACATTAAGCTTCTAGAACATCCTAAAGTTTCGGAACGATCCAACGGTCGGATCTCTGCCAATTGCTAAAATTAAGTGGCGGCCGACGTTTTAATTTACGAACTTACAAATCTAATTCGGAAAGATCCATTAGTTGGATTCCTAATCCATAAGTTCCTATAATCCTTAAATATTACATACTATAACGTACTAAGGTTTGGTGATGATCCAACGGTCGGATCGTCAATTCATGCAAGGACCCTATGACGGTCAACTACATTAAAACCTCGTAATTTCACTAAACGAATGTCAAATATGGAATCAGGGCATCCAAATTAGCCTAGAAATGTCAGATGGGGTCTGAGCCCACACGCCGCCACGCGTGGTGGCCGACCGCCACGGTTTGGCGGAAAATTTCACTATTTCTAAAAATTCTCAAATTTCGCATAAATGAAAATCTCAATGAGAGGAACAACTTTCATACCTGCCACGAAGTCCAAAAGTGGACGAAAGATGGTCAATTTTATCCACAAAGCAGGCAGGTGCCTAAAACTTCCCGACGTCGATCCGTCTTCTAGGGTGGTCCAACGGGGTCAAGGTTGGTTGGGATTTGCTCCTGGGATGATGGGCTACAAAGCCCAAGTGGTGGCATCGGCCATCGCTTTGCCTATTCGCCGGAAAATTGAAAAGGGTGGCCGGAGCATCGTTGATTTTCGTCGACTTTCGTGGCCTCCAACATCCACATACCATGGTTAATCGAGGTGGTTCTTGGGTGGGTTTTGTAGAGGGGAATGAGAGCTTCAAGATGGTGGTGGTGGCGTCAAAAAACTCCACCGGAGTTGGCCGGAATCGGCCTTGAAAGATGGGTGGTCGCACAGGTCATTTTGGGTTGGTTCACGGGAATGAGAAGCTGGGAGCTTCTCTCCCTTTCTCTGATTGGCTGCTGCCTTTTTTTTTTTTTTCAAAATCTGATTGGTCCTTAATCCTTTAGTTTTATTTGTCCACCACTCTCTTGTCTGATGGTCCCCTTAAACTTACTTCAAACTAATTGGGTCTCTTTCCCACAAGGTAGGAATTTAATTAATTTATAACTAAACTTTGAATAACCAACTTCAAACGTTTGTAACTATACCGTTATAATCCGGACTTGCAAACAGTTTTCACTTATACGCCCGTAGTGACGAGTACCACGAGGATACGCTAAAAGAATGAGTCTTACGTCTTTCTAATCAATGGTCAACGGAAGTCAAAGTCCTTGCCTCTAGGGCATTTTTGTAATTTCACGCTTTTAAAATTAATAAAAACGTAAAATTAGGGACGGGTTGTCACAATCTACCCCCCTTAAGAAAATTTCGTCCCTGAAATTTAAAATCATTTATTACACAAAACTCAAGATAGGAAGAATAAAATATGTGTACGTAACGAAGAAATCAAGTCAGAGCGGTTGCAAAATAGGGAAAATGCCATTCCGTCGCGATCGGAGTGCAATGATTCCTCTCTCATGCCTCCAACTCATACTTTCATTCTTCCTCAGTACAATACTATAATATAATAGTTTTCGCAAAAACGAATCGTCAAAATTATTTATATGCACTAACGTCCCATTGAAAATACATATGTATACAACATAAGGTTTAGAGTAGTTGTACTGATTTAAAACTGAACATATGATTTTTCAACTACACTCCGGCACGTGGCGTACTCTGAAAGTAAGTACGTAATATCCTTGGGTCGAACCCAAGTAATAAATAGGTAAAAACAACAAACACAAAAGTAAGTACAAACGTTAAAGGACCTACCTGTTTACTTGCTTAACGAATCCAACAAATAAGTCCTTGATATTACGGTCTGCAGCCCGTGATATCGACAACTCACTGTTGTCATGATAAGCAAGTAACAAATTCCCGAGGGTGCAATATTACCATCATGCCTCCCATTGGGAATTACACAAACAACGTCTAGTCAACCTTAGGTAACAACAGCAATAAAACAATTCTATATTGTGAACTCTCACAATTGAACACTTGTTCGTAAAATTCCTCTATCAAACAAGTGCTAAGCAAAGAATCTTCATACCACGTCTCAAACGTGTCACAACCAAGACCAAAAATTGTAACCATAGTTACAAGCAGTTCTAAGATAAATAAGTGTCTAATATAATCATGCTACAACTATAGAGCAAATAAATGTAACACACCATGAAGGTCTGGATAGTCCGTTCACACTGGTTGTTAGTCTGAGGGAGATATATAGTCAACGACAACTTACTACATGTGGCCTTCAAGAAGACTTCTCCAAAACTCTGTAGTAAAACTCGCATCACGATAAGATACAATAGTGACATATCTGCATGTAGTCGAGCTAACGTAGTTCGCAACGCCTTAGCAAGCAAATTCATAGTGAAGTTCTCTCGAACTTAGTGAAAGTAACTACGTCGAAAAGGCTAGAAAAATACTCAAGAATTTGATGATCAAAACAAGTCCATCAATCTAGAGTACAAGATAACTAGATTAAATGCATAACATCAACTACAACAGTAGCTTCTGGGATATTCAATCACCATGGTAAAGATTCGTTTCACCAAGTATTTGCTGGGTGATTGAGTAATTAATGGTAACGACTGCACTTCCAATGTCAACGGTTTTTCTAGATAGTGCATCCGCTTCAATGCAATACGAAGTGCAAAAGGGTAGACACGTCATTTGTTGTTGTAGCAGTAAATACGTTTGCACAACCAAGGTAATACACAATAGTGCAATCATAAACGTTGATCTAGTCATTCCATCGTTGATATTAGAAATTTAGCTCTTTCCAAGTGAAGATGTATTTGAGAAGTTTTGAGGTTGCTCAAGATTTTGAACATGTTTCTCCACAGAGAAGTGTCATCTTGCTTTCGAATAAAGATGATGACTGTTGACTCTAGGTCATGAATAAGATGGTTCGGTTTGAACGGTTCTAACCGTTGGAAAATAAAAGCGATACTCTATCATGCTGTCTCTGCACAGCTGAAACATCCGAAGAATACGTCATCCTGGATTTCGAAATTATCAGGGTCATCAAAAGGTGTAAAACAAGAGTAAGGTGAGACAACATTTCAGCTGTCAGAAACTTTAATCATTTCCAACAACTCAAACAAATTTAATTTTAACTTTCCTCGGTCGTAAGTGAAGAAAACACTATAGCTGAAAGGTTCGCCAACAATTGGTCGATAAATTGACAAGATCAAGGATATCTTAGATTCGCAATACTTTGCGAGAATTTCGACCTTCTTCCGCTAAACCCTTTTTGGAAAAAGGAAAAAATGTCGTTTACCGAGATCACGTCTCCCAAGAAAGTACCAACTTAGCAACGATTACTTGAGGAAATGGTATAAGGCTAAGTGTCGGCGTTACTAAACACTCCACTGAAATTGAGGAGAGAGTTATTGGTAAAATTACTCCGAATTTCATCAGGCTACAAAATAACTCTCAGTTTTCAAAAGTTAATCGGAGAGACCAACAACTCGAAGTAGGACTAATGGTTTTAGTCATCAACCGACTGAGTTATTGAAGTCTAGGTACGACTCTAAGGTTCAGCCTTTCGCCTTCGCGAATAGGTTCGAGGTTCTCAAGATAAAGTGTTTAGTCCCTGGTTGGGTAAATTCCTAATTGGTAAACTTTGTAACTGAGTTTCTCAATGACATCAGAAACGTTCAATATGAAGCAAGGAAAATTGGGGTAATACTAGGAAGTGGGTCGATGATGTACTTCACTTCACAATTTGGTAACATCCCAGGTAAAATTTTGGAATATGACGCCAAAGGTATACGTCCTTGAAACGTACTATACTACTAACCAACTCAACGACACGAACAAAAAGGTCTTCATAGTTTTCCCGAAACTCAAATCACTCTAACAGCAAGATATTAACTCGTACCTCGATTCTACTGTCTACTTGTGGAAGTGATCGAGAGGTGGCTAGTCGAAGAGGTTTTCTTTACCTAGGTAGGTGATAAGGTAAAAATAACTATGAGTTTACTATCCTAATACAAAGCCTGTTCCTAAGCTTCCACGACTCTAGTTTATTTGGCTTAAGTAGCCATTGTAAATCAGTCTATCAGTCGCGCCGCTAATCAACGCGCTTAAGAAATTTTTATATTGTTCGTTACCCTGAAACTTTGAACCGGCATACTGTCATAAAGATATCACTCCCAGATACTAGTACCTGCATCCGGTATCAGAAATCATACCACCGAATACTGGTCAACGGTCTCTAGATATCGGACAACATCGTCAATTAGAAATGCCACCGTAGGCTGATTACGATTTAGAGTCCGTTCGGGTAGAAAACTTCAGGTGATTGAAAATGAACTGGTCAAGCGAAGTAGTTCATTGATCCTAGGAGGATTTGATTACTATTTTTCGGATTTCTATTACTCCCAGGATATGACAACTCACAGTCGCAAGCCTATACTCACCCAATTGATGAGTACAACAAAGGAAGAAAAATCTGGGAATTAGCGTTGGTTGAAAAATTCCAAGGCTAAAAAAAGAACTTGCTAACAATCTAATTTGAAAATGGACTTAAACTGAAGTCGATCTTCCTTCTGAATATCCGAAATGATCACCAGTACGTTCGAAGACATTAGTGCTACAGGGAACCAAAAGTAATTGTCCCCCAGATGACCTTCTATCAATTATTACCACTTTAGCACCAGGTTATCGCTTCAGACATTTCTAAAATCTTGACAAAGTAACCCTCGCAGGGATTCTAAGAGAGGGTAAACTAATAGGTGCTATCAAAGAAATAAAACCATTTCTGGTTTCCTAACTCAAAGGATTGGTAAAAATGGTGGAAGAAAAGCGATAGGATTTATAGGTAAATCTTTGGTGATACTTAACTCTTGATGCATTAGCCCAGCTGCGGGGCTAGCAACTTGTTCTCAAAAACGGAAATTCCTTGGTAGGGAGGTTCGTCGTTTAAAGTCTAGGGGCGATTTCCAAAACAATTTTCTAAAATGACGATAAGTCGTCTAAAGTACCCAAACTTAAGGGAAAGTTAACACGTTTTTTGTCACATCCCAACCCGAGCACCACCACACCCGGGCTCAACTCTATCGTAGCACGATATTGTCCGTTTTGGGCCCCAACCACACCCTCACGGTTTTGTTTCTGGGAACTCACGCAAGCAGAACTTCCCAATGGGTCACCCATCTTGGGAATGCTCTGGCCCATTCTCGCTTAACTTCAGAGTTCCTACGGAACTCGAAGCCAGTGAGCTCCCAAAAGGCCTCGTGCTAGGTAGAGATGGGAATATACATACAAGGCTTACATGATCCACACCTATGGGTGATGTGGGATCTTACAATCCACCCCTCTTAGGGGCCCGACGTTCTCGTCAGCACACTTCTGTCCATGGATTGGCTCTGATACCAAATTGTCACATCCCGACCCAGGCACCACCACAACCCAGGCTCAACTCCATTGTAGCACGATATTGTCCGCTTTGGACCCCGACCACGCACTCACGGTTTTGTTTCTGGAACTCACGCTAGCAGAACTTCCCAGTCGATCACCTATCCTGGGAATGCTCTGGCCCATTCTCGCTTAACTTCGGAGTTTCTACGGAACCCGAAGCTAGTGAGCTCCCAAAAAGCCTCGTGCTAGGTAGAGATGGGAATATACATATAAGGCTTACAGAATCCACACCCCTGGGCGATGTGGGATCTTACATTTTTCGTGCTCAACGAGGTGGCAAGATTTGAGAATTAGGTTCAAAAACCAAGAATGCTTACATCACGCGTGTGATGAATGCAATACTGCCCAAACCTATGCTCTGATACCAAACTGTCACATCCCGGCCCGGTCCCCCACCACATCCCAGGCTCGACTCCGCCGTAGCACGATATTGTCCGCTTTGGGCCCCGACCACGCCCTCACGGTTTTGTTTCTGGGAACTCACACGAGAACTTCCCAGTGGGTCACCCATCATGGGATTGCTCTCGCGCGAACTCACATAACTTCGGAGTTCCGATGAACTCCGAAGTCATTGAGCTTCCAAAATGCCTCGTGCTAGGTAGAGATGGGAATATACATATAAGGCTTACATGATCCACACCCCTGGACGATGTGGGATCTTACACTTAATCACCCAAATAAGGCTTTTCCAGTAAATAAACTAATTAAAACGTCTTGTTCCTTTCTTCTGGGAGAGAAAAATGGACTTGTGTTGTGATTCCACCAATAGGTAGGGGTGGTTCGGTATGGGAAACCCTTGTCCCGATTCCCAAACCAAAATTTTCGGGAATCCCAATTTCAATACCGATCCCAAACCAAATTTTCGGGAATCCCAATTTTCGGGAATCCCGAAATAGTTTTGGGATTTCGGGACAAATCGGGAATCCCGAAATGGTTTTGGGCTTTTGGACTTTTCGGTTTAGATCACTTTTATCCGAAAACATTAGCAATTTGTGTTCATTCGAGCCCATATGTATTGTCGACACAAGCAATAAATGAACATTGATATGTTTTCGGATCTCTAGCATCTGAATAAGTAGTGAAATATATAAGCATCGTCTAATGTTCGCCCGTATCACAATATTCGAATAGTCACACAGATAGATAAGCACAACCAGCAACCAGAAACTCATGAAAGTAAGCCCCAACTCAACCTACTTAGAAGAATCAAGTCACAGCCCTAAGGTTCCTAAAATAACTGCAGCTCTCCAATCTAGCAAAAAATAACAGACAAGGATAAATCCTAATCCTACGTTGCAACTAAAGAGTACATAAAGAGGATCACACACGGCCAGCTGAAAGAAAACTAGTGAGATGTTATTCGACACTGAGAAGTACAACTCCCGACACTACTAAGGCGATCGAGCTGCCTTTCTTTGGGCCTGTTTTCTAATCTTGACCAAAGCCTTGCACATGACTATTTCAATTGAAGCCAAATAGCCTATCAGCTACGTCTTCAGCACTTATAATATATATATATATATAAAATTTCGGTTCGGTATGGGAATACCGAAAAAATGAAATGAAATACCGAATCCCGTACCAAAACTTTCGGTTTGGTTTGGGATTACATCCCGAAAATTTCGGGAATTTTGGTTTGGGATCGGGATTTTTTCGGTTTGGTTTGGGATTTTTGGGATTTTTTTCCAGCCCTACCAATAGGTAATATCATTGAAAAAATGGTCCCAGTGACTTCGATCCCTCTTAACTTTTGTCACAGCCTTCAATCAGAAAATTAGACGGTGGCCCCAACACATAGACTCGAAGACAATTAGATCATTGTTTTCAATAATTCAGTAGGGTTTGGTTAGGTAGTGCAATCAATCTATGATTGTGAAAGGAAACACATCATAATGTTTTTAAAATTGGACAAATTAAGTACAATAATTTATCATTACAAACATCAACTTTGACTTATTTTTTCTTATTGGAAAAGCAAGCCAATTAAGATTATCTCCTAGTTTTCTCATCCCTTATGATACGTTCAGATGCTAATATTCAGCCACATTCAATCGACACCATCTGAGATATTCTAGTTTTGATCGTAGCCATCTTCTCTTTTGGGTACTTATCATGATCAATATTCTCATGATATGAACATTAATGAATTATGAGTCTTCCATGCATCAACGATTATAAATCAACACATGCGGCTATAGTTGTATCTCATATCAAAATACATACTACAAAAGCGTTTTGATTCAACATTCACAATAGTGGTGACTACAAAAAGATGAAATATAGTTTTTTTTTTTTACCCGAATCCCTACTCCCTTTACTTTATTGTATTGAAGATCTTTTCTTTCATCTAATACTCTCCACTACGCTGGTATGTTCTGAACTGAATATCGAAATCAAACACAACATATTTATTATGCAATTTAAATTTTGAAGTTACATAAAAATTTGGCACTCAAATTCAAACCCTCAAACTCACATAAAATTTACACCAAAATTTGGCACTCAAAGTCACTTGAAAAAAAAAGTCACTTAAATATGAGCCAGAATTGAGAGAACCCAAACAATTTGCCCAATCCAATTTTCCGTTTACCAAACCAAATTGAAACCCATCTAATTTTAGGTTTATCGAATTTTGGTTTCCCTCTCCACGATAAAAAAATTGATTTTACCAATAAAAATTGTTTGGCAAGCAGCCCAATGTGACTGATCTGAAAACACATCACAACGTTGGATTAGGCACTCATTGGAGGCCTGCTTTAAAAGCCCATCATAATATTTTTTGATTGCAGGCACAATGAATTCCTTGTAAAGCCCAAGAAAATAGTTGAGAATGCACCAAAACTAACCTTTACAAATATTAAGAACCCTATATGTTCATACTCACTTCATTCACTCTCTCATATATATTTTCAGTCTGTAATTTATATATTGGGCGCTTATTTGTTCATAAAACGCTCGAATAAAATACAGAAGCAGGGAGAGGAGATCGCATGAGTAAATCCTTTTAGAAAAATGTGGTAGAAAATTTCTAGAAACATCACAAACACCGATGAATGTGAAATATTTTTAGAGATCATGGGTAGCAAAAATAGTAAGCAAGGAAATAGCATTCACTCACCCTTATGTGAATATGCCGGTGAATGTTAAATTTGATCGAAACTCCACAATTAGAGGATACCATTCTTACTAGCTAGTTGCTTATTTGCTATAAGGGGACATAATATGCTACTGTAGAGAGAGTGGGGTTTAGTCTACACTATATAACGGGATAATCATAATTACGTATGCATTTGGGCCTAAATTCACATTTTCGGCTGAGTTGAAATCATCCCTGAAGGAGGCCATGAGTTTCGGCCCAATGACGTGGTGCTATTGGAGTAGTTGAGTCTCGGATAAGTTAGGATTGTTGAGGGTTGAGATGTTTTCTGATGAGGACCAGAATATTTCAAGAATTGAAGATTGTGGCGAATGGGATAAGGAATTCATTGAACGCATAAGGGGCTAGGTTTAGAATCCTAGTCCGTAAGAGGCCGAGAAAGATGGTGATAGACTTTCGGATGAGAACATTCGAGTATATTCAAAGAATATGCCAAAGAATTGGAATATTATTAGAATTTTACACCTCTACATACCTGATCATCACAAAATATACCCTTATAAAATATGGTGTTTTGGCATTTTAAAAATGACCTTAAGCAACACATAAACGCCTTGTGAAAATTTCACTCTTCACCAACCTCTCTCATTTTCTGAGAAATCTCTAACTCTCCTAACTTCGTCAACACATCTTCAGTTTGGATTAACAGCTCTGTGTTGACAACCGACGACATCTTCAATTTAGATTAACAGCATTAGAGCTGAGCGACCGATGAGCATCTTCAGAGAGTAACAACACTACTTCAAATTCGGCTCGTTATCTATCCAAACCTCTGCCAGTGAGGAGTCCTTGGTTTTCTCATCGAAACACATCATCTCATTAGCCTTCTCGACAAAGCAAGGTGTTACTAGGTTATTTCGTGTTCGGCTCAGTGAAAGCCAAACCTTATTTGAACTTCACTAGCAACCTTGTCTTCAGGTTCCAGTACCCAGAAGCCTAGACGTGTTCCTTCCTCGGTCATGATTGGTCGGATACAGGAGTCAGCAACGTGTTCGACACCATCACCACATTCATTGAGTTCAGTGGTGAGTCGGCACGCCCACATTCACTAGAAGGACATAGTTTGCTCTT
Organism: Cotoneaster glaucophyllus; assembly: GCA_036320875.1. NCBI lineage: Eukaryota > Viridiplantae > Streptophyta > Magnoliopsida > Rosales > Rosaceae > Cotoneaster > Cotoneaster glaucophyllus. The sequence goes on along the minus strand of CM070064.1, from coordinate 13,829,265 downwards.
TAGTTACTCGGTTTGCGCGCCACGTAGCTTTGATAGTTTTTAAGGTCAACAATATGCAACACAAATGTCATCTATAAGAGCCGAACATGAGGAACCTCTCACTTATTAATTACAAGTTTTTTTTTATTTAGACACGCAAATCAACCTTTGTTGACACGCCTTCTGATACATATTATGATACATGTTAGTCTCATATGTACAATCATTTACTATAAGATCACACATCAATAATTCTAATCTTGTTAGTTTCCTAGTTCCTGCTCAAGGATCCAACTTTGACCATAGTACTTTCCAAAGAATAAGTATAATATGAAAAGTGATTTCCACACGTATTTTTTCTTTCTTACACACTTTATTTATTTATTTAGCATAAATTGAGTAGAAGGAAAATCAATGGACGATAATATCGCAAACGTAAATGCAGTTAACATGACTGTAGGAGCAAATCTATTCGATAATATCGCAAACGTAAATGCAGTTAACATGACTGTAGGAGCAAATCTATTTAGTGTTCTAAAAATCGGTCTAAGCGGTCACTTAGACGGCGCCTAGGCGCTCGGCGGAGGAGGCATGTCCCGATTTAGGCCAAAACGTTCATGTAAGGTAGGGAAGATTTAGACGGCCACCTAGGCGCTCTAGGCGGTCTGGGTTGTTCTAAGCGTTTGTCTAGGTGGCTCTATAACTCTTACGTAGGATCTGCAACGCCCAATCTCAAAGTGGAGCCTCGATTGAAATTCTGCAACTCACCGTTTGTGAGTAGAAGAGGAAAGATAGAATGCCAAAAGAGAGAAACTCTTAACTTTTAAGGTAGCAATCCATGGCAATGCAATCTGGATTTGAGATCCAGTTCGACGTTCTGATGATTGAAGGAAGAAGAAGAAAAGGAAAAACTCAGATGGGAAGAATGTTCCGTTTTCCAACGAGTCAAAGTGTGATAGTGATATGGGCTTTGGAAATCTTGGGTGGCGTGACAGAGGTGGGGTGGAGGGTTAGAAACACATATGGGATATTATATGGTTTTTAATCTTTAATAAACCACCCACTACGTCTACGTGGGGTTTTTATCATTTCAAACAGCTTGGAATGGATACATACATTATATACATATATACATATATATGTGTGTGTGTGTTATATTTATATAAATTATTGGGATAATGTTTTATTATTTTTTTACTTAATAGAATCACATATATATATATATATATATATATATATATATAATTTTTAATTAATTGTGTGCTTTTTTTATTTTTTTAGTTTCATGGTGATACCTAATTATTGGGATATTGTTATATTGATTATATATATGTTATATTGATTATATATAATTTTTTTACTTATGGAAATGGGATACCTAATTTGCAAAGGATTGATTGACTACAAGTTTATCCAATTGTGAAATGAATAGGAGAACTTTTGAGGGGATACATACAAAACAAAAGAAATAAACTAGATCCAAAAACTTTAAGTAATTTAATCTATGTCCAATCCAATGTGAGGATCATAAACAAAAAGAATTTAGTCTATCATCCAAGAATACTCCTCATTATAATTATATGCGTACTGTTTTTTAAATATTGAACTTGTTGGATGGATGTACTTTGTGTATTCTTCTACTTCTATTTTTGCATTTTATCATTCTTCTATTATTTATACAAGTATACTTTTTTTTTAAATGTAAATAGACACTTATTCATAAGATATATAATAAATTTACATAAATTCGCAAACGCCCGCCTAACTGCTGGGCCTCACTCGTTGCCCGACTAGCGCATAGTATTTTTTAGAAACTTGATTTAGACATTCTCCAAAGTTCTGAATTCAAACATACAAAAAGTGCTACTTGATTCATAAACAAATGAAAAGTAGTAGTTGTTGGCCTTGAATATAACTAATACTATAAATTATTATTATTATTATTATTATTATTATTGATAAACTGGATTTATAACTAGGGCAAAGCGAAACTAATACTATAATTATGGTCATGCAAATTGGGATTATGGAGGTAATTAAATAAAATAAAAAATCGATCATCTTCTAGGCTAACGAAGATTTTGATATATTATTCTATATACGCCAACTAGTTGCCACCCATGCATATACTATAAAAATACCTAGACTTTTCTGTCCCCAAACATCGTTTTGACGTTTTTTTTCTTGACATTCCTTCTACTTTTTGCATACCAACTTGCCCATTCAACACGCTTTGCCCAACTTGTGCATTAACATTTGCTTAGTGCCAGGAAATTTGTTGAAAATGATACACCATTTGTCGACGGACGACCCCCAAGAACGATCTGCATTATCATTTTGGCAACTTGCAAGGGACATTGAGGTCCTACGAATATTTTTAATAACGGAAAAGATAAACACATGCTCGCTCTTTTTAACATTTTACACGTTTCTGTTTAATTTTAACCGTTACTTTTATTTAATTCATTCGTTCTGACAACGCCTAACGCAAATATAATACAAATATAATAATGTGTGAGATGATAAAACAAATAAGTCTAAAAACGGACGGGACAAGTGGGCCAATTTGCGTGCCCTTCACCAATCGAAAGCGACAGGCATAACAGCGGCAGATGAATGTGGGTTTTCCTAGGCATGGAAGAGGGGTCACTAGCAACACACATGTGGGGTCTTCACCCGCGTGCCCTGTAGGGCTCCACTCTCTATACCTTACCCATGATTAACAACCAAACTACAACTTTGCCACTCATTTTCATTCCTGACTTCTTTTTTAAGACGGACAAATTACAGTTATGGCCGCAAATCACAATCTAACATATAAAGTTACTTAAAGTGAAACAAAAGGGAATCTTCTGCATGTCAAACTTATTTGTCCATACGAGAATAACTACGTCCTGTCCAGCTAACGTGTAACGAGTCAAGTATTTTTTTTCGATTTGAAATAATAAAGAAAAGGGAACTACTGAAATCCCAACATCAATGGGTAACTGAGATTACAATTGAAGACTTTGAAACAATGCCATTACCACTAATAGTATGGCATGGCAGGAATTGCAACAATGAAAGCTTAAACCCTAAACCCATTCCACCCTCTGCTAAACCTACAATGCTGCCTAACAAGTAACAAGTAAATTCCTCTCCAGGGTGATTTAAAAATTTGCCAATTAAGTTCCCAAATAAGTCCACAAGTAACAAGATCAATAACTTCATCTGGCTGATATACCAGAGTAGTCATTTGAAGAAACATCATTACCAGATGTAACCTTTTGTTTCCTGCCCTGCCTTCGATTACCGGTGGCTTCTGCGCGAATCACTTCTCTTGCTGCCGTCCCCGCCCCCATGTCTTGAAGGCTTTCCACCTGTCTTCATAGCACCAATCACAAACAATATGAGGCTTGTACATTACAACAAGTGCTTATTTTTTCATACCTTAAGGCTTAAGTTCAGAGTCCACATTTGTTTGCCCCAAATGTTATTTTATTTAAGAAGGTAATGCCTTCACCAGTTTCACAATGCACACATAATACATTAAGCACTTGTTAAGATACAGTTTCGAGATTACTGGATGGAAAGAAAGCCGCTCTAGCGGTCTAGCCTACCATTCGGATGTATTATTTATTCGATAACGATCAAATTTGACTCGAACTCTGGTCAGTAATTGGATTCCTTTGTGAACTTAACTGTAAAATAGATTAATTTTAGCGCCTAGGACTTCGACATAAGACTAAAATATCTAAATTTCAGTGCCTTGCGTTTTATAAGGATAACGGAACATGGAGCGTAATCCTCCACACTAGATTTCATTAGCATATCAAAAGAACCGTCGTCTATAGGTCTCATATTAAAAGCACGCTAAGATAAAATCAGGTTACTAAGCATAAAGAAGAGGGTACTGACCCCTAAACAAAAGCTCTGAAAATGAGTGTCGAAGCCAGAAGTATCGTCCAAGGTCGCCTTCTCATAGTTCATTTCGGAGCAATTCCGCTTAGTAATGGAACTTGAACTTTCACAATAACTCCCAGTATCCCCTTCAAACATTTCATCAAAGAGATTTTGTAATTCTTCAAAGGTCTCCTGCCCATTTTCCTGTCAATTACGCATCCTTCATATGTCAGTAGGTACTCGGAAACAATATCATTATCGGCATCATCTTATGATTAGTCAAGATGAAATTTCTCTAGAAACTTCCAATCATATAGAAACTGAAAAAGACTGGAAGTTCCTAAAGTTTCTCACTGCATTACCAGATAGATTTATGATTAGTCACAATGTTCAGCTCACAATTTTTATTAAACCTGGAAAAAGATGAAGAACAAAATATGAAATTTTAGACAAAACAAGCTCTCAATCATTCAGCATAGCTGATACGACTAGCGCATAGCGCATACCCCTTCGAAAATGTTAGACCCAACGTTTTTGGGTGTCCTTAATATTTTGGAAAATACAAATTAATATAACTTTTTTCAAATCTTGAAAAAAAAATTAAAATTTCTCACTGAATGAGCACCAAAAAGGCAATGGAACACATTTTAGTGCCCCTAAATTGTCTGTTTAGTCTCTTTTTAGTGTAAAAAGTTGTATTTATGTATACTTCCTTAATGTTTTTGTGAGTATTACTGGCCGACGCCCTTTGCCGGAAATGGAAGTGACTACAGCTAACAGAGATCTCATACGAATCAACAGCTTACACTTGCCCACACGCGTGTTAGTAACTACAACTAACAAACCTCTAATTACAAATATTTTCTAGTCACTCATGAAAATATGAGCATTTGAACACAGAACAAGTCCAATGCACTTGTCATATGCCAGGTGACACCTGATGAACTTATAACTATAAATTTATAGGAAAACTAATGAAAATGGCTTGAAAACTTTGAGTTTTAACGATAAGTACAAAATAAAGGATAAAGTAAGTAGTATCAGGATTGACTTCTTGGTATAAAAACGTAGTTTTTCGTTAAAATGAACAGTATTGAAAGCTTTTCGCAAAAGTTCCCTAAATTTATCAATAAGTAGTGGGCTAGTGGCACCTCAATGCCTTCCCTAGATCGCAATTAAACAAATAAAACTGCATCATGGGATTGGTGGGTCCACAGTGACTACATTTTTATATTTGAGCGGTATTTTAATCTAAACTAAAAGAAGATAGATTCAAACTAGAGTACAGATGGGTGAGCGACTAGGCTACACCCTCCTGTGGTCAAGGCCCTAACTAATGGGCCCTTCAGGAATAGACTTCACCAGGATGTTACTACAATTGTAGTTGGGCCCATCCATTTAAACAGGACTAAATGGCCCATCAACACGATTTTCTAGAATGTCTTGGCAAAAGTGAGGGCTCAAGGGAAAGCAAAAGTAAACCAAAAACGTAGGTTTTCCCAAAAAACGAAAAGCATTTTTTTTTTTTAGAGCTTTAATGAAAAGCTCTTGATACTGTTCACTTTAATGAAAAATCATATTTTTACTCTAAAAAATTCATTCTGATAATGTTCACTTTACTATTTATTTTGCCATTTTCATTAAAATTCAAAAAATTTAAGCCTTTTTCATTATTATTATTATTTTTTTTTGCATCCCATTTTTTCCCTAATCTATTTCACCGTGTTTAAAACTTATATATGTTAGTAAACGCAAGGAAGTCGAAAATTAAAAAGGAAGAGAGGTGAATTTGTACATACATTAGGCTTCGTTTGGCGCATCATCATTGCCATCTCGTCCAAAAACTCACCCATCCCCTGCACCAATAACAAATTTTAAATCGGTCCACATGTGAATCAGGTGGGCGGCTACATTTGACGGATTTCATACAAGTAATAAATAAACATTGGCGAATGTCATCGGATTGGAACAGTTTATAAACTACGAAATTTGGTACAACTGAACATACCGGGATGAATGTAAAACTTGATAACAACGGCAGGGACTAACCAAGTGCTTTTATAGGGATACGATTTCCGCTCATCCCAACTAAATGCATTGAGTGTAATGGGAGTGCAGAAATCATCACCTCTAAATAGAGTCCTAGTGTGATTGGTTAAATGGTCAAAAGTGAGCAGTAAAAAGCGTAGACAAAGCTGCAAATTCAAGAATACAGAGTCCACTAATTGAAAAGAACATAAATTCTAATTTTTGCATTTATAAACAAAGATCTAACAGTTAAAAACTTTGAATACCGGACCTGATCAAATCCCAAGAAAAAAAAGCTTACATTGTTTTCGTCATCATCACTGCCATAGGCTCCAACATCGTACAGAAACCTCTTATTCGCGTCAGATAAAACTGTTCAACAAAAAAGGCACCGGTGGCGGAGCCAGAAATTCATGTTAGGAGGGGCATATTTTAGATCAAAATGGACATAATACATATAGAAACTATCTCGTTCATTTGGTCGCCTTGGTATCAAATTTAAAAATGAGTGACCATGCATTTATTCTTCATTATAAATGGTCAACTATATCAAGAGTCGAAACATTATTAAAAGAACATTAATTTATTTTTCTTTCTTGATATCAAATTCAAAGGTGGCTGACCATGCATTCATTTTCTCATAGCGATCAAGAAAATATTTTTCTAAAAACATTAAGACATGAGAGCATTTGAAGGGTTTTTTTTGTGCTAATTTGGAAAAAGGAAATATTTTTCTCTTCTTGATTTCATATAGACGATATAATAGAGGGAAATGAAAAATTAACCAAAATAACTGTCTGCAAGCAAAGGGAAAAATTGTATATAGGCAAGAAATAGAGAATATGATCAACTAATATTAGTATAGAACTATAGTTTCCAATCTTTAATGTAAAAAAATTAAGGCTTCGTATTTGTTGGATTGAAGTTAATTGGACTAACCAATACAATTTCAAATTCAAGTTGATAGTGGTATTATAAAATTAATTAATGTTAGTAGAGGTTATTGGGAAAAAATTATTTGAGGATAGGCCCGAGACTACCCTAGTCTAAAGGTGGCTCCGCCACTACGCTTCCCTGGTGACCAATTCACTCAAAAAGTAATAAAAAATTAATAAATAAATGGGAATCGGAGGGTGAAATTACCAGAATAGGCTTCTTGGATGTCCTGGAATTTTTTCTTGGCTTCTTCCACGAAATTGGAATTTCCGGAGGCCGAACACCGATCCGGGTGCCATCTCTACACACACAAAAAAATTCAATAAATCAAAGAAAAATATACAATTCCCTGAATTTCCCAAGAATCCCAGAAAAGTTTCAAACTTTTTCGATCTTTCTAACCTGTTTTGATCATGCAGTGAAAACCCATTTCCGGGATTTACATCCTGAAAACCCAATTTCCCAGAAGTTTTGAAGGAACCCAATGATGTTCAAACCCAACAAATGGTAAAAAGGTCCATTTTTTCAATGATTTGGCGGAGACCCAGAAATTCAATTCAGGAAGAGACTAGTACTTTACCTCTAAATTTCAATCCTAAAAGGACCCAATTGAAAAAGCTGTCAAAAAAGGGTTTAAATTTAATTGCGCAAAAATGGTGATGAAATTTTGTTTGAAAAAAAAAAATACTAACCAGTGCAAGTTTCTTATAGGCATTTCGGAGCTCCGAGTCTGTGCATTCCTTTTCCAACCCCAAAACTGCATAGAAGTCACTGCCTTTCTCTTCCCCATCCGCCATTTCTCCTCCCTCCTTCCAACTCCTTCTTTTCAAACCAAATCCAAAAAAAAAACCCAACAAAAACAACCTTAATTTCCTCGTTCGTTTCTTGTCGACAAATTATAGGACCCAAAATCCCAGAACCAAACACAAAACACAAAGATTTTATGTCGTACGTAAAACTACATCTTTGTGATTTGGAACACGGAACCTCTAATCATAGGGGGAAGAGGGAAGGAAAAGGAAAACATGAGCAGCCTCCACCCCTTTGCAAATAGACACCGAGACCCTATTAAAAGAACACTCCAGAAACCAGCCCCATTTAAATAGTTTTTTTATTTTATTTTATTTTAATCGGTTTGGAGGATCTTTCGTGATGGACGGTTGAGAGTGCGCGAGAGGTGGTAGATATTTATGCAGATTGTGAATCCAGAAGGTTCTCTTCCTCACTGTTTCTGAAGCCCTTTTTGACGTCAACCCAAACAGACCAGGATCCTCTACGGGTTTCTTATTATGAGACCCTGGGATCAATTGATCTTGACCGTTTATTAGATATCATACTGTCATGAGTCAAATGTTTTTACTTTACCTTCCCCTGAAGAAAGCTTCAAGCTTTCAACGAAAACACAAAAATCGAGTTGAGAGTTTTCAGTGAATTAAAAGAAATATGAACCATGAACTCGTTTTCTGAATCTTTCCATTTTCAACATAAAGTTCCTTAGCTTCAATTTCTCTATAAAAAAAATGAAAATTGATAAAAGATAGCAACATTTTGGAATCTGATGTTTGATAGAAACCATTATTATTATTATTATTTTTTTTGTAAAATGATATATTTTGTTAAATTAATCACCAATTAAGTTTATATCCACACCGTCATGTAAAAATTCAATATTGTTCCATCACTATGATAAATGGCCACTTGATAGAAATGTTTGTTGAAAGACTTGCAATGCTGCCTCAAAATTAAGTGTTTGTAATCTTATCCAGCTTGCAATAATCGTCAAATACCCTAAACAATAACTTCAACACGCTATCTATTAATTTTTCTTTAAATTTAGGTTTTAATGTTACTCTTATGAAGTTATTGTTTGACGGAACTTGTGATATTGCATGTAGTTCAACATCCTAATAGATAGCGTGTTGAACTTTTACCTATGCGTCTTAAGTTTGAAATTTTTTATTTTTCAAATTAATGTAATAATTACGTATCCTTGTCTATAACCTTTAATAGTAGTAAAATTAAAGAAAAATATGAACACTTGCGTCATTGAATCAAGCATACCATGTTTTGATGGCCTTGCTAGTAGTATGGAGTACGCACACGCTAAAATGCCTCCTCCAATTTGGACAACAAGTTGATACAAACGACAGAGAAAGTAAAAAGGCATACGTCTTGTAGCTTCTACAGAATTTTTGTACGAGCTGTCATGTGCCATGAGATTCAATTCACATGTACGATGATGGGTGAGGTCCATTCACCTTTTCGTTTTGGGTCTAACAAAGCTGCTACTCCAATCACTTGCGGAAAACACTTCCGTCTTCTCTTCTCGAACCTGGAATTTTGACCCAAAAAATAGAAAGAATTCGGCACGTTCATAAGTTAGTGTTGATTTAGTATTTAATCGGTGAAATTTTTGACATGAAAGAACTCAAGTTTGTGCTTTGTCGGTTGCTAGGATATGAGATATGGGGAGAAAGAGGAGGAGGAAAACAGAGGTACATCACCCCTGGTTTTGCTTCAAGTAAGTTTTAAAATGTAAATTTTATCTTAGGCCGCACGATTTTAAACTAAATGGCCAGGATGATGTGGTCCTCCGGATCCCTCGATAAAAAATTCGGAGATGATCTTGTTTTAAAATTGGGATTGTCTATAGATTATGTAACTTCATGCTTTTGCCATAATGTTTTATATTGCTGACACGAGAATTGAAGTAAACTGTGAGGTGCGAGGTAGGCCGTAAAGAGTCTCACTTTTGATAATCTTTTTAGCATTTCTTAACATGAAATTAGTGGTACTCAATCCAATCTAGTGATAATTTTATGGGAATTATGTCCGTCGTCATGGAATTAATTTTTTTTTTTTTTTTTTTTTTTTTGTTCAAACTAGAAACTTTCATTACTACAAATTATTAAATAAAATAGAAAGCTCAAAGACAGTCCATGTACAAGCATAACTTAAAAGAAAATATAACAAAAATACCCAAACAAAATAAGTCTACAACAACAAAAATCCTAAATCTAGAAGGCTGCTGCCTCCATCGTTATTATAAATTAGATCATGTCTTTGCGTGTCAATTACAAGTCTGTCATGTTCTTACTCATAACGTTTCTATTAAAGTTTGTGTTTGTTTTGTGATTTAAATTTAATGAGATTAAGTTCACGCTCTTCCCTTAATGTAGATAATAACGTTTGTTTAAATAAAAAATTAATAGGACAACTCGGTAAAACAGAAAAAAGACTACTGGGCTAAAAGAAAATAAAGGCCTATGACCTAAAGCCCACATAAAGTGGAGAGTCCAATTTTCGCGTATTGGGCTAGAACAAGAAATGGGTTTTGTAACTGCAAAGACGTGTATAAAATGAGTTCATCATCACTGTACTATCGCTCTAATAATGAAAAGTTTCATTCTCTAATAGTGTATTATTGAACCGAAATAATGTGTGGCTGTAAATCCGTTCTAAGCAAGTTGCTTTCCATATCTACCAAAATAGTTTGCTTTAATCCACATTGAACAAAACAAGAAAACATTGCAATTCCAACTACCATCTTTTGCTTACATTACAAGAAGCTTTAACCTTGAAACCATACCCAAGATTAGTATTTTCTTTCTGCTAGTAATGACAATTAAGATTTAATCCAAAAGATTTCCTCCATCTCGTTCTAATGACCAAAACAAAAAGGTTTACCACCAAGTCCAAGTGAAGTAGAACTTATTCTAATCAGTTAGTTGGTCTCCAAGCCCCAACGCATCCCCCAAATTCATTGTCCTTGTCATTGTTCTCCTCCCAATCCCTCCCCCATTCCCCTTCCTCATCATTGCAGCAAACTCCCCATAATCTATCTGCCCATCATCATCCTGATCAATCTCCTTGATCATGTCCTCCAGATGCAGCTCCCCCAATCCAAACTCCCTGCAGGCTTGACTCAGCTCGTCAATGGTGATGAACCCGCTTCCGTCCTTGTCGAAAAACGAAAACGCCGACAGCAGATTCTCCTCCCTCTCCAGCTTGTTTAAGTGCACCGTCGCCGCCAGAAACTCGCCGTAGTCAATCGTCCCGCTGTTGTCAATGTCAGCCGCCTCCATGAGATCCTTGATCTCTGACTCCATTAGCTCAGACCCCACTTTCCTCAGCCCCTCTTTCAGCTCATCGAATGTGATGCTCCCGCTCCCATCTGCATCAATCATCTTAAAAAGCTCCCTCAGCCCGCCAATCTCCTCCTCCGACAGCCGCTCCGCGATCACTCTCAGCGCCATTTTCTTGAGCTTGTTCATGGCGGAGAACTTCTTCAACCTCGACAGAACAGCCGAGTCCAGCGGCTTATCGGGCGCAATCGTGTCATCTACGATCCAAGGATGGCAAAGCACCTCATGGGCAGTGATCCTTTTCCTTGGGTTTCTCTCAAGCATTTTACCGAGCAGGTCACGTGCACTATCAGAAATCCCAGGCCACGGCTCGGACTCAAAATCCAACTTCCCCTGCAAAATCTGCCGGAAGATCCCAATCTCCGTCTCCGCCCAGAACGGCGGAACCCCACTTAGCAAAATGTACAGAATCACCCCAGCACTCCACACATCCGATTCGGGCCCGTAGTGCTTCCGCAGCACCTCAGGGGCAACGTAATACGGACTTCCAACAACGTCACAAAAAGTCTCGCCGGGCTTGTAGAATACAGAGAGACCGAAGTCCGTCGCCTTCAGCGCCGCGTCTTCTTCCTCGCTGTCGAACAAGAAGTTCTCCGGCTTCAAATCCCGATGCATAACCCCGAGCGAATGACAAGCCTCTACAACCCCAACAATGGTCTTGATCAGCTTCGCCGCCTCCCGCTCGCTGTAATGCCCCTTCTTCACGATCCTATCGAAAAGCTCGCCGCCGCGGCAGAGCTCCATGACCAAATGGACGGTGGCGGCGTCCTCATAGGTGCCGCGGATTCTGACGACATGCGGGTGCTCGGAGAGGTGATGCATGATCTGAATCTCTCGCCAGACATCCTCGTAGTCCTCCCGGCAGAGAAGCTTGCGCTTGGGGATGGACTTGCAGGCGTAGGGGTGTCCGGAGGAGATTTCGGTGCAGAGGTAGGTGGTGCCGAACTGCCCCTGCCCAAGGACCCTCCCCAAAGAGTAGAGGTCAGTGAGGTTCTGGGTCTTGTAGGGTAGGACCCAAGTCGTCGCCTTTGATGATGCTTTGGCAGCTGAGCTTGATTTGCTGCTCATTGCAGTGAGATCAGACAGCTCTGCTACTTTGATGAAAAAATGGAAGATGACTGATGACCCAACAATTCTCAGCCTAGAACTCCTCTCTCTCTCTCTCTCTCGCTCTCCCTCTCTCCCTCTCTCCTGCTACAATTTCAAACTTTTTCCTTTTTTTCTTCTGAGAGAGAGAGAGAAACTGCATCTGACCCAATTTTGTATTGACAATTAGTACAGCAAGATATTTTACTATTTCTGGATTAGAATTTAAGGAAAACTAACAAAAAGTTCAAAAAAACTTCTCTTTTAACGAAAAATCATTTTTAAAGGTATAGTGAATAGTGACAGTTAAAGGTAAAAAAATGGTTTTTCGCTAAAAGTGAACAGTACTGGGAGTGTTTTGTTAAAACTCCGTAGAATTTATCTATTTGTTTCACAAATTCAATCTCTTGCTTTTTGCACTTTTGGTGTCCCTAGTTTCAAACTTTTTTTTTTTCATTAGGAATCTAATCTGGTCTATTACTTTATTGAAGGTGAATTCAATTAAGCTATGAACAAGGATAATGACTTTAGCGGTGCATATATATTGTTATCATGACGTTTATATAATTTCAGATGACGATAACACAAAAATGAGACGACAATGTATCTATGTCATGAAAGTTGTTTTTCTAAAGTTACTTTGTCATCATTTGTTTTCTCTCACATCTTGTTATTTGGTATGATGTTTCCTTTGGTACAAGGAATTGATATCCAACAAATACATTATCAGAAAAAGAAAAAAAAAATCTAACCCTAGTAGTAATGTTGGTGTATATCAAATTAATGAGCTTGTTTGATTGGCTTAAAACCTTAAACTACAATTATTTAAAGAAAGTTTGTTTGAGCTTCCTAAGTTTCATTGGACTATACTAGATTAATTATTAGAGTAGTCCCATATTTGGTAGGGGATTAGTTTAATGGAATTGCAGCGGACTCACTTCGACTAACTCCTTTGCTAGGAGTTCTTAGCGTGGGCCTCTAAGAAGTATGGGATTGCTAAGACCATTGGTCCGCTTTGTCTTCGTCTTACTTAGCTTGCTTTCTCAGCTCCTTGAAGATAATTCAGTCTGAAATAATCTGATGCAACTAACGCACTATAACAAAGTTAGGTTGGCTTTATAATCATGTCAAAGTTTGTGGAGCAGATCTAATCAAGGTTCTAAAAATCGCTAGGCGCTAGTCAGGCGGCGGGCAGGGGCCTAGCGCCTAGGAAGCTAGGCGGGGCCAAGGCGGATTTATGTAAATTTATTATATATCTTGTAAATAAGTGTCTATTTACACCTAAAAAAAAACTATACTTGTATGGATAATAAAAGAATGATAAAATGCAAAAATTGAAGTAGAAGAATACATAAATTATATACATCCAAAAAGTTCAACATTTAAAAAATAGTAAGCCTATAATCATAATGAGGAGGATTTGGATGATAGACTAAATTCTTCTTGTTCATGAATCATGATCTTTGTATTGGATTAGACATAGACTAAATTATTTAACCTTGTTGTATCTAGTTTATTTCTTTTCTTTGTATGTATCCCCTAAAAAATGCTCCAATTCGTTTCACTATTGGATGAACTTGTAGTAAATCCATCATTTGCAAGTTAGGTACACCATTTCCATAAGAATACTACCATGAAACCCAAAAAAAAAACCACTCAATTAATAAAAAAAAAAAATATATATATATATATATAATATGTAAAAAAAAACCGCCTAGGCCCCGCCTAGCTCTCCGCCTAGGAGCCGCCTAGGCCCACCTAGCTTCCAGCCGATTTTTCCAAGCGCCTTGCCCAAAATCGGGGCGGGGCACCACCGCCTAGCGCCTAGGCAGCCGCCTAGGCCGATTTTTAGAACAGTGGATCTAATATATAAATATATTATATATCATATATAGGGATAGGATCAAGGGACAAATATTTTTACAAACATTTTTACACTTCTTTATAGCCTTTAGATTTTATAACATCCAATAGTTCTTATTAATTCATTAAATGCTATGAATGATTACATGGATTTTAACTAATATTAAAGCTAAAAATAAAAAATAAAAATAAAAATAAAATAAAATGGAAATCTTAGCTGTTATCGTGAAAATGAGGAATGTGGTCTACAACCTCCCTCTCCCCCATGTCTACAACTTCCATACTCGAATATTCTTTAGGTAAGCAAAACAAAACCCTAAATTCTATATTATTGTTCATATAAGTAGAGTGATTAAATTAGGTTTTGGAATTTTTTTTTAGTTTTGTCAATTCATGTATTTGACGAGTCCTTTTCAAATCAAACAAACAACTATCTCAATACGCGGTCCATGTGTTTCGATTGAAAAATTGTTGTATCATGGAAACGAAGCGAGGCAAGAAAATCAATATCTAAGTTACAATCTAGAACCAAAAGCATACATCCTCAGAGGTACCGACATCAAAAACCTTGTAGGAACGTTACATAAGCCACCCTTTCGAGTTTAATCCATATTCGAAACATATGACAGCGTATTGAGATAGTTGTTTGTTTGATTTGAAAAACTAAAAGAGTAGAAAGGTCTTCAAATACATGAACAGACAAAACTAATTTTTATTTTTTCCAAATCTGAATTTAATCATCATACTTATACGAACAATAATATCGAATTTAGGTTTTTGTTTTGCTTACCTAATGAGATTCAAGCATGGAAGTTGCAGACCTGGGGGAGATAGGAGGTTGTAGACCGAGGGATGGAGGTTGCAGACCTTTAGGGTTTCTTCCTTTTTTATTTTTATTTTTCCAAATTTTATTTCTTTTTAAGTTTTATTTTTATCTTTAATATTAGTTAAAATCTACATAAGCATTCATGACATTTAATGAATAAATAAAAACCCGTGGATGATATAAAATTTAAAGGCTACAAAAAAGTGTAAAAATATTTGTCCATTGATTATATATATATAAACAAGTTCTTTGAGGCCATCATGCAAATTGTGGTTGGACAATGAATCATGGGCTTCACAATCAGCAGATATTCTTACAAGCACATGTGGTCCAAAGGCAAGGTCTTCGAAAAATTAAGCAAGTGCGATGAAGTGAAATAAAGAACCAATTTAATTAATCAAACATATTAGAAAATCATGTTTAAATTAAAGACACTCATTAACCAACTCAGATAAAAGAACATTACAAAAGAAAATAGAACTAAAAGTAACACTCGAACAATTATTAGTATGGTACAATATAGTAATATTTCTCTTAATTTAAAATTTTCGTTAATAGTTAAATGTCATGATAGATAAGATATTCATATCCAACCCACTAGTTTTGAGTTGGAATGCTTTCTCATCTCCTTAATATCCACGCGGAATAACAAAATAGATCTCCATATATTATACCAACCAATAGTATAAAAAAGAAAAAGTATGACCTGAAGGAAAAGACAGAGATTTTTATATTGGTGTCGGATATTTTGTTTCCAAATTCCCCCAAAAGAAAACAAGAAAGGTCTGTCATGCACTTTCCATATCTGAATTATGACTACTTTACTTTTTATAGAGATACTAAGATAAAAAACAATAAAAATATAAAATATTAACGTGGTTTAACCGTAACCACACAAATAAGAGGGCATGAGAGGGCACCCAAACAGGAGGGCAGACAATCTGCCTCCTATTTACAAAATCAAAGTAGATCTTGAATGAAAGGCTGGCCATGCATTTTCAATAAGTTAATTATCACCGACTTTATATCTAATTTAAGGATACTTCTAGTCCAGTTTTTCATGATATATATTTAAAGGCTTTTTAGTTAAAATAATCTTTAAAATTTGCTTAACTCATTATTTTGGTTTTTGAGATTTGACATTGATATGATTGGTCTATGAGATTGTTCACCATCAATCATTTTGGTAAATAAGAATAAAATGATAAAAATATTCTCAATTTTTGTCAAATCATTTTGACCTATTGTTTATTAAATTAAGGGTATTTTTATCATTTTGATCATTATTTAACATAATGTTTCACGGAATGATCAAAATGATTGATGGTAGACAATCTCAGATACCAAAGTGATGAGTTATGTAAATCTTATGGACCATTTTGGCTAAAAAACCATATTTAAAATGTCTTTTTTTCTAATAAATAAAATATTGTACTTTTGTTTTGGTCCCATAACTAGGTTTTTTCTTTTCCACTGTCCACTCTCGTTCAAGATAATTTAATAAACTCTTTAAATTTAAATCTGAAAGTTAGTGATGTGATGGTAGATAAAATGTGGAACAAGGAGTTAATCCTTCAATTGCTGCCTAATGATGTGGCAGATAAAATTTTTGCCATCCCTATCCCTTTAAGTGATATGGAGGATGAGTTTATTTGGGGACCATCTCCTAATGGAAATTTCTCGGTTAAATCAGTTACTTGGATTCAAATTGATGATACCAACAGTATAACGTTCAAAGAGTTGCTAAAAAAAAGTGTGGAAACTTATAATTCCACATAAAGTTAAATTTTTTGCTTGGTTACTTATAAGAAATAGATTGTCAACCTGTAAAAGATTAAGTAAGTATAATCATAATGGTCAAACTCTTTGCCCTTTATGCAATATTGCGGAGGAGGATCAACTACACTGTTTTGTTTATTGTACTCATGCACAAGAAATTTGGAAGTTTTGTAATAACCTTTCTCGACCCTCCTCCATTACCAATTTGAATGATTGATTAATGGGGATGTCACCTTTAGATAAAAATGATCTTTCTTATCTTAGTAAAATCCTAATTCTTTGTTGGCAAATGTGGAATGAT
Source organism: Cotoneaster glaucophyllus (assembly GCA_036320875.1). NCBI lineage: Eukaryota > Viridiplantae > Streptophyta > Magnoliopsida > Rosales > Rosaceae > Cotoneaster > Cotoneaster glaucophyllus. The sequence continues at coordinate 13,812,440 of CM070064.1, read as the reverse complement.
AAAAATAATTTTGTTTTTAAACAGATTAAACCTCATCCAACTCGTTGTCTAATGGCAGCATCTACAACTGGTAAAGAGTTCTTGAAGGCTAATTTGAAACAGAAACCAAGGAAGACTAAGATATCAAGCAACACCATTAGTTAGAAGGCTCCTGCAGAATGCCTTTTTAAGCTCAATTTTGATGGGTCGGTGGAGGGTTCTTCTGCTGCTGTGAGTTTTATAATTAGAAATCATCGGGGGCAACCTTCTCTTGCGGGTGCTCGACATCTTGGACCAAACACTGGCTGAAGCTCTAGCTCTCCGAGATGCCTTGGCTATGACCAAACAACGTCAAATCAAGAAAATTGTGGTGGAAGGGGACTCGAAGGTTGTCATTGATGCCATTTCAAGTGTGTAGTTTCTTGGAGAATTAGGTCCATTGTTGAGGACATTAAATGGCTTGCCTCATTGTTCGAATTGGTAGAATGAAATCATGTCTACAGAGAAGCAAACTTCATAGCGGACGCCATCACTTCTCTTGGGCATAATTGTACTAATTTATATATTTGGATGGGTGTGTTCCTCCCCAAGGAAAAAAAATACTCTCTTGTATGATTCTCGAGGCCTTGAGTGTCTCCGAGGTTTCTCTTTAATTTAATCTTCTTTCTTCCTCAAAAAAAAAAAAAAAAAAAAAAAATCGTACTTTTCTTTAAAAGAATTCACATAAAAAGTAACTTTTTTTTGTAGATCTTCTAGCAAAATGAAATTGATCTCTAGAGTTTAACCGTAGTTTAGATTTATTTTTTGAACCAATAGTCCATTATTTGAGATCACTGAATTTGGAAAAACCCGCTCCTTGCCCACTTCTTGCTATCTTTTCGTCCATTTGATTACGTGGCAAAACATAGAACTCACAATTGGTCACTGAAATTTCTGTGTCACAAAAAGACTCGGAAATTTGCATCCAAGTAGAAATTAAGGTTCATATTTCACAAAGACCTTCTAGAGAAAAACAGATCATCTAATATTCCAAAAGCTCAAATATGCTATCAGTGTAATAACCCGCAAACTGCAAAAATTTTCAATTGTGTATAGCAGGATAGCATCAGGATTCAGGAGCATTCATTTTCTGCGTATTGTCAAACCTTTCAACACTTGGTTACCATAAAAACAAAACTTGGATACGACCGAACTTTGTTACTACAAAATTTTTATAACGTCATTATGTTCGTAAAGCCTTGATCCAATCAATTTCGAGCTTGAAATCACCCGCTCCAGTTCTTGCACCCGGGAGACCGCCTTCTGCATTGACTGATAGAGACATCCCAACAACGCGAGAAGGATTCATTTCCATTTCTGCATCTATAACACTTCCTCTCCATGTTGGTAGATACAGAGCAAGAGGGATCTGAAAGATCATACGTAATCAGCACAATGCAGTTGAATTATTTCTACCATTAAACAAATTTATAGATGCACTGACAAATGGAAAGCTAGTTCAGGTTTTCAGAGTTTCCTGGTACCCTATGATAAGATAGGCAAAAGGAAAAAGAGAATGCATTCAATTATAAACGGCACAAAAATAACGTCATGGACTCAAATTATCATATGGATTGACAAAATCAAAGACATTCCATTAAGTTGAATTTCATGTTTCTTTGGGATTTCAAAAGACAACCCAAGAAACATGAAATTCTTGGCTCCCTATGAGGGCCAGGTCCATCATATCACGTTTCTGATCACCAAAGGTTGAAGCAAGTAGAACTTGCCTTGGCAATGTACCAGTTATCTTTCGGTACAAAAACAAAAGCCTGCCACGAATTATCTTCTTCTTGACCAGGTGAATTTACCCAGTTTTCTGTATAAATCTGCATATGCAAAAACCACATCAATTAGAAAATAACAAACAAAGAAGTATGGATTACATGCCTTACATTCCAACTCCTCTCATTGCTTGATAAAAAACAAAAACACTCACCGTAGAAATGTAGCATCTTCCATCTCCTTTAACTTTCAGTGCTATGGTATCATATGGGTCCAAATCAATGTAGCCATCAAACTGCAGAAGAAACAAATAAATATCGAAATGATGCCCACAAAACTGTCTTTGGTGGAATTGGGTACTTATATGATGTAAGCATGAATCCAAATTTTGCAGTACGGTCATCGCACGTGTAACAATCTTCCATGTCCATTTGGAGTCGGAAAAACTGGAAACCAGAAGATCTTCATTGATCGGAAATGGGAAAAACTATAACAAAACACATGCACGCACAGAATTGAAATAAACAAACAACAAAAATTACTGTGAATTAGCTAATAATTCGACACCAGAGCATCTTAAGATGTTAAGATTCTCAGAATATAATAAAATATTCAAATATCATTAACAAAACTTTTCTGTCTTCATTTCAGACTTTTCATCTATATTCCTAAAATGTTCACAGCTCACCTTTTTGGAACGCATTCCACAAAAGCCACTCCTGTTTATCTTCAGCTTTGCACCCTCAATGAAATCCAACGAAAGGTTACCCGAGAAAATTCCTAAAAATTTAAAGGAGAATGGTTTCAGAAGGTAAGTGCGTAGTATATCAACTACTGGTAACAGTAGATATATAATGAAAGCTAGTAGGCTAGCAGCATAATGTGGATTCACAAACTTTTCAATTTCATAAGCTAAGATAATGATTAGTGATTACTCTACTCATCTGAATTTAACGTTCAAATGAAAGATACTATCCTACAACTCTGCCACCAAGGCAATCGCATGCCTTATCAGTGAGCAGTAACTCTCCATTTCACTTTATTAGCATCAAAACATGAATTTGTAACTTTTATCACAAAATAGCATATATTCAAAAAACAAGTTTCTAATTTCAGTTTCTCTTGCCCTTCATTTCTTGAAAGATCCTGATTAACTTTCCGCGCATCAAATTTGCGTCCAGAGCAAAAATAGCTTAAAGCAATAACTATAAAATATATTTTATAATTTTATTGCAACATTTAAAGGTATTTACTGTCAATTACCAGTGGGTCCATTTTCATTATCTGGAACTTCTAAAGATGCTGAGGACAACCCTGCAAAAGAAATAGGCATGGATATGTATATTAGAATCTTGGCATGTTGACATACGAAATGAAAGGGAAAAAAATAGTGAAATCAATAAAACAATTTCAGGAAAGAAGGTTGCAATTCCATCATCTGATACAGAGCAAAGTTCATACACGGAAAAACTCCATTGGAAATCATAACTACATTCATATACAAGGAGACTGAAAAGCTAGGCCTTAGTCCCAACTGCTTTTAGTTTTTTCTTATATATTAATAAAAGGAGATATCATAGTTATGTACATCGATACCTCTGTATTCAGAGTCAGAATATAGATGCCACTTCTTGAGCTCGTCCTTCGAATTGAAATTGAAAATAAATCTCTCAGTTGGAGGCACCAGGTCTTCAACATTCCATGTAAGTGCTAAAATTGGCATTTGATATAAAAATCACGAGAATGTTGATACAAACAAATTGTTTCAATATTGATAACTTCACACAAGTTTCATACTTCTGTAAAACTAAAGCACACAGAGAGTTTCACTTCAATTACATACCCAACAATACGGGGCTGCATGTATTTATAACATTCAGAATTACATCATGGGTTGGAAAACCCTAGATACAAGAAACGTGTAACAGATGAAACTAGAAAGAATCAGAAGTCTAGCGCAGGATAGATTACAAGAAACATATCGAAAACAAACTACTAAAAACTAGGAATGGCTGAGAGGATAAGAGTTTGATGAGGAGCCAACTGCTGAAGACACGGTTAACACAGGCCCATAATGACTTCGTCTAACAGCCCCCCGCAAGCTCACAGGTGGAGAGACAACTGGCAGCTTGGAGACTAACATCTTGAAACGAGACGAAGACAAACCCTTAGTAAACAGATCAGCAAGCTGATCTTGAGTACAGATGAAGTTAACCAATAATTCACCACGAACAACCTTTTCCCGTACATAATGGTAATCAACCTCTAAATGTTTTGTCCGTGAATGAAAGACTGGGTTCGAGGCAAGGGCAATGGAAGATATATTGTCACACCAGATTTGGGGGCGTAACATATGTAAGTGAAGATCCTTGAATAAAGACCTTAACCAGGAAATTTCAGCAGCCGTGTAAGCTAATTGTCTGTACTCGGCTTCTGCACTTGATCTTGAAACAGTCTTCTGCTTCTTAGAACTCCAGGACACCAGGTTTGAACCGAGATAAACACAGAATCCACCCGTGGAATGTCGAGTATCAGGATTGCCGGCATAATCTGCATCGGAAAATGCTGAAATTTGAACAGTCCCTGGCTTGTACAAAAGACCATGATCATACGTGGACTTCAAGTAACGGAGAATGCGTTTGACAGCCATCCAGTGAGTGGTTGTAGGCGCATGCATATATTGACACACTTGATTCACAGCATAGGATAAATCTGGACGAGTAATGGTGAGATACTGGAGGGCACCTACGACACTACGATATACATCGGGTTTATCAAATGGATCACCAACATACGCACTGAGTTTTTGACCTGAGGGAACCGGAGTAGAAATGGGCTTGGCTGCAGTGAACTTTGTGCGTTCCAGTAAGTCCAACGCATACTTAGCTTGACAAAGATGCATCTGAGTACCATCATACGTTACTTCCACACCCAAAAAGTAATTGAGGGGTCCCAAATCTTTCATGGAGAACAAGGTTCCTAGTCTTTGTATCAACCGAGTCACCTGTGGAGGACTATTGCCAGTAATGAGAATATCGTCCACATATATTAAAAGAATCAAGTACACACCGTGTTGATTGAAGACAAACAGACTGTAGTCACATGTTGATTCATGGAACCCGAGTTGAAGCAAGAATTCAGAAAATCGTTGAAACCAAGCCCTGGGAGCTTGTTTAAGCCCATAGATACTGCGCTGCAACTTACAAACGTGGTTGGGGAAAGCTGGATCAACAAATCCCGTAGGTTGGCGCATGAACACCTCTTCGTGTAAGAAACCATGCAAAAATGCATTCTGGACGTCAAGTTGCCGAACCTGCCAGCCTTTGGACACAGCAAGACTGAGAACAAACCTGATCGTAGTATGTTTAACAACTGGGCTGAAGGTTTCGGTGTAATCCACACCAGCCTTCTGATGAAACCCATTTGCCACAAGACGTGCCTTATGACGTTCCACTGTACCATCTGCACGACGCTTCAACTTGAACACCCACTTGTTGGGAAGCAAATTCATCCTGGAATCAAAGGGAACCAAACGCCAAGTCCTACAGTGTTGGAGTGCATTAAACTCTTGAACCATGGCATCCCGCCATGCCTTGGACTTAACAGCCTGAGTGAAACAGGTTGGTTCAACAAGGGACTGGTCAATATGAGCATGCAAAACATATTTAGGATTGGGCTTGCGTATACCAGACTGAGATCGTGTGACCATACGAGTCTCGGAAGGCTGTGGAACATCAGGCAAAGCTGGCATAGAGGGCATGGACACAATAGCTTGCTCATTTGAAGGTAGGGTGGGTGATAGAGACAAGGATGAGAGTGGGGGTTCAGGAGTGGCAAGGGATGGTATAGGGACTGGGCTAAGTTGAGACTGTGGGGAAGGAGTGTCGTCCAAGGTAAGGTTGTGTTGGTTTGTGGCAGGTGGTACGACCTGTGGGGATTGAGGTTGGGGAGGGAGCATAGGACCACTGGGTAAGGCAAAAGTAAATAATAAATCAGGTGAATGAGAGTTACCTGGGTTGGAGACACTTGCGGAGGAAGATGTGAGTCCCTTAAAAGGGAAAAAGTCCTCATCGAATAGAAAGATTAAATCGATTTTCAACCATAGCCTTGAATTTGACAAAAATTTCAAACACCTCACTTTTGTGTGTCATAGGAAAAATCCATGCATAACGAGAATAATCATCCACAAATAAAACGTAATAACGAAAACCTTCATTAGAAATAATAGGGGAAGACCACACATCCGAGTGCACAAGTTGCAAGGGAAAATGAGACACGGACTGAGACACTTTGAAAGGTAACCTAGTACTCTTTCCTAAAGGACACGACTCGCAAAATCTAACATCGGTGGTACCATGGATTGGTACCAATTTATTTGAAATTAAAAACTGAATTATTGAATTGGCAGGATGTCCTAGCCGAGAGTGCCATTTTTGGGCTGAACACCGAATCCCTATAAAGGCTGAAAATGGAGACTTGGTTTGTCCACAGCCACTTGAAAATGGGTATAACCCATTCTCACATCTCCCTCGGAAAAGCGTCTTCCGGGTCTTGAGGTCCTTAACAAGAAAAAAATGAGGGAAAATTAGCAGGTAGCAATCATTATCTAAGGTGAACTGATGGGCAGACAATAGATTTTGAGAGGCAGTAGGACAGTGAAGTATGGTACGTAAATCAAATGAGCAAGTTTGTGTATGGAATGTATTGGAACCAACATGGGAAATAGATATACCAGAGCCATTACCTACACCTCCAATTGTGTCATTACCGTTATACTCCTTAGGGTTCGCAAGATTCTGAATATCTGGAGTGATGTGCGCATTGGCGCCAGTGTCCAGCAACCAGGTACCATTCGGTTGCTTGTTCAAGGTGACGGGCGTGGATGACATTGCAGTGAGCTTCTTGGTAGGAACTCGTCCTTCATAAGCCCCATTCATCCTGTGGTAGCAGTCGAGAGCAGGGTGGCCTGGTCGACCACAGATTTGACATATAATCCGTTCACCTGGACACGGAGGACGCTCAGCATTGGCAAGCTGGTTGCGCTGGTTGTTGTTGCGAGAATTGTAGCCGCGCTGATTTGGAGGTAGGCCACGATTAGAAGGAGAAGCACCTCTCCCATTACCACGAAAACGTCCTCCTCCTCGACCTCGAGCAGCAACAAAGGCAGTAACAGGAGGAGTGTCAGGCAAGGTAGGGTTTTGATCGACCATTCTGCGCTCAGTGGTTAGCAGTAGTGCCTCAAGAGTAGGATAGGTAATAGGATTATCCCGAGCTTGAGCAGCACTGACCGTCATCTCAAAAGCAGGCCCAAGATTGTTCAACACAATCTGCACAAGCTCATCATCATTGACTGGTTGCCCTGCTAGGGCAAGGTTATCTGCTATAGAATTCATACGATCCAGGTAATCCGTGACAGAAAGATCACCTTTTTTTGTTTGCAACAACTCATTCCGGAGAAACAAAATCCTGTTTTGGGAGGTGGAGGCATACCTTTGTTCCAAGGCTTCCCACGTAGCTCGAGCAGTTCGCTTGCTTGCCACGACAGAGAGTACAGAAGCGGTCAATGAGCCATTAATCCAACTCAGAATGGTTTGATCCTGCTGAACCCATGCAGTATGCGCAGGATTCACAGCAGTCGCGTCAGGTAGGTTCTTGGGAGGGCACACCGAAGAACCATCTACATACCCCATCAGATCTCTACTACGGAGAATTGGGAGAATCTGGGCCAACCACAGTGGGTAGTTGGTCCGGTCAAGCTTGATGTTCACTACAGTTGAAAAAGGATGAACTGGAATGGTAGGGTTTGCGGCCATAGGGTTAGGGGGGGTGTTATTGGAGTTGTTGACATTGTTTTCAGCCATTGAAGCGTGGAAAAAAAAAAAAAGGATCTTAGTCGTGAGACACAGTAAGGCTCAATACCATGTAAAACTAAAGCACACAGAGAGTTTCACTTCAATTACATACCCAACAATACGGGGTTGCATGTATTTATAACATTCAGAATTACATCATGGGTTGGAAAACCCTAGATACAAGAAACGTGTAACAGATGAAACTAGAAAGAATCAGAAGTCTAGCGCAGGATAGATTACAAGAAACATATCGAAAACAAACTACTAAAAACTAGGAATGGCTGAGAGGATAAGAGTTTGATGAGGAGCCAACTGCTGAAGACACGGTTAACACAGGCCCATAATGACTTCGTCTAACAACTTCATCTATCAATGTGGAAAAAGCAAACATCTGTACTCACTTACTGATAGGAAACCAAGAAGTGGACTTCAAAGTCCGATTCCCATATAACTGGAAGAACACAAACGCAGAAATGCTTGGCCATCATAGTTCTTTTGGTGCTAAGTGTTAACGTACTATTCAGGCATTAAACATGCCCTTAAATATATTCATACATAGTAGGTGAAATCTTTTATATTCATCAAATCTAGAAATATATGAAAGTATAAACAAACACAAAAGATTTTGATTCCCCCAGACAAAATGAAAAGTAAATAGAGGGACAAATTTATAGAATGTAAGGTAGTTACGCAAATTTTATATGCATGAGATTCTGTATTGTATCATGTAAAGATATGTAGAACAAATAAAAGTGGCAATACTACCTTTCTTGGTTGCATTTAGGGAAGCTTGCAACATTCCTCGAAACCTGGACATTTCTCTTTCCTCAAACTTCCTACATTAACAAAAAAAATCCAAATGCTGTCCAGATTTCAGCATGTGTGCTTGGATAAAGTACTTTGAAGTACTAAAGAACTTCAAAATGACGGGATTTTCAGTGTGGAGATTTTTAAAGTGATTTGTTTGGCTAAAAGCTTAAAAATGATGAGATTTATTGTGGGGCTCCAATACTTGAGATGTATATATATGTATATGTATATATATATATATATATATATATATATATATATATACATGTTCCAAATATTCAAATGCATATCCACTTATATTAAACAACTCATCTCTGAAGACTAGAAAATGAACTCATTATGAGAAAAATAGGATATAAAGGGTCTCAATACTTAAGTGGGACATTATCTAAAACACCATATAGGCAAGTTGGGATACCCAATTGAAACTCAGAGAGTCAAACACAAGGTTCCAGGATCTACTCGCAGCAGATTGATATCAGACAGTTTATCATATTTCATTTACATATGTGTGAAGCGAATCGATATTCCAACCTAAACCCAAATCCCATAATGAAGTACTACATCCGAACACAGGGTAGACGCACATTTGGAGTTCAGCTGCATATCAATTGACCCTATGTTTTCCAACATTAAAAGAATATAGACATTGTAACTAATGAAATCGAAAACCTATCAGTTCAGAAACACTAATTCTCCAACGTTGCCTAAAACTTGCAAACACCGCTTATATATAACAAAAACCTTCCTTGTCATCTGAAATGCTTGCTTAGTAGCATTAAGCAGCTGTATAATTCTACAGATTCGAAGTCTAGTTTCTGATTAATTTCAAATAAAACAGAAATCCCCTTAATCTGTGCAGCTCAATCAACACAACAAAATTATACTTAATTCCAATATATGAGCTAAAATATTTTCAACCGATGCTGATTAAATAAAAAAAAATACAGCAACCCATTTACATAATTTACGCAATAAACAAAACCCATGAACTTGCAACCCCATTTTCCATCTGCGGGTTTTTCCTGAGAAAAACCCATCCAGCATAAACACACAAGTTTGAACTATGAGAAATAAAAACGATAAGGATAAATAAAACCCATTTCTGAATTTGAATGGAATTAGAATCTGCAGTCTAAAATTGTAGGGAAGAGGGAGCTTACCAAAGCTAGTTAGATTGCTGCACCGAATTGAGTCACCGAATTCAGACCCTTGTCGGAGTGGAGCAGTTTTAACTTGTAAGATTCACAGAGTTTCCAAACAAGGATACGATGTCGTTTGGAGTTCAAATCTTTTTTTTTTTGTTTGTTTGTTTGTTTGTTTGTTTTTGTTTTTGATAATGGAGTTCAAATCTTATGCCCCAAAAATTGTGCGCGTTCTCTGTGATCTATTGTAGGAGTTTGATTCCTATATTATTGGCATCATATTCAATTTTTCGGTCTATTTTGAAAGACATAACATAATGCGCATGTCATAATAAAAGTAACATAATGCGCATGCCATAATAATTTAGTATCAAATTCACCATTTACAAGATTCGAACACAAAACCTTCCACTTACAATAAGAATAATGTTAGACAGCCTCCCTCATACAAGAGGAATAATACTAAACATACATAGTATTAAGAGAAGTATGTTTACTTATTTAGAATGAAGAAAGTCATGACCAGGGGAAGGAAAAAACAATGGGAATGAGATTTACTAGTACATATGATCTGATTTCTTAATTTGTAGGCATTTGATTATGACGGTGGAAGCTCTAGTTAATCTCTCTTTGGGCCACTTTTTTCGATTTCATATATACAATCAGAATAATCCTACAACTCATGCTTTTTTTTTTCTTTTTTTTTTTGGAAAGTACTCATGCTTTAGTAATTGCAAAGAAACAAGGAATAAGAATGGTTTCAATTCTAACTCTTTTTTTTCCTGCGCGGCTAACAACTGGATTAAACGTTCAACCCATAAAAATTACAATAAGACATCGCCAGTGTATATCATATTCTTCTATAGCATTAAGTTCTCAAAAAATTGTTAATATCATCAACACTTGCGAGATGTAGCTATGAGAAATGTGCTCCTTGTATAGTTGTATGCAAGAATTTTCATAAATCGAATAACTGGAAAGACCGAAAAAGATTTATTGGCTAGTGTGGAGTTGTTGTGCTTTTTTTCAAAACAACTTCTGCTATGTTTTGAGAATAAATAGTTATGAAAAACAGTAGGAAAGTGTTTGGTAAAGTATAGTGCTGAAAGTGCTTTTAAAAAAAGAAAAAAAACAAAGTGTTTGATAAAATTTTATTAAAATTGCTGACCGTGTAAAATAACAAAAAATGACATGTTGCTGCACGTATTATCCTCAATTTAATTAGGTAGTTCAAATATTAGTGGACAGCTTGTCCATTGCAATTGCACCTCTAATTCCGCATTAAAAAGATACTCATCAGATAACAGAAAAACAAAAACTGCTGCTACCCTGATAGAAAATTCATCTCTTGCCACTTATCTACAAAAGTGCTATTGTTTCTTTCTGTCTAAACAAACTATTGTCACAAAAGCACAGCACCGAAATGTGGCAGCCTTCTTCGTATTAACCCCTAAATAACCTGCGAACAGGGAATAACAAGCTCGAAGTACCCCCAATACCAACCACATGAAACCTATGAGCTAAATGACGATGCAGAAAGACATGATGAAAGCTCTTAGCATCTCCACAAGAACACATCCAAATTTCAAACAACATTCTATACTTTTAAAGAGCCTCCCTTGGAGTCTCGCACAGGCACTTCAAAATCTCAAGACCGGCCCTGAGTGGATCCCTCTTGTTCCTGTTTAGACAACATTCATACTCTTCCTTGATTGCACACTCTAGCTAGTTTGGCTAGTCCATATTAAATATGGGCATATATTACATTCATATGAGCTTAATCCCACCCTAGCTATATTTACATCATCACCAATATAAAGTCATACTTAACTCAATCGTAATCACGAGTACTGATGATGAGGAAATTTATATCAATCAACTTCCTACATTATAGGATTCATACAGCCGACTCCACTTAATGAGAAAAGAAAGAAACTCACAAGCAAAAAGATAGAAAAACTATATATATCCATATTTATTATTTGAGTTAAAGGGAAAAGAACAACTAAGCATCCCAAACCTCATACTGATCACATCCAGTATGCATACATAATGAAGTTAGAGAAAATAACAAACCACACACAGACACATATATATATTACACCACCAATATGATAACTATATTCCCACCGTTGTCTAATTCAGAACACCTAGCTACTCAAAGCGAAGAGTTGGAATGAGTTTCCCTAATCATTTATTTTGGGAAACTTATATCAAACCTTAGAGCTCTATAACCATATAAGATTCTAGTATACGATAACGTAATTTGGGTGATCTAGCCTAGGTGCAGTTAGTAGGATCAAAACCCATTCGTTCCAGCTGCGTAACAGTGAAAAAACGGAGATAAATACATATAAGAAGAACAATAAATATAAGGATTTGTTTTATGTGGTAAAAGCCCACTCACAATGGGGAAAATCCATGGGGGCACAGTCGAGAAAAAAATCCAGAAATAAGGACTTTACAAGACTCAACTATGTTCTCTTGTACTTTTGTTCTTGTAACACGCCGTCCCCACACAGATCTAAAGTATGATAACCGGGTTTCTGAAGCCTCACAAAGTTTGCTTTCAAAACCTAACACAATGAAACTCACTTTTGCTCTCAAATGCAATATTAAACTCTAGGGTTCTGCAATCTTTTCCTAAAGTCATCAGGTCTTATATTCCTGTAATAGCTAAATGATTTGATCTCACATCCCCAGTGTATGATCTCCTAAATGATTGTATATCAATCTTAATTACCATAAAAAGCCCACGAGACTTGCTTTCAATGAGTTGAAGTGCAATCCAAAACTTTTTCTCTTATACCTAAATTTTTGAAACTAATCCGAAATTTAAAACTATCAGTCTAAGAAATAAGCAACAAATATTCGTTGTATGCAAGAATCAACAATCACATAAAACGGACAAAAGAAAAGAAAATACAAAAAGTAAGTAGATCCATTTATATATGTTTAATTTTCAGATAAATTCCAGATAAAAGAAGTACAACATGCATAAAGCATCCCAAACCTCATACCAAGTAGCATGCATAGATGACTAATTAATTTAAAGAACTAATAAACCAACTATATATACGTTGATATCATAAAACTAGTTGATGATATCCATATATAAATAAAGTCTATCTTTTGACAAAAAAAAAAAAAAAAAAACTAGTTGATGATAGCCATATATTTAACCTGTTCAGTCATCAACCCTATCCAGCTAAAACCCTTCATCAAAAGCCATGACGATTACAAAAGATAAGTAACTCCGTTCCAATCATACTTATTTACCTCGATATCATATGAAGAAATTAAATTCTGGTGCGATGCACCCTTGACCATGGCTTAATTCAGGAGAATTCCTTATATCATCCATAAACAAAAGCGGGGAAAAGTGAGTGGAAGGACTAGTTTCCCGGATCATCTGATTGGTTCGAACCTCCACATTGTGTTTCAACTTGTACAAAGCATCCCTGTACTCTTCCAACTCTTCCAAACTAGTCATCATCCCAATCGGCCTCTCCCACCACCCATAAGAACAACCTCCATCTCCTCCATTATTATTACTATTATTTTTCTTCCCACCCTTCAATACTTTCGCTTCCTTCAAGCGTCTCGAAACTTCCATATAATCCTCTATTTGTTTCTTATTATTAGAATGGTGAATGTTGTTGTTTTGGAGATGATTATCTGGTTGACCTGCAGGTAGTAAGAAGGTATTGTCACTAAGGTAGGATTCGATGACGGTGTCAGGTGAGGGGCTTCCGAAGCAGAAAACCTTGCCATTGCTTGACACGACAATCGCAGCCGTCTCTGCACCAGTCAAAACGCTGATCTCCGCGGCTTTGTTGAAGAGACCCCTTTTGCGCTTGGAAAAGGTCACGTGACGCTTGTTCTTGTCTTCAACTCTCTTGATTTCAACCCTTCTTCGACCTTTGCTCTCCTTTTTCCCGTTAGTTGTATCTATGTCTGTGATCTTAATCTTATTATCAGGACTCTTACCCATTGTTAGTAATAGTACTTGTGATATTAATGGAAAACCCTAGATGGAATGAGAACTAATGGCAAACCCTAGAGGGAAGGAAACTAATGGCAAACCCTAGAATATTATCGTGCAATCTTGGAGAGAATATGGCAAACCCTAGGGGGGATGGAAACTAATAATGGCAAACCCTAGAATATTGTTAAGAAATTTTGGAGAGAATATGGTAAGCTCTCAAGATTTTGGTATGCCTTTGCTCTGAAGAAGGTAACTGATATATATAATGGTAAGAACAAGTGATTTGGTTGTGAAGCATAAAATTAGGATGAAATATTGGGTCGGTGATCTCTTAAGTTTAGGCTAAAAATATGGATACAAAGACATTACATCTCTTAATCCTGTCTTACACTTAACCAGATTACTTAATCTCTCCCAAAAAATACGCACTTCCTTTTTTTTTTTTTTTTTTATTTCTGGTCGAAGACACTTACCTTTTTATATATGTGATAATTACCTATTTATTTTCTGTGTGATTTTATGCTTATGTGATTGTAGCCCATGAATGCTAGCCCATTACTCAAATCCTAATCCTTTTCCTACCAGTACCACTCAAGTTTCTAGCCCATCCCTACTCATAAGTTCATAACACTTTTCCTATAAATAGGTGTCAGCCTTGCACTGTTCACCTCAAGTCCCCCCGGTATAGAGAGTATGGGATGAGGATCCTCTTCGGATCCTCGTCCGTGGGGATCCTGGGGATCTCACATCTTAGCCGTTTATCATATATCGTGCGGTTAGTTTTTATTAAGCACTATTTATGTTTACTTTTAAATAAAAAATTCAAAATGATATATGACCACAGGATGTACGATGAATGGCTAGGATGTGAAGATCCTTAGAATTTCCATAATTTGGATCCAGATGGGATCCAAATCCTAGAGTATGGATCGCAAATTAGCACCGAATTCGCAACTAGATTTTTTTATGGGTAAACACTTTTGTGGAGAAACTTTTATGGGTATCAGGAATAAAATCATGTGATATACTATTTAAAAAAAAGGTAAATAACATGATTGATATAACTCACTTATATGGTATATAATAAATTTTACTTGTTATAATTTGAGTGGAACAGTAATGTTGTACGCTGTGTTTTAAGTACATCGAAAAAATACTTATCTCATACATTTTCCAAAAGATCGACTCATGAACCTCATTTTCTTTAGGGATACTTTGGATGCGGTCCCTAATCCTTAACATTCTTTGATTAAAACCTTAATAGTATTCAAAGTTTGATCAAAGTCCCTTGACTTTGTACACCTCATTATATTACTATTACTATTTATATTTTTATAGTTTTGACATTAATTGTTTGATAGTTTATGAGATTTATAATCCTATAAATTTAAAATCCCTCATTATAATACTATTAGAAACGGTTACAATAAAAAAATTCAAACATTTTGATTGAATAAATGGATAAAAACTATGTAAAAATAAGAAATAATAAATGGCAAACGAATGTATCCATAGTGTTAAAAAAAATTGGTACATTTTACAAAATAATTGGTACATTTCACATATAACAAAGTGGTACATTAATAAAGAAGAATGAGTACATTATAAATAAATTAGGGTACAGATAAAAGATAGAAAATTATGAGTACACATGAATTTTAAAAAAATATAGGCGCTAAAAGAAATTAATACATGGGTACAAAATAAAACTAAAAAGAAAATACTACAAATTAAAAAAAAATGTTGCAAATTAAAAGTGGGTACAAACTACAAATATAAATATATGATACAAAGTTTAGGCATAAAACATAAATATACCATATGTAATTTTTCTATTATTGATTAAATATACAATGTCACGTTACGATATACACGTAGGTACAAACACAAATAAAACTTTAAAAAATATGGGCACAAAAAGAACCTAATATATGGGTACAAATTAAAAATGAAAAGAAAATTGGTACAAATTAAAAAATATTTGCAAATTAAAAATAGGTAGAAACTAAAAATAAAAATATATGATAAAAATTTAGCCATAAATATAAATAAACTAATTGTAACATTTTTAACACTAAGGGAACATATTTTAAAAATAAAAAATATTTTATTATTCAAATAATTAATGGTGTTATTAATACCCAATGACCTTGATCAAAAATTGAAAATGAATAGGATTTTAATCAATAGAGTAACAAAAAGAAGGATGTGAACCTAATTTCTCATTTTCTTTACCTTTATTATTTAATTCTTAATTTACTTTCTCTCATAATTAATAATAAATTTCATATTTGTTCAATTTTTTTTTTAAATATAAAAACTGAATTTGTGAACCATGGTGGTAACACTCACCACTTAGAAAGGTTGGCAGAGCTAATTTGAACTGAAGTTAATAAGAATTAAAGGACATTGTTTTTCTTTTTACATGCAAAAAGTTATTCCTTCTTACATGAGACATATATCAAAACTTAAAAGTGGTGTATCCAGTCTTTACACCTTGGTGTTCCATGTTCTTTTAGTAAGTACTTATACGTCGTAACTAGTTGAACAGATATCGTTACTCCATAGCATTCATTACCATATAGCCTTCTTATTGTCCCATATGGTGGTTATTGATAATTTATAGCTTGATAGCCCCAATATGTAATACTTTTCAACTTACGTTCTGTCTCAAGGCAAATTTCATTCGTACAAAGAATGTTCCCTTTTGTACTGGGCATTGGTGGATGTCTGAACAAATTAAAATAAACAGACTCAGTTGTTTTATATGCACCCATTTATTATATCCAATAGGATCCTCTCTTCGGATTCTTTTAGTGAGGATTTTGAGAATTCGTAAATCATGTTCGTCTATTGTACATCGTGCGGTCAGTTTTTATCAGGTACTGTTTGTATTTAATTTTAAATAAAAATATTTAAAATGATTTCTAATCGCACGATGTACGATGAACGATTATGATTCACGAATCTCCAAGATTTTCACAAAAAAGATCTGGCGAAAAACCGAATTCATATTATATATACATGATTAGACACCTTGGAAGGTTATTAACCTCGCTTTCGAAATTTATAGAGAGAGGGTCGGCAACGTTAAATTAATTAGTCATTTCATAGACATATATGGTCAAAGGTTAAACCCAAAATGGCCAAGACATGAAATAATATATAATCTGGTAGATGCAAGAGGAATATACGTATGGGGCAATTACAGAGTAAAATATTAGTTGCATTGGAAACGAAATTATTAAAGCTAATTTTAACTTTGTAGTCACGGCAAATTGCCTAAGGAGAATAATTTACATGGAATATGTTCATTGCCACGTGATCTCTTAATTTTTTAAGACATTGTCATATGGAGAAAAACTTACATTTAACAATGTATTCTTGGATAAACAATATTACGTGGTGGTGACTCGTTCCATGTAATTCATTCTCATTCGTAAGACAATATACCTAAACAATTATCAATTTTTTAATATTAATTAAGATGCATGTCACAATCATCAAGTTACTGACCCCAAAGAAAAATACGGTAAATCAACATCTAACTAATTTTGTTCGTAAGTTAGGAACCAACATCTCCTGAGATCTCTCTCTCAAAAGTCTCTCATTTTCTCTCTCTAAATTTCTCTCTGTGAAAACCTACCAGCAACTTCTCCGCTGGCCCTAGCCTTTGGCTTGGGTGCCGGAGGCATCCTCCCTTCCTCCCTTCCTTCCTCTCTTCCTTTCCTCCTTTAACTCATTCTCCTCCTGAGTTTTCTCAGGTTTTCCTTCCTTTGCACTTTTCCTATTTTTCCTTCCTCCATCTTCTCCTATGCTCCTCCCCCTTCCCTGCTTCCCTGCTTCCCTTCCTTCATCTTTTCCATTTTTCTCACTTCATTTCTAATTCTCGGTTCTCCCCTGAGTTTAATCTCAGTTTTCCTTGAGCCATGCCTCAACTATCCAAGGCTTCTTGCCTCTTATCGGGCCTTTTTTTGGCATGCTTTTACTGCTTTTCTATCTTTTATTTCCTTTCCTCCCTCCTCCCTAGCCATGATACTTCATCCCCATCCCACCATGTGCTTGGATCGGCGGGCTCTGATCAGAAATTGGATATCAAATCCATTTCCCTCCCTTACTTCTCCTTCCCAATCGTCATGCCGGATCTCCATCAAGGCCAAATGTTGGGAATTTAACATACCCCTTAGCCTCACCCTATTCCTATATGTTACTTTGTTTCTATATATTTACATGGGTTCGTGAAGGAGACTTGGATTTGGTGTTTACTTTCTCGGTTCGGAGTTTGGCTTCCTCCGAGGATGTGACGGCAGCAGCGATGTGGTCTTTGCTGCTGGATATTAGGGTTTTTATTGTCTATTTTATGTTGCCTTCGGGTCTAAACTTGTGTGAGCCTCCCGTTGTATCTTGGGTTGTTGCTCTCATTTTACTTGGGCCTTTTACTTTTCTTGAAGTTGTTTACCCGATCATTTTTGGACCTTGTACTAGTTTTTATTTTAATGAAAGTTGTCTTTATGATAAAAAAAATCAACATCTAACTGATATGTAAATTAATAAATAGTACTAGATATTTTAGAAAGGACGCAGAGTACGCAGGGCCGTAAATTTGTACTGATAGTCGAGTGTACCTTTATATATTTGAAATTAATTGAACTATTGATCACTACCAAAAAAAATTGTAGTAGGCTAGTAGCTAGTAATCGGAATTCAAGATGAAGAGAGTACTCTGCTATTTGCTAGTCGGGGTTAGAAGCAACAAGTTGTTGAGCCAGTTGATCGGAGCTCCAGGAGTTAAAAGACTGAAGAGTCCTTCAATGACACCAAAAGGTTATGTGCCTGTTTGCGTTGCTGTAGATGGTGACACGAAGCGTTTTATAGTCCATACTACATTACTTCACCATAAAGAGTTCTTGGAGTTGTTGTATAAGTCAGCGGAGGAATATGACTTTTGCAACGATGGGGTCTTGAGGATTCCATGTGAAGCCAAGGATTTTGAGGGGTATTGGATGACCAAAACGTCCAAACGCAAGATTTATAAGGTTGAACCGGTTCAACTAGTCTGCTGTTAGATTGCTTGATGAAACCATTTAGAAAAATGCTTTTACATATTAGTTAGGGTAAATCTTAGTTTACTACCCTCAAGTTTCGTTATTTTCAACATTTAGTACATGAAGTTTTTTTCGTCCCAAAGTCATACCTAAAGTGTTAATTTTGGGACAGTCTCATACATCCGTTAGTCTTGCTGTTAAGTCATCCGTTAACTGATGACGTAGCGCCTATGTGGACAATGATTGGACGCCACGTGTCATTAAGGGGGTTCACGTGGAGATTAAAAATTAAAAAAAATTAATTAAATAAAAGTATTAAAAGAAAAAACAACAGATAAGAAAAGATGAAGATTTCTAGAGCGACATCCTTTTTTTTATCACCGGTATCACCATTCCCTTTTTTCCTTTGCTTAACCACAATTTATATCCCAATATGCAGCTTGAACAACTTTCACACACCCCGAGCCTTGCAGAAGGCGGTGGGCATCTCAACTTATCAATCGAAGGCACCTCTAATGTCTGACTCGGCGAGAGGAAGATGGGGGTTTGGGCGGTCAAGGAAGAATCGTACGGAATGGGTGGAGGGAGGGATGTTGAGGCATCTCCCGGGGGGGGGGGGAGGGGACGACGGCGGAATTTGGCCCGTTAAGCTGTTCGTGGCGAAGTCTGAAGATTGAAGGCGTGAATCGATATCGAATCGATCAACTGCACAAAA
This sequence comes from Cotoneaster glaucophyllus, assembly GCA_036320875.1. Taxonomy (NCBI): domain Eukaryota; kingdom Viridiplantae; phylum Streptophyta; class Magnoliopsida; order Rosales; family Rosaceae; genus Cotoneaster; species Cotoneaster glaucophyllus. The sequence continues at coordinate 13,793,142 of CM070064.1, read as the reverse complement.
AAAAAAATTATGGTTTTTTTTCTTTCAATTTTTTTTTTCTAAGGAGAGAGGAGGATAGTGGAGCACTAATCGTGTGGGGGAGTGGTTGTAGTTTTGGTGGTGAATGGAGGGGGGACGGCCAGAGGGCTGAAGGAGGGCGAGGATGAATTGACCTGGAGAACTCATTGCCGCCCATTTTATTCTATTTTTTTTCTTTCAAAGGTTTTTTTTAGGGGTGGAAAAAAATACCGAAACCAGACCGAAAAAATCCCGAAACTGTACCGAAAAACTCCCAAATCGAAAATCCCGAAAATTTTGATACCGATCCCAAACCAATCCCGACCTTTTCGGTATGGGAATCTGTCTCACAATCTGAATTTTTCGGTATTCCCAAACCGGATTGATTGAGAATTAATCCGAGCCATTCATTCAAAATGAAACCCAACCTCACCTTCACCTTCACTCTCTGACCTCTCCGCCAAACTCTCTGACCTGACCTTACCTTCACTCTCTGACCTCTCCTTTTACTTTAGACCTACAAATCTCTCTCTCTCTCTCTCTCAACCTCCACTTTTTCACTCTCGCCTCCTTACCTTCAACCTACATCCAGACTCCAGTCTCCCATTTTCTTTTTGCATTTGACAACTTTATCTGCATTCGATAATCAATACAGCCACCTCTGCTTCCTTTTACTTCTCTCTTCATTAAGGTAATATTCTTGTCTTCATCTGGTCATCTTGATGTGGTAAAGTCTGTTTGTGGCTTCAATTCGTTTTTAATTTGGGCATTTGAATTCTAGGGTTTTGGATTTGGGGGTTTTCAATTTCGTTTAAATAAATTCATTTTTTTATCAGTTCACGATATTAATTTTTGGAATTTTTAACCACGAAGCCTTTATAAAACATGGTGGATTAGATTTGTTTTATTAGCAAGATACCATCCATATTTGAATTCTATGTTTCTTACAGTCCCCTTTCTTTCTTTACATGCATGAGAGAATTTAGGCCAATGAATTTGGTTTCTTGCCTTGGAGATTCTGGAGGAGGATAGTTTTCTTTATTTTTCAATGAATGTTGTAATAGCAGAATGTTTTGCCGAGACTTTCTTTGAATTCTTGTGTGTATTTGCTACTTTAGCTACACTGTTTAGCTGTCAACGAAGTTTCTATGTTGTTACAATTGTTTTGACACATGAGTCCAAAACTATTTCAGGATTCCCGATTTGTCACGTAATCCTGAAACTATTTCGGGATTCCCGAAAATTTGGTTTGGGATCGGTCTTGAAATTGGAATTTCCGAAAACTTCGGTTCGGGAATCGGGACAAGGGTTTCGGTTCAGTATCCCATACCAAACCAGGCATTTTTTTATTTTTATTTTTTTTTATGGGGAGGGAGTAGGAGAGTGGAGAACTACTTGTGTACGGGGAAGTAGGTTGTGGTTTTGGTGGTGAAGGGGGGAGGATAGACGGAGGGCGGAATGAGGGAGATGATGAATGGCAGAAATTGATCAAGAACGCAGATGAAGTCCTGCGTTTTAGTTTTTTATTTTTATTTTTTGTTAAGTCTCCATTCTCAGGGGAGAGAAGAGAGGGATGAAATTTTGGGGTTTTGGGGGAAGAGTAGGGATGGGCAATGGTTATAGCGGGCGGGTAACCGCGGTTATTTACCCATAACCGTTTATACTCATACCCATATAACCGTTTATCCGTTGGGTAATTGCCTAAACGGTTATACCCATACCCATAACCGTTTATAAACGGTTAACCATACCCATAACCGCGTACCCATTTAACCGTAACCGTATACCCGTTTATCCATACCCGTTTACCCGTTTATCTATTTTTTAACCCATTTACCCCTTTTTGTGCCTATTTACATATTTTTTTAACCGTAACCGTATACAACTCCAATAATTGAAATAATAAAGACGAATGATAGTTTTAATCAATCAAGGTAATATAATATATTTGCTAATAATTGATTTTTTACTAACAAAATACCTCTCATTACTTGAGCAAGCATATTGGAAAGAAAATTTATGTATTTTCGACATATTTTTCTTCTATACCCAAGCAAGTATTCAATTATAACATCCATATGATTACAAAGTAAAACTTCTAAAAACTCAAGGTAGTCATTATCTTGAATACTAGATGATTCAAAGCTCCAAAATATTTCAAAACTAAACACTTTCGAACACTAATGCTTTAAGCACATTCAATCACACAGTCTCATCGACTCGTTGTCACCAAAAGAAGCCTACAAAAGAAATGTATAAATTGAATTAGTATCCCAAAAGAAATGTTTTTAACCTGAGGTGTTGGCATATAGGAGGAAATATGTATGAAGGATCAAAAAGGACAGCTAAAAGAGAACAGATTAAGGTATAACTAGTGAATGTGACCTCAGATTATACATCGTATTCGTACCACAAGTCCACAACCTGTAAAAGAAGCTATAAGAATACATGCCATGTATCTATTTACAAGACTACATTTTCAAAGTCAGAGGCTCAGTTCTTTTATTCTTGAGAAAAGGCTTAAGCTTAGACTCATCAAGTTTGTAACCATAACATTTTCATCAATTTTGTAAGTTGACCAAGATTACGACCAAACAACAACCAACTTCCATATCAATAGCAAAGTCACCGAACAAAAGGAAGTCACAATAACACAATTAAAATATCTCAATATAACATACACCATATATGAAACAGGAACAAATCACTGACCATTGTACATATAGATTAAAATTACGCTATATATGAAACAGGAACAAATAACACAATTAAAATATCTCAATATAACATACACCATATATGAAACAGGAACAAAACAGGGCCAAAATAAAGATTATCAAAGCTAATGGTAAACCAATAACTCCAAAGTAAAAAACAGAGATAAAGATTAACTTTTACCACATTCACATCGGCATCGTCATCAAATGGAGAATCTTCAACATGAGAAGTAGAGTTTGAATCTGGTTCAATAGTATACATTAAAATTAGGCTAAAATAGTAAATTATGAAGATATACATAATTTATATGAAATTTTACTGTAAGATAATCATATAAGCTAGCTCTTTCCTAGCATTATCTGCATCAAAACTATATGCACCATGTTTAACAGATCCATCACCCGTTATACCTGGACTCTTTTTCTTTGTCGTCAAAACAGGACATCTATTAACATGTGAACGTAAAGATGAAGTCCCAATAGTGGAGCCCGATGCTAGACTAGTTTGACAATGGTTACAGACAGCTTTCAGCCCCCCACGAAACTTCTTTTCCTTAAAATGCTGCCAGACAACCGAGGTTTTTTTCCTCTTCTTACCAGTGTTACCATCAAAGCTTGATTCAGCTTGGTCCAAATCTTGATCAAGATTAATTAGTTCATTACCTTGGCTCTCGCTTTGAGTCTCCATATTGGAACTAGTTGAAATGAAACAAAAATCACAAAAACAACATGAGAATTTACAATGAAATTACTAATCTCCATCAAAACTTTGAGAAAAGATTACATGAACCCTTGATATATCATTCGGAGTCAGAATGACTCAAAACTATAATCTACATCCAATCATGTCAAAAAGTATGCAACTGTAAGTCTGAATGCATGCCAACTTGACTCTTGTGGACCAAGCAAATGCAAGAATTGCATCTTCGCAGAAATTACCTTATTATTTGAAAAGGGCGGATGGCACAATGCAGCGTGATGAGAAATCAGACCTCTCTCTTTCAATCACAGTTATGGCAGATGACGATGCTTCCAGCAACCCAATTGGCCGAGTATGTGAAACGTTATGCCCGTTAGGCATGCGAGATGGGGGCTGCCGGTGGCCAGATGCTGGTTGTGCTCAGTTGGGTAGCCAATTTCTCGGACTCAAGGCTAACTCCGAGGCATTTGATAAACTTTCTATTTATGATAGCTATTTCCAGCCGAAATAATGCTATATAAATTTGGAGCTTTCTTGGAGGTACCAAACCAAACTCACTACTCCCGCAACGTTATCCCTCTGGAAATTCCCATAGAGTTCAAAGTTTCTTTTAGCATAGTTCCAAGATTTTTTTGTAGCATATAATTAATTACTTATCATCGGTACTTCTTCAATCACATATAATTAGTTACTTATCATCATATATAAGTTGTGAACGAAGATTGAAGTTTCATTTTAGTACCTTTTTCGCTTGGCTAAGATATACTTCTATAGCAATCTGCAGAACCCAGAACATGAATTCAGACTTCAGAACATTTTTAGAACATGAAAATGTAAAAATATAAATGTGTGCGGCCTGAATTCAGACTCCAGAACATGAATTCTAAAATAGCAAGCAGAACATTTGTATCCATGTTCAAACTTCTTACAAATATCAACCTAGTTTGTAAGAACATGAATTCAAACTAGTTTTACAAGCAGAACACGAATTCAAACTTCAAACTAGTTTTACAAATATCAACCTAGTTTTACAAGCAGAACATGAATTCAAACTTCTTACAAGCATCCATTGTGAATTCAAACTAGTTTTACAAATATCCACGACTTTCCTAATTTTAATTGAAAATATAAAAAAATTTAAACAATACCCTGCATCACTAAACCTTAAAAATAAGAGATTTTCAATAAATTAACAAACAAATCAGTAATTAATCAGGTTAAGTAAGAAATTTGAAGGGTAAAACGCACCTTGAAGGGTGTGTGGGGGGAGATTGAGATGGGGCATTGAGATGAGCACCGAGGGGAGAGAGTCGAGCAGCGATGAGAGGGAGACGAGCAGCGATGAGAGAGAGGGTAGCGAGGAGAGAGAGATGAGCGATGGAGATGAGAGGGAGCAGCGAGGAGAGAGAGACAAGCGGCGGACGGAGTTCTGGTCCTGGCGGCCGCCTGGCGGAGAGAACGAGCACGATGGTTTTCTGTATTGATTTTCAGCTATGCTGTCTAATCTGTAACTTACAGATTAGGTTTTTTGTTTTTTTAATTTTATATATCTATTAAAATAAACGGGTAAACGGGTAACCATTATAACCGTGGTTAATACCCATAACCGGCCATTTAAATTTTACGGGTAAACGGTTATACCCATAACCATTTAATTACTTAAACGGTTACCCATAACCGTAACCGTGAAATTTAAATGGGCGGATAACCGCGGTTACCCATAACCGATGGGTATTTGCCCATCCCTAGGGAAGAGAAGGAGCTGGGTTTTTGGGGAAGGAGAAAATGTTTGGTGGTAGGGGTGGGTATCAGGGAAGGGGAAGGGTGTCGGTGGTTGAGGGGTGGAGCCATGGAGGGGGTGGAGGGGATGAATGGGTGTCGGATGGGGAAGACAAAGGTGGTTCTGGTTTATTTTTTTTATTTAATTAATTTTTTTGAATTTTTTATTTCCACGTGAACCTCTTAATGACACGTGGCGCCCAATTATTGTCTACATGGGCACCACGTCATCAATTAACGGGAGACTTAACAACAAGACTAACAGATGTATAAGATTGTCCCAAAATTAACACTTTAGGTATGATTCTGGAACGAAAAAAACTTCATGTACTAAATGTTGAAAACCACGAAACTTGAGGGTAGTAAACTGAGATTTACCCTATTAGTTATATATGTTCATTGCTAGTTCATGTTAGCTGGGGATTAATATGATGGTGTCAACTTGCACTGTACTCTTTTAACTTGTGAAATGAAAATTATGTTCGTTCTTTCTTATTTGCGCAAGAATATTTTTTTTTTGTGTGTCAATAAATTAATAGTTCTTAATGTGAAGATGATGGAAACCTATTTTTTCTGAATATCTTTATTGTGGAGATGTATAAATTAGAATATACATGGTAATACTTGCATCCCCACAATGTAATGTCATATTTCACCACTTGCGAATAATATTTTTTGTTGTATAAGTTTCATAATTAGAATCGTTTAAACATTCAAATTAGAGAACATTTACTCAAATCGTCGAGTTGTTCCATACGCGTGGATGCATAAACGATATCTGATTCAAATGATTTTTTGAAGAGATAATCTTCAAACGTATTGTTAATAAAAATCTCCAAGCAACCATTGTTTTTACAGATAATTAAAGCAACAGAAAGAGAGAGAGAGACAAAGATATTAAAGTGAAAAACTGATTTTTCATTTCATTCATAAGAATCTGTTGAGAATAAATTCCACATTGATAAGAAGAGGAACCTTGCACATGCTTATAAGTAAGTTGGGTTCCTCCCCATATTGCCAATTTATTTTATGACGGAACCTCTACATTGTTCATGATATTAGAGCATGTTATCATGCAAGTGAAGCCTAACGACCACACATGTACCCTGTTTGTGTTGTCCATGTGTTAGAGCATTTCCACCCCTCTCTAATCCCCTAGGGTAGAGTGGATTTATTCCCCTCCCCCCAAACAAAAAAACCTCCAGCCATTTAAGTCCACTAGGCTCCGGGGGAGGCCAGTTACTTAGCTAGCCAATTATCCATTGGCCAAGCCCCTTGGTCATGTGACGCAAGACTGACGTCAACATCAAGAAAGGGATTGGAGGACTGCTCATTGGAAGGGATTGGGAGGAGGTGGGAGACTAGGGAGAGTTTCCAGGAAGAACGAAGAATGAAGAACGAAGAAGAAGAAAGAAGAAAGAGGAAAAGAGAAAAGAAAAAGAAAAAGAAAAGGTGAAAAAACTCAATAACAAAATATTATTATTTTTATTCACTTTTTAATATCAATTGCCTAGGCAATCATTTTACGGAGTGGAGATTCACTGAGGGTAGTTAATGTTCACTTGGAAGGGGGGGGGGGATTAAGTTGTCTATTGCCCAAGAGACTTTTCAGGGGTGGATGTGCTCTTAGGCTTGAAAAGTCGAACACGAGAAGAGGCGTGTTGAGAATGAATCTCACATGATGGGAGGAGAGACCCTGCATGTGCTTGTAAGTTGGGCTACTACCCATATTGCCAATTAGTTTTATGATGAAACCTCAACTTTCTTCATGGTATTAATGTAGGTTGTCCCGCTTGTGAAGTCCAACGGCCACACGCGCTTCACGCCACCTTTGTTTTGTGTTGTCTATGTGTTAGGCTTAAAAATTCACATGTGAGGAGCGTATTGAGAATGAATCCTACATTGATGAGAAGAGGGACTCATATGTATTTATAAATTGAGCTACTCCTCATATTGTTAGTTGATTTTTAAGTGGATCCTCAATTTTCTTAATAAACTCATTACAAGGCTTTTAATGCAACTGTACTAGACGACTAATACTTAAGCTTAACTAACAATAGCTAACTAATCTTTTATAACAACAGATTAGTTTGGATCCTCCACTCTGATTGTCCACCGATCGGTGGAGGAATCTAACCTCTTGTAGTTTGGCTTCTATACCTTTCATCTTTCATTAATGAAATCATATCGTTTCCTTAATATTTAATACTTGTCAGTTGTCACTTAATATTTGTCTCTAATCAAGTTTCATCGAGTACAAAAAAGGACGTTCCTTCTTGTACGTGGTCTTGGTGAATACGTAAAATAGGCTCAAGTGTTCATATGCACCTTATCGTTATATATGCATGATTAGACAACTTGGAAGATTATTAGCCTAGCTTTCGAAATTTATAGATTGAAGGTCGGCAAGGTTGAATTAATTAATCTCATTGATTTAATCATATAGATAACCCAAATGGCAAAAACACAATATCATAATTTTGTAGATTCAAGATGTGGGCTATTACAAAGTAAAATAATATTAGTTCCAGAAATAAAATTATAAAAGCTATTTTCAGATTGTAGTCACGGCATGTCTAACTACACTTAAGACAATGCACATCAACATCTACAATTTATAGAGTATTGATTAAGATGCATGTCACAAATCACCATCATCAAGTTAATGACCCAACAAAATATCGTTAATCAAAGTCTAATTGGGATGTAAGCAAGAGCTCAGAGTACGGATGACCTTAAATTTGTACTGCTAGGGAGTGTACCATTATATATATAGTTGAAGTACTAATCACTACTCAAACAAATACTGCAGCACTAATTTAGAATTCAAGATGAAGAGAGTACTTTCCTATTTGCTAACAGGGGTGAGAAGCAGCAAGTTGAGCCAGTTGATCGGAGCTCCAGCAGTGAAAAGACTGAAAAACACTCCTTCAACGACGCCAAAAGGTTATATTCCTGTTTGTGTTGGCGTGGATGGGGAAACGAAGCGTTTCATGGTTCATACCACATTGTTTCGCCATGCAGACTTCTCGGAGTTGCTGTATAAGTCAGCTGAGGAATATGGTTTCTGCAACGATGGGGTTTTGAGGATTCCATACGAGGCCAAGGATTTTGAGAATCATTGGATGATCAAAAGGTCCAAACCCAAGATTTATAAGGTTGAACCAGTTCAATTACTCTGTTAGATTGTTTGATGAAATTATTTAGAAAAATTGCTCGTATATATTAGTTACTTATGTTCTCATTGCTAAGTTCATGTTGGCTGGGGATTTTAATATGCTAGTGTCAAATTGCACTATACTCATTTGGCTTGTGAAATGAAAATTATGTACATTCTTTTTCATTTATGCAAGGATTAATTATCTGCATTTGATTTTTGTGTCAAAAAAGTCATTAGCTGTTAATGTTAAAGAGGGTTTAGGATTTCTCCCTGGGATATTTTGTATCATGATACTCTTCTGGATAATCTCTCTGTAGGCTCTACACAAAAGCCTTGCAGACTTTGCACATTAATCTACAGTCTTCATGAAGGTGTGGAGAAAGAAACTGAATGGTGATTGATCTTTGAGACATTTACTTTAGTGAGTAACAAACAATTGCGTAGTAATTTTAGGGTGACGCTAAAGAGATCATATTTTTAAACCATGTATTTTAAATAACATAATGTGTCTGTTGATAGTTTGATTCTTGCTTTAATCATTAAAAAAGGAATCCAACCATTAATCGCTATTGTGGTAGCAAAACTTTGCCGTCTTCTATCTTGACGAAATTGTACCTATAAAACAAATAAACACATTCTCTAAAAAGAGAGGAAGTTTAGGGCTTAAGTGCATAACAAAAGTTTACCAGACATTGATGGAAATGGGGTGTTTATAGGAGCTAGGTTGGCCACATGTGTAGGGTTTGGCTTGAGATGTGTAGCCATCCGATTGGCCAAGATGAGTAATTTGTAGGATGGACCGAGAAAGAAATATCCCAGAGATAATATTTAATAAATAATATCATGGGATTATCTTTGAAAGATCCTGTATTGGATATGATTGTGATTCATTGGTTAATTGAGTTGATCTTCAATTAGGGAGTTTAAAGATAGGATTTAGTCTTATCTCTAATACTTTTTACTTTTCTCTTTGTAAGGGGTTGGAGAGATTGATGAGATTGTAGTCAGCTGCCTAGGTTTTTCAGGAATGCTGAAGTATGCGTGGATTAAATGTGGGCATCGACAATTTAATGAGGTCATACTTGACTTCTTCGGAAAAAAGGAAAAAAGTCCACGTGTCAGCTCCGAGATTTTTTGGATTATTTTTTGCTCCACAACCATATCATATAATTTACAACATATGGTCTAAAAATATGGTCTCCTTAGTATTTTCCTTAATTTTACCAAGGAGAGTATAATTCAAAGTCCCAAGTCATCGACATCATTGTCATCAAAGCAAAATATATCTTCTGCCACATTAACTAAAACATATTTACAAAATGGTAATAGTTGGATATAGTAAAATTTCTCTAAAGTAATACTCTACAATGGAATAACCTCCTTAAACTCATAAAAAATTATGATCCCAACTTGGGTGACATATCTTGACCCTGAATGTCCATGTGGACACCTGAGTCGAGTTGTGATGGGTGACACTTGAAATGTGACGAAGCCATAAAATGATGGTGTGTGAATAAATTAAAAACTTAAGCAAACAAAACAAGAATGTGCAATATGCTAGCTAGGCCCTTATTACAAAGTAGATGTGTCAGAGTATAGATAAGAGTGTAATAAAGTGAAGAATGTTCTCATCCTCGAATGATGGACACATTAAACAACTAAAGGAACCTACATTAATAGGAAGTGTAGGTCAGAATTTACTAGTAATCTTCATCGACACAAGAACACTTGCTATTAAGTCCTGGAGGAACGAAAAACAAAGGTGAGTGGACAGAAAAGTAAAATTTTGTAAAAATTGTTGTTCTCGTAAAGTTGTAACCCCTCACTATAAAACAAGTACAGTTTTCCAAAATAACGTACTATTCGTAAGTATATTGTATAGTACCCAATAAATGTAGTAATAAAAAGATACGGGTATAGAATAGTTAAAGTAATGGTGATACCTCATTGTAAAACAAATATAGTTTGCCAAAATAACATACTATTCATAAGTATATTGTATAGTACCCAATAAATATAGTAATAAAAAGATACGGGTATAGAATAATAAAAGCAATGTTTATAGGAAATAGTCATTGCTCATCAGATCATATAAGCACACAAGTCATGTAAAGTCACTACATGAATAGGCTGAGTGTGTAATTTACATTCTAGTACTACATGAAGCTAGCGTTATGCGCTCACATACAGGTCCTAGTTGCCTAATGCTAAACTAGGGACAGGTTGACACCTATTCTGTATTAAAAGTGAGCATAAACGGTGTATGTGAACATACGCATGAAGCTTGTCATTTGCCTGGACAATACAACTAAAGGTGACACCGTGCATACTTTTAATAATGAGCAGAAAAATCACAAATGTGTACATGCTATAGTTTATACTTGCAATATAATAAATAAGGTAGTAACCGTAGGCATTTAATATTTTCCAAGTTATATGGCATATGTCACACAAATAAACACAAAAAAAAAAATGGAAACTATTATAATACTACTTTTGAAAGAAGACCCACACATAGATATTCTGTCTGCAAAGAGCTGCCCAAACTAAGAGGAACATGGTCACTAATAACAATTGCACCTAAGTAGATACAGGGATCCATTAGTAAAGCTACGTTAAGATAATTGGGCCAAAACGTTCAACTAAGGCGGAGAGGATTAGGTAGCTGCCTAGGCGCTTTAGGCGGCGCTATGCGGCAGTCTAGGGGGATTATTTTGCTACAACTCTTCCAACTCGGTACAACTTTTTTACTGGATCTGGAAGTCCCAATCTCATATCGTATCAGTGAAATTTCTACATTTCATTGTTTGTGCATAGAAGAGGGAAGAAAGAGTGAGAAGAGAGCGATAACTAGTCGAAGAGGAGAAAATGGAAACAGCAGCATTATAGTTTAGAGGGATGAAAATGGAGATGGCTGCTCCATATGCTTTTAAGGCAGAGAGGCGAGTGTAGGGTTTATTTGTAGGCAAATGCTTGTATTTATGTTTTCATATATATGTGGGGCATTGTTTTTGGGTTTTGTTTGTACATACAAGATCCACTAGTAAAACTCCATTAAGACAATTGGGCCAAAATGTTTAACTAAGGTGGAGAGGATTTAGGCAGCGCTATGTGGCAGTCTAGGCATATTATTTTGCTGCAACTCACCCAACTCACTTCGACTCTTTTACTAGATCTGCAAGTTCCAATCTCATACCATATCGGCGAAATTTCTGCATTTCATTGTCTGTGCGTAGAAGACGGAATAGAGAGAGAGAGAGAGAGAGAGAGAGAGAGACCGAAGGAGGAGAAAATGGAGATGGCGACGTTAGGGTTTAGAGGAATGAAAATGGAGACGGTTGCTCTGTATACTTATGAGGCAAAGAGGCGAGTGTAAGATTTATTTGCAGGCAAATGCTTGTGTTTATGTTTTTATATATAAGAGGGGCATTGTTTTTGGATTTTGTTTCTTAAGCCCACGAGCCCACATGTCACAAGATTAATAATAAACGCTTTAAAATGCTACACATAACACTTATATTTTATATGCGTTTTTGGGTTTTAGAGAGAAAAAACTCTCATCTTTCTAGAAATCCCACCCCCTTGTTCTGCCTCAAAATGTCTTTGATTCTGACTACCTTTTTGAGAGTCGGTGGCATGTTTTCCCAACGTAAATTGTCGTTTCATTGGTGTTTATCGTCAATTTTCTGGTTTTCTCTCTTTCCTTATTTTCTTCCTCTCTTCCAACCCTAATCTTAAGTTTGAGTACCCTCCGCTGCAAACGCAATTTCCCCTCTCATGCATTCTCATATCCATCTCATCACCTAGCCATAAATTAGACCTTGAAGTGCTTGACCTGCTTGAGTCTCTAGATTTACACCTCAAGCCCCTTGCTATATCGATTTGCTGAAAAAATTGGGCGAAGTGTGGTGCGATTCACCTCGTAACAAGTGTGTTTTACACACCCCCTTTGCCCTCCCCCCGTTCATTTGTTTGTCTCTTTTCTTCGATCTCAATAGCAAGTGTCGCTATAAAAGGGTTGGATACTGGTGGTTCAATTTGTTTCGCTATTTCAAGATTTGAGTTATGATTTGGGTGTGTTTTTGGATATGGGTTTGCTTGGTGCTGCACTACTTTTGAGGGACTCAACTTGGCGTTGTCTCAACTGATGCAGCTACAAATATTTGTTTCTGTTTGTCGTTGGAGATTAGATATTTTTTTGTGTTTTGCTTTCTTACTTGTTACCTTTGCTTGTGTGAGCCTTTCATGATGTTTTCAGTTGCTGATCTCTTTTGGCTTGGATTTTTTATGTTTGTGTAATTTTCTCTCTTTAATAAAAAATTTATTTTCTGACAAAAAAAAAAAAATACTGTTGCAGTCATATTTAGAATAGGAATGTGATTGTGTAAATTCTAGAGAATATGGGAAAATATCTTATATTCCTATTAGGAGTAGATTACCTATTAAATGTTGTAATCCTAAAGGGTAAGGTTTTTACCTATCCTACTACTATAACTAAAGGCACAATGGGGTGAATCAAACACACCTCACAATTAAATCAATCTCTCTTCTCTCTATTGTGGCCGGCCTCTCTCTCTCTCTAAACCCTAGATCGTTCAATCAAATAGGCCTACAACACTTTATCAGCACGCTCTTGCCAGAAGCTGAGAAATTGACGCATCGTAGGATGAGGCTATCATCCACCAAATTCAAAGGCTTATTTGTTTTCTGCTAATCAGGTACGCTTAAAATAAAAGAAGATATTTGAAACGAAGCATGACAATATTCCCCATGATGCATGAACCCCTCTATGTTTATATTTTCCTTTCGATATATATATTGTATATGTTCATATATTTGTCAATATATATATTTGTTTCATGCATTGCACAATTAAATTGTTATGTGGAATTTGTGAGTCAAATTATATAAAATAAATTAGAAGCATATTTAGGGTTTCCTAAACCCTAAGGGATTTGAAAAAAAAAGGGAAATTGGGCATGGTGTGGCACACCCACCGTACCATCACCGTGCATATTGATACCAGGCCTCGGCCTGGGGTCCAAATGGATGGGCTTGCAACCCTTTGTCCTTGCACTGTGGCCCAGTTGGCTGGGTGTTTCCACGACATGCACTAGCCTACAAGGCTGGGCCTTTCTCCCAAACTCATAGGCCAGCTTTCGCTGGACCTGCCCGTGCCACCCCGTAGGCCCTTAGGCCTGTCCCATCTCTGGACCCGTGGCCTGCAGCCACCCGAGCTTTTTGCTCACAGCACCAAGCCCAATTATTTTTGGGGCTATATTTTCAATCCAATAATATTATTTAGCTTCTACAATCGACCCCGTATGGTTCGATTTATTGAATTAATTAACAGTGACCTGCAGTCCATTAATCTGATAATGAATCCAAAATTATTGACCTGAAGATCACTTTTGGACATTAACGATTCAATAATTTATCTTTATTCTTTGAACCATCACATACTTTCATAGTAACGAAGCTCTCACACTTGAGTTCTTGAAGAACCTCAAATCCACTATATCCAAGTTAGTATATTGCATTATGTGTTTCTTGCAGGAACCTCTCATTATGAACTAATTATTCATAAAAACCTAAATTGAACCTGTAGTTTCAAATTTAGTGCCTTTGAAACATGAAGTTTTCATTCAAAACATACCACATGAAACCTGTAGTTTTCATGCATAAATTAAACCAATACATGTCTATAGAACCTATATGTTCTACGATATATGTCTATGGCTTACCATATGACTACTCACGTTTTTCCCTTCGTTTTAGGGATATCTCGAACTTGAACAAGCTCGATTTTGCCGCTCTAGAAGTCTCTGGAGGAAACTATCTGAAATGGGTTCAAGACGTGAAGCTCCATCTAACTGCAAAGGGTATTAGAGCCACCATCGAGACTCCTATCGCCGACAAACCCGTTGAAAAAGCTCGGAAGGCTACTGCAATGATCTTCATTCGAAGACACATCCATGATGCACTCAGACTGAGTATCTCGCTGAGGAGGACCCACGCACCCTCTGGCTTGCTCTGGCTGACCATTTCGATCACCAGAAAGACATATACTTGCCTGAAGCAAGACACGACTGGCAACATCTTCTCTTCCAGAACTTTAAGTCTGTGAATGAATACAACTCTGAAGTTTGTAGAATCTGTTCTTTGTTGAAATTCTGCAAAGTGGAACTAACCGAATCAGATCTCCTGGAGAAGACCTATTCGACCTTCCATGCCACCAATATTATCCTGCAACAACAATATAGGGCAGATAAATTCACCAAGTTTTCGGATTTGATCTCTGTTTTACTTCTAGCTGAAAAGCAGAACCAGCTTTTGATGAAGAATCATCAAGCTCGACCCATTGGCTCGAACGCCACGCCTGAAGCATTGCAGCCATAAACAACGACAGAATCGTCGTGGCCGTGGCAATGGGGACAAGCCCAACCACGGGCCCACGGTCAACATAGTGCTGCACCTAAGGGAGGAATTGCGACCCAGCATCGTCCACCACTCGCCCCTAAGGTCCCAAACTTCAAGAACAAGGGCAAAACTCCCATTCAGGCTGCGTCTACTGAATTGGACATGTGCTATCGTTGTGGATCAAAAGATCATTGGTCACGTGTATGCCGAGCTTCCCCTGAGGCTATTGCCAAGTATCATTCCCGTCGTGAGTCTAACTTTGCACATGTGGATCATCCAGAAGATGCAACTACATCAATGGAGATATCGAATTTTCAGGAGGCGTCAGTGCTTGTGGACGAATAAATTAGACATGTTTTTAGGGTGTTTACCCCTAGTGGCCGAACCTACTAGGAGTGGCCGGCCCTACCCCCTATTTTGCTAGGTTTATGGTTTAATTTTGAACAATTATTCTAAGTATTTGGAATAATTTGTTTGGTTTTGGTTTGTTTTGAATTATGGATTGTTATTTGAATGGATATTATTTTCTCGAATTGCTTAATTGAATGAATGGACTTATATTTATACATGTGACCAATTCAATCAATTTATTTCTAGGTATGTCTAGTGGGGAAGTTAGTTGTCTGGCAGATAGTGCAACCACGCACACCATCTTGCATGAACGACACTATTTTACTAACTTGATACCCAAGAGAGCTCATTTGACAACTTTCTCAGGCCCATCCAACCTGATTGAAGGATACGGCAAGGCACGTATCATGTTGTCTAATGGTACAATCTTGACCGTTAAGGAGGCACTCTATTCTCCACGTTCTGAAAGAAAGTTGCTGAGTTTTAGAGATATTCGAGATAATAATATCATCTTGAAACCACTGAAGATAATGGTTCTGAACTTGTTTGTATCACTTCGTACGAATATGGCTAGAAGCATATTCCTGAGAAGTTGGAACGTCTGTCGAGTGGGTTGTACATCACAACCATTCGTGACATAGAAGCCCACACTGTGGCCGGCCCTATGATTGAGTTCCAGGACACTTTGTTGGTTTGGCATGATCGTTTGGGACATCCTGGACGTGACATGATGCACCGTATCCTCAAATCTTCTCACGGGCACAAGTTACATCCCTATGTTGGACTCCCGCCATGCAAAGCATGTTCTATAGGGAAGTTGAATACTCAACCCTCCCATACAAAGATTATTCACGACCCCTCTAAATTTCTTCAGAGGATTCAAGGGGACATTTGTGGACCTATCCAACCAACCTGTGGACCATTTAAATATTTTATGGTGTTGGTTGATGCATCGACAAGATGGTCACATGTTTGCTTGTTGTCCACACGTAATGCCTCGTTTTCTAAACTCCTAGCTCAAATCATTGAGCTAAGGGCTCACCATCCTGATTATCCGATTAAGTCAATTCGACTGGATAACGCTAAAGAGTTTACGTCACAGACTTTTGACGATTATTGCATGTTAGTAGGGATTGATGTGGAACATCCTGTGCCCCATGTTCACACCTAAAATGGCCTGGCAGAAGCTTTCATAAAGCGTCTTCAAATGATAGCTCGAACTTTGGTTATGAGAACCAAACTGCCGGTATCTGCCTGGGGCTATGCAATATTGCACGCAGCTATGTTGGTCCGCCTGAGGCCAACCGCTACTCAACCACATTCACCATTACAGTTGGTCACTGGATACGTGCTTGAAGTCTCGTATTTATGGGTTTTTGGGTGCGCCATTTATGTGCCAACAGAGCCGCCACTACGTACCAAAATGGGTCCTTAGAGAAAAATGGGAATCTATGTTGGTTATGATTCGCCATCAATTGTTCGCTACTTAGAACCCTTGACAGGAGATCTCTTTACCGTTCGTTTTGTGGATTGTCACTTTGATGAGACAGTCTTCCCGTCGTTAGAGGGAGATAAGCATGCTAACGTTTCTGAAGAACACCGCGAATTATCATGGTATGCTCTCACTATGTCTCATTTAGATTCCTGCACGCCCAGTCTGAAACTGAGGTGCGTCGAATTATAGATCTTTAGAGCATTGCTCAAAGCATGCCGGATGCTTTTAATGATCTAGCAAAGGTGACAAAATCACATATACTCACTGCAAACACACTTGCAAGGATAGATGTACCCCGTGTACATCAACAACCCGTCTGGGAAGGCTGACCGTCCCCGAAGGTGGGGATGCCGCACCCTCCACACGGAAAGGTACATTGGCAGCTAGCCAATCATCTGCCCAGACCCTGAAGTGTGGCAGTTCCTTTGGTTCAAAGGATTCACAACCCCGGAAGAGGAAAACGACACCAACTAGTGACCCTAGTTTGAATCCGACCATCGCTCACTTAATAGTTCCAACACATGAGGTTATTCTAGATTACGGTGATGCTTCAGACGAAGCATGCCGACCTCCTGAGAATAGCGAGATTTCGGTCCACTATACAGTATTGGATGAGGTTTGGAATAGGAATGAGATGATCGTCGATGATGCATTCGCATACTCAATAGCTACTGACATCATGCGTAGCGATGACATTGAACCACGTTCTGTCGATGAATGCCGACGTAAAACCGATTGGTCAAACTGGAAACAAGCAATCCAGGTCGAACTCGATTTGCTCGCGAAACGTAAGGTATTTGGACCTATCGTTCCTACACCACCACGCATGAAGCCTGTTGGCTACAAGTGGGTTTTCGTGAGGAAGTGTAATGAGACGAATGAAATAGTGCGATACAAAGCACGCCTCGTAGTGCAAGGCTTCTCTCAGCGCCCTGAAATTGATTACAAGGATACGTATTCCCCCATAATGGACTTTATAACGTTCCGCTACCTAATCAGTTTGGTAGTTTTTGAAAAGCTGAATATGCAGCTTATGGACGTGGTAACCCCGTATCTCTATGGGGATCTAGATACGAAAATATACATGAAAGTTCCAAAAGAACTTCCATTGACTGGTTCAATCAGTTCTAGACCACGGAACACTCTCTCAATTAGGTTAAGGAGGTCACTCTATGGATTGAAACAATTCGGGCGGATGTGGTATAACCGTCTGAGTGAATATTTGACGAGTCAGGGTTATGTGAACAATGAACTATGCCCATGCATGTTCATAAAGAAGTCACATTCCGGATTTGCAATCGTCGCAGTTTATGTCGATGACATGAACCTCATCGGGACTCCCGCAGAGCTTGAGGAAATCGCTGCACACTTGAAATCAGAATTTGAGATGAAGGATCTTGGGAAAACTTGATACTGCCTCAGCTTGGAGATCGAGCATTGTTCGGATGGAATCTTAGTACATCAATCAAACTACACCCAAAAGGTGTTGAGTCATTTTAATGAGGATAAAGCAAAGCCTTCGAGCACACCCATGGTCGTTCAGACTCTAGATGCTAAACAAGATTCTTTCCGTCCAAAGGAGGATGATGAAGAGATTTTGGAACCCGAAGTTCCTTATCTTTATTGTACTTGGCTTAGTGCACTAGACCTGACATCTCATTCGCTATGAATCTATTGGCTAGATACAACAATGCGCCCACACGCAGACACTGGAATGGTGTTAAAGAAATTTTCCGCTACCTCAAGGGTACTACGGATTTGGGCTTATTCTATACCCGAGAATCTCCGAGTGTTGCCGCCCCCTATGGTCCTCGGGTTGATTCTCGCCTTGTTGGTTACGCAGATGCTGGATATTTGTCTGACCTACATAGAGCACGTTCTCAAACGGGTTAGGTCTTTACCATTGGAGACACCGCTATATCTTGGAGGTCTACCAAGCAAACGCTAGTCGCGACTTCGTTTAACCACGCTGAGATTCTCGCCCTGCATGAAGCATCGCATGAGTGCTTTTGGTTAAGAGAAGTTATGGAACATATTCGAAGCACTAGTGGTCTTACATCAGTCGTTGACCTTCCTACGATGATCTTTGAAGACAATGCAGCATGTATCGAGCAGTTGAAGAAGGGATACATCAAGGGAGACAACACCAAGCACATAGCGCCGAAGTTCTTTTACTCACACCAGCACCAGCAGCATCAGAACATTGAAGTCAAGCAAATCCGTTCCCAGGACAACCTGGCTGATCTCTTCACCAAGTCGTTGCCCAAGTCTACTTTTCAGAAGCTCGTCCAAGGAATCGATATGCGTAAATTATCTGAGTTGAATCGCTTGTAGTTCTCTTATTTAGAAGTTATGTCTAACTCATGGGGAGTATCTAGAAGCATACTTACATGATCTTAATGTACTCTTTTTCCTACGATTAGGAGCATTATTCCCACTGGGTTTTTGCTACCTAATGAGGTTTGAATGAGGCACCCATTCTGGGATGATCATACTCCGTTGAGTTCACTACATTCGTCTAGTTTGACGTTTGTTTTAGACATTATGCATACTTTCTTACTTTTCTCCTTAGTCTATGGGTTTTCCCCATGCCTTGGGTTTTACCATAGCGAGGTTTTTGTGAGTTTTTACAAATGCATACTTCAAATTAAATTTGAGACTCGTGATCACCCGTTGTGCCGATGACTTCATCAACTATTCTACCTTATCTGCTGAAAATCTGATGTGATGGTTTGTTGAGTATTTACACACTCAAGGGGGAGTGTTGCGGTCATATTTAGAATAGGAATATGACTGTGTAAATCCTAGAGAATATGAGAAAGTATCTTTTATTCCTATTAGGAGTAGATTACCTATTAAATGTTGTAATCCTAAAGGGAAAGGTTTTTACCTAT
This sequence comes from Cotoneaster glaucophyllus, assembly GCA_036320875.1. Lineage (NCBI taxonomy): Eukaryota > Viridiplantae > Streptophyta > Magnoliopsida > Rosales > Rosaceae > Cotoneaster > Cotoneaster glaucophyllus. The sequence goes on along the minus strand of CM070064.1, from coordinate 13,773,629 downwards.
CCTACTACTATAAATAAAGGCACAATGGGTTGAATCAAACACACCTCACAATTAAATCAATCTCTCTTGTCTCTATTGTGGCCGGCCTCCCCCTCTCTCTCTAAACCCTAGATCGTTCAATCAAATAGGCCTACAACAAATACTTATATTTTATAATATGTAAGAATCCTTTAAAATAATATGTTATTAAATATTTGTTTGTATATTATATATAGTAAATTTAACTAATTTATATAATATATAATAAATTTGTTTATGTAAATCTACCTAGGCTTCTGCCGCTCAACTAGCGCCTAATGTCTTTTAGAACTTTGATTGCAACTCTATTCTTATCACCTCACCCCTCATATAGCTAGCTAGGATATTTAATACCATTTTTTTTTCTTTGAGAAATCCAATATTTAATACTTATGAACTTAAGATTTGTCCCAAACTCCTAAAAAAGAAAGGAAAAGAAGAAGGTTTGTCCTAAACAAATTTTCATTCAGTACAAATAAGGTTCCTTCTTGTACTTGGTGAATATGTGAACAAATTAAAGGAAACAGACTCAATTGTCTTATATGCACCCTTACAGTTTTGTATTAGTTATCTGCATGATTAACCTTGGAAGATTATATAGCCTAAGATTTCGAAATATATGGACCGACGGTCGGCAAGGTTGAATTATATACTCATCTCATTGACTTGTTCATAGGTTTGCACGTAAAATGCAAAGACATAAAATATTATAATCTGGTTGATTCAAGATTAATATATGTGTCAACTACAGAGTAAAATAGTAGGCACGGAAATAAAATTAGGAAAATGACTTTTACACAATTTTTTTTGTTATAAGTGTGATTTGTATACACTAGCTGTTAAATTGAATAAATGTAAATAAATGTAAATAAATAAAATAAACAGATGTATACGAAAGGATAAAAAAAGAGTGTAAACATTATTTTCTTAAATTATCAAAGCTATTTTCAATTGTATAGTCACGGTTGCCTCCACTTAAGACAATATGTACATCAACATTAGTATCAAAGCTATTTACCAATTTATTTGATATTGACCAGATGCATGTCACAAATCACAAATCATCAAGTTAATGACCAATAAAAAATATCATTGATCAACGTCTAATTCGTCGGAATGTAAGAAAGTACGCAAAGTACGCACGGCCTTAAATTTGTACTAGTGGAGTGTACCTATATATTTTAAAATTAATTGAAGTACTAATCACTACTAAAAGAAACTGAAGTAGTGATCCAGAACTCAAGATGAAGAGAGTACTTTGCTATTTGCTAATGGGGGTGAGGAGCAGCAAGGTTCAAAGATTAAAAAGACTAAAAAGCCATAATTCAGTGACACCAAAAGGTTATGTTCCTGTTTGTGTTGGAGTATATGGTGATACGAAGCGTTTCATGGTTCCTACGACGTTGCTTCATCATGCGGAATTCTCTGAGCTGCTGCATAGATCAGCTGAAGAATATGGTTTTCCTAATGATGGAGTTTTGAGGATTCCATACGAGGCCAAGGATTTTGAAGAATACTGGATGATCAAAAGGTCCAAACCCAAGATTTACAAGGTTGAACCAGTTTAATTAGTTAGTCATGGGTTTTTCAGTACATTGTTTGATGTATTTTAAAAATGCTTTTATTTATCAGTTACATATTTTCATGGTTCATTCATGTTGGCTGGGGATTAACATGCTGGTGTCAAATTGCACTGTTCTCTTCTGAGTTCTGGCTTGTGAAATGAAAATTATGTTCATTCTTTTTTATTTGTAAGGATTAATTAATTGAATTTGTATTTTTTATGTGTTCATAAACTTATTAATCAAGCGGTTGGAGGCCGGCTTATTTTTCTAGCTAATCATTTTCATGAGCTGGGATGTTCTGCGTCTTGATCGATGGCCTGCAGGTCTGCTCAATACTCAGCAGGTTCTGCACAAAAACCATACAGACTCTGCATATTTAATCTAGTCTTCAAGGAGTGGAGAGCAAACTGTGCTTTTTCTTTGATCCATTAGTTTAGGGTTAGTGATACTCATACCTCCATTTTTACCTCTCACACTCATACTAATTTTTTGTCATGAATTTTCTTCAATTCATTCGATTAGCACTACCTTTTCTTTAGTGAGTAAAAAACAATTGCCTATTTTATTTGAAAATGGAAAGTATATAATTCAGAGCCCAAAATGATCATCACCAACTCAAAATTCACAAATATATAACAAAAGGATAATAATCAGATTTTGATAATGTATGATAAAGTTATATGCGGTAGCTCAGCAATTCGACTTACAGAAAAATTCTTGCACATTACGAGCGCATGCAACATTTTTCTCTTACAAATAGCGTGTGAAGAATGGTCGTAAAATACAATTAGCTGTTGTAGGCCTATTTGATTAAACGATCTTAGGGTTTAGATAGAGGGGGGGGGGGTCTATGGCAATTAGAGAGAGGAGAGAGTGATTTAATTGTGAGGTGTGTTTGTATCATCCCATTGTGCCTTTATTTATAATAGTAGGATAGACAAAAACCTTTCCTTTTAGAATTACAACATTTAATAGGTAATCAACTCCTAATAGGAATATAAGATACATTCCCATATCTACTAGGATTTACACAATCACGTTCTTATTCTAAATATGCCTGCAACATTCCCCCTTGAGTGTGTAAATACCTCAAAAAACCATCGCATCAGATCTTCAGCAGATAAGGTAGAATAGTTGATGAAGTCATCGGCACAAAGGGTGAACGCGAGTCTCAAATTTAAGAAAGTATGCATTTGTAGTAAAACTCACAAAACTTTGCTATGGTAAAACCCAAGGGTATGGGGAAAACCCATAGACTAAGGAGAAAAGTGAGAAGTATGCATAATGTCTAAAACAAACGTCAAACATGACGAAAGTAGTGAACTCAACGGAGTATGATCATCCCAGGATGGGTGCCTCATTAAAACCTCGTTAGGTAGCAAAAACCCAGTGAGAAAAATGCTCCTAATTGTAGGAAAAAGAGTACATAAAGATCAAGTGCGTATGCTTCTAGATACTCCCCCTGAGTTAGACATAACTTCTAAATAAGAGAACTACAAGCGATTTAACTCAGATAATTTATGCGTATCGATTCCTTGGACGAGCTTCTGAAAAGTAGACTTGGGCAATGACTTGGTGAAGAGATCGGCCAGGTTTTCATGGGAACGGATTTGCTTGACTTCAATGTTCTGATGCTGTTGCTGCTGGTGTGAGTAAAAGAACTTCGACGCTATGTGCTTGGTGTTGTCTCCCTTGATGTATCTCTTCTTTAACTGCTCAATACATGCTCTATGTCTTCAAAGATCGTCGTAGGAAGGTTAACGACTGATGTAAGACCACTAGTGCTTCGAATATGTTCCATAACTTCTCTCAGCCAAAAGTATTCACACGATGCTTCATGCAGGGCGAGAATCTCAGCATGGTTCGACGAAGTCACAACTAGCGTTTTCTTGGTAGACCTCGAAGATATAGCGGTGTCTCCAACGGTAAAGACATAACTCGTTTGAGAACGTGCCCTATGTGGGTCAGACAAATGTCCAGCATCCGTATAACCAACAAGACGAGAATCTATTTGAGAACCATAGGGGGCGGCAACACTCGAAGATTCATGGGTATAGAACAAGCCCAAATCCGTTGTACCCTTGAGGTAGTGGAAAATGTCTTTAACACCATTCCAGTGCCTGTGTGTGGGCGCATTGCTGTATCTTGCCAAAAGATTAATAGCGAAGGAGATGTCGGGTCTAGTGCATTGAGCCAAGTAAAATAAAGCCCCAATTGCACTTAGGTAAGGAACTTCGGGTTCCAAAATCTCTTCCTCATCCTCATTTTGATGGTAGGGATCTCATTTAGCATCTAGAGTTCGAACGACCATAGGTGTACTCGAAGGCTTCGCTTTATCCTCATTAAAACGTCGCAACATCTTTTAGGTGTAGTTCGATTGATGTACTAGGATTCCATCCGAACAATGCTTGATATCTAGGCCAAGACAATATCGAGTTTTCCCAATTTCCGATTTCAAGTGTGCAGCAATTTCCTCAAGCTCTGCGGGAATCCCGATGAGGTTCATGTCGTCGACATAAACTACAACGATTACAAATCTAGAATGTGACTTCTTTATGAACACACATGGGCACAATTCGTTGTTCACATAACCCTGACTTGTCAAATATTCACTCAGACGGTTATACCACATCTGCCCAGATTGTTCAATTCGTAGAGTGACCTCCTCAACCTAATTGAGAGAGTGTTCCATGGTCTAGAACTATTTGAACCAGTCAATGGAAGTCCTTCTAGAACTTTCATGTATATTTCCGTATCTAGATCCCCATAGAGATACGCGGTTACCACGTCCATAAGCTACATATTCAGTTTTTTGGAAACTACCAAATTGATTAGGTAGCAGAATGTTATAACGTCCATTACAGGGGAATACATCTCCTCATAATCAATCCCAGGGCATTGAGAGAAGCCTTGTGCTACAAGGCGTGCTTTGTATCGCACTATTTCATTCTTCTCATTACGCTTCCTCACGAAAACCCACTTGTAGCCAACGAACTTCACGTGTGGTGGTGTAGGAACCAAGAGATCTTCCACGCTTCAGGGTCGGAGCAGATGATTTGCTAGCCGCCAATGTACCTTGCCGCGTGGAAGTTGCGGCCTTCCTACCTTCGGGGACGGTCCGGCCTTCCCATGCGAGTTGTGGACTTACGCAGGGTACGTCTATCCTTGCAGGTGCGTTTGCAGTAGGTATATGTGATCTTGTCACCTTTGCTAGATCATTAAAAGCATCTAGCATGCTTTGAAGATCTATAATTCGTCGCACCTCAGTTTCAAATTGGGCAGTGCGGGGATCTAAATGAGACATAGTGAGAGCATATCACGACAATTCGCAGCGTTCTACGAGAACGTTAGCATGCTTATCTCCCCCTAATGACGGGAAGACTATCTCATCAAAGTGATAATCCGCAAAACGTACAGTAAAGAGATCTCCTCTCAAGAGTTCTAAATAGCGAACAATTGATGGCGAATCATAACTGACATAGATTCCCACTTTTCTTTGAGGACCCATTTTGGTACGTAATGGCGGCGCTATTGGCACATAAATGGCACACCCAAACACCCATAAATGCGAGACGTCAGGCTAGTATCTAGTGACTAACTGTAACAGTGAATGTGGTTAAGTAGCGGTGGGCCTCAGGTGGACCAACATAGCTGGGTGCAATAATGCATAACCCCATGCAGATACCGGCAGTTTGGTTATCATAACCAAAGTCCGAGCTATCAATTGAAGGCGCTTTATGAAAGCTTATGCTAGGCCGTTTTGGGTGTGAACATGGGGTACATGATGTTCCACATGAATCCCTACTGACATGCAATAATCGTCAAAAGTCTGTGACGTAAACTCTCCAGCGTTATCCAGTCAAATCGACTTAATTGGATAATCAGGGTGGTGAGCCCTTAGCTTAATGATTTGAGCTAGGAGTTTAGCAAACGCAACATTACATGTGGACAACAGGCAAACATGTGACCATCGTCGATGCATCAACCAACAAGATAAAGTATCTAAATGGTCCGCATGTTGGTTGGATAGGTCCACAAATGTCCCCTTGAATCCTTTAAAGAAACTTAGGGGGGTCGTGAATAATCTTTGGATGTGAGGGTTGAGTATTCAACTTCCCTAAAGAACACGCTTTGCATGGCGGGAGTCCAACATAGGGAGGTAACCGATGCCCATGTGAAGATTAGAGGATATGACGCATTATGTCACGTCCAAGATGTCCCAAACGGTCATGCCAAAGCAGCAAAGTGTCCTGGAACTTAGGCATAGGGCTGGCCACACTGTGGGTTTCTATGCCACGAACGGTTGTGATGTACAACCCACTCGGCAGATGTTCCAACTTCTCGTGAATACGCTTTTGGCCATATATTGTACGAAGTGATACAAAGAAATTCAGAACCATTATCTTCAGTGGTTTCAATATGATATTGATTACCTCGAATATCTCTAAAACTTAGCAACGTTCTTCTGGAACGTGGAGAATAGAGTGCCTCCTTAATGGTTAAGATAGTACCATTGGACAACATGATATGGGCCTTTCTGTAGCCTTCAATTAGGTTGTATGGGCTTGATAGAGTTGTCAAATGAGCTTTCTTGGGTATTAAATTAGTAAAATAGTGTCATTCACGCAAGATGGTGTGCGTGGTTGCATTATCTGCCAGACAACTAACTTCCCCACTAGACATACCTAGAAATAAATTGATTCAATTGGTCACATGCATAAATATAAGTCCGTTCATTCAATTAAGCAATTCGAGAAAATAATATTCATTCAAATAACAATCCATAATTCAAAACAAACCAAAACCAAACAAATTAGTCCAAATACTTAGAAAAATTGTTCAAAATTAAACCATAAACCTAGAAAAATAGGGGGGTGGGGCCGGCCACTCCTATCGGGTTCGGCCACTAGGGGTAAACACCCTAAAAACATGTCTAATTTATTCATCCATAGGCGATGACGCCTCCGAAAAATCTGATTTCTCTATTGATGTAGTAGCATCTTCCAGATGATTCACATGTGCAAAGTTAGACTCACAACGAGAATGATACTTGGAAATAGCCTTAAGGGAAGCTCGGCATACACGTGACCAATGATCCCTTGATCCACAGCGGTAGCAAATGTCTAGTTCAGTAAAAGCAAACTGAATGGGAGCTTTGCCTTGTTCTTGAAGTTTAGGGCCTTATGGGCAAGTGGTGGATGATGTTGGGTCACTTTTCCTCCCTTAGGTACGGCACACTGTTGACCTTGGGTCCATGGTGGGGCTTGCCGTCGATTGCCACTACCACGATGATTCTTTCATTGTTTATGGCTACTAGAATTGGTCACTTGCGCTTCAGGCGCGGCGTTCGAGCAAGTGGGTCGAGCTTAATGATTCTTCATCAAAAGCTGGTTATGCTTTTCAGCAAGAAGTAAAACATAGATCAAATCCAAAAACTTGATGAATTTATGTGCCTTATATTGTTGTTGCAGGACAATATTGGTGGCATGAAAGGTCGAATAGGTCTTCTTCAGGAGATCTGATTCGGTTAGTTCCACTTTGCAGAATTTCAACAGTGAATAGATTCTACAAACTTCAGAGTTGTATTCATTCACGGACTTAAAGTCCTAGAAGTGAAGGTGCTGCCAGTCGTGTCTTGCTTTAGGCAAGTATATGTCTTTCTGGTGATCGAAGCGGTCGGCCAGAGCAACCAGAGTGTGCATGAGTCCTCCTCGGCGAGGTACTCGGTCTGTAGTGCATTCGAAGATCATTGCAGTAGCCTTTTGAGCTTCATCAATAGGTTTGTCGGTGATAGGTGCCTCGATGGTGGCTCTAATACCCTTTGCAGTCAGATGAAGTTTCACGTCTTGAACCCACTTCAGATAGTTTCTTCTAGAGACTTCTAGAGCGTAGAAATCGAGCTTGTTTAAGTTCGACATGTCCCTAAAGTGGTATGGTAAGCCATAGACATATATCGTAGAACATACAAGTTCTATAGACATGTATTGGTTTAATTTATGCATGAAAACTACATGTTTCATGTGGTATGTTTTGAATGAAAACTTGGGGTTTCAAAGGCACTAAATTTGAAACTACAGGTTCAATTTTAGTTTTTATGAACAATTACTTCATAAGGAGAAGTTCCTGCAAGAAACACAGAATGCAATATACTAATTTAAATATAGTGGGTTTGAGTTTCTTCGGGAACTCAAGTGTGACAGCTTCGTTACTACGAAAGTATGTCAATGGTTTAAAGTATAAAAATATTATTGAATCGTTAATGTCCAAAAGTGATTTTTAGGTCAATAATTTTGGATTCATTATCAGATTAATGGACTGCAAGTCACTTTTAATTAATTCAATAAATCGGGTCATATGAGGTCGATTGTAGAAACAAAATAATAGCATTGGGTTGAAAATACCATAGCCCAAAAAATTGGGCTGGGTGCCATGAGCAAAAGGGCTTAGGTTAGCTGCAAAAGGCAGCATACGAGGTGGTTGTAGGCCACAAGTCTAGTTGGGTAAGCCCAGCCGTGAAGGCTGGCGTGTTGGGCCTAATAGGGGGCACAGGTTCAGGCCTAACAAATTGCTGGCCTGTGGGTTGGCGAGGGAAGCCTAGTCGAGGCTGGGTTCGGTTCGGGGCAGGCTTCAACCCACTGCAGATTTGGTTGCAGGAAGCGGGCCGGGATGTAAGACAAGGCCTAGTAGCCTATTGCTGCTGGTAGATTTGGGCCGAGAGCATGGGATAGGTCCAAAAGGGAATGTTGCAGGCTTCCTTTATGGAGTTGGGCTACGAGCCCGAGTCAAACTAGCCAGGTCGAAGGCCTGGTGTGTCCATGTGCTCCGCAACAAAGCCTAGAAGACTGCTGCCAAGGTCCAGACGTCGAAGCGACGTCGTTTTGAGGAGTGTCTCCACACGGCTAGGCTGAGGGCCAGCACAGTGGTCCTCACGGCAGTGGTGCCACGTGATGTCCAATTTTCCTTTTTTTTTTTTTTTTTTGAAATTTCTAGGGTTTTAGAAACCCTAGTATGCTTCCAATTTATGAATATACTTTGACTTTCATATTCCACATAGCAAATATAATTGCGTAATGCATGAAACAAATATATATATATATATATATATATATATATATATCGTAAGGAAAATATAAACATAGAGGGTTCATGCATCATGTGGAATGTTTTCATGCTTCGTGGACGTTTCAAATATCTTCTTTTATTTTAAGCGTACCTGATTAGCAGAAAACAAATATAAGAATTTGAATTTTGTAGAAGATAGCCTCCTCCTACGATCCGTCAATTCCTCAGCTTCTTGGCAAGAACGTGCTGATAAAGTGTTGTAGGCCTATTTGATTGAACGATCTTAGGGTTTAGAGAGGGGGCCGACAGCAATTCGAGAGAGGAGAGAGTGATTTAATTGTGAGGTGTGTTTGTATCACCCCATTGTACCTTTATTTATAGTAATACGATAGGCAAAAACCTTTCCCTTTGGGATTACAACATTTAATAGATAATCAACTCCTAATAGAAATATAAGATACATTCTCATATCTACTAGGATTTAAACAATCACATTCCTATTCTAAATATGACTGCAACATTAGTAAGAATTTACGAAATATTATCACGTTTCGATTTACATGTCAATGTATAAAAATATAGCCAACCCGCATTGATGGTCAATCTTCACACAATATTTACCAACTAGTGGGCATGGTAGGAGGAATGAGGATAAAGGGAGAACTTGAGCGTTACTCTAGAACTACATATATATATATGGCAGTTGGAATTGGATCTTTTAGTATTTGTTATAATTTTAGGAGTGTGCTATCTACACACCATTTTTTACTTTTTACACACTCTCTTAATTTCCGACCGTCAGATCGGATGAATTAAAAAAGATTAAAGGACATAAAATTAATAAGGGGTGTGTGAGGAGTAAAAGGTGTGTGGATATTGGTATGCTATCCACACACCACTTTTTACTTCTCACACATCCTCTTAATTTTCGATTATCGGATTGAATGAATTAAAAATGATCAAATAACAAAAATTAATAAAGAATTTATGAAAAGTAAAAAAATGTGTATGAATATCGCTCCTAATTTCATGACAGCAGAAACAAACACGTAAAAATCAAGCTCGAAAATGCAGAAGAAACAGTTGGCATCTACGTGAGCAAAATTTTATGTTCTCCAACCTTGTCAGCACAAGCGTTTGATGTCGCATTCTAACCTGGTGACAACTTGTACTGGTTGTTGCCAGTCATGCACCCAGCTTTTGTTTTGCTCATAATGCCGTGGGCCGAAAAACCATTTCTTCTAATATATGTCCCATCTCTATTTTTAATTTATTTGACTAATTTCTCTGAATAAAAAGGCTGATTAGCCCTTCATTTTTGTTCTTATATTCCAACTTGTTCACGATGAACATGTACTATCCCATGGGTTGCTTCAACTCTCAATAAATGTTTTGAAAAAAATCAAATTAAATAAGATATCTTTCTTGATTTAAACAAAATTTGTGCTCAGTTTTCTACCAATTTGCAAATTTATCATGGTATCGGTACGTGGCATTGGCACAACGTTTGTTGGTACCCCGACATACATTGGCTACTTGGACTTGGTGCCAGTGATGAGTCAAACTTTTATTTGATATCCATATAAGTTATAACGGTAAAAAAAGAGCCACATTAACGTTCTTCAATTAAAATGTCAAATCTTGTATGATGATGACATAAATTGACAGCAAAAAGGTTGCTATTAAATTTGACAGCAGCTTTAAAATTAACTATTAATACTTTTTATTGGTTTAATAATTATTGCAATTAGTGTTGTTGTTGATCCGTTCCCTTCTGTTCAATCGAGGTAAGTGAATGATCCGGATTTAATAATTATTAAATGCCTTTTATTAATTTAATCATTTATTTATAATATAATAATTTAATTTGACATATCGGGTGTAAATAAAACTTTAAAAGATGTCAAAATGCCATATAGGCTATCACATTTAAATTTTATGTTCAAAATTTGACATCTTCTTTGGAGATGCTCTTATATGCCAAATTTGAAGTTCAAGTATCCAATTAATTTCTCCTCCCTCCATCCCCTTAAAGATGCAGCTAATTAAGAGAGGGGAAAGAGGAAAGTTTTGGTAACCTTCATTGTTCCTATTATACAACTTGGAGAGGTTGAAAAACCCTAAATAGAATTCTAGAAGTATAGTCAGTATACAACAATGTGGAGTCACCAAACATGAAAGAAGTATTAGAATGCTTTTGGAGAGTCATCAAGTTTGAGAAATGGTGTCTGTGAGTTGTGAGTTTTGGGTGTATTTGGAGTATTGTAACACGAAAATTTGGTGTTCCTCTCTATTCTTTTCGAGTTTTTGGATTTCGAGTCTAGGCTAGGAAATTTATTGTTGATAAACTCCATAATGTTAATTGGTATCATATAAACCGTTCTTTAGGAAAGCTCGACGACATGAGGGCAATATAACCTGCGTTACAAATTAGGGTTTTGGTCAAGTTTGTGATATGCTTAAAGTATGTCAACATCAAGTCGAAAAAATTGATTGGACGAACGTGGCAAGTGAGGGTGAGGGGATATCCTAGTGACCGAGGTTAACTTATTAAGATGATCATTCTCAAGATGCAATAGTTGCATGTACAAGTTAACCATAAACGAAAGAATTAACTACTATGAATGACCATGCGTCTTAATATAAGTTTAATAGCACTACTACAAAAAATACTTTGCACGACGAAATAAGATTTGTTGCGCAAAGTATGATTTCGTCGCTAAAAATCTTGCGAGACGAAATTTTTGTCGCGCATGATTGGTTGTGCAAAGCTCGTTACGATAGGGTTTGCACGACGAAAATAAATATTTGTCGTGCAAAGTTTTTGGTTTTTTATTTTTTTATTTAATTAAATTAATTTAATACTTCGCGCGACGAAATTAATTGTTTGCAAGATGAAATATTTTGTTGCACAAGGTATTTTATTGTTGTTTTATTATTTATCTTATTTTAATTTAGTTATAGTAATTGTTTGCACTACAAAATATTTGGCAGCGCAAGATTTTTCAAATTTTTAGTTTTTTAATTTAATTTAATTGTACCTTTATTTTTTAATTACTTTAATTTAAATTGACATATTCAAAATAAAATTACATATGAAAAATTGACACACCCTGACCTAAATTCAAGGTGTGCTGGTTGTTATGTGAAGGTGACGTAGCCATGTGCGCAGTGCAGAAGTGATAAAAGCATAATAATGCAAGTAATTAAAAACCAAATCAACTAATTTAGTCTAGATGAATACTATAGTGCAAGTGACGAGGTTTAAGTGTGATAACCCACAATCAGAGCATAGGTAGCCTAAGTGCAGTCCAGCAGGACAATTACTAATTATACAATACCAGAGGGATAGTCCTACACTAAATATAGACTGTCAGAACCGCCGTCACGTCCTCGTAAGCCACCAGCAAGCACTCCTACCTAGAACCTGGAGGGGCGCAAAACAGAAAGTGTGAGTGGGCAAAAATAAAGCTTTTCAAAAACATTACATTTTCTCAAAAGTTATAACCCTTCGTCGTAAAGCCTGTACAATTTCCCAGAAAATAGAATACATAAACACATATGTATACTAAAAGTCATTTCCACCATCCAAAGTCTCAAAATGTAAGCCATGCAAGTCTTATATGAATAATAGGAACAACTAAACGAAATTGAACGAAGAATAAAAATATATATCAGCCGGATCCACCTATGGTGGCCTGTAAGACTGAATCTATAGCTCATCAAGTATACTTAGTCGGATCCACCTAATATGGCCTGTACGGCTGCAAGCTCATCAAATATGCCTAGCTGGATCCACCTATGGTGGCCTATACGGCTAAATGCTCATCAAATATGCCTAGCCGGATCCACCTATGGTGGCCTGTACGGTTGGTAGGCAATCTGTACAACAGTGTCGGAGTTGCTAAAACGTAAATATAAGCACGCCATAACTCTATCATTTCAAAGCACCGTAAACTTACCTGTAAGTCCTCATCACCAACCATAGGATATGCAATTAATAAGTACATATTCTAATTTATAAACACTTAACATAATATTTCAAAACATATAATCAATTATATGACTTTTCTGGGAAAACACAAGGCATATATACATATATAGAAAACCAAAATGCCCATTCACTGATATGCAGAAGGGTCGTAGCCCCCGAGCCTTGCTTGACTGCGCTCGTCCTCTGGGTATGTCTCCCCTATATGCGAAACAACTAAATAAACGTTATTTATAAGCACATAACCAAAATTAGGTAATAACTTCTCATACATTGCTCAATTGGGGTGTTTGAATATACCAACATGACCTACTCAACCCCACGAGCATCCCCATATTTTTAGAAAAATTTTCTGACCTCACACGCGCCCTCACGCGCAGGCCAAGGCACGGCCACACGCGCGGCCACGCACAGGCACGTGCATGGCACAGGGGACGGAATCCCTAACGGCATTAGGGAATATTCCGTTAAAATATAAAATTTACCGTTACTTTTAACTGACGCCGTTCACTTCTGTTAGGAATATTCAGTCAAAGTTAACAGAATATTCTTCTTCTTCTTCGACGAGTCGTCGGACTCCGGTGACTGTGTCACCGGTTTCTAGAAATAACTTCTAAACCTAATTTCTCGCTCATTTCTTCACCAATTTTCATGAAATTTTTACTAAAATGAAGCTGGAGATGAGTATAACAAAGCCTTACCACTTTTAGGCTCTAAAACCAACAGAAAACTCGCCGGGATACCTTGACAATTCCGGTCACCTCTGCAACTTCATGAATAAACCTAACCCGACGTTAAAACTAGTCCAAAATCACTCTAAAATGATAGAAAAGTCGAATGGATACCTTAACAAACCTTAAAACTTCATGAAAAGGGCACGATCACTACGGATCAACAGTATCCTCGTCGGAGCTCTCAGGTTCTCGTGTTTTCGAAGGTTCCACTTCTCCCAAGTGGTATGGTTGTGCTCAGGACCTCACAAGGAACTCAAAGATAGTTCCCAAACCTTCGATCTGTGGTGTTTTTAAAGGTCAACGGAAATGACCGTACTAACTGTACTGAGAGAGAATGAGAGAGAGACTGATGATGGTGGTTTGCGTGTGTGTGTGTGTATGTGTGAGTGTGTGTGTGCTTTTGGGCACCCTAAAATCTAAGTTTCTAATTGGGCTTGAACTAAACAAAACCAAACAAAACAACCCTAATTCTAATTGGTTCCCAATAAATGGGAAATAAGGTAATTGGCCCAATTTTTGTAGAAATAAATAATGTGATTGGGTCATTTTCCTTAGCCCAATTTTGCAAACCTAATCCAACGCTCAAGGGTAAATACGTCACTTCCACGTCATCAGGAATAAAGTACAATATAATTTGGGACGGGCTGTTACAAAAATAGTGGTCAAATTATCCATAATATATATTATATTAAAAATGTACACATAAATTAACAAAGTACAATAATAAAATCCTAATACAAGTCTAATGTAGTGGTAGTGGTAGGGGATATGGTCAGATACCGTCCTCATCCTCAAGTTTTGCCGTCAAAGTCTCAACAATTCCCTACGACCAAAACACACATGGTCAAATAACAAAAAAACAACATAAAATAATACCAAAAAATCGACATAATCTCCCCTAAAATTGGCAACCCCAAATCCTACCCCAAACTCCACCACACACCAAACCCAATTAATTAACTCCAAAAACACATATTAATAAAAAAAAATTTAAAATTTGGGGAGAAAATACCTTTTGGCAAGATTGAGAGTGAGTGAGAATGAGAGAGAGAGGAGTGAGTGTGAGAGAATTAGATGAGATAGTGAGAGAGAGATGAGAGAGTGAGTGAGAGTGAGAGATATAGAAGAGAGAGAGAAGAGAGATTACGTGAGATGAGTGAGTAAGAGAGAGGGTCGGATTTGGGGAGAGGGAAAGACATTGAGAAAATTGTGGAGGAGTTATTTTGGTTTTAAAAGCCGTATCACTTTGCGTGACGAAGGATACGAATTTTGTGCGACGAAATATTGGTCGCGCAAAGTCTTAAATTTTTTTTTTTCCGCGTCCCACTTTTGGCGGCCCGCCCAAATTTTTAGGGTTTTGCGCGACAAAGCAAAGTCTTAATTTTTTTTTTTAAATTCCTGCGCCCCATTTTTGGCGCCCGCCCAAATTTAAGGATTTTGTGCGATGAAATATACGTTCACCGCGAAATTTTTTTATAAATAATAAAAAAGAAAATGATTTTATTTTACAATTTAAAATATAAATAAATTAAAATAAAATAGGGTTTAGGCGACCAAATGTTGATTCGTATGGCAAAAAAAAAACTTAGTTTAACAATATAAAATAAAAAAATATAAAAATAGGGTTTAGGCGACGAAAAAATGATATTCGTCGTTTTTAAAAAAAAATAAAAACTTGTGAAAATAACTATATTTTTAAAATTTATAATATAAAATTAAATAAAAAAGAAAATAAATGGGTTTAGGCGACAAAATATTTGAATTTCGTGCACAAAGGTTTTTAAAAAATACTCTTTTTTTTTGTAAAGACTTTGCACGACGAAGTTGAAAATTTCGTCTCGCAAAGGAACTTTGAGCGATGATGTTTTTTTCGTCGTGCAAAGTGACTATGCACGACGATGTGTGTTTAGTCGTGCAAAATTTCGTCGCACAAGGATTTTTTTTTACTAATGTAGGGTGCTTTCAGGACGGTTAAATCTAGAGTGCGTGCGGAATATCAGGTCTCTGACTCTTCTGAGCTCCGTTCCTAAGAAGTAACTTTGTTGGTGATGATCCTGCTACATGGCAAGGAGGATGTTGAACTGGGTGAAGTCAATTTGAAGCTTCCCTCTACTGGAAAATGGCAAAAGATTTGGATGGTAATGAAAATGCACCTCAAAGCTTGATTAGTGAAGAATAATAGAGACTTCGGCTATCGGTCTAATTAGCGTGACAAGAACAACCCTTAAAATTATAGATTGGTCCCCTCAATCCGTCATACTATCAAATTATTGTTGTTGGTTTTTTAATGAGCCATTCAACATGCCTTCTTTCTTTATGCAGGGATCTTCATTTTAAAAAAAAAAATGAGAAATAGGTGTGGGGCCCACTTCACATCGAATTTTAACGATCCGAACGTTTATTTTGTAAGTCTCGATTCATAGATCATTCTTGCAAAAATTCAATTCAATCTGAAACCATTCGCCTATTTAATTATCAAGATAAAATTTCATTGTTTCTTATGTAACAAAGTATTCGTTAATTTTTTTTAACCCAATTAGATGTCTTAAATATTTTCAATTTGGCTAATATTTTGTAAGGTTGATCAATGTGGTGTAACTTGAAAAATAAACGGTTCGAATCGGTAAAGTTTCGATGTGGTGTAGACACTACAACTAATCCCCATTTATATATGGATGTCAGATTGATGTTACGTAGGTCATTTTTATTTCTTTCAAGATATGACATGTACTACGTAAAAGAAACAAAGAGGACATTGACTACAAAACTAACAAAGGTATGCAAGCAAAAAATGTGCATGCTAAGTACTAAAACTAACAAAGGTATGCAAGCAAAAAATGTGCATGCTAAGTACTACGTAAAAGAAACAAAGAGGACATTGACTACAAAACTAACAAAGGGGCAAAGTTTCCAGAAAAAAAAAAAGAAAAAAAAAAAAAAACACTAACAAAGGGCCAATTGTGTAAGAACCCAAAATTGTAAAGGTTGATTTAGCAGTTATTAACGACATTGACCAAATGTTTTACACCTCATGGTTGCAAAATGTAGCAGACCCTTATATACGTCCTACATTAATCTACAACGTAATCTAATCAAGGATGGTCCAACACTACAACACAAAGGGTCTTCTTATTAACACTTTCCATCATAAGGAGATTTTTTAAGGAGAAATTAGGTTCACATCCTTCTTTTTGTTACTCCATTGATTAAAATCCTATTCATTTTCAATTTTTTATCAAGGTCCTTGGTATTAATAAGGGATCTTTTGATATAGGCGCCTTATTTTTGAATTTTTTAGATTAAACATTCATGCCTTTTAGTGATTTGATTAAAGTTTTTTTTGTCATAATTTTGGTGCTATATGCACATTATATTGTAACAAATTTTCTATAATCTAGCCTTTTAATTACACTATCACCCGTTAGAGATAATTGTAATTAAAAAAAAAGTTGGTTAGATTCAATTTATTTTCATAATAATGCTACAATTTAGCAATAATTATCTACAATTTAAGATATTTTCTTTCCAAAATAGTTTAAAATATTTTTAAATCCCACAAAATCAAACGTACCGAAATAAGTTTTTCTTGTAGTACGTTAAGAGAAAAAAAGGATTGAGAATAATATAAACGTATCAATACACAATGTGTACAAAATAAAACGTACCAAAATAAAAATAATATACCAATATTAACAATATGTATCAAATCAAACGTACCAATATCAACAATATGTATCAAATCAAACGTACCAAAATTGCAAATAAAGGTACCAATTAATGATTTTTGTAACTTCAAACGTACCCGCAGATAATATATATGTAATGTATTGTACCTAATAATAATTCGTCAACAACTATACTTAAAAAAAACAGCAAAAAAAAATATAATTTCACAAAAAAATTGAAAAAATTACACGGAGCTTTTATGTTGATCACCAACTATTTGATAAAAAAAAACCATTTGAAAAAAGAAATAATATTAAATGTTTGCATAGCAAAAAAAGAAATTGTTATCGGAAAAAAACATATTTGGAAGAAGAGAAAATATAGTTTAATTACTAATATCTCCACTAAGTGCATCATGCAGATAAAAGGATAAATTCAAAAATTATTTTAATTTTAAAAAATATAATAATGACATGTAATTTAGCTTGAGGTGGTTATTGGTCAAAGCACTTTAATCAAATTTTAAAAAGACACATATGTTTAATCTAAATGATAGAGAAAAACTGTAGAGGATTCTAATTTTCCCTATTAATAACATCATTAATTATTTAATAATAAAATATTTTTATTTTTAAATATATTCCTTTAGTGTTAAAAATGTTACAATTAGTATATTTATATTTATGGCTAAATTTTTATCATATATTTTTATTTTTAGTTTGTACCTATTTTTAATTTGCAAATATTTTTTAATTTGTACCAATTTTCTTTTCATTTCTAATTTGTACCCATATATTAGTTTCTTTTTGTGCCCATATTTTTTAAAGTTTTATTTGTGTTTATACCCATGTGTATACCGTCATATGACATAGTATATTTAATCAATGATATAAAAATTACATATGGTATATTTATGTTTTATGCATAAACTTTGTATCATATATTTATATTTTTAGTTTGTACCCACTTTTAATTCTCAACATTTTTTTTTAAATTTGTAGTATTTTCTTTTTAGTTTTATTTTGTACCCATGTATTAATTTCTTTTAGCACCTATATTTTTTTAAAAAATTCATTTGCACTCATAATTTTTTAATCTTTTATCTGTACCCTAATTTATTTATAATGTACTCATTCTTCTTTATTGATGTATCACTTTGTTATATGTGAAATGTATCCATTTTTTTAACACTATGGAAACATTCTTTTGCCATTTATTATTTCTTATTTTTACATAGTTTTTATCCATTTATTCAATCAAAATGTTTGAATTTTTTTTTATTGTAACCGTTTCTATAAGTATTATAATGAGGGATTTTAAATTTATAGGATTATAAATCTCATAAAATATCAAACAATTAATGTCAAAACTATAAAACTATAAATATTAATAGTAATATAATGAGGTTTACAAAGTTAAGGGACTTTGATCAAACTTTGAATACTATTAAGGTTTTAATCAAAGAATGTTAAGGATTAGGGACCGCATCCAAAGTATCCATTTTTTAATCTAAAGTAGATGATTCGAACTTATGTCTCTTTTGAAAACAAATATACACTGAGAGATAGTTGGCAATCAATAGACTTCATTCGTTTAATAATTATAATAGGAGCATTTAGATTTGGATTCAAAAATCAACATGATTATTACGTTAAGTCGAGTATCTTTTTTTACTTTTATTTCTTTATACTTATGATTCCAACTCAAATAAAATATACGAATGTATATTATACCTATAAGTGAGATATAAAACCGTACTAAAAGCTTGAAAAACATAATATACTTACGAGCAAGACATATTAATATGTGATAATGTTGATTATAAAAAAGAATCTACCATATAGTAGATAAATATAATTAACATGTGATATAGGTTGATTATAAAAATTAAAAATTAAACCTTTAAATGGGGCATTTATCTTACAATTGATGTCCTATTTTACTTAACCCCATTTTCCTCTCAAAATGAGCAATGTTTTTATAGTGATTAATGATAAGGAGACTTTCAAAGTGAGACTCTCTGCCACCTCATGTGTTTGGCACAGTTTCGTATCAACATTATAAATTAGGGCGAACTGCTAATTTAGTCCTTGAATTATCACCTCAGTGAAAATTAGGTCCCCAAACTATTTTTTTTAGAAAAATCAGTCATTGAATTATAAAAATCTGCCAATTACATCCCTAATATTATATTCAAAGCTACTATATTCAATTTTCCGTCAATTTAAATCATATTACTTGCAAGTGACACACATTTGAGGGTAAATTGATAGTTTTTCATAAAGAAATAGTGTATGGAGTTAACTTTGGAGGTAAATTGGTAGTTTTTCATAAGAAATAGTGTAAGTTAGCTTCGGATGATAAATTAGACGTTAGATTCGCAACCTATATGAAATGTTAAGGGCTTATAGGCAAGAAATAACGGTATTACACTCTAAAGTGTGTCAAGTGACTTAAGTTGATGAAAAATTGGATAAAATAGCTTTGAATATAATAGTAGGAATGAAATTAGCAATTTTTAATGAATTTAATGACTTATTTTACAGAAAACATAATTCAGGGACCTAATTTTCACTAAGATGATAGTTCAGGAACTAAATCGACACTTCACCCTATAAATTATTGTACTAAAAACATGAGATGACGGGGAAACCATGAAGAGCCCTACTTTGAAAGAGTCTCGATAGCATTTCTGTTTTATAATTAGATGTCTGGGGATTGATGTCGTTACTGATGATGTTAAAGCGTGAAGTCTAATTTATAATTTCTGAGGTGTCATGACTCTTTCTTAATGATCTGTGTTTTCCCTTATTTCTTCTTTTGGGAGGCATATTACCTTCTCAATTATCTCAAACAAAGGGTAATGCTAAGGGACTAAATTTGTAGATTAAATTTTGTAAACTAAATGACATAAAAGTTAATGATTAGATTATTATTTAAGTGTTAATTAACGTGCTTATTTTTCATTGGTGACATATTATTTAGTTTATAAATTTGGTCTACCTAACATTATTCAAACAAAAAAGGCATATCTTGCGTGCTGCCAAAGGACCAATCAAATTGTCCTAAGATATAAAATATAAAGATTGCAAATTGTATAGTTCCTAATCATTTGCACCAAGAAAATGATTTGCACCATAAAACTAACAAAGGGTAATGTTAAGGGACTAAACTTGTAGATTAAATTTTGTAAACTAAATGACATAAAAGTTAATGATTAGATTATTATTTAAGTGTTAATTAACGTGCTTATTTTTCATTGGTGACATATTATTTAGTTTATAAATTTAGTCTACCTAACATTATTCAAACAAAAAAGGCATATCTTGCGTGCTGCCAAAGGACCAATCAAATTGTCCTAAGATATAAAATATAAAGATTGCAAATTGTATAGTTCCTAATCATTTGCACCAAGAAAATGATTTGCACCATAAAACTATGTCTTTCTTCTACTCTAAGTGAACAATTAAATTTAATGGCCACTTGCCTCTATAGTTTGGGCTAAATAACATGCACATTGAAGTAGAGGGAGAAGAAATAGAGTTTTTATTTTCTTTGTTTCATGGAAAATCTAAAAATTATTGCAAGGGAAAATCAAGGGATTCACATTGTCCAAGTAGTAGCTAGGACCAAAATTAGAGGGGACCAATGAGATGTCATTTTACTGTGGGCTGTATTTTTCCTAGCTACCATCACATCAACAATACCAAATTTGCATATGTTTTCTTTTGGTTGACATGAATTTGATGTTTTGCATCATTGTCGAGACCTTGCCAGAGCTCTTTTTTTTTACCTATTGGGGCAAAGGCTGAGGATTCTATATCCCAAATTGGCGACCTTATTAATTTTGCGCTTGTAGTCTAATCCCTCAATTTCTCATATGGTTTGTTAAGTTTTCAAGACATTGAGATCAAATTAGTAAAAACATAGATGAGTAAATGTTGAAAGAATGACTTAGAAATGGATTATATGAGCATTACAAATACATGTGAAGTTCCTACTTGGATGTGTCATCTACAAATACCTCTTATCTCTTACCGCTTTTTTCTTTGTTTTTGCTGAAAAAAAAAGTATCATGAGAATCTTGATGACAATTTAATTGAAGTTAAAATGCATATCGTTGAATATGATGAATCTAAACTTTCTCACATTACGAAAAATGATGTAACCATTACACACCGTAGTAATGCATTGAATACATTGTGTGCATAACGCTTACGAAATATGTAAAATGTGAAAGTTAAATTAAATATTAAACGGTGAGTAGTAAATTACTCTAATGAATAAGACATTTCTCTTTAAGTCATTGGGTTCTTGGTTAAAATCTTTTCATTTTTTCTTTAGTGTAATTTAATATAATAATATTACTTGCAACAAACCAAAAATCAAATATTAAACTAGACAAAAATGAGTAAAGTAAAACAAAATGTTGTAAATTATAATATGAAAGTTTATAATTAACCAAGTTCTTTAACATGGTCGATCGATCTTCATTCAGTAAACGAAATGGGTTAAATCTCACTGTCCCAAATGGACATACATAAGTACACACATAGCAGCAGCCAGCCCACACACACAAACACAAACTACAAAACAAATTTTAATTCCTACCATAATCTCAATTTACAAAATTTAATTAGCAAGCTTAATGTAGAAACTCAGCAAGTGTAGAACTCAACTAGCTCGTCCATGGACCCCAACTGAGTCTCTGCATTCTCAAGCATCCACAACAAGTGCTCAAACAGCACCACCTCACAAGCCACCACAACCTCGCCGGATGACGTGTCCACCAGCTCCTGAATGACGGGGTGGTCAACGACGTCCGAGCTGACCAGGTATCTTCTCCTAGACTTGCCTACATACACAGCATGAAGCTCCTTGGAGCCCTTGCTGTCATGATCTGATTGGCCATCACTTGCGGCTGCAGCAATGGAGCTTGTGGTGCGAGTGAGCTTGGTGAATGAAGGCCATCTCTTTATTGCTGACTTGAGCTTCGTTAGCTTCCCGGCTTTTGCCATAATATTTTCTGAAACTCTAAGTCTAGAAGAGAGAGAGAGGTTTGTGAAAAATTGAGCGCTGCGAGGAAAGTGTGAGGGAAGGTTCATATATAAAACTGTGGAGGACAGAGGGAGAGAGAAAACTAGAGAGAGAGAACCCTACTTGCATGGCCCACTGATTGATACCAGCTAAGAATGAGATATTTGGGTGCAAAACCAGTTGCGCCTTGTTTGGCAATTGGCGTGCCTTACACTTAGCTTGACAGATGACCTTTCTTTGCTTATGGATTTTCTATTTTATTTATTTTGTTTAATTTTCTGCGTATTTCCATTGTGGGGATATATAATACATAAATACCTTTTGCCAACCAGTTATTAATTTTTAAAGAGTAGTAGGCTTGAAGCTCAATGTTTAAAAATACTTATTTATTTGGTTTTTTAAATGGGACCATGGCAGGTGCATAAATAATTTCATTTTAGTTGTTAGACTTATATTTAATTTGCAAGCTAATCCAGCTTTAATAAATAAGAATTTGCATGGACACTTTCTTGTTTCTGTAGAAATTGTATGAAACAATCTTAGTTTAACAGCATTAATTCATATTTTTTTTTCTGGATTATTTAGTATCTATTGAAAAATTCTCAACCACTTTGGTGTTAAGAGTATTAGGAATGAATGGCTGTGATGTTTTATTTTTATTTTTATTTTTTTTATTTTTTTGTATGTAGCAGAATATATTAGCAAGCAAGACAACGTACTCGATTAAATTGTATAGCTTGCCTAGTAATTAACCAAGCTATAATTAATGGCATAGGGCTCCATCTAATTAGCACCAAGTATATATATATAATTATGTAGCATATACAGTGCGTATATTATTTTGATTAAGCTTTAAGATTACGAGGGTAATCATGTAACAAGATATATTGGTAGCTAGCAAGGTTAACGTTGTTGGTTGTTGTTCTTGTTCATGATATTTAATATTTATGAACAACAACAATTTAAGCTGTTTGTTGGTAAGCAGCCTGCTATTTTCCAAACCGTGGGTGTTTGTGTTTCCGGAAAAAAAAGGATAAAAACAAGAAGAGATAGCAAGGCATCTTTTCTATTTCATCGTTTTTTCCTGACCACTAGTACCTACTTTTGTCTTGACATATATTCTTGCATGCGTTATCCTACCAGCTTTTTGTATCAACAAACCTCCGCGCGCAAGATGTCATTCATGCATGGAATCATGAACTGTAAAGAAGCCTCTGATGAGCGCTCTCGTATGGACCTTGATGAAATTGTCCAACACCTCAACTTGTACCAACCTCCTTCCCTTAATCCACTATTAGATTCCATATTAATTTGGATATAAAATTATAAAATACTAAGGTTCGCTATATATTTTATATACTCATCCTCCATGCTCATTCAAACACGACAATGGATAGTCTTTAAAATCACCATTAAAAAAAAACATTATATATCTACGATTAAGCATTCAGTTGCACTTTTAAGTTCATTTTACGATTACGCTTGTCGATACTTTTCACCATAGTTCAAATGGGGGGCTTATTAGAAGATTAATGACATGTAATTTAAACTGTAAGTGTTTCATAGGTTGACAATTACAATGTCCAGTGATTGAGTGGCCAAAATATAGGTACAATATAATTGAGCTAGTACACGGGGAGAAAGGAAGCAACCAAAATAAAGTTTCATCGGGTACATTAATTGTTTGTGGTCCAATATGGTATACAAGGGGCGCCATAACAAGGGACAAGGCAAAAGGGCCAGTATTCTAAACCACTTGTTATGTCTCAATCTTGTTTCTGCTCTTTTTGATATGGCTGGGTTAGGCGGAGCTAATCCAGTTGTATACCAACTCTAGTTGTCCCTCATAGTTGGTAAATATTGAATAAGAATCATAATTAGTGAATTCGGGTATATTGGATAAGAACCTTAGTAAATTTGTATATAATATACATATAAATACGTACGTATATACTTTTCAAAATATTTCTATTTCTCGTACACGTCTTAATGATTCGTTAAATTGCATATTTTTTAAAACTCCAACTACCATACACATATTATATTTGTACATACATACTTTTCAAGTTAATACACGTTATTTTCATACATTTTTCAATAATACATATAAAATTCACGTTTTCTATACATAATTTTGAGGGTAAATTATATTTTACTACTTCAACTTTGGGTCACATAACAAAGTCCTACCTCATCTTTTGAACATTGCAATGTTATACATCACCTTACGAATTCGTTCAATCCGTCAAATTTATCGTTAAGTGATAATGTGGCAAACGTAGTGCCCATATTTTTACTGACGTGGCAGTCAACTTGTGCCAAATGGTAAAAATAATAATAAGAATATTCATTTACTAAAATTATTTCAATTCATTTACTAAAATTATTTCAATTCATTTAGTATCTTATTTATTTAAATAATTAACCCACATTTTAAAATTGTACATACGTATTTTTTTATTAAAAAAAATTACCTAAATATTTCAAAGTATTTTTTAAGCAAAGTTGTCGAATAATACACGTACCTATTTTTTATGTATATATCTATTTCGTATTTTACTAACTATGATAAGGGCTAAGAAGTATATCCTATTAAATTGATATACTAAGTAATAGCTTTATTATTTGTATAAAATGTATGCCTAATAGTGTACACATTAAGATAGACGTAAGTTTGATTATTAATTTTGTTATAACATTGTTTGCTACGGTGATGTGAGTTTGATTAATAACATTATTGCTACAATAGTGTGAGTTTGATAGATGAAAGTCTTACCTATTAATTGTGGGACCTATCAAAAATTTCTCATTTTATGATTAGTTATTCTTTTCTCTCTCTCAAATAGCTGGTAATTTATTGTAATCAAACTCATGAGTTTATTATATTGAACTCAAAAATTAGATCTACTCCCATAAAACTCAAATTTTTCTGTATGTTGTAAGAATTTGATTTCAATTTGACCAAAAAAAAAATAAAAAGAATTTGATTTCTAAAATTGAAATCACACTTACATTTCTGACGCACCTTTAAAAGCCTAACAATTGCTAATATTAGTTAGAAACATTTCACCACAAAAAATGTGGGCACTGTGCATAAAAAATTATTGGTGCCTATAGGGCCTAAAGGCACCAATATACGTGCCCTTAGACCAATAGCAACAGTGTAGCAACTAAAATTTTATGTGTGTCCTCTATAGGCGTGCCCTTTGATCAGAGGGCACAATAATGTGTTTGGTGCTCAATGATGTCAGCACAAATACAGGGTTTTTTGTGCCTATGTTTTGACAAGTTGTCAGATTAATTTCCCATCCATGTTAACACAATTTTTATTATTGTGCCCAATAAGTTAAATACTATTGATCCCAATACGAAAATTTGAAGAGTTTTCGAAGCTTACTTTCGTCGAAAACGGCGAGAAATCGCCGGAAAAACTTCTGAACAGTGGCAGTGCCACTGTGCAGAGAGAGAAGAGGGAGAGTGACCACGTCCAAGGCTTTGGGGTGTGTGTGTAGAAACTCATATCTCTGAAGAGGAAAGGTCAGAGAAAAGAGAGAGAGGGAATTGCAGAGAGAGAGAGAGAGAAGCTATTGAATAGAATGATTTCATTACACCAACAAAATGTGTACAATCCAATATAAATAGATATAATTAGTTATGTAACCAACTACTCTAACAACTATGACTTAACAGCTAAGAAATCTTTTAATCAGATATAGACTTAGTTGGTGGTCCTATTGTATCCTTAACACACCCGCTCAAGCTAAAGTTGGGGGATCTAACTGAAAGCTTGGAAGTTAACTCGGCAAATCGATGAGAGGGTAAGGATTTGGTGAAAATGTCTGCCAGTTGAAGAAGAGAAATAACATGATGAACACGAACTTTGCCACTGAGAACCTTTTCCCGAATATAATGATAATTGATTTCGACATGTTTGGTCCGAGCATGGAAGACAGCATTGAAGGCCAATGCAATTGCACTCTTGTTGTCACAGAAAATCGCAGGAGTTTTGAGAATGGGAAATGAGATATCATGCAAAATCTTATAGATCCAACTGAGTTCTGCAGCAGTATTGGTCAGAGACATATACTCGGCTTCAGTAGACGACCTTGCAACAGTGCATTTCTTCTTTGCACTCCAAGATATGAGATTAGGACCAAGAAAAACACAATAGCCACTAGTGGATCGTCTATCAATAGGGCAACCTGCCCAATCTGCATCAGACCACTCAGTGAGGTTTTGGTAACCTTTAGTAAACCATAGACCGGAATCAATAGTACCCTTCAAATAACGAAGTATCCGTTTAATTGCCTGCAAATGAATTGTCCAAGGAGAGTGCATATACTGACAGACTTGGTTAATAGCAAAAGCCATGTGAGATACTGTAAAGCCCTAACTGTTGATCTATAAAATGTAGGATCAGAGAGTAGAGTACCATAATGATCCAGTTTTGCAGAACCAACATGAGTGGAGCAAGGTTTGACACCAACCATATCAGTCTTCTTTAACTAGTCAAGGGCGTATTTAGACTGATGAAGGAATAGACATTTGGTAGATCTGTGAACCTCAATACCTAAAAAATAGTGAATATCACCCAAGTCCTTGACAGGAAACATAGTTTGTAATTGAGAAATAATGGAGGTGCAGACTGAGGTAGAGCTACTAGTGATGATGATGTCATCGACATAGACTAAGATAAATATGATGGTGCAATCCTTTTTTTATAAACAAATTGGTGTCAGAGTAGGAAGCTGAGAATCCCAAGGATAGAATGGCCTTGTAAAATGCTTCATACTAGGCCCTAGGTGCTTGTTTTAAACCATAGAGAGACCGTTTGAGCTTGCACACATGGTGTGGTTTATTTGAATCAACAAAACCAGGTGGCTGGATCATGTAGACATCCTCCTTTAAAGTACCATGAAAGAATGCATTACTTACATCAAGTTGATGAGTAAAATAGTCATAAGAAACTGCAATGGATAATAAAATTCTAATAGTTGTAGGCTTAGCAACCGGACTAAAGGTCTCAAAGAAATCAAGACCTTTTTGTTGATGGAACCTTTTTGCCACCAGCCGAGCCTTAAACCTTTCTATCGAACCATTAGGTCTATGCTTGACTTTAAACACCTATTTGCAACCTACTAAATTCAAATCAGGATGAAAAGGAACTAGATCCCAAGTCCTAGTGGATTGCAGAGCTTCAAACTCAGCCTTCATAGCGGCCACCAGTTGGGATTCTTAGAAGCTTGTAAAAAGGTGGTAGGTGTTGGAGGAAGACAAGTAATTGAATCAACAGAGGATGGAAGGGAGTGTTTGGTTGCAGTGAAGACCTTTGGCTTGTGAATTCCAGCTTTAGCCTGTGTAATCATAGGATTAGAGTTAATAGGCACGAGTGCAGGTGCTGAGGAGTGAGTAGATTGGTGACATGTTGTGGAAATGGGGGAAATATGATATGAGGAAGTATCAGATGCTGAAGAGACCGGAGGCTGGGATAAACTATCATGATGAACAGTCTGAAAAGTACTTGTTGCAGATGAAACTGGAATAGTGACAGTAATAGGAGTTGAATTGATAGAGGGAGCAACTGGAGATATAGTAGAACATGAGAACATGCCAGTCTTGAAGGGAAACAATTGTTCATCAAAGATAACATGTCGTGAGACATAGATTTTATGAGTCACCGGATCAAAGCATCTATAACCACTATGATTGAGACTATAGCCCAGAAATACACACAGGTTGCTCTTTGTATCCAGTTTGTGAGATGAGTAGGGCTGCAACCAAGGATAGCAAGCACAACCAAAGGCCTTGAGATTATGATAATTAGGAAGTGCTTTGAACAACTCCCAATGACTAATAGAAGATGATTGAGGAAGCAGTCTATTGATAAGATACACTGCAGTTTGAAAGGCCTCTATCCAGAATTTTGTTTCTAAACCACTCTGAATAAAAAGAGTCCTGCCCATTTCAACAACATGCCTATGTTTCATCTCGGCACACCCATTATGTTTAGGTGTATGAGGGCAACTTAGTTGGTGTGTAATACCTTGTTCATTAAGAAAGCCCTGAAAATCCTTGCTTAAAAACTCACCACCAGAGTCATATCGTAGACATTATATTTTACAATCAAAGAACTTTTGAACTTTGTGAACAAAAGTCTTGAAGACTGAGTAAACATCTGATTTGTAGAACATTGGATATAACCAGCTGTATTTTGTGTAATCATCTACTACAATGAGGTAATATTTGTAACCAGTACATGAGGAAGTGGGAGACGGTCCCCAAACATCAGTGTGTAGTAGATGAAATGACCTAGTGGAAGTACAAGGCAAAGTGGAAAATGGTAGTCTAGAAGCCTTCCCCAACTTACAATCAATACAAATAGACATTGTATGGACAGAACCAATTACAGGTAACTGATTTTTATTCATAACATTATGTAAAACTAGACTCGAAGGATGACCTAGATGTTTATGCCATATATGAGCATCCGCTTTAGTAATCATCAAGGCATGAGGAAAGAGAGCAATGCCAGAAGTGCCATTAGATGCATCCAGTAGAAAAGATATAAGCCACCTTCATAGGGGCCTTGGAAGAGCATCTTCCCAGTTGTTAGGTCCTTTATATAGAACCCAAACAGATCAAAAGTCAGAGAAGCCCAATTATCACAGACAAACTTGTAAACAGATAACAAGTTATGTGAAGCTTTTGGTACTAACAACACATCATTGACTTTAAATGTAGCATTCATAGTGCGAATTAAAGCAAATCCAGTGTGAGAAATACACAGACCTTTGCCATTACCAACAAAGAGTTGATCATTTCCAGTGTAGGGAATGGCAGAATTGAGAGAAGCTGGATTCGGTGTCACATGATGAGATGCACCACTGTCAGTTAACCAATAACTTGGTGGAGGAGAAGTAGCAGCAGTCATGCCAATGGGAGGTCCAGTGTGTGATCTTTGAGAGGCAAACTGAGAGAGCCTCTCACAATTGAGAGCTTTATGACCAGATTTGAGGCATAACTGACATTGAAGAAACCTTCCAGAATAGAAAGTATTGGTGTGCTGACCAAAACCTGTGGATCTTGAATTAGGACCAGGTTCAAGAAGACCACCAGAGGTGTTATTATTGGTGCGATAGCCTCCAAAGTTGCGATTTTGATTATATCGATTACGATTCTAAAATCGGCCTCAAGAATTGCCTCTGTAAGTGTTGCCACCAGAAGATCCTTGTTGAGCCGTATAAGCATGAAATGGTGCGGGTGAAGAAGAAAAAGCTCTGGTCTTTCGTTTCTGAAGAGATATCTCCTTACTAAGAAGTAATCCATGGAGTTCATCAGTATTGGCAGCTTCAGTTCTTGTTTCAATAGAGTCAACAAAGGAGTCATACTCATCAGAGAGGCCATAAAGCATGTAGGCAACAAGATCAGATTCAGAAATCGAATCACCAGCCGCAGTGAGTTTGTCATAAATCTCCTTGAGAGAATTGAGATAATCAGTCATCGAGGAGTCTCTTTTCTAGATAGTTTGGATCTTCGAGCGTAAGCTGTAGATATGAGTGTGAGAAGCACCAGAGAAACAACGCTCGAGAGATTGCTAGAGAGATCTGGAATCATCCATGCCAACTATCAAGGGAAGAAGATCCTCAGATAAGGTTGAATTGATCCAAATCATCAAGATTTGATCTCGTTCACACCAAGTCTCATACGCTGGATTAGAAACTCGAGATCCAGAAGAATCAAGCACAAATTGAGGAGGACACACATCAGTGCCATTGACAAGCCCTAAAGGCTTGAATCACTTCAGAAGAAGCATGAAAAGACTGCACCAAGTGATGTAATTGTGACGAGTGAGTTTCATCGCCACCATACCGGTAATATTTTGAACAGTAATCGAAGAGAGGGATTGAGTTGACGAATCTGTAACAGCGACATGCGAGCCAGAGGAAGCAGCCGGAGAAGAAGAGTTGTCTGAGGGCGTCGCCATTAGAAGAGCAAGATTAGAGAAAAAATTGAAGAAATTAAAGATAAGATCTGTTTGGAAGACGAGAAACGTTGAGAAAATTCAAGAAAATGGAAGCGGTGGATCTAAGTCGGTGGACTATGGCGAAGACACCATGTAGAAACTCATATCTCTGCAGAGGAAAGGTCAGAGAAAAGAGAGAAAGGGAATTGTAGAGAGATAAGCTATTGATTAGAATGATTTCATTACACCAACAAAATGTGTACAATCCAATATAAATAGATACAATTAGTTATGTAACCAACTCCTCTAACAACTATGACTTAACAACTAAGAAATCTTTTAATCAGATATAGACTTAGTTGGTGGTCTTATTGTATCCTTAACAGTGTGAGTCTGTCATCGGTCGCCTTGAAGATGGTGCTAGCCGGAATGGCGATGGTGGTGCTATGAGTTTCTTAGAAAGGGAGGGTGAGTGAGAGAGCTAACAGAGAGAGACGAGGAGACTACGGGAAGAGAGTTCGAGAGTGTGGGAGACAAGGTGCCACGGGGCAAGAGATGAAAAGAGAGTTGAGGCGTGGGCCCCACATGCCACAAAAATCTCACCAAATAAAATATTAAATAATAATATAATAATATAATAATTATGAGAAATATATAAATAGTAATTTTTACAAAAGTATTTTTCGGATTCGTAGTTCCGTAAAACCTTCACCGTGACTCCGATTTCGATTACGCTTGCGCCTACACATTCGTATCGTCGAGTACTTTGAGAATAAAGTAAAATAATAGCTCATACGCATCACAAAATGACGGTCAACAAAAGTCAACAATCTCGCCTCTATGAGCATTTTCGTCAATTCACTCTTTTAAAATTATCAAAATCGTAAGATTAGAGACGGGTTGTTACAATCCTTTTCATGGGTAATAAAGATTCCAGAATTATTGACGCAACCAGATGTATCAAGTAAAATTGAACGATAATTCTTCACTACAAAACAATTAAAAAATCGTACAAGTCACTAGCTAGGAAGAAAGAGAGAAAACTCATGATTATTGAATAATAAAAAGGGAGTTTTAATGAAAAGGGCTTGAACCAACTTTTTCTTAACCAAAAACCATTAACAACTTTTATTTAACGAAAAGGGCTTGACATTTAATGAAAAGGACACAAGTAACATATAACAGGCCAAAAAAAAAGAAAGATCCCACGGGCTGGAGCTAAGCCCAGCATGCATCATCAAAATTTTCTTCCAGCTTTGCCCCTAACAGATGTTAACCAAAATCTGTTAATACAACTTCACGTCGAAACACCCCACCCCCACTTTTTATTTAAAAGTTGTTTTTAGAACCTTAATTAGTGAGCCGGTGGGACCCCCTTTCTATTTTTGTTCCGGGTCTCTCTCTCTCTTTTCCCTCACTTATCTTCGTTCTGTCTCGAACACACTCTCCCTCTCCTGAGCTTTCTTCATTTTCACAGCTCTCCCTCTATCTGCACTCTCTCTTCCTCTCGGTGCTATCCTATCCGACAAGAACACCCCCACATCACCCAGTTCGAAGGCACCACCATCATCATCAATCTCCTCTCCCTCCGTCTGCATGGTCGACAAACCCGAGAACCCTCCGGCGAGTTCTTTCCTTTTTCCGGTTATGTTTTGAAGACGAGAATGGCGCGGGGGAAACTCACCCATACTTTCCGGCGGACCCTTGACCTTCGAGGACTTTTCCGTTCGTACACGACCGTTTCACGGTGAAACAAGGGTATATTATTACTCCCTTATCTTCCATCTTCATTTTAATGTATAGTTCGGAGCCTAAAGACTATGTTTGCAGTCGGCCGGAGCTAGGAAAGCTCCGACATTCTTCTCCGGTCCACACCCGGCCTTCAGGCCACACCTAGACCATCGGGCCTCTGGCCCTTTCCTCATTTTCCAAATCAGGCCTTTTGGGCCGTGTGTGTGTGTTGTGTGTGTTGGATTGGATGTACGTGTGTGTGCTGTCGAGTGTGTGTGTGTTGTGTGTGTGCTGTCGAGTATGTGTGTGTTGTGTGTGTGTACCGTGTGTGGTGTAGTGCATGCATGTGTGTGTTGTGTGTATGAAGCGTGTACGTAAACTAGTACTGTCACTATTTCGTAAACTAGTACTGTCACTATTTCGTAAACTAAGCACTGACTATTTTTCAAACCAAACACTAGTCTTATCACTGTTTCGTAAACTAAGCACTGACTATTTCTTAAACAAAAAACTAACTATTTCGTAATAGTACTATCACTATTTCGTAAACTAAATAGACTATTTATTAAACCAAGTAATAGTACTATCACTATTTCGTAAACTAAGCACTGACTATTTTTCAAACCAAACACTAGTATTATCACTGTTTCGTAAACTAATACTGTCACTATTTCGTAAACTAAGCACTGACTATTTCTTAAACAAAAAACTAACTATTTCGTAATAGTACTATCACTATTTCGTAAACTAAATAGACTATTTATTAAACCAAGTAATAGTACTGTCACTATTTCGTAAACTAAGCACTGACTATTTTTCAAACCAAACACTAGTCTTATCACTGTTTTGTAAACTAGTACTGTCACTATTTCGTACACTAAGCACTGACTATTTCTTAAACAAAAAACTAACTATTTCGTAATAGTACTATCACTATTTCGTAAACTAAATAGACTATTTATTAAACCAAGTAATAGTACTATCACTATTTCGTAAACTAAGCACCGACTATTTTTCAAACCAAACACTAGTATTATCACTGTTTCGTAAACTAATGTTGTCACTATTTCGTAAACTAAGCACTGACTATTTCTTAAACAAAAAACTAACTATTTCGTAATAGTACTATCACTATTTCGTAAACTAAATAGACTATTTATTAAACCAAGTAATAGTACTATCACTATTTCGTAAACTAAGCACTGACTATTTTCAAAAACCAAACCAAAACCAAACACTAGTATTATCACTGTTTCGTAAACTAGTACTCTCACTATTTCGTAAACTAAATAGACTATTTATTAAACCAAGTAATAGTATTATCACTATTTCGTAAAGTAAGCGCTAACTATTTTGTGGCATTGTAACTGGAGTTGGTATTATTATCTTGCCAAACACCACCAGGTGGGTTAACTGCGGCTTGAAAAGTCATGGTCGAGATCATCGTAGCCACAACCATCAGCATGTCACCTATCTCCTCCACCCACTCACACGGATTTCTCAACCATTCCATCAATTTTATCCAGCACCTCCTCGCAAGCTTTGGTTCCTTTTTCGATGATGCTCCTCGTTTGCGAAGCTTCTTTTTCTTCTTTGCCCCTCTTGGATTTGGTGATTCAACAGCAGCAGCGGCAACATCTGAGTTAGCCTTATCATTTTCCTTATTTTCCCTTCTGATTAATCCTGCGTCTATCAAAATCTGTTGAATTTCTAAGCTTGTTCTAAACTCATCTCTTGCAATGCTACTGTACTCTGAGATGTCTAACATGGTCGGAAACGTCCCATTCACACCAATTGCTTCTGCTCTTATAGCATCAACGGAAAGCAGGTAACGTATAGTCTGTAAATAAATATATGCACTTCATTAATATGGTGGAAATTATGCTCCGAGGGAAACAAACAAGGGAAAGCGCACGCATAAACTAAGTTAATCTCAGATTACTAAACTTTATTGGTTTTTAACATTTGATACATCAATTTTTTTCGTCTCAGTTTGGTACTTAACGTCATAATTAATTATGAGAAACTTTCATACATCCGTTAAGTTTTTCATCAGACCCTCCATTAATTGATGATGTGGCACTCACATAGACCATCAATGCCACGTCAATATGAGTGCACGTGAATATAAAAACATTTTAAGAAATTAAAATTAAAAATTAAAAAAATTAAAAATTAGAAAACTAAAATACTAAAATCCTAAAAGGGTGAAATCAAAAGAAAAAGAGGTCCACGAAGGTCTCCGACGACCACCACGGAAGATTCCAAGCCTAACTGATCGACGTTTGGCCTCTTTGTGGAGGATCTTGGATGTGCAGACGGCCAAGCTATCGACAACCACTACGGGAAACACGGGCAATTGGGTTGGGTTCGGATTTCTAGATGCCCAATAAAAAACAAACACGAGGTTCCTAACCCATTCGAGACTGAGCTTTCCGTCGGCCGGCCAGCCAATTGGAGCTTTTGGATTAGGCCGCAGAGACGATGGGTTGTGTTCGGATTCGGAATTAGTAACGGCGAAAGACGTCGAATCGATGACCGGCAGCGGTGCTGCTGCTAATACATCTAATGCAGATGGACGAAATTCTTTCTTTTATTCCAGTTGCAGATCTAGGGATGGGAAACCCATATGCAGCGCAAAAAGGAAGTGAATTCATTCCATCGCCGCCCATGTGCGTTAAGGTAAAGTTGACAAATCACCATGTTATTTTGTTTGGGCTATTTTATTTGGGCTGATATAAAGTGGGCTTTGTACTAACCATTAAATAAACTTCCAATGTGGTTTTTGGTTAAAAACTAAAGTTTTCAAGGCCCTTTTGGTTAGTTTTCCTTAATAAAAAAGAGTACAAATTTAAAGCCAAGATGACCTAGTTGTAATGTTCTTAACCCTAGAAACCCTAGTATATTAAAACGTCCTAAAATATTAAAATCCGAATTAAATATAGTAAACGACTTATTCATATTCTGTCTGAACTCATTGTTCCATCTTGTATATCTTGTCGTTCTCTTCAATCTTAACATCACGAAAAGTCCAAAACATCCACTTTCGAGGTATAGCGTCAACAAAAAACCTATAACACGTGAATTACCAATTCTCCAATCATTTTTTTAATTGCTCTCTGCTTTTTATTTTTTTATGTAATAACCTAATTTTTGTCCTACATCAAATCTTATGAATTATAATAAGCTAAGTCATAAGACTCATAACCCAGAAGTGAGTCTCCAAAGATTAAGACATGTGCTTAAGGAAATCATAAATGATTTTGAGTCATGTGCTTCAGAAGAAAACTTATTAATTGATTAATGAAGATTTGGAGGATGTGGTGCAGGCACAATATATTCGTCAGATCGAACACTGCTCATCAATTTAATTGAATGGGGAACTGAAACAGGGGAATATGCTGTCTAAGAACTGATTAGTACTAATTAGCAGACATAATATGAGATTAAGAGATCATGTAGCAAACCAAGAGATCTGCATGATCAATTTTCTCATTGAAGTGCACAATATCACAATTACTTAACACACCTCGTTCTTTATAAATCATAGGCTTAGTATGGCTCACCATCAACATTATTGATACTATTTTTAACTTAATCATTTATTATTAGGTGTGGAGTTTTATTTTCTAAAATAAAATAAAAATGATAAATTAGATTCTCATATTTAACTTTCAAAGTCATTGTCATGTATTAGTGCTAATATTGCCCAATTATCTTACTATCATTCAATATGAGATGTGACTAGAGAAACTGAAATGTAGAGTCTAAATCCGGCGAAATGCAAAACAAAAATTGTAATGCAACTTACACATAGGGATTAATTCACAAACGCGACTTCAAGTTTTTATTGGCACAATTGTAATTTTGCCACTCAATTAAGTAAAAGAATCAAGAGCTTGCACAACAAACTATTTTTATGCTTTCTAGACTACATGTTGTCTATTCTATATTACTTAATCATTGAACATAATTTATACCTAGTTCTAATTAATTAAGGTTGAACTTGACAAATGCAGGAGCAAGAATCGAACCTTAGCACTGAGATGACACAATTATTTAAAACTCAGACTTAATTGTATATCAGAGTGACAAGTACTGCACCATTTCCAATATCCACCAGGTCCTTGCCTTTGTATATTCGTGTGGCAAATATGCAGCAAAGATTAAGTATGAGACGAATAGGTAAGAGATATTACTCTCTTTATGCCTTGAACGAGTTGTAGAACATTGATTCCGGGTTTTTATCTTCTAAATGGTTGTAAAGATACATTTATATTGAAGTGAGTTTGTGAGGGTAGTTTAGGTAGTAAATTTGGGTTTAAAGTGATATTAATAGTTTAGTTAAAAGTAATACGGGCATTGTTAAAAAAAAAATGAAAAAAAGAAGAGAGAGGGTAATATGACTGTAGAGAGTAAGTTGGGTGTAGAAAAAGATATATGGGTTTGAATAAAAATTTCCTTACTTGAAAGTGAAACACATTTGTTGCCTTTTTTGAGCCAAAATAACCACATATCAAAGAGAAAACTCTCTGATACAACCGTTCCCAAAAAAATCAAAACGAAGAGCATCTAAAGCAAAATGAGGAACATGATGCTCCCACAAAGGACAACCAGTTATTAGAAGATCCTGACGAGCAAAGGCATCAGTAACAAAGTTTGCCTCCCTAAAGATAATACATATTTGTTGATGATGGCTGGTTCTTTTAGCTAAGCCTTATTTTTGAGTGGCCATAATAATAATCTGTGTTTAGTCGTACTTTTTTTCACCTCAGTTGGTGGTTAATTGGTTATGTTTTAACCTTGTATATTGGTCTTATTGTAACCTCACATCTGTGCTGGAGAATAGTTGGTTTGGCTCCTCCTTCCTTTCGGGAGTGAGCTTCCTTGGTATATCTGTAACACATCTCGACTCGGAATGTCCACTAGGACTCCGAATCGAGCTGTGCTGGCCAACACCTGGAAGGTGATGAAGCCATAAAGTTTAGTGATGTGGAAAATGTGAATAAATTTAAACCTACAAGTGCCTACATATAAGAGTGCGTTGTGAGTGGGAATGAACCCATTTCACACGTGATGCAGAGCATAAGTACAGTACAGTAAGATAGGGTGAGAATTATATCATCGAAGGTAATTGTCTACACCAATTGTCTACACCAAGATTGCCAAGAATCTTCGTCGATAAGAAAGCTCAGTTACTAAAACCTGGAGGGGCAAAAAATAAGGGTGAGTGGGCTTGAAAATAAAGTTTTATAAAAACCTTTCTGAAAACATTGTAACCCCTCGCTGTAAAACAAGTATAGTTTCCAGAAAATCATACTACGTATAAGTATGAAATCAAATGCAAATCAACAGTAAATCCAGAAGTATGCCACATCATAATATCTCAACAGTAATATAAGTAAAATCAGGTGTTCAATAAATCTATACTAGCATCAATGTTTTAAAAGTCTCGCCTCAAAGCGCGCCTAGGCGCCTTGTGAGGCTGGGCTTAAGGGTTGCTGCCTCTGTTTTGAGGGAGTGGGCGGAAGGCGCCTCCGGAGCCGCCTAGGAGCGCCTCAAGGGATTTTTTTTTATTTTTTTTATTTTTTTATTTATTAATACTCTCAAACCCAAATTTTGGGTAGGGTTTTAACAGCCTCATACCTCTTCCTTGCACTATCATCTCTCTGCCTTTTTTCTGATTTTTATTTTTTTATATAATGGATGTGTGTGCTGTCTGGGTGCATTGTTATGTGTATGCTCATTGTGCTTTTCATCCTCTATTATATATATAATATAATATATGTATATATATATATGTGTGTGTATATGTATTTATAATATATGTGTGTGCTCAGGGTGATTATTGATTAATAATCTTCTTCTTTTTTAATGTAAAATATGTGTATGCTCAGTGTATATATTAAAAAATTTAGGTCTCGTGATGCTTCGCCTCACGCCTAGGCTGGGCTATCCCTCGGACGCCTCGCCCACGCCTCACACTTTTAATACATTGACTAGCATACAAGTTGGAGTCGCCTAATGCAACCTGTACGACTGAACTGATGCTTATCAATCTATGCTAGCACACGAGTTGGAGTTACCTAATGCAACCTGTACGACAGGACTGGGTGTAATCGTAATATACACTCTAGTGCTACAATCACGTGAAGACTGGCGCTATTCGCGGTCACCTTCGAGTCGGAGTTGCCTAATGCAACCTATACTACAAAACTGGCACCTACTTGGATCCAAGGTGAGCGTGCGGTGCGGAGGTGAACATACACATGAAAGACTGGCCCTAGCCCTGGGCGAGCACTAACACTGAGGTGCAGTAATGATGAGCTAACTACATAAATATAAGCATGCAATAACGATTCAATAATTCCAGACTACATAAATATAAGCATGAAATAACGATTCAATAATTCTAGTCAACATACTAACATTCATAGCCGTAGGTATAATTATGGCATCAAAGATTATAAGTATACCTTTGCATCCCGTATGATGTAGCATATTTCATAAATTCCGTCATTTCGCTAATTCTTATAAACTTTAGTCTAATACAGGCGTACGTAAGAAATTCTTTACACACACACACACACACACACACACACACACTATAAAAAGGAAAAGACCCACCCACTTGAAGTCTGTGCTATAACTCCCTAGCACGAATATCGAGGCATCAAGAACGATCGTTGCCTAGAACAAATATCAAATCACGTCTCAGAATTCTTAACGGTAGAACACATAACTTACATAAAACACATCCCCAAGGACGTTCTAAAAATGATTTGAAACCCATTGACCAAAAGTCAACCTTGAATTTCCGATCCGTAACTTTTCAAGAGTTTCAATAAGCTTCTAGAACAACATCCTAAAGTTTCGGAACGATTCACCGGTCAGATCTCCGCCAATCGCTAAAATTAAGTGGTGGCCAACTTTTAGATTTCCAAACTTCGAAAACCCATCCGCGAAGATCCGTATGTTAGATTCCCAATCCATCAATTCCTAATATTCTTAAATATTAAGTACTATTACATATTAAAGTTTGGTGACAATCCAATGGTCGGATCATCGAATCATATAATAACCAAGTGGCGGCCCTTAACGAAAATATAATCAAATAATGGAATTTTGTGAACTGGATGTCTAATGTTAAATCTGGGCACCCATTTTAGCCTAGGGAGGTCAAGTGGTGTCTTTGCCCACGTGCCGCCGCACGCGGTGGCCGGCCACCCCGACTCGCCGGAAAAATCAACTGTTTCAAAAAATTACCAAATTTCACAGAAATGAAGATCTCAATGAGTAAAGTAAGTTTTATACCTGTGGCCAAGTCCAATTTGGCCGGGAAAAGCTCCAATTTGTCTTGTCGGAAACCCTAGATTCGGGTGTTCTTGATTCAACTCCAAAACAGCTCTGCCACCCCCAAACTTGTTTGGGCTTTGTTCCTGGGCTCATGAGGATGCTATAGGTGGTGGTGATCGAGGGAAATTGTTTCAGAATTGGTGGATCGCTGGAAAACTT
This sequence comes from Cotoneaster glaucophyllus, assembly GCA_036320875.1. NCBI lineage: Eukaryota > Viridiplantae > Streptophyta > Magnoliopsida > Rosales > Rosaceae > Cotoneaster > Cotoneaster glaucophyllus. The sequence goes on along the minus strand of CM070064.1, from coordinate 13,734,347 downwards.
TCCTTGCACCCACAAGTGCGGTTTCATGAAATCGGAGCTAATTTTCATCAAATTTTGGGTGTAAAGGGAAGAGAGAACATTGGGGAATGTTATCTAGGTGGTTAGATGATGTGGTTCGCCGGAAAATTGGCCGGGAAACCATCGGTTTCTATGGTTCTCGCGGGTCGGGTCGCATGGGTCAAGGGAGACCCAGGTTGGGTTCCCTCTGTTCTTCTTCTCTCATTTCCCTCTTGTTCTCCTTCCTGATTCGTTCCTCACTTCTCCCTTTCCTCTTCATTGGTCGCCTATTCCCCTGTCTTCTCCGATTGGGCAGCATCCCTCTTCTTCCTATTTTCTTTTCTTCTTTCATTCTCTCATCCGTCCCTCTCCCTCAACTAATATTAAATAATAATGTTAAAATAATAATATAATAATGATAAGAAATATATAAAATAATAAATAGTAATCTTTACAAAAGTACTTTTCGGATTTGTAGTTCCGTAAAACCCCTATCGTACTTCCAGTTTCGATTCAGATTACGCTTACGCGTTCATCCTATCGAGAACTTCGAGAGTACGGTAAAATAGTAGTTCATACGCGTCATCAACTAACAGTCAACGAAAGTCAATAATCTCGCATCTAGGGCATCTTCGTCAATTCACGCTTTTAAAAATTAATAAAACTGTAAAAGTAGGGACAGGTTGTCACAATCTGCTTTGCCCTTGGAATGAAATTTCAATGACCAAAAACAATAAAAAAAAAACCATTTTTCTGCTGGGCAGTCTGGGCGTCGTCACGTACAACCGTTTTTCTCTTTGAAGAAAAATTCCATAAGACATTACTCGTCACCAGTTTAAACATTTTAGGTTAATAGAAACACAAATCAAGTTAAAATACAGTAGAAGTAAAGGAAACAGAAAAAACTGAGCAAACCTTCAACTATGGAGTATACCGTTTGAGGCATGTCACTTACACAGCGCATTTCTGTCAAATGAGTTTCGAAACGAAAAGCTGTACAGAAAAAAAGAAAAACAAAACTACATTTTGGTAGACTGACCCCTTTAAATAAACCTAAAATTCTCAAATTAATCCTCATCAAGCATATCACCATTGGGGTTAATTAGTTCTCTCATCGTCTACTCTTTGTCCCCAAAAATGGTGAATCCCGCCCTGATCAGAGCTATTGTTGGCATTATTGGTCAGTAATTCTAATTGGCATTTGGGCTTACTTTCTATTTTATTTTATTATCCCCATTTTTTTCATTAATTCTAGCTTTCTAGCTTCTGGTTTTCTTGCCTTTTTTCTAATGTTTGCGGGGTTTTAAATTTTTAATACACTATTAGTTATCATCAAATTTCAAAAAAAAAAAAAAAAAGTACTCGGAATGCATGCATGTGCATGGAGGAGAAAGTCTTCTGAAGGGAGTGTCGTGTTTGACAGCACTTCACGTAACAGTCCCTTACAATAAGAGAATTTTTATATATATGTGGATTTCACTTCCTGTCACATGAGAAAGATTTCCTATTCAAATTCAGACATGTCGTCCTCTTATCGTCCTCTCTCTAGTTATGCATATGGGGCAAACTAACAAGTTTTGCAACTTAAAAAAAACATACATAAATACGAGCTATTCGAATGGTTAATTAATGAGATATACATCTAGCTAACCTACATTTTCTCTTGTTCCTTCCTGCACAGGAAACATCATCTCTTTTGGATTATTTATCTCCCCTGTAAATCTCTCTCTCTCTCTCTCTCTCTCTCTCTCTCTCTCTCTCATGTCCACATACTTAATTATAAATATAAATGTGTTAAATGATGAATTCGTTTCTTTACCCTATATGGTGAATGGAAATATTGCAGCCCAACATTTGTGAAAATCATCAAGCAAAAATCAGTTGGTGAATTCAAGCCGGATCCTTATATAGCAACTTTGCTTAACTGTGCTTTGTGGTTCTTCTATGGCTGCCCAAACGTCCATCCAGACAGCCTTCTTGTCCTCACAATCAATGGCACTGGTTTGGTCATCGAATTAATCTATATTGCTATCTTCTTAGCATACTCTCCTGGGAAAAAACGGGTAAGTAACACCATAAAATAATAATGTCAAAGTCGTCAAATTTGATTTATGAATTAATTTACTTAACGTCCGTATCTTATTAATTTATCTGTTTTCTTTTCTTTCAGCGAAACATTATCACTGCTCTTCTCGTTGAAGGTGCCTTCTTTGCCATTGTGGTTTTCGTTACTCTACACTTCTTTAAGCTCCCTCAAATTCGGTCTATGATAATTGGGATCTTATGTATTGTCTTCAACATCATTATGTATGCCTCACCCTTGACAGTCATGGTACGTACGAATCACTAATTTTCATAAATTATTCCACGTTTTGAGTGTTTAGACAATGTTTGGATGGTGAAAAAGATTTCATTACTTTAATTATTTGGTTTGTAGAAAATGGTGAGACAAAGAGCGTCAAGTACATGCCGTTTTCGCTCTCGCTCGCCAACTTCTGTAATGGAATTGTCTGGTCCATCTATGCAGTATTCCTTAAACTGGATCCATATATTCTGGTAATTAATTAAAATTGTAAACAAAGGGCACGTTTGTTTGACAGGATTAAGAAGGACTGGACTGGACTAGTCTATATACAATGTTTGGTGCACACCGGGATTAGCTTTAATGAGCTTAGGGGGGATTTGCTGGGACTAAGGGGGGGATTAGCCGTTCTTAACGAGGGATCCCAATTTCGGGCGGATTCGTAAGCCAGATAAACATCTCATCCCTGCGTCTGCCCTCGGTCGCAACCTTCTCGTCTTCCCACATCGTTCTCATCGTTCCCTCGTCTTCCCACATCGTTCTCATCGCTGCGTTTGCCCTCGGTCGTCGTCCTTGCCGTGCTCCCTCATCGTCGTCCTCCTCACCCTCATCGCTGCGTCTTCGCGTAACAGCATCTGCTCGCCCTCATCTGCCTCGAGTTGTCTGGTAAGCTTCGAATCTTGGATTTTTTTCGTCGATTTGTGTGGATTTGTTTGTGATATTAACTGAGATTTATATGATTTTGTTGTTTTGGGTTTGAGAAATTCATAATATACATAGACCTCTGCAGTTGAACAAATTAGGGTTTTCATATTTAGGTGAAATTAAGATTAGAATTTGGGGTTTTCATAAGATGAGATGGAATTTGGGGTTTTCAACAATGGGAGTGTCTGTGCGTGTGTGTGTGTGTGTGTGTTTCTGTACTCTCTGTGCGTGTGTGTGTGTGTGTGTGTCTGTGCGTGTGTGTCTGTGCGTGTGTGTGGGTGTGTATGTCCGTGTGTGTGTTAGTGTGAGTATGTGTGTGTGTTAGTGTGAGTGTGAATGTGAGTATGTGTGTGAGTGTGTATGTCCGTGTGTGTGTGTTAGTGTGAGTGTGTGTGTGTGTTAGTGTGAGTGTGAATGTGAGTATGTGTGTGAGTGTGTATGTCCGTGTGTGTGTGTTAGTGTGAGTGTGTGTGTGTGTGTTAGTATGTGTGACTGTGTGTGTGTGTGTGTTAGTATGTGTGTGTGTTTGTGTGCGAGTGTGAGTGTGTGAGTGTGTATGTCCGTGTGTGTGAGTGTGTATGTTCGTGTGTGTGTGTTAGTGTGAGTGTGTGTGTGTGTGTGTGTTAGTATGTGTGACTGTGTGTGTGTGTTAGTATGTGTGTGTGTTTGTGTGTGAGTGTGAGTGTGTGAGTGTGTATGTCCGTGTGTGTGTGTTAGTGTGAGTGTGTGTGTGTGTGTGTGTGTGTGTTAGTGTGAGTGTGAATGTGAGTATGTGTGTGAGTGTGTATGTCCGTGTGTGTGTGTTAGTGTGAGTGTGTGTGTGTGTTAGTATGTGTGACTGTGTGTGTGTGTTAGTGTGAGTGTGTGTGTGTGTTAGTATGTGTGACTGTGTGTGTGTGTTAGTGTGAGTGTGTGTGTGTTAGTATGTGTGACTGTGTGTGTGTGTGTTAGTATGTGTGTGTGTTTGAGTGTGAGTGTGTGTGTGTGAGTGTGTATGTCCGTGTGTGTGAGTGTGTATGTCCGTGTGTGTGAGTGTGTATGTCCGTGTGTGTGAGTGTGTATGTCCGTGTGTGTGAGTGTGTATGTCCGTGTGTGTGTGAGTGTGTATGTCCGTGTGTGTGAGTGTGTATGTCCGTGTGTGTGTGTTAGTGTGAGTGTGTGTGTGTGTTAGTGTGAGTGTGAATGTGAGTATGTGTGTGAGTGTGTATGTCCGTGTGTGTGTGTTAGTGTGAGTGTGTGTGTGTGTTAGTATGTGTGATTGTGTGTGTGTGTGTTAGTATGTGTGTGTGTTTGTGTGTGAGTGTGAGTGTGTGAGTGTGTATGTCCGTGTGTGTGAGTGTGTATGTCCGTGTGTGTGTGTTAGTGTGAGTGTGTGTGTGTGTTAGTGTGAGTGTGAATGTGAGTATGTGTGTGAGTGTGTATGTTCGTGTGTGTGTGTTAGTGTGAGTGTGTGTGTGTGTTAGTATGTGTGACTGTGTGTGTGTGTGTTAGTATGTGTGTGTGTTTGTGTGTGAGTGTGAATGTGTGAGTGTGTATGTCCGTGTGTGTGAGTGTGTATGTCCGTGTGTGTGTGTTAGTGTGAGTGTGTGTGTGTGTGTGTTAGTGTGAGTGTGAATGTGAGTATGTGTGTGAGTGTGTATGTCCGTGTGTGTGTGTTAGTGTGAGTGTGTGTGTGTGTTAGTATGTGTGACTGTGTGTGTGTGTTAGTGTGAGTGTGTGTGTGTGTTAGTATGTGTGACTGTGTGTGTGTGTGTTAGTATGTGTGTGTGTTTGAGTGTGAGTGTGTGTGTGTGAGTGTGTATGTCCGTGTGTGTGAGTGTGTATGTCCGTGTGTGTGTGTTAGTGTGAGTGTGTGTGTGTGTGTTAGTGTGAGTGTGAATGTGAGTATGTGTGTGAGTGTGTATGTTCGTGTGTGTGTGTTAGTGTGAGTGTGTGTGTGTGTGTGTTAGTATGTGTGACTGTGTGTGTGTGTGTTAGTATGTGTGTGTGTTTGTGTGTGAGTGTGAGTGTGTGAGTGTGTATGTCCGTGTGTGTGTGTTAGTGTGAGTGTGTGTGTGTGTTAGTGTGAGTGTGAATGTGAGTATGTGTGTGAGTGTGTATGTCCGTGTGTGTGTGTTAGTGTGAGTGTGTGTGTGTGTTAGTATGTGTGACTGTGTGTGTGTGTGTGTGTTAGTATGTGTGTGTGTTTGTGTGTGAGTGTGAGTGTGTGAGTGTGTATGTCCGTGTGTGTGTGTGTGTGTGTGTTAGTATGTGTGACTGTGTGTGTGTGTTAGTGTGAGTGTGTGTGTGTGTTAGTGGGAAGAGGATGCAAATGGTAACTGAAGCTTTAGTTCAAGGTACTGCAGATCATAGTGACATAGCTAATGAACTTGAAGCAATGGGTCTCTCTCCTATGGATCAAATTGATGCATTGTCTCTTATTTTGGATAAACCAAAAAATGTGGGAGTGTTCAGGGCAATCAAATCGGAACTCAAGAAAGTGTTCGTCCAAAGGCTTTTAAGCGACAAAGCAAGCGGATGAGTATTTTGGCTAATGTTAACATGGATGTATTTTATTAATCGTACAGTCTTATGTTATGGCTTATAACTTAGCTTTGCACTAGTATTTTGGCTAATGTTAACTAGCCATTTTGTAAATTATGGAGATCTATTTTGGCTAATGTTAACTAGGATTTTCTAAATTATGGAGATCTTCTTATGTACTTGTATTTGTTGAAGTTGCATGTATTGGGCACTATTATTTTTCTTCTTTTGGGTGATAGAGTTTAAACCAAGCTACATTTGCAAATTAAACTCAACTATTTATAAATAGTATGTCCCAACTATAGTATGTCCCAATTCTATTAGCAGGTAATAGAAACAAAACAATTGTCCTTTTTTTTTAAGATTCATAATATAAATGGCAAAAATATGCTCCAATTAACCCATATCATGAGATTTGTAGCATTACTCTATTACACAATGGCAAAAATTTGTAGTCCTAGTCTAAGCAAACACAAATCTGGTGAACAGTACTGTTTTTATTATCCTGCTTCTTAGTCCAACACTGCACCAAACGCTTCACTAAGTTAGTCCAGCTTAGTCCAGTCTAAGCCAGTCCAGCTTAGTCCCGGCAGCTAGTCCAGTCCGAGACAGTCCGGCGCAACAAACGCACCCAAAAAGTTTTCAATTTATCCTCAAAGAACTAGAAAATACCTTTTATTTTGATTTCTTGTGATTAATTAACCTTTTTTTTTTTTGAGTTTTAACGAACACTCCCGGTACTGTTCACTTTTAACGAAAAACCATATTTTTACCTTTACCTGATACTATTCACTATACCTTTAAAAATGGGCTTTTCGTTAAAAGGGAAGTTTTTTTTTTTGGATTTTTCATTAGTTTTTTTTTTTTTTTTCTGAATAATTTGGTAGTTTCCAAATGCTTTGGGATCGCTTTCCGGCTTGGTGCAGCTCATCTTGTATGCAACCTACTATAAGACCACTAATTGGGATGAGGATGATGAAAAGCCAAAATCTGATGTTCAAATCTCTAATGTTTAGAGACAGACACAAAATAATGTGTCTCGTAATATAAAAATCTTCAGTCATGTAATCACATTCAATTTGAACACTTCATATGTACATATTCCGCAGGAAATGGGGCAGTTTGGCCAAAAAAAAAACATTTTGTGAAGAGATGATTGTTTACAACCATCTTCAGCTTATATATGTACAAAAATGTTACTCTTATCACACTTTTATACTACATTTGTACCACCTCTTCAATAGAGATGAGAACCACATGATTTGGTGAGCCCTACCTCTATTAAAGAAGTGGTACAAATGTGATATGAAAAAATATGATAAGTATAGCATTACTCATATATGTATATGTGCTATCGCTAAATATAAAGGTGATGTTTGGAAGACAATCTAATTTGCCTCAATCTAGACCATCTGATGTGGCAGCTGACATATACATGTGACATCACTTAATTAATAACTTTTCAAATTTTTAATCAAGATTGATGATTCTAGAATGGAAAATAACTTCTAGACTTTTCATATCTCTATTCTCCGTAGACCTGACATTCGTGTCGTGTTTCCCGTGTTCGTGTCGTTTTCGTGTCATACCCGATATCTTAACGGGTCGTGTCGTGTAACAACCGTTAAAATAAACAGGTAAAATGACCCGACCCGAAATCGACCCGATAATATTAACGGGTAATATGACCCGACCCGTTACCCGTTAAGGAAAATATATTTTAAACCAATAAATAATTAAATAAAAAACAAAATACTTTTTTTTAGTGAAAACGCATTTTTCTTTTAAGTGTATATTTACATATCCAAAATAAGAGCATAATAAAAAAATATTAGAACATTACAAAATATCAAATGTTCAAAAGATTTGCAAAATTAAGGACATTGGAACATTAGAACATCTTGCACATTTTCTTCCAATCAAACCCTTCAATGTAGAAGTATAAAAAATATAGAAAAAATATATAAACACTCGTAATAACAAACTTTACAACTTTCGTGAAGAGCTTAACTTCGAAATTCGTCACTATAATCATATAAATCATAGATCAAAATTTAACCGTTGATTATTGTTTACATTTACGTTTCATTTTTCTATCAAATTTTATTTTTTCAGATTTTATTTTTTGAAAACATGATCTATTAGAGGATGCAAGAAGATGAACGGTTTGGATCGTTGATATTATGTTCAGAGTTTTACGATTAGTGAAAATATTGCTTGATGTTTATAAAGTTTCTACAAACTATATGACATCGACTCATATTTTAGTTAACTGTAAAATATCGAAACGTGATATCAAAGATCTGAACCATTCATCTTCTTACATCCGCCAAATGATCAAGTTTTCAAAAAAGAAAATTAAAAAAATGAAATTCAGTAACAAGAATAAAGTGTAAATGACAATCGACGGTTAAATATAAATTTAAGGTTTATGGATTATAGTGTTGGATTCGAAGCTGACCCCTTCATGAAAGTTGTAAAGCTTGTCATTATGAGTGATAGATATTTTTTTACATTTTGTACACTTCTATAATAATAATTATTAATTTTATTAATTTTTCCCTCAATAAAAAACATTATTTATGAGGGTTTGGAGGATTTTAAAAATCTAAACAATAATGTAAGTGTAACCATTATCTACTCGTAGAGGAATAATGATGAATCACAAGTGTTTATATATTCTTTCACATTTTTCATACTTGTATGTATGTCTTCTTAGTTCTTGCATATACAAATACTATACTAGTTTATTTTAATTTTGGACAAGAACATGTTAAGTAAAATTTATTATCCTAGTAATGATAATAAAGAACTCTCACAATAATAAAAAAATAATAACTAAAACTTTTTTTTTAACTTATATAGAATAATAATACAAAACTATATATTTAATATAGAATATATTGTATATATTAATATGGCTATTGTATTTTATAATAATTTTTTTAGTAATTAAACTTTAAAATTATCAAAATAATTTTTTTCTTAACGGGTCGAAACGGGTTACCCACGTGTATACCTGTTAAGAACCTGTTAACAGGTCACTCGATAATGACCCGATAAGTTATCGTGTTGACCCGAAACCCGTTATTTTCGTGTCGTGTCAGAAACTGCCGAGTCTAATTCTCCGTCTCTCTCTCGGAGGATGGAGATGAGGAATTGAAAAGGTTAAAATAATTTTTGTTTTTGTTTTGAAATAATCGATTTTGATTAAAAAAATGAAAAGTTAATTAATTAAGTGATATGGTATGATATGTCAGCTACGACATCAGATGATATGGAGAAATAGTTCAAATTAGATAGTTTCATTGACATTACCCTAATTAAACACTATACGACTCAATAGTTTTTTCTTATGAAGTGAGAAAACTAAACCATTTATACAGAGAACTCAATCCATATTAATAGATATGCAAAAAAAAAATTCTATTCCCATTTTTTGTGGTTTCATTTGGGAGAGGGTCTTGAGTGTAGTGTACGGAATGGGGTGGAATATAAATGTGAGGTAGTGGTGAGCCTCAAATCAGGATGCGGTGGGCCTCAAATCAGGATTTTTTTTAGAGGAAAACTAATGAAAAGAGCTTGAAAACTTTGAGTTTTAATGATAAGGACAAAATAAAAGGTAAAATGAATAGTACCGGGTTTGACTTTTTAGTGTAAAAATATGGTTTTTCGTTAAAGTGAACAGTACCGCGGACTTTTCGTTAAAACTCCCTTTTTTTAGTCTAGACCAATCGAATGAGGTGGTCCAAATATTGGACTTAAGACTCTCTCTTCATTTGGGGCCATCATATAGAATCTTTCGTAAGCATGGTCCAACAAATATTATCTTTATCAATTACCATCTTGATAAGTGGTAGTACACAACTTAAGTAGTTGTAAACATCTTGATTTTCATTGAAAAATAGTAGTAAATCCTATGAACCAACGGAGAAGAAACTGATGAAAAGATCTCCAATATTGATTGACGTTTATTGGAGGTGATTCATATTTAATAATGCTTATTTGCCGACAATTGCAAGATCATTACTAAGGTTGTGCATAATTTTCCTAGGGATGTGTTTTTACTTTTTACAGTAATTCTACAACTTGCAAGTGAATTGTATTATATTCTTGATGAGTTTATGACGACAAAATTATGGTATTTCTGTGAGTTAAAGAAACACGTGTAAGGTCAGGATCCTCCAATTCCCGCGGTCTATATGCTGAAAACCCCGCGATTGTTCAAGACTGTTCGTTGCTCTTCGCTCCATTTCTCCCGAACTTTCCACTCTCTGCTTTTTTATATCCCACAATTTTCTCGCCAACCAAACAGTTAGAATCAGTCGCTGCAATCTCTCGTTCTATCAAACGCTTTCCCGCGCGAATCAAACAACTTTCTTCATGTAAAAATCTTCTCCATGCCCCTCTTCGAAAACTTTACTTTATTTTTCTTCACTTGGTTTTGTTAATTTCTGCTCCCATTTTCGCGGGAAACAGAGCATTTCCCTTTGCTTGCTCTGTAATTTTCCCGAGAAACAAACAGCTCGAATGCCCGTAATGCTAAAAAATTCTAGCATACAAGCTCCAATGGGTCACCAAATCTTTCAACTTTACCCATATTTCTCCATCAAATCTCTACTTTTGATCGCTTCATTGCTAATGGGTTGCTAAAGTAAACTTTCTCTTGATTTTTTCAGAGACTGTACTCTGCGGATTCTGAATCTTTGGTGAAAAATGATCCGAGCTGCGGATTCGAGTGCGTTCGAAGCTTTGAACCACCTGGTGAATTTCCCAGAGGCCATTGAGAAGTTCATGTTTCCTTCTCGAGCTCACGGGACCGGTAACGGTAACAAAGGTGCGTCCAGCATTCCGGTCGACATTTTGGACACTCCCAAGGAGTACATATTTTTCTTGGACGTCCCTGGCATCTCCAAATCTGACATTCAGGTAGATTAATTAAATCCAAATGTAAACGCTTAATCGGATCTTTTGGTAAATAATGAACGTCGTGCACTTGTTTCATCGTTTGTGCCGATGCATCTGTGAGTGAACAAATTTGATTTGGCAATTCAGGTGACCGTTGAAGATGACAACACTCTGGTGATCCGAAGCAACCGGAAGAGAAAGCGCGACGACGGGGAGGAGGAAGGGTGCAAGTACATAAGGCTGGAGAGGAAAGCGGTCCAGAAGCTGCTGAGGAAGTTCAGGTTGCCCGGAAATGCCAATGCAGCAGCAATTACCGCTAAATGTGAGAACGGGGTTCTGACTCTGGCTGTCGAGAAGCTTCCTCCGCCTCCCAAGCCCAAAACAGTAGCAGTCTCCATCTCTTGAAGCAGATGAAAGGCAGCTGGATTCATGTGCTTTGTGTACATTTAGGCTTCTAGTTCCAGGGTTTAGGGTTTATGTGTTAAGGCAATGGATTGTAATCTTGAATTCTAATTTTTCATAAAAAGTAAAAGCCAACGGCTAAAAATTCTATGGGTACGATCGGATATGAGTTCGAAACAAAATTTCCTGATGGTTTCTCGGAGGAGTCAGACGAAGAGAGGGAGGTTTCAGTCGGATGACTTTCTCTTCTTTCGTGATTTCGGCTTCTTTTTTCTTGATTCCTTATCAGCAGGAACATCGTCATTCATCAGATGCTCATATTCTTCAAGACTAGCAAACGGGGATGCTCCAGACTTCCCTCGCTTCCGTTTACTTTTGCTTTTAACAGTCTTCCCCTCATCCTCGTCCATGCCGTCATCTGCATCACCTACGTCGATGTCGTCGTCGTCTGCATCTCCTATGTCGATGTCGTCGTCGTCGTCGTCTGCATCTCCTACGTCGATGTCTCCGTCGTCTGCATCTCCTACGTCGATGTCTCCGTCGTCTGCATCTCCTATATCGATGTCGTTGTCGTCGTCACTCTGGCCATCGTCCGCAATGGCATCAAAGTCTTCTCCCTCCCCACTGTCTGAGGCCAGGTCCAGCTCAGTATCACTGACATTAGCAACCAAGTCTTCATCATCTTCATTGGCAACTTGGTCCAGATCATCGTAATCATAGTCACCATCTGCTTCAATAGAAACACCAGCGGAATCCAGCATATTGTCAATCTCTTCGTTATCACTGTCATCGCCGCCACCACCATCCACGTCGAACAAATCTGCAGCGCCTTCATCTTCTGTTGCTTTCTTCTTCTTTTTCTTTTTCGGTTTCTTTGAAGAATTCATCTTGTTCATATAGAACCTGTGGAAGACAAGATCTTCCGGGGCTACATCTTCCTCAGCCAATGAGAGAATCTCTGACCCGATTAATTGGTTGGTCATGTCCAGCTGGAACGAGAAAAATCAGTCAGCATTGCAGATTTAAGGGGCCTGTGTTTCGGCACTGACCATAACTATGGTTCTCAAATCATTCAAGAGCATGAGAGTAGACAACAAGAGACAGGGCAATTCTATACAAGTTCAGGAAACAAGCAGACCTTTTTCGCAGGTTCAATTTGAGAACCACCATGCCATGCGCTTTGCTTTGGTTTCTTCTCCATAAACTTGTCCAGAAAAGCAGTAAGTGATAGGTCATTCAGTGGGTTTCCATTGTAGACAATGTTCGCCCCAGAGAGTAGGGTCTTTGCCATGGTTGAAACCGAAGGGTGCACATGTGAAGCAAGTACTGTCAGCTCCCACCAGCTCACACGATCCGCATTACTGTTTGCTCATATAGAAATGGGAATTCGGAGTTAACAGAAAAATAAACTAAAATAAAGGGTGCAAAGCATTAGAAATCCTGCAGTGGGTTGTTATAGAAGAAATTTTGTTTGACCTTTACTTTTTCTCTCTTCATTCTTTTTCTTCTAACGAAGTATTACATGTTGCACTTATTCAATATTCTGCCACACGAATATGGATGCTAGCTTGTTAAAGACAACTAACCAATAAGAGGGTTCTCTGCGTCGTGGATCATAGCCTCCAGGCAAGTGAGGCTTCTCGGATGATGCTTGTGGTGGTTGCACATTACTAGCAGGGGTTGGTTTGGAATCATTTCGATCTTTTGTCACAACAAACTCCTCTGCTTCATCAGAACCTTCATCTTCAGAATAAGAGGCGGTGGATTCGTTATCATCTTCTGAAGAATCATGGTCAGAATTGGCAGCATCATTGCTGTGTGCAAGCTCAACATCGAGTTCCTGTTTCTCTGGGACAGGGGTGGGGTTATCATCAGTTTCTTCTCGAACATCTTCAAAATGCTCAAGTTCATCATCAACTGACTCATTCTGGAGCACCATGTTCCTGCGTGGGGATGGCAAATTAGAAACATGTTTATTTGACCATGTTGAGTAAAATCTAGGGCACGGATCTCGAAATAGCACTGGCTTACCATAACGGGGGTCTTGCCTTAAGAACTTCTGAAAGGAGGAAGAGGCATCCACATGCATATTGAGGTGGCTGCTGAAGCGCAACCTGTTCAAATTACATCATCCACATAAGTGCAGGATAACAATCATCGACCTCTATTTCACAATGCATGGTTTCCTCAAAGAAGCTTACACTAAGATCCGAAACTCCAAAAATCTCCAATCGTGGTAGCACAACAGATGCAAATTCCATTTTGTGGGTTTTATTGACAAGGTAATTAACAGAAATGAAATACATGTAGAGCTGTCTAGGAGGAACTGTGGTACGTGTGGCAAACTCATAAGACCATAACTAAGTACATACCTGCAATACACGCTTTGCGAAAGCAGCTGCACGCTTCAAGTTCAGATCATTTTTCATTGCTCTCAGAATAAGTCCGATAAACATTTCTGCCTGAAAAGAAAGTCATATAAAGACAGTAAGATATATAATTGAACGAAAGGAGTCAAATTTGTTGCATGCTACCCAGCTCCTGCTGAAGCTAATAGTAAAGTGAAATTTATTGATCTAAAAAGAAGCTTCTCAAAGACTATAAGAAAGTACGAGAGACGAGTCTTAAGAAAGAGCGTAAGCGAAAGTACTAAAAAGAGCGTAAACAAATCCAGCTCCACTTACCTTAGAAGTATTCATGGCAGCTGGAAGTAGTAGTTTTGAGTACAAGGCCCTGTAAAACCTATCACTGACGATTTGATTCTTAGATGAGATCTTATCGAGAAGCATCAATGCTTGAACTCCTACATTAAAATTCTTAGAATGGACCTGCACAAGTGTCAAGATTAATTTCCATGCACAGAATCAAAGATATAGCTAATCTTCCAAGTAATGACTAGCAAAGCTTTGAGCTTACCAGCTGGAAAAGCATTGGTGTTTGGACCTCAACAATTTCATCAGCCTCATTGCTAGAGACAAAGGGAAATGCTCTATTGACTCCCTGTGAAAGAGACGCAGAAGTAGTTATGCCTAGCCTTTTGCTCTCTCTTTCTTTTATTCATTTTCTCTATGAGTAACTAAAAGCTTGCAAACACGCCAAGATGTTCCTCTGAGATAGTGAGATGACATAGCTACATTGTTATGAAAGCTGAGGATGCATCCTATATATACTGTAGACCCAACAAGTATTTGTACTAACCACCAGTAGAGCTGACAGAAGGCGCGAATCCAATTCAACATGAGAATCCGATGAACTCTTATCCTCATTAGAACTGAGTGGCTTTTTAGACCCTGCTTTCCCTTTTTTATCCATCTTTTCACCAGCAGCAGCCTCATTAATAAGTACCTGAAATTTTACTTTGTGAATGTTCATTTTCTAATTCCACAATTTAGGCCTTGTGTACTCCAACAAAAACATCATAACGCAGGGATGTAGAGAATGTGAATTTGGGACAGAAATCATAAGTGTTATAGATAATAAACATTCAAAAGATAATGTAGTTCATCATTACCTTGAAAAGTGAAAAATAAACATCGATTAAACGTTTTGCCACCTTTGGTCCATCTTCTTTATGAGTTAGACGCATTTGGCTCAGAAAGTTAACCTGCATATGTAAAATTTTTGTTCAACAAGGTTCGTAAGTTGCACCAATTTAAAGTGAATGTAGGTAGTACATTGACTTTGAGTTCAAATCCATGGCTCCTCAAGTACTAAGAATTAAATACAAAAACAAGCAAATTGGGCATGATCAAGAACAAGAAGAAAATTGCTTTTTGATATATGAAAATTCAGACTAATAGGTCCTCAACATGTAAACACGCTTCAGACAGTATGTCAATGAAAAGAATCATTAAATACTGATGCACTCTGGTCATAGCATAGGATCTACGACAAAGACATGCATGCTCATATGTAATTATGTTAAGAGGAAACATATCAGTGTCTCATGATCTCATCTAGAGATGTTTCTTTGCTTCTTGATTTTCTTGTCAGATGCAGCCTATTCCTCTCACTGTCTAATTACTTTGATAAACAGCTTTAGCCCTTGCATACAGTTTAAAGATCCACCATCACAAATACTAAAACTTAATATTTCAATAACATTTATGGGCAAGCAATCAAAATAACATTTATGGGCAAGCAATCAAAATAACATTTATGGGCAAACAATCAAACAAAATGTTATGTGGAAGCTGAAACAAGTAGTAATGCTACTAGCTTAGTCCAGATTATGGTAGCGATTAAATTAATAGTAGTGTTTATAATGGGACATACTGCATGATATTTTGCTTGTGGAGTCAAACGTGGGCGAAAAAGAAAAGAGTCCACCTCGTCGATCACCACTGCCTGTTCAAAGGAGCTCTTAGTATAAGATGGGATGCAAAGGCACTGGGAGGACTACTCAGATCCACAAATTAGATTTAGCTAAGCTTAATAGATATACCTTCATGTTTGGATGATCGGACAAAAGGTTTGATAAGTGAAAATCAGCATCAGATGCCCCCTTATTTTTAGGATCTCCCAGCTGTAAGCAACCAAAAGGAAGAAAGCAGACAATGAAGTGAGTTGACAATTGTAAGGGGAAAAAAAAAGGTATATGAAGGTAAGTGAGGCAAAAAACCAGGTTAAACTTACTTTGTTAACTAGCGCAGACAGTAATCTACGCTCCTGCTCCGATTTATTCTTTAGCAGCACGTATATAGTCTGGAAGCATTTATTTGGATAGGAGAGTATGGATCAAAATTCTCACATCAGCGTATTATAGATGTTACAGACAACTTCACGTGCGTTATAACTAAAAAAAGTTAAATTTAAAAAAGATATGAGTTACACCTCAGAAAATCATACGAGTTACATCATGCATTTTTTCAGTTTGTGGTAACTTCAATTTTGTATATTTTTTTCAACTAAAAAAATAAACTTAAAAAGATAGGAAAGTGTGGTTTAATCTTTTCACTTTGTGGTCACTTCAATGTTGTTTTAAGCAAAATGTGAAACTTCAGAAAATCACATGAGTTACACCATGCATTTCCACTCATTGGTTGTTTTTAGATCAATAACATTGAGCGAACAGAGAACAGAAAATACTAATCTCTTATGTGTAAATTCTAACAATCAACCTATAACGGTTGTCACTCAAGCCTTAAACTTTACATACAGCAAATCAATATCTGAAATGGTAACATGCTTACAAATGAAAATCTATGCGAACTTCTAACAAACATGCTGCTCAAATTCCAATTTGACTGTTGGTTTAAAGAGGAGGCATGAACTTTATTTCAAAATAAAAATAAAAAAATTAAAAAAAAAACCTATTTCACTGGAGAAAATGAATATTGGAACTTTGTAGCTTCAGGAACAAATTAATAGTCATAAAGAGAGAGAGAGAGAGAGGGGGGGGTTTAAACAGGCAGCAAATTAACAATAAGAGAAAAATAGAGAGAACCCAACCTTCAATGCCTTGTTTTTAAGTTCAGGTAACATATCTTTTGATGCTTCCTCAAGAGCAAAAACATAGCGTTCATACCTGAGAGAGACATTATATGTGTCTTGTTAAAAATAGATGCACACAATAAGGTTGTGGAGCAAAAGGAACAAAGATTAAAAACAAATACCTTTGTTTCAAGCACTCCTCCCAATACCATAGAAGAAGAAGAGAATAACCATCTTTTGTCTCAGGAACATGATTTAATGGCCGCTGCATGAGGTTCTTAAGCTTGCGATCAGGTAATAAGCTGGCAGTAGAGACATATATGCAGATCAGAGCAAAGTAAGGAGCAAAAACTCACAAATATGAAGTGTCAAAGTTCTAAAACAAACTCAAGTGGACAAACAAATGCCGTCGATCATTATTAATCACAAGGAAAACGGCTTCTTACTAAACCCTACAGGAGCATCAAATTTCTGTGTAAGTGTTAGACCATTCATCATGAAACACGCCAAACTAGAAAACCAACAATTCACTTACTTCATGGAGCAAAGGGCAATAAATTTAGTATATCATAAAACATGATCATTTCTATAATGAGGCATTGGACTATTTTCAATTTTGGCAGCAAGGTCAGAGATTGATAGTAGTTTCGGACGGGCTTGTTTAGTATTACAAACTTTTCTTTCTGTTTGGTGAGATTCATGAGCTTTCTTGTGTTGTTTGTCAGTGGAGTTCTGTCGTTCTTTTAAATAAAAGTAGTTCTGTAGCAGACCTCACACCTTTAATCCCCCGTGGCTTGAGTGACCGTGGAAGGATCAGAGACTGGTTAGTCATTTCCAAGGTTTCAAGACTAATAATGTGTGCACACACACAAGGATTGAGGGAGAGAGGGAGAGAGAGAGAGAGAGAGAGAGAGAGAGAGAGAGAGAGAGAGAGAGAGAGAGAGATAACCTTGTAAGAAACAATTCTCTCAAAGCTTCAAAACCTGCAAATGCATATCGCTTTCCCACTTTGGATGTCACCATTCCTACAACAAATACAAATCCCAATAAAAGTAAGATTCAACAAAATAATGCCAATCAAGGTTCAAAGAGAAAAAATCGAATCCACACCCAGCTTCCAACAGAACCAAAGCTCTTGGTCAGATTGATAATTTGATATGAATAATTTTTTTAATCCCAAAAATCTATCAAAGTTCATCAAGAACTGTATATACATAGCGACATGAATAAATTTAGACATTCTATATTGATTCATTATTAATGGAACATAGGTATAGGTATAAAATGGAACATAGGTATAGGTATAAAATAACTTTGAAACATTCATTGAATCATTATTAGCATTTCTTTTCTTGCTAAAACAAACAGTCCCGAAACGAACAATCTAAAATTCAAAGATTCAACAAATATTTTCCGGCATATATCAACAAAAACACAATTCAAGTTGGGAAATGCTTGATTTAAAGCAGATATTAACTTTCATCCTCTTTTTTTCAAACACATTCTACTAGTTGCAAACTAAAATATTACCTATAAGTGCGTCAAGGGACCTCATGTTGGCAATGGGATTATCCCCAACCAACACCGAAAATGCCGATATCTTATCCGATGCAGTTCCGGACCTCTGTGTGGTAAGCAACAGCTTAATATCCCCACTCTTCCCTTTCGATGACTCGTAGTCCGCTAAGTACTGCGCCATTAACCTCTCTCCAAGCTCTCTCTTCTTTGCCACCACACCCTTCCACTCCTCCGCATTCTTCACCTCCACTTTCTTCCCACCCACAAGCACTTTGCCTTCCAATTCCTCAGCTTCCTCATACCACACCCCCAAGTTGTTCGCCGACATCAATGGCAGCTTCGGGAGGTTCTTGAACTTCTCAAAGTTTCTCGCTTTGTCCTTGCTGCTGTTTTCCTCCAGTGAAGAAAGTGTGAGTTTCGGCTTCTGGTTTTCATTGGGTTTGAAATTCGGCTTGTTTGGCTTCTGGTTTTTGGTGGGGTTTGGGATTGGAGCTGGTTTGGACTTCCTTTGGGGTTTTTTGGGACCGGGATTGCGAAAATCGACATCGTTGAAGCCGGAGGAAGGGAGAGAGGTTGCGAGACCGAGAGAGGAAGCGAAGGAGGCTACGTCGGATCGGAGGTGCTCTATGTCTTCTGGGTTGCTAGCGGATTTCTTTGATTTAGAATCCGCCATGGCTGGCTGTGGAATGAAGCTTTACCAAAAAACAGACGAAGGGTCGGGGATCGTTGTAGGGTTTAAGAAAATGGGCTTTTGATTCGGATCCGGGTAAATTTAAAAGTGGACCACAATCTGATGGGCTAGGCCATTGTGGGCCTAGGAATGAATTTTCTAGCTTAACGGATGACATATGCGACTTTTTTAATATGTTGAGTATTTATTTAAAATGTTTAAAAAGTTTAAAATCAATTTAAAATGATATTGAAAAATTGAGGGGCTTTAGATACTTAGTTATATGTTTGGTGCATTATTGAGGAAGGAAAAGTGAACGATTCTTATTAGAGTGCATAAGCACGACTGTTTTCCGTTCATGATGTAGTCTATTTACAATAATATGTTTTTTTTTAGTATATAGATATTTTTACACTAAAGGGAGGGGAATTCGGCTAAGCTACACAATAGGCAGCCTAATTTGGTATCGAATTTATCATCCACGAGATTCGAACTTAAGACCTCTCACTTTCAGGTGAAAATGAATATCACAAGACTATAATACTGACTAATATGTTTAGAAACATCACCAATTCTTTAAAATTTTTTTTTTAAAAAAAAGAAAAAGAAAAAAGAAAGGTGAAAAACTCTAAACCGGTAGATCCTTGACTTCTACAAATCTAGCCGTTGGTATTATCCAACGGCTGAGATAGTACGGAAGTAGAAATCTTAGATCTCCTCCTAGGGTTTTTCGCCAACAGCCTCCCGTAATAAAGCGAGCAAACCCGCAGCCCCCCACTCTCGCAGCCTCGTCTCAGTCTCGCATAGAAAACCGGCCGGAGGCTCATCTTCCCCCTGTCTCTGTTGAAGTCTCGACGATGGCTACCACCGCCGCAGCACCGCGTCAGCTCTCTCAGAAGGAGGCTGACATTCAGATGATGTTGGCTGCCGAAGTCCACCTGGGCACCAAAAACTGCGACTTTCAGATGGAAAGATACGTCTTCAAGAGACGCAACGATGGTATGCATCATATCTCCTCCTTAATCTTCCTCATTTTTACTTATATTTATGCTTATTTTTTGGTAATATAATACGAAATTTCAGATTTTTGAATATGTTTTGTTTGTTTTGTGGTGTTCGAAATGGGGGGGTATTTTATAATTTATGCTGAATATGTTTTTGCTAGATCTGGTATATGGGTATTATAGCTATAGTATTATTTGTTCTTGTTGGTATATTTTGTTGCTCTTCTTTTACTTTGAATTAGAATCCCTTTTTCCCTATTTAAGCAGCTTCATTGTGTTCACTGTAGTAGTTGATTTTAGAAAATGGCTGTATGTTATATCGATTCGTTGCCGTAAAGGTTATCCTTTTATTTTTCGATTGCATGGGTTTGTTGTCAAGCTGCACGAGCAAGGAACTGTATGATTTGGGTTGTGTGGTGATGATTTAGTTTTGTGAAGTGCGATGATACGCCATGTGTGTTATACCCTGTTGTTTTTTAGCAGTCGATTGTTATAGGAACATAGCTTTTTATTACTGATTTAGTTCTCAATCACTGGTTTGGTCATTTTCAGGAATCTATATCATTAATCTTGGGAAAACATGGGACAAGCTGCAGCTGGCAGCGAGAGTGATTGTTGCGATTGAAAACCCTAAGGATATCATTGTGCAATCCGCAAGGCCATACGGTCAGAGGGCTGTACTGAAATTTGCTCAGCACACTGGTGCCAATGCAATTGCTGGCAGGCACACTCCTGGTACTTTTACCAATCAGCTCCAGACATCATTCAATGAACCCCGTCTTCTCATTTTGACCGATCCACGAACTGACAGCCAGGTGATGATCTTCTTTCATTTCTCGTGGTTTTGCGTGTTTTGTATATGTTCATTTGTAGACAGTTGCAACCATAAATTAATTTGAATTGTAATTTATTTGTGATCATGTATGTGATACTATGTGGTTCTTTTATTCCCCACTGCTGTTCTGCTTTTTTTGTTCAATGTGTACTAATATTCTTTATGTATCGGCAGCCTATTAAGGAAGCTGCTCTCGGAAACATTCCCACCATTGCTTTCTGTGACACTGATTCTCCTATGCGTTATGTTGATATTGGCATCCCAGCCAATAACAAGGGCAAGCACAGCATAGGATGTCTTTTCTGGCTCCTAGCAAGGATGGTCTTGCAAATGCGTGGTTCACTCCTTCCCGGTCACAAGTGGGATGTTATGGTAAGCACAGAATACCAATCTTGAACAATATTTGAGCATTATTTTGTAATTGAGCTTATTTGGAATTGTCTCTAAGCTTCATTTTCGCCCAAATTTCTTTTTGCAGGTTGATCTATTCTTCTATAGAGAGCCTGAGGAGGCCAAGGAAAAGGAAGAAGAAACTGCAGCAATCGAGTACGGAAACGATTTCTCTGCACCTGGCGGTGATTGGTCTGCCCAAATATCTGATGCTCAGTGGCCAACGGATGCATCTGCACCCATCCCTGCAGCTCCTGGCTGGACCGTAGAAGCAGGTTTCACTTCTCAAACCTATTTATTATTAAAAGTTTGTGCTTGAATTGTTGCGCTTGAGCTTGTATTATCTACCCCTGTTTTTGCTGCTTATTTTTTCTAAACTGTTATTGTTTTGCCACGCTCAATGCAAATTATCCATTTGCTGTGGTTAGCTCATTTCCCTGCGGACTTTGCTGGATGTTAGAAATATTTATGCTTGCTACCTGGGATTTCCTTGAACTTCTTTGTTCGCCCGTGTACCTATTCTGACTTATGCCGTTTATGTATTGCAGCACCAGTAGTAGCAGATGGATGGGATTCGGCTGTTCCACCACCACAGGCTCTGGCTACTGCCCCCATTGTTGAAGGTGGAGTTCCCGCTCCTAGCGGCTGGGAATAAGGAAATTTTGGTCACCACAATGTGTTGAATCATTTTGTAATCGGCTAGATTTTCTTCTTTTTTGGGTTTCGAAAAGGGATTATGGTTCCATTTCTGAAAAATGGATTGGTTTTTAGACTGTTAAGCTGTAGAATTGAGTTTTCTTGGAGATGTTGACAATGTTATCCGTATTAATATATATGCTGTCTTAACCATCTTATATTGTTGCAAATAATAATTAACAGTGCTATCTGCGCCAACCTTGTTTACGCAGTTTGTATGTGATTTTTCGCCAGTCGCTCCCTTGCTATTGCACCACCACTGCACCCACTACTGTCGCCGTGCAGAAGAGTTGGTTTGCCTGTCATGAAAGGACACTCAAAGTTGTGGGTTGTATGACATTGCTCAACGTTTTTGTCGAGGGTATGAATGCCATGTTGGAAAAACAAAGGACCTTGCATCCCTTTTGCGGATTGATTCTGAACGTCTCTGTATTGCCAATCAATTTTATTGTGAAAGACTCTTCATTCGTGTTGTTTGCTTGATGCGAGATTTGGGTAATATTTAGCGATGTGTTAGGTTGCAGGACTTTGAATTATCCAATTTTTTTCTTACTACAAACATGTTTATGAGCAGCAATATGGTTTAGGTTGCAGGACTCTTTTATCTTTTCAATTTTTTTTTCGCTTTCCTTTTTCTCAATTTCAACTCTTCAAGGTAGTGACTTGTCATTTTATAACTTGTTCAGTTTGTTAGGGTTTCTTTAGAAATGCTTTTAAAATTACTAAAATAATTTTTAGAGAAAATATTTTGGGTTTTAAAAGCACTTCAAGCGTTAATCCAAAAACATTTTTATCAAAAACGATTTTAACCATTTTAAAAACACTTCCAAACGAATCATTAGTTTTGGATGAGCCATCCTTTATGGACGGAAGTTAACCCCAATTATCACGATCAAGGTATAAAATATTGATATTATCAGCGAAATATCGCCGATAATATTGTTTTTTTGCAACGACGATATTTTCACAGTCTTCCAATTGATTATCGTAAATATATCGCGATATTATCGATAATATCGCGATCTTCATCGTCGTCGTCGCAACGGCAGCCGAGCTCCGTCGTCGCAGCGGCAGCCAAGCTCTGTCGTCGCAGCTGCCAAGATCTGCGCCTTTCTCTGCAATCCTCTCTCCGGATCCCAAAACCCGCTCGGGTCTGATGGTGCTCGCTGCCGCCACGGTGGGGTGGGTGTGGTGTGTCTGTGCTCCGGGAAGGAGAGTTGCAGAGATGGGGGGAGAAGAAACAAGGAGAGGAATGAGGGAGAAGGTTCGAGGGATTGGGGAAGGGGGAAACACGGGGAAGTGGGTGTGTGTGTGTGTCTGTCTGCTCTGGGAAGGTGAGTTGCAGAGAAGAGATGGGGGGAGAACCGGAGAAGAAACAAGGAGAATGAGGGAGAAGGATCGAGAGAGGGTCTGTGCGTGTGTGCGTGTGGACCGTTGGATGAGGTTGAGATTGGTGATGGATGAGCCCGATTTGGTCCACGTGGTCGTGATCTCCAGCCCCTTTTCTTCTGTAATAATAGTATAATACTATAAATAATTAATAATATTCTTATTTTAGCACAAGCTTACGAAGGAAAATATCTTAATTTTATTTATTTACAACCAATTCATTATATATAAATGATTATGGTGTGTTTAAACTTCTTTCATTAATTACTACATATTTTCTACACTCACAATGTTTGCCAGCTCGCTATATAATCAACTTAAATCAGTTAAATCCATCATACAATGCATTTCCTTCCAATTTTTTGTGATAAACTAATAGATAATTGACTAAATAAACATCCTGCAAAGTTTCAATAAAAATGTCCAAGTTTTTCTTACAATTTCCGTGGTTTTTATTCAATTTTTATCGATATCGATAATATCCCGATATTTCCATCGAAATTTTCGTGTTTTTGGACTACCGATATTTCTGATATCATCGATATTTTAGACCTTGATCACGATTGTGTTGAATCCATTTATTATTCACCGTGTTAAAATTGGGCAACCCCAAGTTTAACCCAAGTTCGCCCACAAGTTGGGTTGAGTTTAACCCGACCCCATATTTTAAAAGGAAAACTAATGAAAATTCTAAAAAAACTGTCCTTTTAACAAAAAACCCTTTTTAAAAGTATAGTGAATAATTTCAGCTAAAGGTAAAAATGTGATATTTCGTTAAAAATGAGTGTTTCGTTAAAACTCCCTATTTTAAATGATGATTAGGGTCCGGTTGCCCTTGCAACGTGCCCAACCCGTACGAGTGAACGTAATGCAGCAGGGTCATGAAACGACCATCCCTTTCTACCAAAAAAAAATAAAAAATAAACAGAAAGAAGCACTCTCAAATGTTGCAGACTACTCGGAAATGGGGTTCAACCGGGACACAATCTGCTAGTGTGCCAATTTAGCAAACCAATGCCTTAAACCACACAACTATACCTCCAAGTTGTTGGTCGGAATTTGATGCGCGGGAGTAGGTCGACGAAGAGCTATCCAATCCGATCAACGTTTCAGCTTCACTTCGCTTGCTTCGAAACTCTATTTGCTTTTCTTAACATTTCCAACTGATGCCCTGTAACTTTACTTGACATTCGCATACAAGTGTAGATGCAGTCCAATAGCATTTTACTTTTCAAGGAGATAAATATTGGAAAATGATTTTCAGACATCCATTTCTCCTTCTACGCACCTTCCTTCCTTTTCCCTCGCCTTTAGAATGAATAAATTGAGCGGAATTAAAGAAAGTGCGTAGGGAGAAAATGGGGTGTGTGAAAATCACTTCCCTGACACTACATGATATGAACATCAGCGCTGACGTGCACAGATGGGTAATACAAAGTTTGCTCGATAAATAAACATGAGAAAGAAAATGAAATGAAACAAAATCTGAACCTGCATATTGAATTGAGAGGAGGAAATCTGTTGCTATCTAATAAAATTCACAAGTATATAATTTTTAGAGATATTAGAACCTACAAGAAGCGGAGTTGAGAACTATACGAGTTGCTTATTGCTACTTCTTTGCTTCCCCTATCATGACAATGGATCATATGACAAGGTAAACTGTAAAGTCTACCCAAGAATTAGTTTTCACCTTGAAGAATCAATTTCTCAGCAAATCCCAGTACTATGCTCTTTTGGTTGATGATACTCTTACCATTTATTTTCTGTACAGGAACCCAAATCCTTCGGACGGGTTGAGTTAAAGTTATGAGGCAAAACCTTTTAGTTAGCTTCAAAGAAACAGCAACTCCCCGTTAGCTACCCAGTCCATGAAGCTCTCTGAATATGTGGGTGTCACATTATCATGACTGACGTCTGATTCGTATTGCTCTTTTCCCTAATAAATCACAAAAAATAAAAGACATTAACAATTTGGTTCACTGCTCTAACACAGGGAGTACAAAGATGACGAGTCTAACAGGATATGGAAGTCTATAAAACATCTTATGGAGGCAACAGTTCTGCAGCGATAGAAACCAATTAATACTAAAATTTGATTAATACGCAACGTCAATGGATAAAGTCCAATGTCCAACTCTTTTCCTCCAACTTTATTATGCAAACTAGCCATCGCCACTTGGTCACTACTGAAAAAAGGATGCTACGACAGAGTTCTACTTACGTAAGGGCAGTAGAATGGTATAACCTACTAATCTTCCGTCTTTTCATCAGGAAATCTGTTAATCTTTTCTAAATTGATGCAAATGGTACACTTTTTCACTATTTCAATATTTCGTGACAATCCCAGCAAGAAGATGATAATAGTTTACCTTTCTCGTGGATCCAGATTCACTTGCAGATGTGCTCGTTTCAATCTTTGGTCCATTCACAAAATTCTCCGAGGAAAGGCTGGTCATAGATCTATTGCCAATCAATTGTCAGTTCTCATAACGAGAAAGTTCACATGATATATTGCCAAGTCTAATCTGCATGCATTTTTTTAGAGGGTAGGAATAAGTACCTTCCACATTCTTCTTCACAGGAATTTCCTGATGTGGACAACCAGTCCGCATCCAGAAAATTTGACAAGTTGCAATCATCATCGTGTTCATCATAAATGATACGATCACTCTGGAGACATTCGTCTTCTTGCAACCCACCAAAAAGCTGCTTGCAAGGCATTGAGGGGGTAAACCTACAACAGCAATTATTAGACCGGAAGAAAGGAATTATTGTAGGCCTAAAGATAGAACCATCAAATTTATTGGCTTAGAAAAACTAGAATGTTTTTGTTTGGCCATTAGAAACCTGATATTGTTACAACAGCTTTTATAGGTAAACGAGTATATGAATTGCAACGCAAGCATACCTGCAATAGGATATCTCACTTTCACAAGTTGAGATTGCCGGTGCAGACTCTGAAATTGCTCTGTTACTTCCTTGTGCGATTTCAGACAAAGGTTGATTGTGCCCAACATCTGTGCTTGTCATAGGTGAATCACTTTCACCGAGAATATGGCCCTCGGATAGTGACCTTTTGATAAACGACCTAAATACGTAGAAATTCATCTTGAATGTCATATGTCTGTCATAGGCTATTTATTCCTCGTGATAATATCAAACCAACAGAAACCACAATATTGATTTTTTTTCGTTTTCTTTTTCTTTTTCTTTTCTGCTAATAAGAAACCATAATATTAATCTACTCATCTTTCTAATAGCCATAAGCTGAGAATTATTGTCACCCTAAATATCATCCACCGAGATATCAGATATCTTGAACTTAAAAGTGAAAAACGTTTTAGGCCCATCATAACCCACCACCAAGACACCAATATTGCCCCAACTAACCACCATCTCCCACCCACGTGGGACACTATTCTCCAACAAAAGAAAAACATCGACATATCGATACGTGTGTGTGTATTTTTTCATTTTACCCGGTGGTCTCCCTATTTCGACTGCAAAGAACAAACACATAGCATTGTCATTAGCAAAATTAGGGTCATACCTCCCAACATTGTAGTGCTGATCCGAATTCAATTCCCACAGTTGTGGTTTACCCTGTTGTGGTTGAAAGTACCCTAGGAATCTGCAGAATTATAGAGTGAAATAGTGCACCTGTTAGCTTACATTACTCAAATGCAGATGGACCAAGTATAAGAGTGGCATCATTTGACTTACACATTAATAGCATCTTGTTTCACACCATCCACATAAGCATTACTGTAGAACCGCTGTATAGTTCTAAAGAACTCCTGGGACTGCGTTGCTGCCTTCCACTGGCCTCTAGTCTCAGAGAATATCTGTTTCAGATCAACAAAAAACATAAAAATCAACCGACACAATAAGACCATTTATAGGCCAAGGTATTGGGAAAAGGCATAGCAACCTTAAAACCCTGGAATGTGTAACCAGAATATCACAGGGGAGGATCCACCAATAAACAAATATAAGATACATAAATGATTTCAAGGTAATTTAGTTAAATTTACTACTTCCATCTTCCCAGTTTTAATCCATTACGTTACTTTTATTTACCGGATACCAGCAGTGGACGTTGAGATCTAGAATCATGTATTTTAAGTTACCTTATTATGTGCTGGAGAGCCGCCATATTGTAGTGCAAGTATATCACCCATTGACTCATAAACTCTCATCAAGTCCTCTGCCAGAGGGTTATCCAGATCAATATCCGGAGATTCTATAAATCCTAAAGCATGCAGCTGATGTCCAAGAGCAACTAGCCCATAAGAATATTGGGCCACGTTTGTGCGATCTAAACAGTCTATGCAATTGGTCCTCAGGACTCCTTTCTGAAACATCATGGTTGTGATATTGCAATTCATGCTTGCATCATCACCATCACTACCATTGCTAATTTCTGCTTCTCGGCTATCAGCATCCTCATCTTTACTTGAACAGCTATGTGACAAGCAGTCATCGGCATCATCATTTTTCCTGCATCTCATCAAAATTGTCAGCATTGTAAATAGCTTGCAAGTGCTTTTGTGCACACAATACTTCAAAATGCCTACTATTGTATATAATGATATATAAAACTACTGGACAACAAAGCATATAACAAGGAATACCAAGCTGAAAAAGCAATATCTTGAGTCTTGATAAGAACTTACTCAAAGCCAGATAATCCCTCAGGCCTAAAAGTGGGGTTTACTTGACAATAGAAGATTCCGGTCAATCCCAATGCATACGTAGCAACTTTTCCGAGATGTGCCAATACATTGGTAGCTTTGCTGTAAATGATACAGTTCAATTAAACCCAACCATACTTTTAACTAAAGACGTTCTTTCTACCTATAATAGGAAAAGGGAAAGTCAACTACCTTCTGGCATGTTTGTGCAGATCCCAATGGAGAAACCTCAGGCGACTCTCTTTTGGTAAACTCCTATTGATAAATCTGATGGCATGTGAAAACTCGGCACGGAGAATTGTTTCTCGAGGCTTCTTCTCGTTTGTCTGAAAGGAACGATCAATTATAGGAGAAAAGATGAGAAGAGAGTTGGAAGGACGATCAGATTTAGTTTAAAATTTATATACAAGGATAGCAAAACGAGAAGCATTGATGCCTGTAAAATAAACAAGTGCTACCTTAATCAGATTCAATATAATTATTGGGTCTCCATATCTCTGGACAAGATTTTCAAAATGAAGTCGTGTGGCCTCGTAGTTATGATCCTTCCTTGATACTGGCAATAGATAAAATATCAGTCGAATATATGAGAACCACCACAGAGAATAAAACAAGTGGGTGCGCCGGAGTCATACGTATTATGTCAGGTTTGATATTTAGTCGAGAGGTTTCCTGGGACCAGAAAAGGGGAATTGATCCTCGGTGCTGCACAACAGAACTTATTCGTACTGGGTGTCCTTCAGGAGCATCTTCAATAACAAGCTGTTCTGTCTCAACATCATTAGCTACTTTACCTTTCTCATTTACCCCTCGCTTTAGATATCTGCACACACGGGAATGCAAATGTATATTTGTAAGGAACTTAGCAGTAACCATTAATTAATACAGAAAACAGGCAATAGCAGTGTCCAAACCTGGTGCCAGCAAAGTGACGTGAACGTCTGGCAATGAGGGTCAACTTGAAATCCCTGCCAGATACAGAAAGATTCACCTGGATACCAAAGCACGAAGCCATTGAAAATATTACCAAACAATGCGCATAAAGTTTCTTTAAGAAAAACTTTTAAGGAAGAAATTTTGCATTAATCACTACATAGCATAACAGCAACCAAGATTACTTTGAACAATTAGAAAAGACTCATTACATAAAGGAATAATAATCTTAGAACTAAATGCAAAACAAAATTCCGGCAAGCGATCATTAAATTTCTAGTTTGAAGTAGTGCCAATGATGGATTTGGCGTTCTTACCTGTTTAAAGAATCCATACACTAAAGCAACTGTCCAGAGAGTATTCTTCAGACAATATCGGATTCCATGTGTCAAATACTCATTCCAAACAAACATTGTTTCATAAAGGGATGATCCCGTCTTCCTATCACATATATTCTTTTGAAGACTAGACATAATATTGTATGAATAGCTGAAAAAGAAGTCCTTTGTGAGGTCCAACGTGCATAGGAGCTTCTTGTATCTATTTCAACAAGAAAAGGAAAATGAGGAATAATGTATATCGATAATTAACTTTATAATTATAAAAATAAAAAAATAATAAAAAAAGGGCGAAAATATACTGATGAAACAACTATTTGAAGTAAAGAAAGATAACCAGGAAGGGAAAAAATGGAGAAAAGGAAAGAAAGTGGTTTTCCCCGTGAAAACCTGATGATACCTTGCCTCATTACATTTACATCACAATGGCAATGAAGTTTGCCCCTGCATATTCGCAGGAAATGGACTGGAAAGGCAAGTGGCAATAGCCCCTAAAAAGCAGTATTAACAATGAAGGATCTAACAACGAAGATTTCGTATATGCGAAATTAGTAGTCCACAAGATTCATTATTTGCCTTATCTTAGCAAAGACAAACTAAGGTAGAAGAACAAGAACCAAGTCTGAATTGAGAAGGTCGCACCATTAATATCACATTGAAGGGTGTATTAACTATTAACAATGGAGTACAGAGACTACCTCCACAGTGAAGAACTTTCTACTACTATACTAGCCAAGTTAATTGAAACCTAAATAACGTAACACCATGGCACGATTCTTATAGAAATACAAATTGGCAATTTAAAACTCTGAATACTACTCCCTTAAATCGCTTTAAAAGTACCAAGTACATATTACATTTACATGCAAAATGGACAAAAGACCTGTTCTCATCATTCTTAGAATTGGCCAATTTTGACCGCACGGCAGGATTTGGAACTGGAATCATCTCGCTCTTGGAAATTGCATAGATCGTATGGCCACAAATAGTGCCAATTTTCCTTCTTTTTGTAATAATTATCATGTAATAAGGTCCCAGAAATTTCACGAACCCTAAAATCAGAAGAAAATATCTTCAGATTTAAATTAAGAACAAAAGATGTGCAAAGGTATAAAACCATGCAGAGAAGTCCTACCAACAATTCCATAACAAATGGTGATAAGTTTAAGTCCACCCATTGACTTGTTTCCTTCATCTATCCGTTTCAGGAGGTCGTAGCACTCATTATCCGAGTATGTTGCAGGATCTTCAAGAATGTTTAACTCAGATGGATCCAATCTGTCAATCTTTAGAACCCTCCAAAAGGTTCTGCATTTGTCTCTTCCTATCAAATAAAAATTCTGTTGCATACAAAACGTCATTAATAATCGGTAGCCTCAACAATTGGCACAACAAAGAGGTGAAACAAAGAAACGAAGCAACGAATTTACACTACTTTTTCTATATTCCTAAAATGAGAGCAACAAAACAGACAGCTTTCAACAACCAAATCCATCAACATCCAGTTTCTATCCGAAAGATTTGAAAATACATGAGATTTCCGAATCAAACAGGAATGGAAAGATATCATAGCAATATATTCAAGCTTCAATGCCGGAATTTTCAATAACGAATCAAATTAAATTGACAGCGGGTCAAGATTTGCAAAGACGCCTGAAGCAGCACAAAAAAAACTAGCAGATTCAATACCAAAACACATCAAGAAATCCGCATCAACAAAATTCGATGTATACCAACTCAAACTAAATAATACTCAAAAACCCAAATCATAAAGTTGACTAAAATTAAGTTCTGAACAATCAAAATCAAAACTTGAAAACTGTTCACATCTCAAATATTTGTCCTTCAAGTCAAATCCAGCTTCACAAGACTAACATTAGCAAGTTAGCAGGATTCATGTTATGCATTCCTTAAAATCAAAAGCAGATCAAACCTTAAAAAACAAGACACATTCATTCCAAAGCATATACAGAAAACATTATATTTAGCAAAAATCTAGTACCGAGCGGGTTTCGTAGAGCTTGAACTTCTGCAAAAAGCAGGAACTGGGTTGTTCCGGGTCGACCCGGTTACGAGGGAGTTGCCCTGTCCCGGAGTTCATGATTTCGGATCAACCCGAGCCTCAAAAAGCCCGGGCAAAAGAGCTTCTTGCTTTCCAAACCTGTTTAGCACTTGAATTTCAAAACCCAACTCCCTTCACTGCTCAAAAGCTCCAAAAACCTCAAATTTTGTACACACAGCACATATACAAACATATACATATATATATATATATATATATATATATAAACGTACACAATGAGAGACGGAGAGTCAATAATTATATATATGTATGTATATATCTGTTTCTGGAATTCAGAGTACAACAAAGTTTGAAGGAGCAAAAGGGAAACTAAAATTACAAACAAAAAAGCTAAGAGGCTGGAAGAACAAAGAAACTATCTTTCTCTCTCTCTCTCTCTGAAAGTCTCTGACTTTGTGTTTTGCTTATCAAGCAAAGCAGACAGAGGGAGAGAGCGTATCTCTCAGATCCCCAGGAAACACAGAGAAAGGCAATGACAGCTTCCGCTTCTGTATCCACACAAAAAAAAAACAATATTAACAATAATTGATAATAATGCGTCATCTGTTATATATGCACATTTATTTTTTATTTAAATAAAGAAAATCTGATTTCTCTTGCTGATTTTGAAATTTCTCTTCCTTTTTTAATTTTTGTTTTTATTTTCTCAAAAAATTTGTGACCCGCCGAGTCAACACATGATTTACCATTTTTATTTTGGAATTTTTATATGGCAATTATTGTGAATATAAAAAGGGGGAGGAAATTATTTAATTTCCAGAGTTTGAGGAATTTTGTCTTTTTGGCCTATGGTTTGCATTTTTTATTTTCACTTGGGTGGGGGTGGAGGGGACGTATATTTCCAATAGTTATTCACTTTTAAAAGGAAAATAATATTAAATTAGGAAAAAAAGAAAAGAAAAAAAAAAGATAATAAACCATGGGGTGTGACTTGTGAGAATATGCTAACAATAATATGCTGCCTTTTCTCAAGTTGATTTCCTTCTTGTGAATGGGGAATTCCATATCAATTTGTATTGAAATACCTACTTTTTAGATTATTTTTTTTATTTTTCGTAAATCTCAAATTTTTGTATTTTGTTTTTGTGAGAGCTCAAATTAAAGATGCCCAAATTTACTAGAGTCAGAAGACACTAACAAAAGCTTTTTCAATGAAATATTTAAGTTTGTGTATTTTATGTTTGTAAAAAAAACTTATCCTCAGGACGACATTGAAAGAGAGATATACTTTATTTTGCTCAACTAGTCTCTTTCTCTACAAATTACGGAAATATATATAATAAAGCAATTTATACTTTGTTGTTATTTTTAGTCCATTATATCATGTGAGTGTGATTCAGTTTGGATCGATGAGTTTTCATTATGCATATAGAGTATGTAATAAAACGGCTTATGCAATCTCGGCATATGTTTCTAGGCACCATGAATATCAAATTAGGATGCGTTTGAACCTGAATGAGTTTAAATTAGTATGCGTTTGAACCTGAATGAGTTTTTAATATTTTAGTTTTGAATGTGACAAAATATCTATACCCAATTAAAAAGAAAAGTACTCGAATTTATTAAACTTAGGATGTTCAAATTTAGGGTTCATTTTTGGCCTTCATTTTGGGGGTCTGCCGACAAATAAGCAAATTACATTCTCTTGAATCTCTTTGTCATCCTTGAATCTCTTTGTCATCTTAGTATGTGATGCGGAGCCGCACAATTAATACACTTACAAGGAAAGAGATTATCTCCGGATCCCTTATACCAAATTCACAAATCCGGACCCTTAAAATTTGATCAAATGGCTAAAAACAGGAGCCCCTTTAAAAGTTATAATAATTTTAGCCGTTTGATCAAATTTTAAGGGTCCGGATTAGTAGATTTGATGGAAGGGATCCGAAGATGATCCCTTTCCCACTTCTAAAACTCAAAACCAAAATTATACTTCTACACAATACAGCGTGTTGCCTGATTACTTTACTTCTTAGAGCATCTTTAAGGAAGATGTTAAATTTAAAAAAATTATTATTATTATTATTATTATTTAACAATTTATGTTGTAATTTTGCTATTTTTAAATTTTTTTTATCTATTAGATATGTCAAATTAAATTATTATTTTATTCCATTAACTTATTATAAAAACAAAAAATAATAATCAATTAATATAATGAATTTAATAATCAATTAAAAAAGATTTGAAGATGCTGTCAATTTTCGCAGCAAGGTTGAGTGATGCCAATCCATGTCATGCTACATCAAATTTGGCTTTTCGGTTGGAAAACATAGTTGCTACTTTTTCGTTTTCGTTTTTTTACTATAGTACTGATTTGAACATTTTGACATCTCATTTGGTTCTTAGTTATTTTTTCTTTTTTTCAAACAAAGAAAAATGTTGTGACATGTTATCTTTTTCATGTATATAAAACTATGTTATCTTTTCACATACGTAAAACTCTCTTATAATGTAATTTAGAGTAGGCATTAATCCGACAGAACTAGCCGATTCACACCGTAGTGGCCTTTCCCCAACAAGAAAAATGAACCGTAATGGCCGGGCTAGTCGCCATAATAAAAGTACCACCACCGCTAGATCCAACTCATCGTAAATAAATATCATAGGCCGTTTATATGAGTTGAACATAATATATCTTCCAACTAAGTAGAGGCAAATATTACTACATCAAAAATTAGTTGGTGTAAAACAAAACCTATTTGCCACCTATTATTATGGTTTGATTCTTCTCCATTTGTAAGTGATGTTGAAAAATATTAATAATTAGGTTTAATTTTTTGTTTGGGTTTTAGGGCTTTGCCAACAGAATTAAAGTTAGTTTATTATAAATAGGGTGTTTTGTTATTCACTTGAAAATAAGTCAGTCAAGATGTAGTCTCTTTGAATTATGTAACTTTCTTGATAATTTTTTTTTATTAATAAAGTTTTGTATTTCTTTTGTTTATCGCTTTGATTTTGAACTAATGATAGATCTTATGTTTTTTTTTTTCCAAAGATAAGAGATATATTAGATACGAATGGGAATGTTTACATCATGTGCTAGAATGTTAAACAGGAATTCGGGCCCAATACAGTCCCACTCAAAAACTTTACCCTCCTTAAAAGCAAACTTAGCTATTGAGTGTGCAGCAAGATTGCACTTCCTAGACACAAAGGCAAACGACACCGACGTCAAGCCGCGAGCTAGAACCTCAATATCCCCAAGAATGCACTCCAGACTAAAATCAACCAGAACTTCTTTCCTGAGCATTTGAATAACAAGCTTGGCATCAGATTCGATAATAATACTCTCAAACCCGACTTTAGAGCAGCCAACCAAAGCCTCTCGAATGGCCCAAGCTTCTGCGGCCGTAGCAGAATGGCAGAAGACCGAGCCCGTACCCCCCGCAGCTTGGAGAATGCCAGCGAAATCTCGGCAAACCAGCCCACACTCGAGCGAAGGGAAGTCTTACACCAAAGTTCGGTTTTCTCCACTTCAAAGCCACACATCCAGAAGCAGAGAACGAAGAAATACCTTGAGGACGGTTTCCAAATAACTCCTGACCAAAGCATCTCTGTAGCTTGTGATATTCTTCCTCCATAATTCCAAAATCTCCTCAGGATTCCGATGTAGGCCATTGAACACGTTGTCATTCCTGTTTTTCCAAAGTCTCCAGAGACGGCAAATTCCTGGAGGATCTCCTCAGCTTTGTCTTTCCCCTTAATCTGGTTGCAAAAATTTTCCTAGCTAGCTAAAAAATCACTCCCAATCAGCTCAAAAGAATTTAACTGAAGAGCAGAACAGTACCAGAAAACATGACTAAGATTGCATCGAAAGAAAAGGTGATTTTCTGTCTCATCCACAATGCCACAAACTCCACAGACATTATCCACCCTCAATTGCCTTCTCTTTAAATTCTGTCTCACAGCTAGAGCGTTGTTGCAGCACCTCCACATAAAAATCTTGATCTTGTTTGGAACATTGAGTTTCCAGATAAGGTTCCAAACCTGGTTATCCTTGAGCATGCCGCTGGGTGACCCGCTCCCCTTTCTCCCTAGAGCCCCATTTTCCATAAGATTGACAGCTACACCATACCCGGTCTTAACCGAATATACGTCGTTCACTGTGTAATGCCACACCAGTCGGTCTTGCCAGCCACTCCTACTGATTGGAATCCTGAGAATAGGATCCACATCCTTCTGTCGAAAACCAGCAGTGATCAAGTTTGCCTTCCAAGTTTTGGAAACCGGATCAATTAAGTCACTCACCATAGTTTCCTGTAAATTTGCATGCGGCCTGACCTTAAAAGTGATTGGTTTCGGAAACCAAGGGTCTTTCCTGATGTTGATTCTACTTCCATTTCCCACCCTCCATCGTAGCCCATGCCTAAGAACCTTACAAGCTTCAAACTTTAGTGTAAAGATATCGTTATATTAAAAGAAAACCTATAAAACAAGCACTCTCATCCCAAAATCAACTTGTTTGAAAGAAAGAAATGTTTGAATTAAGCAAAAAAAAGAAAGATAATAATTGTAATCTAGAGAAGTTTTAAATAAACAATTAGTTTCAATTGACCAATTTGATTGCCCTCCTCCCAAGTCATTGCCACTTGCATCTCTGGAGATCCTTACTTTGATTAATTATTTGGTTAAGTAATTGGCCTAACAAATATTTTGGAGAGTAAAAAACCAATTAATGATAAGTGATTGAAGCACCCATGCATAGTTGACCCCCAAGGAAATATATAATTGTTATTTATATGATTGGGCAAAGTGGTCGGAGAGGTGAGAACACTCGCTCCATGTTCCCATCAATGCAAGGCAAATGCAACAAGAGAAATTAAGACTCTGGTAGTTAGTCCGACCCATTGCTGCTGCATGCAACTGCCACGTTAACATCATGTTTAATCATTAATTTCAAGATAATTAACTTTTTAATATTGAATTTAATTTTCTTTTTTAAGATCATCACTTTGTTCTAGTGCTTCTTCATCGATCATTAATTCATCCAGAAACAATGTGTTGGTGTCAAAACTCGGATAGAGTTTGACTGGGTTCAACATCTAATTTAGCCTGAGTGTTGTTTTCACTCTCAATGCCACAAAATGACTCGATAGAAAAAGAGAATAGACTTGCTATTATTGGAGGTTGTCAATGGACAAAATGTGTTTAGACTTGCGTTAAGGTTTGTGCTTTGGTCTAACTTCTCAATCGAAACAATTGTACTCTATGGCAAAAATTCGTGTGAAATGGCTAAAGGATGTGATCGTAACACTGAGTACTTTTTATGGCAAAAGTTTAACCTACATGTATTACTTAGTACAACGGTCTAGTGGTATTCCTCTTCACTTGTAAGTGAGAGGTTTTAAGTTTAATTTTCGCCAAAGGCGAAGTTGAACCACATTGTTATGGCAAATCCATTGTAAGACTTAATTCACTCCCTCACCCCTTTAGTGTACATTTTCTTTCTAAAAATTGGGACGGATTTTGTTAGTAATGTTGAAACTCTTTGATCCCATGTAGTTGATTATTTCTCAAATATCTTTCGTGATGATGGGTTTACTACTGACACAGGGTTTTTTTTGGTAATCAGGATATAGCATTATCCAGGCAAAGATGCCAAAGAGATACAAGAAAGCCTACACCGAGGCAAACAACCGAAGAAACTACTAGAAAAGAGTAGTACGAGGAGGTGACATTATAACCACGACGCCGCATCTAATGCTAGAGCGTCCCTCCTCGCACTACCAAAAACACTTAAGGGGGGCAAGGAAGGCCATCATTACACAAAACATGAACAAGGGAAGATGGGGGTATGTTGACCCAACCTGATCACATACTTCCCTACAACGTTGCGACGCCAGATGGTTCGCCGCCTTGTTGGCCAGTCTTGGTGCCCAAGACCAGCGGCAATCAAGAAAATCATTTCCCAATTTGCAACATTTCACCAGAGTGGGGAAGGCATCCCAACTGCCTTTCTTTGCCATGTCCCTAAGGCAAGAAATTGATTCCAAAGAGTCAGATTTAACAATAATCAAATTTCAACCCTTGTTCTTTCCCAACCTACACCCATGCATGATAGCCAAAGCCTCCATCATAGCTGCATTTGTAGCCTTCCCATCGTACCTACCAACTGCTAAGAACCTTCCTTCTTCATCCCGAGCCACCACACCTGTAAATCCATGTCCATCACTTGGTCCCCAACTTGCGTCCACGTTAATTTTTACAAAGCCTGGACTCGGTGGAGACCATCTACCACCGTCAATTGGTTCCGGCAATCTAGGCATGGGTGAAGTGGAAGGCACAAATCTAGCCTCATTGAAAGTGGTAGCCGACAAGGAACTAGCCATAACAACTTGTCTTGGGTGAATCTGTTATTGGTTGAATTGAAAATTACACCTTGATTTCTATATATGCCAGCATGTAAAGGCAATGGATGAAAATAGATTATTTCTCACCTCCTTAGAACCCTTGGCCGAATCATATATCTGAAGCAACCAGTTTGCCCATGTTGTAATTTATGTCCGATTGATCCTCAAACTCAAGCTTCCCCCGAACCAAATCACTTCCACCCACGGGCATTGCAGAAATAGATGTTTAATTGTCTTGTCGTGCGACTTACAAATAGGGCATAATGGAAAAGGGGGAAATCTTTATTGGTATAGATTTTCCATTGTTGCAAGCACCGCTTGAAGAGTTTTCCACATAAAGCATCTAATTTTTGGGGGAACCTCTAATTTCCACACACAATTCCACAAGTAGTCAGAAATGTAGGCCGACATTTGGTGGTTAAGGCTCCTAAGGGATTGACTTTGAGTAATTGCCCAATGATATCCAGACTTGAACGAATATATCCCTTTTTTTTTCAAAGGGCCAAACCAACCGATCTAGCAACAAATTGTCTCTAATAAAAGTCTTGAGGATTGCGTCAAGCTCCGACCTCTCCAAGAAAGGTTTCAAGAAGTCGATGTCCCACTCTCTATTCTCTGGGCTAATAAACGAGTATACCATCAGATTCCTAGAAACCTGCACCGTGCCCAAGGGGGAAGGTCTACCCGATGGAATAAACGGGATCCATCGATCAACCCACACTCTAACCTCTTTTCCATTCATAATCTGCTAGTGAGCTCCATTGCATAAAATATCCCTTCTAGCTAAAAGGCTTAACCAAGCCCAAGAGGCTCTCCATCCTTTTTTTTGCGTCAAGGAACGAATAATTAGGGAAGTACCGGGCCTTCAACACCACCGCCCATAATGAGTTCGGATCCAATATCAATCTCCAACATTACTTCGCCAACAGGGCATCGTTAAACATCTCAAAGCTCCTTAAACCCAAACATCCCCTATCATTCGCCTAACCTAACTTTTCTCTAGAAACCCAGTGTATTCGGTGCTCACCCTTTTTTTGCCCCCACCAGAATTTCGAGATCATGGCATCAAATTCATTGCATAGTGATGCGGGAAACTTGAAAAGGTTCATTGGATATGCAGGAATAGCTTGCGCCACCGCCTTAATGAGGACCTCCCGCCCAGCTTGAGAGAGAGTTGCTTTCTTCCAAACCTTAAGTTTTCCCATTAATCTTCCTTTAATGTAGGCTAGCCCGCTTTTTCTTTGATTGGCCTCAAATAGTGGGAACTCCCAGGTAAGAACCTGGATCTCCAATCCTCTCCATGACGATAATATTCGCCAACTGATGGGATATGTCTCAGGCACATTGGATCCAAAGAAAACACTTGACTTGGACTTGTTAACTTTATGTCTCGAGGCCAAGCAATAATCGTCAATCACTTTAGATAAATGCTGGCAATTCTCCTCCTCTGCCCTAAGAAAGATTAGTGTATCATCTGCGAAAAAAATGTGGGATATTGCCGGACCCGGCTTGCTCATTTGAACTCCTTTAATCCAACCTCGGTCGCTTGACTGTTGAATAAGAAGTGATAGCACTTCACTCACCAACAAGAAAAGATAAGGGGAGAGCGGATCTCCCTGCTTTAGACCCCTTGAAGGCAAAAACAGTTTGCGGCGATTCGCCAAAACCTTCGAGAGAACCTTGTAAGAGTAGTTGCATAAACTAATGGGCCTGAATTGAGAAACTGCATCCGGATTTTGTACTTTCGGAATCAGCACCAAATGAGTTGCATTAATCCTCCTGAGATTTTCCGAACTGTTCATCATCTCCCAAATAATTTCATTCACATCAACAACAAGAATGTCCCAATGCATTTGATAGAATATCTCTGGAAAGCCGTCCGGTCCATGAGGCCTTCATCCATCCCATCTGCATAACAGCACACTTCACTTCTTCTACCGAAACCATACGAGAGAGGGTCATATTCATTTCGTTAGTTACCATCGGGGTAACACAATCAAGGACATCTCCCCACTCCCGCTGCCCTCATGACCTGAACAAATCCATGAAATACTCATCCACCATCATCCTAACCTAGACTGGGGTTATCAACCCACTCCCCGTTGCTATTCTTTAAATTCACCACATTATTCTTCTTCTTCTCTGAATGGTAGACTGGTGAAATAAACTTCGTGTTGGCATCTCCATTTTTTAGCCATTGCACCCGAGATCTTTGCAACCAGTAGCATTCTTCCTCTCTTCATAACTAGTCAACGTCTTTGGTAAGAGACATGATTTCTTCTTCGTTCTCACTTCAGTTGGGTTGGAGGCAGGCTAATTTGTCCATCATCTCCTTTAATTGCCTCCCGCGTTTTTTGAACTTTTCATTACTCCACCTGATTAGTTTGGCACGACAAGCATTCATCTTAAAGTTCCATCTCTTAATTGGATTCCTATCCCTTCTGTTACTCCAAGCTTCTCTCACAATTTCTTTACACTCCCCATCTTCGCCCAAAAAGCCTCAAAGCGAAACAATTTCTTCCTTTGTTTGATTTGTGGCTCACATTTCACCAACACTGGACAGTGGTCGGATCCCATACAAGTACCAACCGAAACCAAAGTATTTAGCCACGTTGAAAGCCAACTGTCATTCACCATACTCTTATCCAGCTGAGCCTCCACCAGCTGCCTATTTCGAGTCCCTCTCCACGTGTGTTTAGGGCCATTGAACCCCAAATCCATAACCTCCACCTTACACATGAACTCCTCTAAGTATCTTGGCCAGTTGTATCTCACTTCCGCTCCCCCTGATTTCTCATGGTCCCATACCCCTCCACAAATCCGCGGGATATTATCCAGGCTAAATTTATGTATCATACCCCTCCAAAACTCCTCATTCTCTGCCCTATATGACGTCCCATACACTCCGGTAAACCGAAATCTAGACAACGAGTCAATAAACCTACATCTAGCATCAATGAAATGCTTTGAAGAATCTGCCACCTTCACTTGGATTGAATCATCCCACCAAAGGCTAAGGCCTCCCGCTCTCCCAGCCGGTGCTACATTAAACCCATTCAAATACCCCATACACCCTCTTACTCCTGCTAGTCTATGATATTTCATTTTAGTTTCCTATAGAATGATCATAGAGGGTCTATGTTCCCTAATTTGCCCATGTAGGGCACGAACCACCGTGTCCAACCCTAGACCACGGCAGTTCAAAAAAAAGTGTATCATGGCGATCTTGCAGCTGTTGATGACCAGTTGCCACCACCTTGGGATGAAGAACCCGCTTTCTTGGTCATCAGAGCTTCCTTCTCACCCGCCGAGATCTCCTCCATATAGTCCCACATATCCTAGAACTCGATCGGGACTTCTTGTGATTCCTCATCCGCATCTAATGCCCTCACCATCAGCGAACATCTTTCTCTGATAGTTATCTTTCCCAATTTTTCAGCAGCCATTTCTTTTCTTTCTCCAACCTTTCTTATTTCTTCATCAATTTTTGATTTCTTCTGAGATAAGTGTTCCACCTCCTTACTCATTGCTTACAGCTCTCGCTTACTCTTGCTTCCCTTCCCTTCCATTGCATAAGCCAAGTCACTCCCGCTCTCCGCCCTTTTCATACTTAGGTCTATCCTCAGAATTGTCTGTGAACTTTGACTTTGGTTATGCAGTGCCACCATTCCACCCTCAATTTGTAAAGGATTCGGTTCCTGGATTTTCTCAATTAAGACATATGGGACATTTCCATATGTATTTGGGAGCACCCCCGAGTCAAAGCCCATTACAACCATTCATGATCCATTGGGCCGGATTAGGATTTTGTCCCTCTCTCATTCCTTGCACCCTGTGCCATTTTTTCGGACCGTTGGCTGTTTCGTGTTGTAGAGCTGGTTGTTTGGGGTCCACTTCTCCAGTTGGATTTGTTGCACAATATTCCCCCTTGTCTTCCTCCCTACGAAGCATAGTCGTTGTGCTGGGCCCCACTCTTATTGCTCCCGCGTTTCTACGTTCCCCCATAGTAATGGCCAGAGGTCTTGATATTTCAGTAAAATCCCGCACTGGTGCAGCTTTTGTCCAATCACCATACCCTGCCATACCGCCATTCACAGCTTCAAAAGTACATTCGGTGTTTGCGTGACCAATTCTACCGCAACGATAACAAAAATCTTGTAATCTTTCATATCGAACTTTTATCCAAGTCTCATTTTATTTTCCCTTGGAAGCCAGCACCCAATGATAAGTGGTTTCATAGTGTCGATAGCAACCTTTACTCTCAGAGAACCCCATGCCCTTGTTGGATCTTCAACTTCCTCCACTTCCCTAATCTTGGACGCTAGGTACCTCACATTTTCTTCTAAACTCAGGTTAGGTGGGACACCCCTGATTTGTATCCAGAATAAGACAACTCCCAAGTTGATTTCCTCCAAGGCTAACTCCTGTGGCCACTTTTTTACTGAAAAATTCTGCTTCATAACCCCCCAGGGAACTTGGTCAAAGATCTTAGTAGCCGTACTCTCATCTTGTACTGTGATAATGAAAATATTGTCCTTAACCCACTTAATTTCGATCTCCCCCATCTCTTTCCATGAGGATATAAGAATATTTCTAATTCCCCACTTATTGAGGTTTTTGTTTACCAAACTAGTGCCCACCAACTTGATTCCTTGTTCCATTGTAGATAACTCCAAGTTTTTCTCCAAATGAACCACTAATTCGTCTACTTCAGCCCCAACCATTTGTCTACTAGACTGAGAAGAATCACCGACAACTTGGAACAAAATATACGACAGAACAACAATTGAGATTGCACTCCAGATATGACTTTCTTCTTTCTTATCTCTCTCTCTTTGACCTTCCAGCTTTTAAACTCTAGTTGAAAGTACCACAAACCCATACACCACTTAACAAGAGATTGTATCGAACCATAAGAACTTACCGCTTCATTACTGCCCGAAGTTAATGTAGTTGTGTGGTTGACCTGTTCTATTGATGTAGAGAGAGACGAGGATGTTTTTGTATCTCTTTCTCACCTGAGTTTGGTTTATTGAATTTATGAGTGGGACCACTTTTCTGAAAGATTGACCAATCTTGCTCCTGTGTTTGCTTGGAGCATTTGTGTCTGGTAGGTGGAGATCCGCTTCCCTTCCATCTTGTCATCACACCTAGCGGTACCACAAATCCAGATCTGACCCACAATGGGAATTAACTGACAGGGAAAATGGATTTCATACATATTTTGAAGTGGGTAGTAACTGGATTAGGAATGGGTTTGGTTGAGGTATCTTTAATTTTACAGATGGGTTCGACTGAGGAATTAATGTGATGTGGTGGTTGGGAGAAATGGTTGGGTGATTAGTGGTCTGTTATGTAGAAAAGTGACGGAGAACATCTTGGAAAAGCTTCAGAACCCACATTGTGGAGGGACTCTCACGGAGGAGAGTTTACCCGGTAGAAGATTTTGTTGAGAGAGGAATCTTAATTCTTAAATACTTTGGCCTCACGTTAAATTCTTCACTTGTGGCTCGTTTACGTAACCGTAATCAAAATAGGAGGAATTGAGTTGAGGAGGAATTGGAATGAAGAGGAGTCAGAATCAGATTCCTGTTAGAGTTGTTTACTTAAATGTTCAAGAATCGAAATATGAATGAAATTGAGTTCATATATATTGTTTACTAATTCAGCTGAATCGGAATAAATATCAATATGATTACTATATTGCCCTTGTTTATTTTATTTTATTTTATTCTATATTTATGTTTATAAACATTTTAATTAGATATTTTTATTTATTTAATTAAAATAAAGAGTTAAAATATGCATTATTGATTTATTGTGTATAAATTAGATTATAATCTAACTAAAAGTAAAAAACCTAGCCACATTCATCTTCCTACCTATAGAAGATAGAACCCAGATACCTGCAGAGCCGTTAAGACCTTCCTACCCCGCAGAAGAAAGAACCCATAAAGCAATTGGAGAGTCAAGTCCTTCCTACCCCGCAAAAGAAATAACCCAGAAATTCAAAGAAATTCGTTTGCTCATGCCTATTTCTTTCTTAGGTTTATGGTGGTGCAGTGGTGATACAGAAGGGAGATGGAGAGGGAGAAGTGGTTAGTGCTCTAATTTTCAAGATATTTTGATTCTTACGGGCAAACAGAGAGTAGTTGTAGTGGGTATGAGATCTGGGCTTGGCGGAGCAGCATCTAGTCGTGAGGTAGATGAAGCAGCAGCTCTAGTGAGGGAGATGATCACAGTAAGATGAAGGGCAGTATTGGAATAATCACAACCAAGTGAAGGCATAATTGGTAAAAGAAGTCCATTCCCGATTCCCCTCCAATCCATGAATTGAAATACCTCCCTCATGTAGGGAGTTCAATTCCTCCAAAATCAGGGGTGAGATTCCCCAATTGATGTGGACCCCACATGTTTTTTGATTCCCCAAGATTAAGTAAACACAGGTGTATTCCGTAATCGGAATCCAATTCCGTAAATTGATTCCGATTATGGATACGTAAACGTGCCCTCGGTGAATAATGATCATAATTCTTCGCTTTTAGCTATTCCTTCTTTTGATGAGGTTCGACTTACTGTTTTCTCTATCGATCCCAAATGCTGCTCCTAGTCCTGATGGTTATTGGGCATGATGTTTATCGGACAGTCCAATCTTGCTTGGGACAAGGGTTTGCACTTTTATGGATTGAATGTAATTGTTCTCTTGTAGTTCATTTTCTTTCGGCTCGACTTGATGATGTGCCTCAGCCAATTATGGAATTGATCATCTAGGTAATTTTTGGTGGAATTTTTGTTTCATTTGTGTGTAATTCAACTCGCCTAATCCATTATCATTTTTTTTTTTAAAGAAATCACATTCTTTCTCTTTTATGTTTACGTTTTTCTTTATGCATAACTTATACCTTATTTTAAGTAAGAAAACATATCGTCATGTATATTAAAATTATTATCGTTTGTTTAATAAAAAAGATGTAAATAAATAATAGGACAAGCAATAAATGGGGTAATTGGTGAAGGAAAATTAAGGGAAAAGATTAAAATCTTCTCTTTGCTAAATAAATACAAAATTACAACCCTTCTCAAGCAAACCCATTCCTTACAACTAAGCTACCCTATAGGAGGAGTGGAAGACTAGTAGGAAGAATCGTATATTTTATGACTCAATCAACTTCGTCAAAGCATTCGATATTTCATTTGTTTTTTTATTAATTAACATTCTTGAGCTCAACGTGCTGCATGTACAAAATCAAATATAATTAACTCCAACAATTTTTAAGTCTCCATAATACTATATCGATGACATTGTCAATAAACTTTTGTTTGACATAAAATGTGTGAATGAAATGATTAAAAGCCCATTAAATGACTATTTGATCTACTTTGTTGTAGGAATTCATGAGTGTACACTTAATGAACATTATCATTTAACAAATAAATGAGATGATCAAAGAATAGACTAAAAAGAAAAATTAGAACTCCCTCTTTCTTTTATTTTCTCTTTTCTTCTTTGTTTAAGTTTCGCACTCCTCGTAATGAATAATATTATTCATTACGATGACTTTATTTGAGCTAGACCTGACAAATGAATTGTGTTTGTCGTGTTCGTGTTGTTTTCGTGTCATATTCATTATATTAACGAATTATGTCATTTCAAA
This sequence comes from Cotoneaster glaucophyllus, assembly GCA_036320875.1. Classification (NCBI taxonomy): domain Eukaryota; kingdom Viridiplantae; phylum Streptophyta; class Magnoliopsida; order Rosales; family Rosaceae; genus Cotoneaster; species Cotoneaster glaucophyllus. Next base: position 13,689,516 of record CM070064.1, on the reverse strand, counting down.
CCTCTTATCTTAACGGGTTCTTGACAAGTGACCACTAGCAAAGGCAAGGTGGGGGAGAATGCATGCCTCTGGCTCCAACAACATGCCTTTGTTATCACTAAATTTTAGTATCCGACCCAAGGAATTCATACATAGATAATAAAGCTCATGCGTATTTGATACTATTTTTTGCAAATAATTAAGGACAAACATGATATACACTAAGACCAGTATAAATTAACGTGCATTGATTAAGAGTATTTGATATGTAACTACAATAAAATAAACATACATATTTAGTTCATATTTGGCTTAGAAAGAAGACTATGGAGCACAAAGAACTTTGTTTTCGATCATTGAGGCTGGGATTCGAATTCGAGAACTTTTTCAACATTAATCAGGATATAGAAGTTTCAAAAGATCTAAGATATATAAGAAACTAAATTTGAGATTAAAGTTATACCTATGTTAGATATGCGCATGACCTAAAGTATGTGTGAACAACCAATATTTGAACTTGTTTGTCACACCCATTGTCATAAAATTCTAGCTTCGTCACTGCAAGTGACCCATAACGATCTCACTCGTTAACAATTTGTGTCGGGCTAATAAGCATACAAGAAATTGATATGCCTAATGTCTAGACCTGACAAACAGGTCATGTTTGTGTCGTTTACGTGTCGTACCTCTTATCCTAATGGGCTCTCAATGTGTGACCCGATAACAACCCAAACCATTAACAGATGACTCGATAACAACCCAACTTGTTAATGGATTGAACCAAAACCTATTATCTTCGTATCATTCCCTGTTGAGTTAACAAATTGTGTAACAAATCACCTGCTTTTATTTGAGCCATGATCATATCTGAGTACCCTATGTATCACTATTTTTCTATTCCTCCCTTATTCCAATTCTACTCCCAATTCCTATCTCATTGATTTTCTATTTTCTCTAAACTTCGATCTTCCTTTTGAATGGCTTTGCTATGACATACTCATGTTTTTGGCATTCTTTTTAAAAAATGACTATTATTTTTTTATGCGCAGTTAGATCATTGGAGTTCGGATCTATTGATCCGTCAATTAATCAACAGGTTCTTCATGGACTTAGATGATATATTCAATGGTAGTGCATCTTCGATCTTTGGTGGCAGCTACAGTTTATAGTGATAAGTTAATTTAGGGTTCTGAATTTTTATGGGTTCTATGAGCTTGGCTTTTAGTTATGCTCAACATTGGTGATATGAGCTACATGGTTATCAGTGCGGTGTCTTCCATAGTTATGCGTAGGGATGAGCAACGGTTATGGCGGGCGGGTAACCGTGATTATTTATCCATAACCGTTTATTCTCATACCCGCGTAACAGTCTACCCGTTGGGTAATTGCCTAAACGATTATACCCATACCCATAACCATTTATAAACGGTTAACCATACCCATAACCGCGTACCCATTTAACCGTAACCGTTTAATACCCGTTTACTCATTTATCATTTTTTAACCCGTTTATCCTTTCTTTTTTTACCATTTACTCATTTTTCACCCTTCTACGTGTTTTTTTAACAACTTGAAAATTAAAAAAGAAAAATTTGTCATAATTTTCTTTTTCTAGCAATTAAACACCGTTATAGGTACATTCATCATACATTTCCGCATTTTAATTTTTTAAGTCCTTATACCATTCCAATAATTGAAATAATAGTTTACGAACGATATTTTTAACTGTTAACAATGAAGGTAATATAAAATTGGCTAGGTATTGTTGGGTTACGAAAACTGTTAAAAGACAATATTCTTTGGTTATTTAATTCGGAATGTAAAGTATTAACATAATATATATATATATATATATATAATGGACCATGAAATCATGTAATATAGTCAATAGCATTGATCTAAGTTTTGTCCGATAGGGAATATGGTTTGTGTTAATTTTACATATATAAAATAAATGGGTAAATGGTTACCCGTTTATAACCGCGGTTAATACCCATAACGCTCATTTAAATTTCACAGGTAAACGGTTATACCCATAACCGTTTATTTATCTAAACGGTTATCCATAACCGTAACCTGTTTAATTTAAATGGGCAGATAACCTCGGTTACCCATAACCAATGGGTATTTGCCCATCCCTAGTTATGCGGTTTGGCCACATTCTAGTTCTCTTTTTTGGGTAGTTTTAACTATTAATGTGTTTGATGTCTTATAGTCGTTTTTTTTATGTATGATTGAATTTTATCTATGAATATTATTTTACATATATAAAGAAAAAAATAGAAGGAATTTCTTTTTTTCTGGTCAATTACATGGAGCAATGATGGTTTGATAGATAGGATGTGCATAGAAAGATTGATTAGATGTATAATTCAACCTACCAAACATAAGAAATGACTCAATTGAGTTGAAGTGGGCAACCTTTTCAACATGGTTAGCTGTATCCTCCATCCACACGTCAATTTATACTTCTTCACCGATTCACCGTATGATCGTTCATTGTCTCTTGCCTGAGATGCTTATTTGTTACTTAATATTACGATTTATTGATATTTTTTTTTACTTGTAAGAGAGATTTTAGGTTCGATTCTCGTCAAATACGAATTTAAATCATGTTATTAGTAATCGATTATGAGGCTAAACCCACATCTTTCATTTTAATGTACATAATATCTTTTGTTAAGAAAAATAGCAAAAAAAAGGAGAAGATTATTTTAATTAAATATGAGTACGGTTGTGAGGAAAGATGGTAAGAACGAGTGGGAAATACTTTTCAACGTCGCACCATCTATGCCGTCTAGATGACGTGGCATAACGTGGAGCTTTCATATCCTCCACGTGAATTTTATTTTGATTCGGCATCGACACGACGTGTCTAGCGTGTCAAACCAATCATTCGCAGATTGGCGGATCCGAGAGGGTATTTTGTCAATACTCGCAGACACTTCATCCCTTTTTTTCGTTCTCGCCTTTGCCACCTTCCACAAACTAATGTAAGCAATATTCTAACATTTTAAACATGATTTTTTGTTGTTAGGATGCATGGGACCAAATATTAAACAAATTAAAATTACCCAGTTTAAGATGCATGGGACCAAATATTAAACAAGTTAAAATTACCGCATGATTTAGTATACAAATTCTTAGGTTGTTTTGGTGTCGGCAAGGTTCTAAAAATCACTAGGTACTAGTCGGGCGGTGGGTAGGGGTTTAGAGCTTAGGCGGTCTAGGCGGATTTATGTAAATTTATTATATATTTTGTAAATAACTGCCTATTTACACTTAAAAAAAAACTATACTTGTATGGATAATAAAATAATGATAAAATGCAAATTAGGTACACAATTTTCATAAGTATTGGATGAACTTGTAGTAAATCCATCATTTGCAAATTAGGTATACCATTTCCATAAGTATACCACCATGAAACCAAAAAAGAAAAAAAACACAATTAATAAAAAAAAATATATAAAAAAAACCGCCTAGGGACACCTAGGACCGCCTAGGTGCCACCTAGCTCTCCGCCTAGGGTTGCCTAGCTTCCAGCCGATTTTTCGAAACGCCTAACCCAAAATCGGGGTGAGGCACCACCGCCTAGCGCCTAGGCCGATTTTTAGAACATTGAGTGTAGGTAAAAATAAAATTGGATGAATATACTTGGGGGTTTACATTTAATCTTCTTACAACAATATTATTCTCTTAAGTTAATAGGAGAAGAAATTGTTTGAACTTGAAACACAATAAATTAAAAAAAAAAACCGAATTACTTGGACAATCCACAAAATTTACTTTTGAAGAAAGATATGATAAGTTTTGTTCTACTTACCATAAAAAGATTTGATAGGGAATTGAGATTTAGAAATGATCTAAAGGACACTCATCTGTTATCTAATTAGGCAGTGAGTTGTTTTCTTAAGTGAGACTAGCATATGCACGTGGTGGGTCTGTGCCTGTCCCTTGGAAAAAGACCTCAGAGAGATAGAGATTAGAGAGAGAGAACAATAATTGAGAGAGAGGGAGAGAGAGAGAGTGATTAGTGAGAAATAGAAAGGTGGTTTGCTTAAATTGTGAGAGAAGCCTTTTTTTCTAATGGTTCTGATCAATCTGGAATTTGTGATGTGGATTTGAGTTGTTTGGATTAATCTCCACCTATGCATTTTAGCACCTAACTTTTTATGCACAAACATGATGAAAACATGGAGATGGTTTTATGACTCTATTTACCAAAAAGTGAAGAGTGTATATATATATATATATGTGTGTGTTTTTACCTTCTATATATATATATATGAGTGTGTCTTTACCGTCTAAAACTCTCTCCTCTCTCCTCTCTCTCTCCTCTCTCCATATGATCAATCTTCTTATCTTTTCTATTTGTGGCATAACACTTTTGCCAGTTCATTTTCCCATCTACATCTTCTCCAGTCTTTTTTTATATATATGCATACGGACAAAATAACTCTTTCATGTAGGATGTGTAAGGTTCAAGCCTTTAGAGGTTGTGTAGCAATTAATCAACACTATACCTTAATGATTAACTGCTTTTATATTACAACTATTTATTTATACAAATAAGCAAAATTAGTCAGAGTCACATAATAAACTAGCTATAATAATTCGATATTTAACTCCCCATCCACAAGAGTCAGACATAAAATCTCTCATTTACAAGAGAGAAAAAAAAATTTCAAGGATCACATCCCGGCCCGAGCCGCCACCACATCCTGAGCTCGACTCCACCGTAGCACGATATTGTCCGCTTTGGGCCCCGACCACGCCCTCACGGTTTTGTTTCTGGGAACTCACAAGCAACTTCCCAGTGGGTCACTCATCCTGAAAATGCTCTGGCCCCTTTCTCGCTTAACTTCGGAGTTCCTACGGAACCCGAAGCCAGTGAGCTCCCAAAAAACGTCGTGATAGGTAGAGATGAGAATATACATATAAGGCTTACAGGATCCGCTCCCCTAAGCGATGTGGGATGTCACAGTACCAAGTGACTATTTAATTTTTACTTTTTAATTAGGAAAATTCTACTGTATCCTTTGAAACAAAGGTGCCATACTTTCATGTTTAATGGTGCTACGTGTGATGTTAATATTCAATATTCCAATTACGAGGAATGTAATTATCGCTAAAGTTTACAATCCAAAGTTATATATTAATTGTGACAACCCGTTCCTATTTTGACAATGATTCTTACCCACACTACTGTACTTTATTTATGCTCTTTGTCGCGCTTGAATTTGGTTCATTCCTGCTCACCAGCACATTCTGGTATTTAGGCACTCTTAGGTTTAAATTTACTCACATTTTCACATCACTACACTTATTGGCTTCATCACCTTCCAAATGTCAGCCAGCACAACTCGATTTGGAGTCCTAGTGGACATTCCAGATCAGGGTGTGTCAGTTTGGTATCAGGGTCAGGTTTCGATCATGGGACTTGTGGGTTATGGGCTCACCACGCTAGTGGATCCTCTATGCCTTATATGTATATTCACATCTCTACCTAGCACGATGCCTTTTGAGTAGGGGTGGGTTCGGTTCCGTTCGGTTCGGTTTTTTGCCAAAACCGAAAACCGAACCGAAATTACTGTTCGGTTCGGTTTTCTATCGGTTTCCATTCGGTTCGGTTTTTCTCGGTTCGGTTTCGGCCCGGTTCGGGTTTTATTTTTATTTTTTATTTTTATTTTTTCTTTTCTTTCCTTGTTCTTCTTCTTATCCAGCAGCAAAAAAAAAAAAAAAATTATAAGAAAACAACTTCCAGCCATTTTCAAAGAAGTATAAATAAAATTAAAGTTCAAATTTCTAATAGAATCATTCAAACAAAAACAATGAAAATAGACATTCAATTCAAAGTTCAATTATAATAAAGTCTTCCAAAGTCCAAGTTAAATAAACATCAAAGTTCAAATCAAAGTCCAAACTTAAAATAGATTAGTTGATTTTGATCTCATTGAGTTTGAACTTGAGCTTGAGGCCCTTGAGACCTTTGATGCCTTTGACTTCATCTAATTCACACAAAATAATAAGAAGATAGTAGTTAGTACTACATACTTAATTAAAATTCATACTTAATTAAAATACGGTGAGATCATTCAACTAAATAAATAAAGTTAATAAAGAGGGTAGATGTGTTCATTGGAAAACAACAGAAGGTAAATATACATAAAAAAGAGAAGTTAAGATCCATTTTTCTTAAAAAGGAGAAGGATAGAAGCTTTTAGTGCAGCCATATTGTCAGTGCAACTAATTCTGTCACATCCTGGCCTGGGGTCCACCACATCCCAGGCCCGCTCCACCACCGTAGCACGATATTGTCCGCTTTGAGCCCCGACTACGTCCTCACGGTTTTGTTTCTGGGAACTCACACGAGAACTTCCCAGTGGGTCACCCATCATGGGAGTGCTCTCGCGCGCTACTCGCTTAACTTCGGAGTTCCTACGGAACCCGAAGCCAGTGAGCTCCCAAAAGGCCTCGCTCTAGGTAGGGATGAGAATATACATATAAGGATCACTTCCCTGGGCGATGTGGGATCTCACAATCCACCCCCCTTAGGGGCCCGACGTCCTCGTCGGCACACCACGACCAGGGTTAGGCTCTGATACCAAATTGTCACATCCCGGCCCGAGGTCCACCACATCCCAGGCCCGCTCCACCACCGTAGCACGATATTGTCCGCTTTGAGCCCCGACTACGCCCTCACGGTTTTGTTTCTGGGAACTCACACGAGAACTTCCCAGTGGGTCACCCATCATGGGAGTGCTCTCGCGCGCTACTCGCTTAACTTCGGAGTTCCTACGGAACCCGAAGCCAGTGAGCTCCCAAAAGGCCTCGCTCTAGGTAGGGATGAGAATATACATATAAGGATCACTTCCCTGGGCGATGTGGGATCTCACAAATTCGGTATGGGAGACAACTAATTTTACTTCTGGATGGAAAAACCTGTCAACCTTTAGCTCTCTTGGAACATCTTTGACAGCAAAGGAAAAAGCAAACGATTTGTTTGTTGAACATTGTCCAGAATAATTGTCCTCATTCATTTCCAATATTCAATTTTCTCCATCCCTATCGACTTACAACCAGCCTTACGTATTTATTTATGTATTATTTTCTTTTTGACAACCATATGTAGTGTATTATATTACTCAAAATATCAATTATCAAATAACTCAAGCCTTAAACAGTAATCTAGTTGTTTCACATTCACATTACAAAATACACACAATAAGCACCCATGAAAAAAATATATATATTAACACCAAAGTTCAGTTGCCAAAAAAAAAAAAAAATCAATGCATCCATGTGGATCATTTATACCACAATAAGAAACTGCAATACCCTGCATTACTCATGTATTTTGAAAACAAAAGAGCTGAATAAGAATGATTCTCAAAGGTACTGCTGAACAATCTAATGGAAGTTTAACAGCAAAAACTAAATAGCTGAACTAACTGAGCTGGCATAAACTACGCAATACGGTGTCCAAAATGTCAAGACATGACTCAGAAGGGAAACCCTATGCACCGATTATCTCTTTTACAACAAGCATGGTGCCTAACAAGGTCAAAATAACAGTATCCCATAATTTATATGATAATGCTTATCAGTTCAGCACAGGGGTTCCAAGAAGAAACAAATAAGTTAGATTAGTTTATCGCAGAAGCAACAAATCAGCACAAGGGTTCCAAGAAGCAACAAATCAGTTAGATCAATCGCTAGGAACTCAAATTAGTTATTGCTTCTTATGTAATTTCCTTATCTAATCCAAAGAACAGAAAATCAAATCTCTTGCTGTGATTGAGAGTGAACAGAAAATTAAACGTGAGAGTATGAGTGAGTGAGACTAACCTTTTGCTGTGATTGAGAGTGAGAAGTCGCCGTTGGGAATGACAGACAAAGAGAAAGGTTGCTGCTGCGAGCCTGCGAGAGACAGATGAGGTTGCTGCGATGGGGAATGAGAGATAGAGAGAGGTTGCGGCTGCGAGAGAGACAGATGAGGGCTGAGGCTGTGAGGGGGAATGAGATGAAGGTCGAGGTTGTGAGGAGAGAAGGCTGCGTGCTGCTGCTGCTGCTGCGTGCGAACTAAGGAAAACAGGAGAGAGTCGAAACCGAGAGGAGAGATGAGGGCTAGGGTTAGGGGGTTTGCGGTTTAGGAGTAAAACAGTGCAGTTTTAGAATTAGGCTTATTAATTATTAAAATATTATAAAACGACGTCGTTTTGAAGAGGTTCGGTTCGGTTCGGTTCGGTTCAATAGGTTCGGTTCGGTTTGGTTTTTTTTTTCGGTTCAGTTTTTTCGGCCTCGTTCGGTTTTCGGTCCCGTTTTTTTTCGATTTTCGGTTTTTCCAACCCAACCCTACTTTTGAGAGCTCATTGGCTTCGGGTTCCATCAGAACTTCGAAGTTAAGCAAGTTCGCGTGAGAGCAATCCCATGATGGGTGACCTAGTGAGAAGTTCTCGTGTGAGTTCCTAGAAACAAAATCGTGAGGGCGTGGCCGGGGCCCAAAGCGGACAATATCGTGCTACGGAGGAGTCAAGCCCGGGATGTGAAGGGGGCCTGGGGCGGGATGTGACAATTTGGTATCAGAGCCAATCCCTGGCTGGAAGTGTGCCAACGAGGACGTCGTGCCCTTAAGGGGGGTGGATTGTGAGATCCCACATCGCCCCAAGGAGTGGATCCTCTATGCCTTATATTTACATTCTCATCTCTACCTAGCACGATGCCTTGTGGTGGGGGCCCGGGCCAGGATGACACACCCCGACCGAGATAGAGGCATGCTGGCCTTCACGTGAGGGTGACGTAGCCATGTGCACAGTGCGGAAGCATTATAAAGAAAGATTTACGAATGAATCACAACCACTTCAAAGAGTGCTAAAATCGAATAAGTGTGATTACACATTCATAGCATAAAATTCTAGGTGCAGTCAATGCATAAGAAGTACTTAGATAATTAACACCCGAATGTGGTCCTACATGAGTGATGTCTGTCAGAATCTCCGATATGCCCTCGTGAGCCACCAACAAAGCTGCCTAATACCTGGAGGGGCACAAAACAAAAGCGTGAGTGGGCAAAACCAAAGCTTTTCAAAATCATTTCAAAAACAACATTTATATCCTCTCGCCGTAAAACCTGTATACTTTCCCAGAAAATAGTATATACATATACTAAATCTCATTTGAAAATCATCATCGTCAATAATGCAACAATTCATGAATATGCCATGCCATACTAATCAAATCATCAGGTAAGTATTTCAAATGCAATAATAACTGCAACAGCTCGTCAGCTGAACTCTAGCTCATAAATCATGCTTGCACACGAGTTGAACCCACTTATAGTGGTTTATACGACAGGACTGGGTGTAAAACAATACGCTCTAGTGCTACAATCACGTGAAAACTGTGCGAATGATCGCGGGTCACATACGAGTCAAACCCACTGAAAGTGGCCTATACGATAGGACTGTGCACCTAACTTGGATCCAAGATGAGCGTGTGGTGCGGGAGGTGAACATCACGTGAAAGACTATGCCCCTAACCCTGGGCGGGAGCACTAACACCGGGGTGCAGGTTAATGAGCTCTCGATGCATCTCAACATACTCTTCATAACTCAACTTCTTAATAACCACACATAAACTTACCTGGAACTTACCTGAGCGCCCTCAGCACCAACAATCATGCGCATACAATTCATAATGCATAATCACAAGTATGTATGCATTGGCATGGCAATTCATTTATAAAATCATTTAAAATGCATTTTTGGGAAAAATACTTAGTATATAGGTATATATGGAAAATCAAAAGCCCACTCACTGGTATGTAGACGGATCGTAGCCCCCGTGCCTAGCCTGGCTACGCTCGTCCTCCGGATAGGTCTCGCCTATGTGAGAAACAACTGTTTTAACGTTATTTTAAAGCACATAAACGAAACTAAGAAATAACTTCTCATACATTGCTCAATTGAGGTGTGTGAATATACCAAAATCATCTACACAGCCTCAGGAACATCCCCATATTTTTAAAATAATTTTTGGATGTGTCACGCACCCTCACGCGCCGGCCAAGGCACGGCCAGACGAGCCACCACGAGCAGGCACGTGCCTGGCACATTGACAGTAGCAGTTGACGCCGTCAGGAATATTCCGTCTAATCCTAACAGAAACCGTCAAAGTTAACTGGGCAAAACTTTAAACTTCTTATTCTAGCTCGATTCTCAACCATTTTCTATGGAATTACCACTAAAACGTAGCTTAGGGTCCGAAAAATCACGTTATACCTGTTTTAGGCCTTGAATCCTACGAAATCACGTCGGAGAGAGTTCGAAACTCCGACCACCTCTGCAAGTCTTCGTATCTGGGCCTTCCGACGTCCAAAATTCATCAACGATGCACTCCGAGCATCTTGAGGACCCCTAAAGCTTGCTATGGTCCTAGAATTCACAGAAAAACACGGGTTTAAAAGTTGGTGAATAGTGCTCTTCTCGGAAATCCGATTTTCTGGGTGTTCTTACGTTCCAACTTAAACAAAACTCATCTAGAGCACTTAGGGGAAAAAGAGAATACCTTTAAGAGCCTTAAAATGGAGTGAAACTTCCACGATCTCTTTTAGTTCACTGTGCACTCGACGGTGCTCTTGGTTCTTAGGGTTTTCGAAGGAGCCACAACCAGCTAAAGCTATGGTTGTGCTCGTGGACCTTCAAGGATCTCGAATCTGGCCCCAGCACCTTCGATCTGTGAAGGTTTGAAGGTCAACACAACTCGTCCGTACGAGTTGCAGAGAAAGAGAGAGAGTGTGTCCGAGAGGGAAGAGAGAGAGAGAGAAGGGTTGTGTTTCAGTTTGTGTGTGTGGTCTTCACACAGCTAGCCAATCAACACCAAAAACAAAACAAAACTTAAGTCTAATTGGCCTAGAATCAAGTTTACTACAAACCCTAACTCTAACTCTAATATAATAGATCCCCACAACCTTGGAGCCATTCCAATTGGTCCTAAACCAACACTTTGGGCCTTCTAACTTAACCCAAAAATATAAAATTCAACCTAACGCTCAAGGGTAGTTTCGTAATTTCACAAACTCGAGGATTAAATAATTACATACTCCAGGACGGGCTGTCACAATCTACCCCCCTTAAAGAATTTCGTCCTCGAAATTTCAATAACAAAATACATCATTGATACTCATAAAACAAACGAGGATACATATCTCTCATCCGATCCTCAGTCTCCCAAGTAGCCTCTTCCACTGAATGGTTTCTCCACAGAACCTTTACCATCCGAATGGTTTTGTTTCTCAACACTTTGTCCTTCCAATCCAAAATCGTCACTGGTTCATCATCATAAGTCAAATCCGGACTGATCTCAAGCGGTTGAGGAGGTATAACATGCGAAGGATCTGAAACATAGTGACGAAGCATAGAGACATGAAACACATTATGCACCTTAGATAACTCATAAGGCAACTCAAGCCTATAAGCAACCTCACCAACTCGCTCGATGATCTGGTAAGGTCCGATGTACCTAGGGCTTAACTTACCTTTTTTCCGAACCTTACAACTCTTTTCCAAGGCGACAACTTTAAGAATACCCAATCACCGACCTTATACACTCTGTTGGTGGCACGTCTATCTGCAAGACTCTTTTGTCGATATTGTTCTAAAAATCGGCATAGGCGGCCGCGTAGGAGCTGGGCAGTGGCCGGCCGCGGCGATTAACTTGAAATCAGGAGAAAAATCGGGACAGGAATTAGGCGGCCGCCGAGACGGCCTGGGCGGCCTAGGCGGGCAACTGAGTAGCCTAGGCGGTCCAAGAATTTCAGTTTGTTCTGTTTTTTTTTCAAGAATGCAGATCTTTCTGGGTTTTCTGGTTGATGGTTTGGAAGGTTGAAGACGAAGAAAGGTTGAAGATGATGAGAAATAACTTTCTCTCTCTTCCCTTCGCGTACACTCTACGTACTTTTATTATTTAATTTTTTTTTTTAGTTTACCTCCAATCAAGTTTTGACAGCATGCACCAAGTTGCTTACTTTTTGTAAAAAAGTCATAGGCTGTCTTGATTTTTCTCGTGAAAAATAATGGGGCGTCAGTCCCTACACAAGTAGAGTAACCCTAGAACTGTCCGATATGAGTCCTCTGTCCAATAGGATCTGAGCAACATTTTAGAGGATTCTAAGACTTTGGATGTGACTTTGCATGGGTGCATAAACCAAGGAGATATTGAAGCCTAAAAATCCATCCCCATCATCCCCATCACCCTTAAAGTTTGCCATCTCTGACTGCTTTTTCTCACTACACCATTTAAGTCATGGCATTACTTCTAGGGATTTGATTTGTTTTTAGATTAATTGGCATGGCTCTCTTCAGAACGTGTACACCTTATTTCTCTTTAAATTAAACATAAATTAATATAAACTCTAAAAATATTTTTCCTTTTTTAAATTACTATGAACCTTCCATATTCACATCAAAATTTTCCCTTACTATGAACCACCCAACCCACTACATGGGATTTTCACTTTTATTTTTTTAAAATTAGATATAATCATTCAAAATGTTTTAAGTTATATGGCATATATGCTTAATGTGTTTTTAAATTTTAGACTTGTTGGTTACTTTTTTTGCATTTTGTCCATAGATTTCATACGAGTATAATTTTTTATAAGTGTCAATATACTCTTATTTACAAGATATACAAGAAATTTACCTAAATCCGCCTAGACCGCCTAGGCGCCCGCCTAGACCGCCTAGGCGCCCGCCTAGACTCCGCCTAGCCGCTTAGGCGCAAGGCGCCAGCCCACCGCCCGACTAGCGCCTAGCGTTTTTTAGAACCTTGTCTGTCGATCCTGGGCCGCTTTCTGATTAGCTTTGATCACCTGTACATTATGAGTAGTATCATCTACTATCTCAGGGCCCACTAATGGTCTTTCACCAACTTCTGACCAACACAACAGTGTATGGCAAGCTCTATCATAAAGTATCTCAAAATGTGCCATCCCGATGCTAGAATGGTAGCTGTTATTATAGGCAAACTCCATCAAATCCAACTTTGCATGCCAATCATCACCAAACTGAAGTACTGAAGATCTTAACATATCTTCCAAAGTCTGAATCGTCCTCTCTAACTGACCATCTGTCTGAGGATGGTACGCGGTGCTGTAAAGTAGATCTGCGCCAATTGCTTCTTGGAATGCCACCCAGAATTTAGAAGTAAATATGGGATCTCGATCTGAAATAATACTCACTGGCACTCCGTGGTACTTCACAATCTTCAACAAGAACAACTCAGCTAACTTATTCAGAGAATACTTTTCCCTCACTGGAATGAAATGTGCTGATTTGGTAAGCCGATCTACAATCACCCAAACGCCATCATAACCATTCCGTGTACGAGGAAGCTTGTACACAAAATCCATAGTGATATTTTCCCATTTCCACTGTGGAACGGGAAGTGGTTGCATCAAACCAAATGGTTTATTCCTTTCAGCTTTGACCTGCTGACAAATCGCACACCTACTAACATACTCAGCAATTTCTCTTTTCATACCTGGCCAATAGTAAAATGGTCTGATGGTATGATACATCTTAGTGCCTCCTGAATGCATGGCATATGTCGAAATGTGTGCCTCGTCAAGAATTTCCTTCTTTAATCCCTCAATATTTGGCATGTACATGCGCTTGTCTTGCATAAGCATGCCATCAGTCTCACGAACTCTGAGATCCTTTTTCTTTCCTTTACAAATTACAAAAATTAACTCCTGAACTTCCTCACTGTTTCCTTGAGCTTCGAGTATGCGATCAATCAAAATGGGCCTAACCTGAAAGTTAACAAGTAAGGCTTCTTCTCGAGCTTTGACCAAGGCTTCTTGTTTTTCTTCTAGTCCCAGTTTTACTCTAGTGGACCTCAAATCCACAAGAAGAGGAACACAGGATGCATACAAGGCATTAACCAGACCTTAGGACTTCCTACTCAGTGCATCTGCCACTACGTTTGCACGTCCAGAGTGATACTCAATAGTGCAATCATAATCACTGAGTAATTCTATCCATCTCCGCTGTCGAAGGTTAAGATCTTTCTGAGTGAAAATGTACTGCAGGCTTTTGTGGTCCGTAAAAATTTTACATTTCTCACCATAGAGATAATGTCTCCAAATCTTCAAAGCAAAGATAATGGCTGCTAGTTCCAAATCATGTGTAGGATAATTCCTTTCATGAGGCTTCAATTGTCTTGAAGCATAAGCAATTACCCCGCCATTTTGCATCAAAACACATCCCAAGCCATTCAAAGAAGCATCGCTGTAAAACTCAAAATTACCACTGTCGTCCGGAACTGTCAAAACAGGTGCATGAGTGAAACAGTACTTAAGCTGCTGGAAACTCTGTTCACAATTCTCATCCCACTCAAACTTAACTTCCTTCCTAGTCAATCTCGTCAGTGGTAAAGCAATCACTGAGAAATCCTTAACAAACCGTCGATAGTAACCTGCCAAGCCAAGAAAACTTTGTACCTCGGTGACGGTTCGTGGCTGTTCACAACTCTCCACAACTACAATCTTCTGAGGGTCTACTCGAATTCCTTGAGCTGATATAACATGACCCAAGAATGCTACTTCCTTTAACCAAAATTGGCATTTACTGAACTTGGCATAAAGGCGATGTTTTCTCAACTTCTTCAACACCAAGGAAAGATGTCGTACATGCTCTTCTTTAGTTCTAGAGTATACCAGTATATCATCGATGAAGACAATGAAAACCTGTCGAGATATTCCTGGAATACTTTGTTCATCAAACTTATGAAAGCTGCTGGTGTATTTGTTAATCCAAACGGCATCACAAGGAACTCATAATGACCATAACGAGTCCTAAAAGCTGTTTTAGGGACATCATCACTCCTTATCTTCAGCTGATAATACCCAGATCTCAAATCAATCTTCGAGAATACACAGGCACCTCGAAGTTGGTCAAATAAATCATCTATACGCGGCAATGGATAATGGTTTTTAATCGTTACCTTGTTCAATTGCCGATAATCAATGCACAGCCTTAAGGTTCCATCTTTCTTTCGAACAAACTACACTGGGGCTCCCCAGGGTGAAACGCTCGGCAGAATGAAACCTTTATCCACTAATTCCTGTAGCTGAATCTTTAACTCTCTCAATTCAGCAGGAGCCATTCTATATGGAGTTAGGGATATAGGGTCAGTACCCGGAAGCAAATCGATGGTAAACTTCACATCTCTTTCAGGCAGTAAACCCGGCAAATCATCAGGAAAGACATCTAGAAAATGCCTAACCACTCGAACTTCCTCCACACTACTGGGAGTAGTATCATTCAGCACAATGTGAGCTAAGTACCCTTGGCATCCTTTATTCAACAATTTCTTTCCCCTTAAGGCAGAAATGACACCATGCCTTACTCCACTACGTTCTCCTACGAACGTAACTCCAGATAAACCTGGGCGACGAAAAGTCACCGTCTTCTCACGGCAGTGAATGTCGGCAGAGTTATAGTGTAACCAGTCGGCTCCCAAAATCACATCAAAATCCGCAAGATCTAATGAGAGAAGATTAGCTGGCATAATTACATTTTCAATCAACACAGGACAACCTGGGTAAACACAGCTAACATAACTCTTCTCTCCTCTAGGCATAGAAAATTCTAACTCATAACCCAGAGGTGTAGACTGAGGTTGAGTTAGTTGAGCAAATGTATGAGAAATAACAGAATGGGTAGCTCCACAGTCAATTAAGACTCTAGCAAAAAGACCAAGAATGTTTAACGTACCCATTATTAAATCCGGATGGTTCTGGGCGTCCTGTAAAGTAATGTTGTTGATACGCCCCTGGGCCTGCTGTCATCCTCCTCGACCTCTACCAGCATGAACACCTCGGCCCTGCGTACTACGCCCCTGACCTGCCTGACTGTACTGCCTTGATGATCCATCACTACTAGCAGAAACATCAACCTGCTGGGGTTGTCTTCCAGACTGCCACTGTGAACCACTAGCTCAATATTGACCCATGCCACTCTGTTGATAAGGCATGTAACCACCTGAGTACTGGTTATACCCACTCTGCTGATAGGGGTCCTACGGGTACTGATACTGCCCTGGAGCATAAGGGATAGGATCCTCCTGGTAATGGTACGCACCACCACGACCTATTGGAGCATAACCATTAGGTCCTGAAAACTGCTGGGTCTGAACTGGTGGTGGTAAGGAAGGTTGTTGTGGCTGCTGTGGAGGTTGTAGTCTCTGCGGATTCTGAAAGCAATATTTAGACAAATGCCCCGTCTAACCACAGGTATAACACCCGCTGCTACCTCGTTGACACTCTTCAAAATGTCGATTATTGCACCTACGGCACAAGGGAGCGCCTGAACCACCCGAACCACCTGCATCTCTTGGTCTCTGAAAGCGAGATCCTCCAGTGGACCTACCTCTTCTCCTCTGTCCTATGGAACTAAAGCCCCCACTGGAAGAGCTAGAACTATTCCCACTCTTCTTAAAGCTCTGGGTCTGTCGAGGTCCCTGAGATGACTGTCCTTTGCTCTTATCATACTTCTTCAGATTACTGCCTCTTTCTTCTTCTTCTTCACTCTCACTAGGCATTTTATCAGAATCCTCAATCCTC
Organism: Cotoneaster glaucophyllus; assembly: GCA_036320875.1. Classification (NCBI taxonomy): domain Eukaryota; kingdom Viridiplantae; phylum Streptophyta; class Magnoliopsida; order Rosales; family Rosaceae; genus Cotoneaster; species Cotoneaster glaucophyllus. The sequence continues at coordinate 13,672,907 of CM070064.1, read as the reverse complement.
AATCAAACATCGTAGAACTCCTGATAAGTAGCACAGGGTATGATGGTCGCCATAGAGCACCTCTTCTTCTTAGTACCCAACTTAAAAGGGCGAAGCATCTCAGCTGGATTAGCAGCAATCTCCGCATCATAGCAGGATAAATCCGTGAACTTCTTGTAATACTCATTAGCAGACAGCTTTCCCTGTTTCAGATTAGTGAACTTCTGTTTCTTCTGGTTAAGATACGCTGGAGGAATGAATCTCTTATAGAATGACCGTCTAAAATTCTCCCAGTTCGTTTTTTCCTCAAGAATCCATCCATAAGTTTCTTGATTCCACCAGGATGCACGCTCTCTATCCAAAAACCAAGAAGTGGCCTCGACCCACCTTTCAGCAGGGAGACTGCCTTGACTCTGCATAACCTAAAAAGTTTTATCCACATGCTCGAACCAACACTCGGACCCTTTATGGCCCTCATTACCCCTAAAAATAGGCAACTTTATATTATACACCGTCTCTAACGAAGTTCTCTGTGGAGGGCGAAGAGAAGCCTGAATGGCATTAGCTATAGCTTCCCCTAACTGAGCAACATCGGGGAAACTAGGCTCAACAGAAGAACGTGGATCCCTACGAGGCGGCATAATTCTGACAAAAGACATCACAGTGATTAGATTACTAACAAAATATGCAGGACTGCAAAACCTAGGCTCTGATACCAAACTGACACACCCCGACCGAGATAGAGGCATACTGGCCGTCACGTGAGGGTGACGTAGCCATGTGCACAGTGCGGAAGCATTATAAAGAAAGATTTACGAATGAATAACAACCACTTCAAAGAGTGCTAAAACCGAATAAGTGTGATTACACATTCAGAGCATAAAAGTCTAGGCCCAGTCAATGCATAAGAAATACTTAGATAATTAACACCCGAAGGTGGTCCTACATGGGTGATGTCTGTCAGAATCTCCGATATGCCCTCCTGAGCCACCAACAAAGCTGCCTAATACCTGGAGGGGCACAAAACAAAAGCGTGAGTGGGCAAAAACAAAGCTTTTCAAAATCATTTCAAAAACAACATTTATATCCCTTCGCCGTAAAACCTGTACACTTTCCCAGAAAATAGTATATACATATCTAAATCTCATCTGAAAATCATCATCGTCAATAATGCAACAATTCATGAATATGCCATGCCATACTAATCAAATCATCAGGTAAGTATTTCAAATGCAATAATAACTGCAACAGCTCGTCAGCTGAACTCTAGCTCATAAATCATGCCTGCACACGAGTCAAACCCACTTATAGTGGTCTATACGACAGGACTGGGTGTAAAACAATACGCTATAGTGCTACAATCACGTGAAGACTGTGCGAATGATCGCGGGTCACCTACGAGTCGAACCCACTGAAAGTGGCTATACGACAGGGCTGTGCACCTAACTTGTATCCAAGATGAGCGTGTGGTGCGGGAGGTGAACATCACGTGAAAGACTATGCCCCTAACCCTGGGCGGGAGCACTAACAACAGGGGTGCAGGTTAATGAGCTCTCGATGCATCTCAACATACTCTTCATAACTCAACTTCTTAATAACCACACATAAACTTACCTGGAACTTACCTGAGCGCCCCCAGCACCAACAATCATGCGCATACAATTCATAATGCATAATCACAAGTATGTATGCATTGGCATGGCAATTCATTTATAAAATCATTTAAAATGCATTTTTGAGAAAAATACTTAGTATATAGGTATATACGGAAAACCAAAAGCACACTCACTGGTATGTAGACGGATCGTAGCCCCTGTGCCTAGCCTGGCTACGCTCGTCCTCCGGATAGGTCTCGCCTATGTGATTAACAACTGTTTTAATGTTATTTTAAAGCACATAAACGAAACTAAGAAATAACTTCTCATACATTGCTCAATTGAGGTGTGTGAATATACCAAAATGATCTACACAGCCTCAGGAACATCCCTATATTTTTAAAATAATTTTTGGATGTGTCACACGCCCTCACGCGCCGGCCAAGGCACGGCCAGACGCGCCACCATGCGCAGGCACGTGCCTGGCACACTGACAGTAGCAGTTGACGCCGTCAGGAATGTTCCGTCTAATCCTAACAGAAACCGCCAAAGTTAACTGACGGCGTTAGAATATTCCGTCAGTTTTGACGGAATATTCCTTGTCTTCTTCCTCAGAACTCCAGCGACCGTCGCCTGCACTAGAAACTGGGCAAAACTTTAAACTTCTTATTCTAGCTCGATTCTCAACCATTTTCTACGAAATTACCACTAAAACGAAGCTTAGGGTCCAAAGAATTACGTTATACCTGTTTTAGGTCTTGAATCCTACGAAATCACGTCGGAGAGAGTTCGAAACTCCGGCCACCTCTGCAACTCTTCGTATCTAGGCTTTCCGACGTCCAAAATTCATCGACGATGCACTCCGAGTACCGTGATGACCCCCTAAAGCTTGCTATGGTCCTAGAAGTCACAGAAAAACACGGGTTTAAAAGTTGGTGAATAGTGCTCTTCTCGGAAATCCGATTTTCTGGGTGTTCTTACGTTCCAACTTAAACAAAACTCATCTAGAGCACTTAGGGGAAAAAGAGAATACCTTTAGGAGCCTTAAAATGGAGTGAAACTTCCACGATCTCTTTTGGTTCACTGTGCACTCGACGGTGCTCTTGGTGCTCAGGGTTTTCGAATAAGCCACAACCAGCTAAAGCTATGGTTGTGCTCGTGGACCTTCAAGGATCTCGAATCTGGCCCCAGCACCTTCGATCCGTACGAGTTGCTGAGAAAGAGAGAGAGTGTGTCCGAGAGAGAAGAGAGAGAGAGAAGGGTTGTGTTTCAGTTTTTGTGTGTGGTCTTCACACAGCCAGCCAATCAACACCAAAAACAAAACAAAACTTAAGTCTAATTGGCCTAGAATCAAGTTTACTACAAACCCTAACTCTAACTCTAATCTAATAGATCCCCACAACCTTGGAGCCATTCCAATTGGTCCTAAACCAACACTTTGGGCCTTCTAACTTAACCCAAAAATATAAAATTCAACCCAACGCTCAAGGGTAGTTTCGTAATTTCACAAACTCGAGATTAAATAATTACATACTCCGGGACGGGCTGTCACACAGGATGTGACAATTTGGTATCAAAGCCAATCCCTGGCCGGAAGTGTGCCGACGAGGACGTCGGGCCCCTAAGAGGGGTGGATTGTAAGATCCCACATCGCTCAGGGTTGTGGATCCTGTAAGCCTGTTATGTATATTCCCATCTCTAACTAGCATGAGTCCTACCTTATTAAGAGAACTTGGTCACTACAGCGTATCGATTAGGGAATCACCCAATCAAACGCTTCATATAGGGAACTTCAAACCTATTCGCAAAGGCGAAAGACTGAACCCTAGGTTTGTACCTATATTTTAGCAGCTCGATCAGTTTAACCCTTACTTTGAGCTGATGGTCTAGTCGACCAACCTTTGTAATTTGAGTTTGCCTCCAAGGTCTGACGAATTCATAGTGGTCTTATCGGTGATCTTTTTATCTACCTCGACAGTGAGACCAAATTCTTTAAGCTCTGTTAGTCAGCTTTATATCAGATTCGTCGACTGTAAAATTTGAATAAATTGATACTCTTGTTGGGAGACATGATCTCAGTGGACGAGATTAAAAACGTTGTAGCGGAAGAAAGTTGACATTCTCACAAAGTGTTGTGAATTCGAGAAATCGTTGGTCTTGTAGATTTCATCGACAATTTGTTAATGATTCTTAGGCTATAGTATCCTTCCTCACCTTTCGGCCGAGGAAAGTTAATTTAGATTGGAAAGTTGGATATGAATAAAGTTTCTAACAACCGAACTGTTGTCTCACCTCACCATCGCTTTACACTCTTCGGGGACGTGGATAATTCTGAAATCCATGATAATGTGTCCCTGGGATGTTTTGGCTATCTAGAGGCACCATGACATATTATCATTTATATTTCCAATGTGTATAACCATTTGGAATGAGCCATTTTATCCATGACTTAGAGTTAACATTTACCATCATTGCTTGAAAATCGAATAACATTTCTCTGTGGAGAAATATGTCTAAAATCTTTATCAACCTTAGAATTTCTTAAATACGCTTACTTTTGGAATGAGCTAAGTCTCTGACAACGGCTGTAGAAGAACTAAATCAACATCTACGAGTGCACTATTATGTATCATCCCGGTTGTACAAAAAGACATATCTACCCTTAAACATTTCCAGCCATTCCTATCTCATTTCAGCTGGGGTTCATCAACATTGATTTGACATTAATTCTGAATTATCAAGAATGGTTCGAATGATTATAATCACCTCTTGTATCCGATCAGAGATGAGGAATCGTCATTACAAGCTCCCTATATGAGCTATTTTGTACATGTAGAGGATATGAAAATCAATAATCATGATGCTAAATCAATACTACGCTCATATGGTGTTTTAATTGGTGGTAGCTTTACTCAAGTGGAAAGCCGTATTCTTCTAGTCCCAAAGCTTAAAGTATTGGTGATGATTTCTTTCCTTAAAATAGGCGCTAAGATTTCAAAAACAAGACACATGTGAAGTCATCTAAGATAAAAGTGAGTTGTTGTTAACTTCTTCGCACGCCGTGATCCAAAAGTTCTCATCCATGATGTGATCAAAGGTGGAGAAAGGAAAGGAATTAAAATCGAGGCTCCATTTGATGTGTTTGAAGAAAATCCTTATTCTACGCACGCCCCGCTTTTGATTAGAGTTGAGAGAATATTAAGGTATATAGTTCAAACTCCCTGGACAGCCATAGTTTCTTATATGTTTTATATAAGAGGATGATGACATTATAAGAGAGCTGCTTCTGGACTTCTATGCTAGTTTAGGCAAACAAAAACTAGACCAGATTATCGTCTTGACGTACTTATGTCTCACTGTGCTACGCGTTTCACTTCCAAGCCTTTGGAAGTCTTTTTGGAGGTTATGAGTACTAGATTTTGTTCAGTACTACATTTCCACCCTTAGATTAACGATTAGTCTGAAACGAGTTATTCAGACCGTAGTGGACGTGTTGCATTTTATTCGTCCCACCATTAGTTTGGTTGCAAAATACCATTATCTTTATTTTTGTTGCTTGTAGCCACGATTAAAATTTTGGCTTAGCTATGATATCATTGGAGCTGATATACAGAGATTTTATGCACAATACATGATTGATAGGCACTTACCCTTGTTAGGGTTATGTGTAACCATGGTTACACTCCTGATTATGAGCATAGCATCGTTTGACAAATGGTATAACTATTTATGCGCAGTATGTGATTTACAGAAGAGTATTGTGAGCAGGTATTTGAATGATCGAGATTGTAACATGGAAATTTTATGATATTGACGATGTTGCCTGAGAAGGTAGTGCGTGAGCACGATTGAGGCTTTGTTCTGGCAAAGTATGTCTATTTCCCAATGAGGGGCAAGATGGTAATATTGTACCCTAAGGAATTCCTTGCTTGTTGAGACGACAGTGAGTTATTGGTATTGCGGGCTGCAAACTGTAATATCAATAACTTATTGTTGGGTTCATTAAGTAAGTAGGCAAATTAGGTCTGTTTACGAGAGCATAGGTGAAATTTTTCTATGTTTGGTCCTTGATTTCAATACAATTACTTTAACTTTACGTTATTATTTATATATGCTTAATTTGACGTGATGTTTTTTTTTACAAATCTATTTTTGACTTGATGTTTTCGTAAAAAAAAATTATATTTAAGTATTGTACTGAAGGAGAAGGAAAGTATGAGCTTGGAGGCATGAAAGAGGAATAATTGCAATCCGATCGCGACGGAATGACATTCTCTATTATGCAGCCGCTCTAACTTGATATCTTCTTCACATGTTTATTTTTCTACTGTCTTTTTACTGCTTTTGTTTAGCAAATGGTTTTAAATTTCAAGGACGAAATTTTTTTTAAGGTAGGTAGATTGTGACAACCCGTCCCTATTTTTACATTTTTACTAAATTTTAAATGAGTGAATTTTTGTAAAAAAAAAAAAAATGCAAGAACCAATCAGCGGAATGAACAAGGAGGGAAATGAGAGAGGTGAAGAAACACCCAACCAACCTTGACCCGATTTCAAACCTAACCCGGTTCCTCAACCAGGTCCTAACTCCTCCGTCTGACGTCCGTTCGAGGTGATTTTGGTGTCTATGGAAAGCTCTCATCGAGCCCAACATCCCTGTAGTGTTAGAATTCTAGATTTCTAACCCAAATTCACCAATCGAAGCCACAAACCACGGGTGCATCCGGCAGCTTTAATCTTTTTCCGATGGCTCCGACGAGTTTCATTGTCCATGACCACCACCAAAAGACTCCTCTCAACCTCAGGAGCAAGGCCTAAGCCTTGGATGAGGCGGCGGAGTTCGTTTTGGTGGCGAATCAACAATTACCCAAATCGGGGTTTCCGATGGGTCTTAGAGAAATTGGGGCCTTTTCCGGCCAAATTGGCCGTGGTCATAGGTATGAAAGTTACTCTACTCATTGAGATCTTCATTTCTGTAAAATTTGAGAATTTTTGGAAATAGTTGAATTTTTCGGCAAGTTGGGGCGTTACATCACTTGGTTATTATTTGAATCAATGATCCAACTGTTGGATCATCACTAAACTTTAATACATTATAGTACATAATATTTGAAGAATGTAGGAACGTACGGATCTTCCCGAATTGAATTTTTAAGTTCATAAAATAAAACGTTAACCGCCACTTGGTTTTGGCAATTGGCTGAGATCCGACCGTTGGATCATTCCAAAACTTTAGTATGTTATTCTAGAAGCGTAATGTGTATCTTTGGAAGTTACGGATCAGAAATCCGAGATGCGGATCTTCCGAATCAAATTACATAGGGTTGTGGACCCTACCGTCAATCTTTGACCGACGGTTGACTTTTGGTCAATAGGTCTCAAATCATCCTAGAGCATCTTCAGAGATGTGATTTGATAATTGTTCAGGCGCCGATCGTTCGTGACGCCTCGATTTTCATGCTAGGGAATTGTAGCGCGAACTCCAGGTGAGTGGGCTTTTGGTTTTATATATATGTACACGTATATATGCTTTACATTTTCCCAGAAATTGTTTTAAATGGATTTACGTTTTTTTTTAAATGCCATGTCAATTGCGTCACATTATAGTATATGCATTAGTATAGATATGTATATCATTGCATGATGCTGTGAACGCCCAGGTAAGCTTCAGGTGAGTACATATTAATGATAGTGATTGCTATGGGTATAGGTATGTTTAGATGCATTAGTGCTCATTATCTTGCACCCCGATGTTAGTGCTCCCCCTGAGGCCAGAGCCTAGCCTTCACGTGATCGTTCGCCTCACGCACCACATGCTCACCTTGGATCCAAGACAGGTGCCAGCCTGTCGTACAGACCATAATAGGTGGTTCCGACTCGTGTGCAGGCATACTTGATGAGCTATAGATTCAGCCATACAGGTCACATTAGGTGACTCCGGCTGACATATCATTTTTACATTGATTTATATCACCAGACTTACATATTTATTGCTGAGATACTTGACATAGCATATACTTGGTTTGCACTTCTCTCGAGTATGATTTCTGTATACGTATGTATTATTATTATTTTTTGAGAAATTATATGGGTCTTACGGTGAGGGGTTATTACATTTTAAAAAAAGAAGGTATTTTCAAAAACTTTGTTTTTTCCCACTCACGTTTTCTGTTTTGCTCCCCTCCAGGTTTTAATGGCTAAAGGTTTGTATCGATGAGGATCCTTAGCGAATCTCAGTATAGGTGGCTGCCTCTGAGGGTATGATTCTTACCCACACTACTGTACTTTACTTATGCTCTGACGTCGCACATGAATTGGGTTCATTCCCGCTCACCAGCGCACTATGGTATTTAGGCACTCTTAGGTTTAAATTTATTCACATTTTCCACATCACTACAATTATTGGCTTCATCACCTTCCAAGTGTCGGCCAACACAACTCGATTTGGAGTCCTAGTGGACATTCCAGATCGGGGTGTGTCATTAATAATAATTAAAAGTTATATAGCTAATAATAAAAATTAAGCATTATTATTACTGCAATAAGTTGGTGTTTTTGTTGTGGATGTTATATTACATTGTCGAGGTATTTTTAAAGAAATAGAACTAAAATCGTTTTTAAAATAACAACAAAAAAATCATTTTAGACATATTTTAGTTTTGAATTTAAATTTATACATTTTTAAATTTCTTTCCGGCCTTAAAAAATGTTTTATATGTAACTGAGTGTATAAATTCTCATCTCACGATAAACAAATCATATTAGCGAATAAGTTGTTATTGAAACTTCATAAAAAGATCCTCCCTCTTAATTTTCTTTAAGTTGTTATTGACACTTCAAAAAAGTTATCATACATCCCAAGTTTATAAAAATAAAAGGAAAAAATTGTTTTGAGAGGAATGTATGATGACATTTGTGAAATACCAATAACCATACCCAATTTTTATGGAAAAAAATAAAATTACAGGCAAAAACCTTTTACACAACCACTCCCAAAACAATTGTAAGAGCATATCTAAAGGAGATTTCAAAAAGTTCACATCAGCAATAATAGTAAATCAATACATCACTAGTGTTTTCCAACCGAAATGTTAATTCATATGTGACATGACGTGGAATGGTAGCAAAGATGGTTGCTATCAAATTTGACAACATCTTCAAATAATTTTTAATTAAACATTAAATGCTTTTTATTATTATTTTTATTGATTTAAAACATTGTCTTTTCATTTCCTTTCATTACAAATGCAATTCAATTCCTCCTATTACCAATACAAAGAGAATAAATATGAGATGCCTTTCCTCGTGGTGCCTGTATCATGTATGTTAATACTCCAGCTTGTAAGGTTGTTGCCTAAGTGTAATCTTTTATGTTAGTTGGATGCGAACTGCAAAGTCAAAGGTTTTGAGATCATGGCATGCATCCATGTTAGTGGGATATGTGTTCGGGCATGAAATCTTGGATGGCGGACTTTCCTGGCTCGAGCACACAGCTCCCAAGGGATTGGCACTTTGGTTGGTTTTCTAGCTCATGCTTGTTAAGAGGCTGCAATATGAGTTTATAGTCAATCATGAAAGGTGCCTTTATGGGGCCTTAGGTATAGGCCTTGAGGCTCACAATCAAAACCAACTATGTGCGGAGGCGTGCCACTGGCATCTCTTGTATGGCAGATGTAGAACAAGTTTGTTTAAGCAGATTACTTGCGCCCTAAGTTATTCTGACTTCTTGTTTATCAAGGGATTGTCGTAGATGGGTTAAGTCTACATTAAGTTTTTTCTATGCCTTGAGATCAAGGACTTTTATCTAACTTGTATGCTTAAAGAATGAAGGTCACATCTAATCAAATCATCAGTTTTAGTTCACTTTTATCTTCTTATGATAATGAAAACCTTAGATCTGAGATCCAATGATGCTTTGAATCCATAAGGGATCGGAAATGACTTGAATATATGCTGAGGAATACATTAAAATGGTAGTTCTACTAATTAAAGACAACACAAAGAGAGTCGGGCAAGGTTGAATCTTGTGCAGCTTTTTCTCTTTATGATTACAAAGGTTTTAGGAGCTAAGGGGAATGAAGGTAAACTAATTTACATAAGAGAATCGATACTACGACATTCAGAGAAAGGTAGCAGAGCTTTTACACAGGCGGAAGACATTCTATTATGAGAGTTCTAAGGCTAAAAGGGGGCAGAATCTGGGCAAGGCGCATCTTTCTGGGTAGTTTGGCTTGACTGAGAGACAAGTTGTATGTTTGTTTATTGGTTGAGTGTCTTTGTCTCTGGGCCCTCTTCCTCCGTTTATAGATGAATAAGCCTGACTGCTTGCGGTTTGTTCTTGCCCAAAAGCCACTGAAGGGTAGTAAACCGCTAGCTATTTACTGAAACTGCCACTGTAAAGTGCCTTTTGGATGATAGCTAGCGGGTCTCCATCACTTGTCTTATCTGATTATAGGTATGTAGCCTATGTATTAATGGGGAGCCGCCACTTTGTCTTCGAAAAACTGGTATGGGCTTGTCACTGGGCTTTGGGCAAACCTCCATTTCTTCTCCCTTATGGGCCTTTCTTCCTTTATGCTCAAAGTTCAAATTTCAGCCCAAACAACATAATTGCTCATAATTCCGAAATGTAGAACCTATCAATAGACGTTGAAGGCTCGGTGATTTTTTTTTTTTTTAATTTTCAGTTTAGGAAGGCTAAATATGTGTTAAGTTTAAACCCAATACAATGGAGGATAATGATTTGACCTTACAGTTTGATCATGTATTTGGACACAAGTAAGAGAAATATTTCGGAGAAAATGGCACTTTATGGTGTCCTTTTTGGGATATGGGTGCTGATGGTCGTCCAATTTGAAAGAACAATTTGCTTAAAGTAACTGTGATTATTAGTTAATGACCTTAAACTAAAAATTTGTCAACTTCAAGGAGTGCATCCTGAAATATATTTGGAGGCTCCTCGAACTAAAAAAACTCAAAAAATGAAGATAAGGCCGATTTTGGCCAATCTTTGTGCCACCTTATTGGTAAATCTACCAACATGAAATACTTAAGATGTAACGAAGCCCTGTAGCCCAGTTTTGATATCATCAACAACCAAGTCTAGCTAGGATGAGCCGCCATGCAGGCTGCCAGTAGCTTGAACAACTTAGAGGGCATCATTCTCGAGCGCGACCTGAGTCCGCTGTCGTTCTAGATCACCAACTGAACCCACTCCTTATCAGCTAGGACATCTACCATATCGGGACCTATCACATGAGATACTTTGTGAATAAAACCTCCAGCATAGCTATTAACTTTGTTGTGAAATACTACACCAGTACCCCTAATATCAATGGTGTTGGAGATATGTCAACAATTTGTGATAGTGTCATACCTCCGTCAATTTTTCTATTAGTTTTTCTGTTAAGTGCTGGCGTGGCAAGAAACGGGGACCACTCAATAATCCAGCTGGATTAAAAAATAATTAAATATTAAAAAATTAAGAATAAAAAAACAAAACAAAATTTTTTTTCCTAGGGATGCGGCATCCCCAGGATTTGTCACTTTTTTTTTTGTTCTTCTTCTCTCTCCTTCTTCTCCTTTTTTTTTTCTCTTCTCCTCTCTCCTCTCTCCTCCTCTCTCCTTCTCTCTTCTTCTTCTTCTTCTTCTTGTTGGGTCGAAGGTGTTCGAATTTTTTATTTTTTTTATTTTTTTGTTCTTCTTCTCTCTCCTCCTCCTTCTTCTTGTTGGGCCGAAACTGGGTGTTCTATTTTTTTTTTTTTTTTTTTTTTTTTTGTTCTTCTTCTCTCTCCTTCTTCTTCTCCTTCTCTCTCCTCTCTCATCCTCCTTCTTCTTACCCAGTTTCGAACTTTTTTTTTCTTTTTTTTTTCTCTTCTTCTCTCTCCTCCTTCTTCTCTCTCCTTCTCTCTCCTCCTCCTTCTTCTTGTGGGCCGAAACTAGGTGTTCTATATATATATATATATATATATATATATATATTTTGTTCTTCTTCTTCTCCCTCCTCCTCCTCCTCCTCCTCCTCCTTCTTGGGCCGAAACTGGTTCGAAATTTTTTTTTTTTTTTGTTCTTCTTCTTCTCTCTTTATTCTTCTTCTTCTCCCTCCTCCCTCCTCCTCCTCTTCCTCCTTGGGCCGAAACTGGGTTCCCATTTTATTTTTTTTTTGGTTTCTGGGTTGCAGGTAGAGGGAAAAAGAGAGGGGGGGTTTTTCTTTTCTCCTCCTTCTTCTTCTTCCGCAGGAGGGGGGGTTAGGGGTGGGATTTCAAATTTTTTTTTTTTGTTTTTTTGTTTTTTTTCCCCTCTTTGTTAGCAGGGAAGAAGATGAAGATGGGGAAGAGAGGGGAGGGGGGAAGGGACGGCTGTTTTTTTTTTTAACTTTAACTTTTATTTATTATTTTAATATTTAAAAAATTTTAAATATTTTTTTAGTATTTAATAATATTTTATTAATTTTTTAATAGAAAGTGGGCTCCGAATCAAGCCACGTCAGCACTTGACAGAAAAATTGACGGAGGTATGACATTGTCACAAATTCGTAAGATGCGGTATGACATTGTCAATTTTAAAAGATGAGGTATGAAACTGTCGTGACCCCAATAGTTGAGGTAGTTTTTTGTAATTTACCCTAATAAATAATAAATGTGAACAATTAATTAACAGTGTATGGACAATGAAGTAATATTAAACATAAATATTAAAGATCGAGGCTCGCGTACCGCAATGTCCTTGAAACGGAAATTTAGTCCCTACTTAGTGCTTGTAGTTCTATGGACGTCTGCTTCACCAAGATTCAACAATCAAGTCAGAATTCTAGCACTGGAAAACTTGACTTCTGGCGAATTTCTGTGTGGTTTTCTCATAAAAGATATTTGTGATTGTAGAAGAAGAATGTTAATTTTTTTGTATACTAAATGCCATGCAGATGGATGTATATATAGTAGATATATGCCTGTTTGCAACAGGTACAAGAATGAGATGTGTTTGTTGGGAGACATCTTCTCCAGACGGGTGCTTTGCTCTGCGTTCTTTCATCACTCTTTAGACTTCATCTGAAAGGATGAGTCTGTTGATGAAATAATAATAAAAAAAATAATTAATTAATTAAATTCGAAATTAATAAAAAAAATTAATTAAATCCAAAAATAATTAATTAAAGTATTTAATTATTAGAGCCCGAGCCCAAGAGCCCCAAGGCCCATCTTTTGATAATTAATTATATATTAATTATCAATTAATTAGTACACCTCAAAGGCCAACCCAAAAGGTGAACTCAATTTTATTCTCCAAGCTCCATCACTCCAATCACTTTTTATAAGGGACAAAGCCTTATAAAGTGAGGAAACTTTTTGGTAGTGAGCAATGTGGGACAATGAAATTTCTCTCAAAATTTCCAACAATACCCCACATTTGAGTTGAAATTTCATTCAAACACCACCAATTTACTTATAACACCCCACATTTGAATGCAAATGTATGACTAGGCTGCCTAAAACTGAGAGAGAATAGACATGATATGCATTGGGTGAAATGTCTTTTGAACTTGAACTTACCTTAGTGAAAACATATCGGGCTTACTTGGTGACGCAGTAGATGTGGAAGATCTTGAACTGTTCACCGCAGTAGTAAACCGAGACAATATGCTACACACATATCATGTCTGCCACACATCAATTCGCTATTTCTCTTAATTTGAATTTCTAAAATGACATTGGCTTGATCTAAGTCTTTCATGTCAAAACTTGAATTCAACATTTTCTTTTTTTTTGTTTATTACATCTTTATAACTTCCCAATATCATCCACATACAAGTAGACAATAACACAAGTTTTATCATTACTCTTAATGTAGACACATTTATTAGATTAATTTATTTTGAACCCATGTGTCAACAAAGTATGATCAAATTTCTTGTGACATTGTTTTGGTGCTTGTTTAAGTCCATATAATGACTTAACTAATTTGCACACTTTGCTTTCTTGTCCTTTAAGCACGAACGCTTCAGGTTGTTCCATGTATATTTCTTCATCTAGTTCTCCATTTAAAAATTGCTGTTTTTACATCCATTTGATGTATATCAAAGTTGTATACAGCCGCAATTTCTATTAACGTCCTAATTGACGGTATGCGAGAAACTGGAGAATAGGTGTCAAAATAATCCAACCCTTCCTTTTGGCGATAACCTTTGGCTACTAAACGTGCCTTGAACTTATCAATGGTTCCATTCGCCTTAAGTTTCTTCTTGAAAATCCATTTATGACCAATTGGTTTACTACCTAGAGGTAAATCAACCAATTTCCATGTGTTATTTTCCATAATGGATTCCATTTCACTTTTAATTGCTTCATTCCATAAAGGAGCCTCGGAAGAAGACATTGCTTCTTTAAAAGTTCTAGGTTCATTCTCGGACAAGAAAGCAATGAAATCTGGTCCAAAGTTTTTAGAAACTTTGATTCTTTTTCCTCTTCTTGGTTCCACATCATTTTTTTGGATACCAGAAGAAGAGGCCTCATCATGACTATGATCATGAATCCTCTTTGTATTAGAATCATATTCCTTTTCTTTGTAAGGAAATATATCCTCAAAGAATTATGCATCTACCTATTCTCATATAGTGTTAACATGAATATCAGAAATCGAAGATTTTACAACGAGGAACCTACAAGCAGCACTATTATTTGCATATCCAATGAATACACAATCAATAGATTTAGGTCCTAGTTTCGTTTTTGGTAACGGGACTTGCACTTTTGCTAAGCAACGCCACACTTTGAGGGTTTTATAAGTGGGTTTATGTCCTTTCCATGGTTCATAAGGTGACTCATCCATCTTCTTTTGAGGAACTTTATTCAATATGGTATTTGCAGTAAGTAAAGCTTCACCCCACAAACTGTGTGAAAGCCTAGAACTATTTAACATGGAATTAATCATATCCTTGAATGTTCTATTTTTTCTCTCGGCAACACCATTTTGTTGTGGTGTGTATGGAGCCATTGTTTAATGTATAATTCCATGTTGTGCACAAAAATCTGAGAAGGTAGACTTATACTCTCACCCTCTATCGGATCTAAGTGCTTTGATTTTTCTCTCAAGTTGATTTTCAACTTCGGCTTTATATGTCTTAAACATATTCAAAGCTTCGTCCTTGCTATGAATCAAATAAATATAGCAATACTTACTGCAATCATCAATAAAAGTGACATAATAATTCTTTCCTCCACGAGTTGGTGTGGACGTAAAATCACAAAGATCGTTATGAATTAATCCAAGTAATTCATTTGATCTTTCCAAAATTGGCTTTCTCATTTGCCTAGCAAATTTCAAATCAGTACATGTTTCACACTTATGATTAAAATCAATTTCGAATTTAGGTAATAATTCTAATTTAACCATTCTTTAGATGGAATGAAAATTAACATGTCCTAATCTAGCATGCCAAATAATAGAAGACTCAACAATATAAGTAGAAACATTTATTTTATTAGCATCATCAATGACAATTACATTGAGTTTCACGAGGCCAACAGCCACGTATCCCTTTCCAACAAACATCCCACCTTTGTTAAGTACAAATTTGTTGATTCAAATACAAGTTTAAAGCCCTTAACAATTAGAATAGGTCCAGAAACCAAGTTCCTCCTTATTTCAAGAACATGCAGGACATTCAGCAAGGTTAGACTCTTTCTAGATGTGAATTTGAGTACAACTTTGCCTTTGCCCTCCACTGCAGAAGAAGCAGAATTACCCATATACAACTTTTCTGCAGGGGCAGCATGATAATAGATTTCTATCAGCACAGATGTGCTTAGTAGCACCAGTATCCATCAACCATTCACTCACATTCGAGACCATGTTGACCTCAGACACAACAACATCCAACTCTTCATCGGTGATTGCCATGTTAGCATGGTTGTTGTTTTTGTTAACATGATTTCCATCCTTGCGATGATAACAATCTTGTGCCTTGTGATTAGATTTGCCACACACACAATATGCGCCCTTAATCTTCTTCAGATTCTTGCCTTTAGGAGCAAGGGCAGATTGTACAAACTTTTTGGTTTTCGGAGCCTTATTGTTCTTAGGCTTGGTCTTGGAGTTTCCTCCCTCAACATAATTCGCATTGGCTTCAATGGCTTCAAATTATCCATATTCATCTCACGGCGCTTGTACTTGAGATAAATTTTGAAGTCATTCCAGGAAGTTGGCAATTTCTCGAATATCGCCCCAACTTGGAAATGCTCATTGATCTCGCATCCCTCGAAGTGCAATTCATAGATCAATTTCTGGATTTCTTCAACCTGAGAAACAATAGATTTCGAATCCACCATAGTATATTTGAGAAACTTACCGATAACAAATTTCTTTGAACTGGCATTATCAATCTTATACTTTTTCTCTAGGGATTCCCACAACTCCTTTGGAGTCTTGCACAAAGAATAAATTTTGTGGAGTTTATCATCCAAACTATTCAGAATATAATTTCTGCAACAAAACTCAGAGTGATTCCAAGCTTCAATTGCCATGACAGTCTCTTTCGTCATCCGATTCTCATTAGACTTCGAAGCTTCTTCCTTGACAACATGAGCGAGATTCATAGTTGTCAGGAAAAACAACATATTCTGTTGTCATCTCTTGAAATCCAGCCCTTTGAACTTTTCAGACTTTTCAAAGTATTTTGGCACATCGCCATTCACATTCACAGATTGTTGATCCATGTATTTCTATCTCAAGATTGTTGGAGATATGCCAACAATCTGTGATAAAATTTATATATGCTAATAAATAATAAATGCGAAAAAATAATTAACAATGTATGAACAATGAAATAATATTAAACATAAATATTGAAGATCGAGGAGTATCGCAATGTCCTTGAAACAGAAATTTTGTCCCTGCTCAGTGCTTGTAGTTCTATGGACATCTGCTTCACCAGGATTCAACGATCAAGTCAGAATTCCAGCACCGAAAAACTTGATTTCTGGCGAATTTCTGTTTGGTTATCTCAAAAAGGATATTTGTGATTGTAGAAGAAGAATGTTAATTTTTTGTGTACCAAATGTCATGCAGATGGATGTATATATAGTATATGTATGCCTGTTCACAACAAGTATAAGAATGAGATTTGTCTATTAGGAGACATCTTCTTCAAATGGGTGCTTTGCTCTGCGTTCTTTCATCACTATTCAGACTTCATCCGAAAGGATGAGGCTGTTGATGAAATAATAATAATAAAATGATTAATTAATTAAATTCTAAACTAATAAAAAATAATTAACTAAATCCAAAATTAATTAATTACAGTATTTAATTATTAGAGCCCGAGCCTAAGAGCCCCAATGCCCATCTTTTGATAATTAATTATATATTAATTATCAATTAATTAGTACACCCCAAAGCTCAACTCTAAGGGTGGGCCTAATTTTATTCTCCAAGATCCATCACTCCAATCATTTTAATAAGGGACAAAGCCTTATAAAATGAGGAAATCTTTTGGTAATGATCAATGTGAGACAATGAAATTTCTACTCAAAATTTCCAACAAGTGGCAGCACAAAAAGCTTCGTCAACATTAATCTTCAACCACTACGGAGGAGAAGGTTGCTCTTCTTTTCTTGCTGGACTGTTTTCGTATTTGCCTCTTCACTCAACAATCGCATAGTAAAGAAGGGAGCTTAGCTAGCTCTCAAAACGTTGAAAACCACTACAACAAAAGCTTTTATTACCAAAACAAAAAAAAGACTCATGAGTCATGAATTAATGTCAAAGGAATCTCAAATTGCCCAAATATGCACACGATTCACGAACGGTAACTAATCCAATTCAAATATATGTTGGACATTATAAGGCCCTGTGACATTTGATGTTCCACTCCATATTAGGTCTGCTAATTGGAGGTTTAACCTTTCAGTCGTATGCACACCATCAAACCACACATAATCTCCAGGGTTGCTGCACAATATGTTTCCGTTCCATTTTTTCCGCCGCAATTTGATCCCCGATATGCTCCAGTACCACAACAGGCAATCGTACTATTGTAGAAGCCTTTCACAATAATGAAACAAAGAGCAATTCCAATCAATATATGTTTTGGCCTAGGTTAAATCATTCATGTACGTATATTATAACGGTCAGAGCCAGTTGATAGGCGACGTACCATATTTTGAAGGATTATTCACCCTGTCATCAATTGCATCATAATATTCAAATATTGAATATTTGAATCCTGGTTTCTGGCTCTCCAAATTTTTGAGGATATTAACTAGAGCTTTATTATGTAACCTGGCCAGAGCTGAGAGTCCTTCAACACACCCACCAGCAGCTTGAGGGTAGCCTTGCTTATATGCAGGTCTGCAGCCTAGAGGTCCTACATTCTGAAATGCAATTTTCCTTCCTCCTAAATTATATAGTTCCTACAAAATAGAGAAATTACGTGATTAAACACAACAGTCTAACAACATAACATGTCAAATATTGGTCTAAAACTACTATTTCGTACTTGGAGCACACTTGTCAAGTTTCCGATCACAATTGCTACGAATTCCTGCCGGTGGGACTCAGTGGCATTTGGATTAGTATCGTAGAAGGTAGAATAATCATTCGTTCCCATGTTGATCAAGTAAACAGATCTTTTCAACAAACTCTTGGCTTCTACATTACCCAGTTGCTTTTCCAGCAACTTCGTCGCCTTCTTAAAATAGCTCAACTGCTTTGGAAAACTTAGCTGAGAAACAAATACTACAACATAATTAAAGAGAAAAATCAAAGAAACATAAAATGACCCGTTAATACGTCGAAGTTTCTGACGTGGGATTCCAATATTCTCTATCATTCCCCATTTCATTCATAAAGTGCTTGATTAATTTGCAGAGAAAGATGAGCACTCACAGTTCCTGGACCAGTTTCAGCAAGAACTCCAGATCCAGCTGAAGCAAAGTTGGCGCCATCAGTAAACACATGCGGACCCGATTGCAGGTATGGTGGAAGCATAGGCAATTGTGCAAAATTAGCTGTAAAGCAACATTACGTGACACTAAATTTGTAACTTCTGCTAGAATTTGTATCAATTATGCTTGTATATGCCAATATTATTACTAATCTACTAACACAGATAACATCTTGGTGACAAGGAGACTGAAGAACTGAATCAGGATAAGTCAAAATTCGATCCTGCCAATGCAACAAAATAAAAAAATAAAAAATAAAAAAATTCCTCTTACCAATGAAATCCGGGACTAAGCGTCCATCGGAAAATCTTCCAGTGGGATGGCCGAAGAAGGTTTCCCCATATGGCCAGTTCATTGCAGCGACGCTCAAATTAAGGTATTGATTGTTGCCGGGATCAAATTGTGAGGACCCAAACACAAACAAGGCCTTTTGTTGTGACTCATATGCAGGCTTGGAGTTTGAATGATCATAATTAAGAAGGCAGCTAATTGGGTTGAAAAGGCTCATGACTAAAATGTATACGATGCATCTAAGACTTGCCATGATGAATCGAGCTTATGGAAAGTTGCATCTAAGACTTGCCCTGATGAATCGAGCTTATGGAAAGTTGGTTCCCTCCGAATATATGTGTGTGTGTGTGTGTGTGTGTCTTTACCTTCTAAAACTCTCTATCTCTCGCCTAATCCATTATAATTTTTTTTTTTTTTTTAAAGAAATCACATTCTTTCTCTTTTATGTTTACGTCTTTCTTTATGCATAACTTATACCTTATTTTAAGTAAGAAAACATATCGTCACGTATATTAAAATTTTTATCGTTTGTTTAAGAAAAAGGACGTAAATAAATAATAGGACAAGCAATAAATGGGGTAATTGGTGAAGGAAAATTAAGGGAAAGGATTAAAATCTTCTCTTTGCTAAATAAATACAAAATTACAACCCTTCTCAAGCAAACCCATTCCTTACAACTAAGCTACCCTATAGGAGGAGTGGAAGACTAGTAGGAAGAATCGTATATTTTATGACTCAATCAACTTCGTCAAAGCATTCGATATTTCATTTGTTTTTTGATTAATTAACATTCTTGAGCTCAAGGTGCTGCATGTACAAAATCAAATATAATTAACTCCAACAATTTTTAAGTCTCCATAATACTATATCGATGACATTGTCAATAAACTTTTGTTTGACATAAAACGTGTGAATGAAATGATTAAATGCCCATTAAATGACTATTTGATCTACTTTGTCGTAGGAATTCATGAGTGTACACTTAATGAACATTATCATTTAACAAATAAATGAGATGATCAAAGAATAGACTAAAAAGAAAAATTAGAACTCCCTTCTTTCTTTTATTTTCTCTTTTCTTCTTTGTTTCAGTTTCGGGCTCCTCGTAATGAATAATATTATTCATTATGATGATTTTATTTGAGCTAGACTTGACAAATAAATTGTGTTTGTCGTGTTCGTGTCATATTCATTATCCTAACGAATTATGTCATTTCAAACCTCTTATCTTAAAGGATTATTGACAAGTGACCACTAGCGAAGGCAAGGTGGGGGAGAATGCATGCTCTGGCTCCAACAACATGCCTTTGTCATCACTAAATTTTAGTATCTGACTATTTGATACTATTTTTTGCAAATAATTAAGGACAAACATGATATACACTAAGACCAGTATAAATTAACGTGCATTGATTAGAGTATTTGATATGTAACTACAATAAAATAAACATACATATTTAGTTCATACTAGCAAAGATGCCCGCGCTCCGCTGCGGGTTTAAAACCATAACCACAATTTAACGCACCCATCTCAAGTAATGGGAGTAATTAACCTTTCCAACAATGATTAGCAACTAAAATTGGTCCACAAATTAATTAAAAGAAAAGACCAAGTGAAAATCTGAACACTATCAGCAGATACATACGTATCCATACATTTTATCATGAGTTCAGGTATAAACAACTTAATTGGGCTGACGATATGGGGTAAATGAGGTTTAGCAGCATCACTTCCAAAACCTACACAGATCGTTTACAGAGCAGGAGGTTATGAGAACTGAGAAATAATACATACGTATGTGAAATGGTATAATTGCCATTAATAATACATATAATGAGGTTTAGCAGCATCACTCCCAATTCTTCTATCATATAATTGCCATTAATAATACATATGTGAAATCGTAATCTATGTGATAGACTCGAGAAAAAAGAAAAAAAAAAAAAAAAACTCAAATTCCAGAAATAACGAAAGTGAACATCATGTGGAAATTGAAGGTTTACCTGCAGATCATCAACCAAGGATGCTTTTGCCCAAGCAATCTGATCAGTTCTCTCGGCCTCAAGCAGAGCAGCCTCCTTGGATTTAGTAAGCCGATCAAGTGTTTTGTTGTCATGCTGCAACTTGGTTACCTAAAAAACCAATACATCCAGAAGTATAAAAAAAATTAACTCGTTATAATTATTAATTCATGTAAATAAATGAGTCGATAGATCCATTAACAATATAGAAACCAAATACATATTGAACACTCTATACCTCACAGGTACAAACCAAATACGCATGGGAGCCAAAATACACTCAAAACTGATACAAAATACTACATGAAGTTTTTTCAAGCCTATCTGTCTTAAAACAAAATTAAAGAGGTCATATTGCAGAACAAAAGTATACCTCCTGCAGCAAGCTTAAGCTCTACCTCCAGTTGAGCAATGATGGATTCAATTGGGGGGGGGGGGCATTTCATCATCTTTCTGTGCAGCGTGAATTCTTCAAAGTGTGGCTTCTGCTTCAATATCTTGATATAAAATAAAACCCCCATAATCAGATTAATTAGGGTTTTTTCTTCATAGTTTCATGTACTTCAAAAGATCTATTATGTAAATTATACTCGAGTGTAATCACTATATAAAAAAATACTAAACGCATATGTCACATTTGGTTCTTCAAATTATCATTGGTTATATCAAGACATTAATGATATATCCTCAGTTTATATAATATTAGCATTAATAGTAATGTATTCACTAATGTCACACATTCTTGTCAATTGTTTTCTTGTTATTAAATATTAACTTTAGTTTCGTTGTACAATATTATTAAGAGAGATCTGCAGTCCTACATCTATTTTCTCAAAGCAAATCAGCATCAAATTCTTATACAATAGTGATTCCAATTGGGATTACCTTATATTGTAATATAACCCACACCATATGCTAATTACTTTAACATAAAAAAAATTTATAAGAATGTTATGTACCATAAATCTCTACCAAAAAAATATAAGAATATTTGAATAAAGTATAACTAAACAAAAAATTTAGGTACATATACTATTTGTGAAAAAAATTTAGAAATCAGAATAGGGATGATCCTGAAAACTATAAGAGTAAAATTTTTATTCTCTCTCTGGGAGAATTGAACAAAAAATAAATAGCCCAAATTCCAATAAAAAAAATACAAAGTTTGTATGGAAATTTATGCTTTACCTGTAGATTGGCAGCAGTAAAAGCAAACTGAATCAATGGGAGCCACGTTAGAGAATTGAATGCTCAGCCTTTCACACGCTATCGAGTGAGTTTAGGAAACTGCTTTTGTGTTTGCCGTTGATTTTAGGAACAATCTGGAGTCACAAAGATAACATGTAGAATGCAAATATGAATCAGGAAGAAACAGCAGCTATAAAATTGATTATATAGAAGAAGAAATACATGCTTATTGTGAGGTTATCCCAGCTATCCACTTTGACCCATTCTTTCTGCCAACAAAAACCGGAGTTGGATGTTGGGGATGTATATATAGCAGGTAAAAACTATAGCAGCAAAAATTTCATTTTTACTCTAAACGATAATTTGAAACTATTGACTGTGATGAGCGAGATTACAGAACTGCTGAAATTTTGGATTGAAGGAAACATAGTACTAATATAGGGAAAAGGGTCCACTATAAACACACCATATGCAGTGAATGAGAAACTCACTAAAAAAGTTGCGAAAGAAATATTAAATGGCATGAACACAAAGCTTTTGTTTTGATCACCAAATTCTGAAAAAAGGGTATATATGAAACCACATCAAAGATTCAACAATCAGTAGGGAAGTGCAAAATATTGAATATTAAGTCATTGCAGGAACAAAAAATTTCATAAATTTCCATTATTTGACAAAATTTTGTTGAGCAACTTACATTGGAGACAGATACAACCCAAAGCAAAGATAGACCGTGCAGTTAATTCAAACACTATTGACAAAAAAATTCCAACAAAATTGATATTTATATAATCATATTACAATTAAAATTATCCCACTGTGCACATATACTGCGATGCAAAGAGGGCCAAAAGATTGCATAATTGGAAACAAAAGATAGCTAGATAAAGGGAGAGGAGATCAGAGGCTTACTATTCAGGATCCATGATTGTGTCGTTGAATATACGAAGAAATTGACCAGGGATTCTAGCTCTGATGGAATGCTGGACATGATCTTGATCATCCATCCATCTTCATATGGGCTCGAATTGATCTGAATAAACCCAAAATAGATTTAGGGTTTCACAACATACGTGTCAAACTGTTTAAACAAAAGTATAGTTCTTTATCCAAACGTGTATGCGAAGTAGAATGAATATTTGAAAAATATTAACTTAAAGAAGGGTAAGCATTGCTTTAGGAAAAATAAAAGTAATAAGTATAGGCAGAAAGGAAGATGAATTACCAAACCAGGTGAGTCGGTAAGTTTTGAGTTAACCTCAATGACTTTGCCGGAGATTGGGGAATTTACATCTCTGGTTGCCTCCCTGAGAAACTGAGCGACCATTTTCTGGCAGCTCAAGAAACACTACTTCTCCAATATGGTCCTGAAACAAAGCTTCACATGCATCACTCACTCCATGGTCTATACACTTACATGCAACTTTTGGTTGATTATTATATATTTTAGTATGTTGATACACTATCATGGAAACCAAAATAATTGTAGAATACAATTCAAAAAGACAAATAGCTCTTTAACCCAGTTGCAAGAGACGTCGAAAATAAAGAAATGGAGTTCTGTGATTTAATATCAACCTGAGAATGATCAGCGATACCAATTGTTGCCACTGAACCTTCATGCTTCGCCCACTCATGTGAAGATGCATACTTCAATCCATCCAAAACTGTAATATCCCCCCAAAAAAAAAAAAAAAAAAAAAAAAAAACATAACCCCCATAGAGTCCGATTATAAAGGTTTGGCAGCAACGATCATACAGATACCCTGTAAATTAAAAAAAAAAAAAAAAAATATCACCCTGTAAATTATAAATAAATAAATAAAACACACAAATCAAGCAAAACCCAATTGGCTAATGGGATTAAAAAGCTATAAAATGTTGCGAATTTTACAAACCAGGACAAAATTGAAGCCCAGATCCTTGAAGTTCTCGAGGACTTTGGACTTTGCCGGACTTTGGACTTTGCAAGTGACCCATAACGATCCCACTCGTTAACAATTCGTGTCGGGTTAATAAGCATACAAGAAATTGATATGCCTAATGTCTAGACCTGACAAACAGGTCGTGTTTGTGTCGTTTACGTGTCGTACCTCTTATCCTAACGTGCTCTTAACGTGTGACCTGATAACAACCCAAACCGTTAACGGATGACTCGATAACAACCCAACTTGTTAATAGGTTGAACGAAAACCTATTATCTTTGTATCATTCCGTGTCGAGTTAATAAATTGCGTAACAAATCACCTGCTTTTGTTTGAGCCATGATCATATCTGAGTACCCTATATATCACTATTTTCCTATTCCTCCCTTGTTCCAATTCTACTCCCAATTCCTATCTCATTGATTTTCTATTTTCTCTAAACTTCGATCTTCCTTTTGAATGGCTTTGCTATGACATACTCATGTTTTTGGCATTCTTTTTAAAAAATGACTATTATTTTTTTATGCGCACTTAGATCATTGGAGTTCGGATCTATTGATCCGTCAATTAATCAACAGGTTCTTCATGGACTTACATGATATATTCAATGGTAGTGCATCTTCGATCTTTGGTGGCAGTTACAGTTTAGAGTGACAGGTTAATTTAGGGTTTTGAATTTTTATGGGTTGTATGAGCTTGGCTATTAGTTATGCTCAACATTGGTGATATGAGCTACGTGGTTTTCAGTGCGATGTCTTCCATAGTTATGCGGTTTGGCCACATTCTAGTTCTCCTTTTTGGGTAGTTTGAACTACTGATGTGTTTGATGTTTTATAGTCGTTTTTTTTCATGTATGATTGAATTTTATCTATGAATATTATTTTACATATATAAAAAAAAAATAGAAGGAAATTCTTTTTTTTGGTCAATTACATGGAGCAATGATGGTTTGATATATAGGATGTGCATAGAAAGATTGATTAGATGTATAATTCAACCTACCAAACATAAGAAAGGACTCAATTGAGTTGAAGTGGGCAACCTATTCAACATGGTTAGCTGTATCCTCCATCCACACGTCAATTTATATTTCCTCACCAATTCACCGTTCCATCGTTCATTATCTCTGAGATGCCTACTTGTTACCTAATATTACGATTTATTGGTATTCTTTTTTACTTGTAAGAAAGATTTTAGGTTCGATCATCGTCAAATGCGAATTTGAACCACGTTATTAGTAATCGATTATGAAGTTAAACCCACATTTTTACTTTTAGTATAGATAATATCGTTTCTTAAAAAAAAAACAGAAAAATACGGTTGTGAGAAAATATGGTAAGATCGAGTGGGAAATACTTTTCAACGTCGCACCATCTATGCCGTCTAGATGACGTGGCATAACGTGGAGCTTTCATATACTCCACGTGAATTTTATTTTGTTTCGGCAGCGACACGACGTGTCTAGCGTGTCAAACCAGTCATTCGCAGATTGGCGAATCCGAGAGGGTATTTTGTCAATACTGGCAGACACTTCATCCCTTTTTTCGTCCTCGCCTTTGCCACCTTCCACAAACTAATGTAAATAATATTTTAACATTTTAAACATGATTTTTTGTTGTTATGATGCATGGGACCAAATATTAAACAAATTAAAATTACCGCATGAATTATACAAATTCTTAGGTTGTTTTGGTGTAGACAATGTTCTAAAAATCGCTAGGCGCTAATCGGACGACGGGCAGGGGCCTAGCGCCTAGGCGGCTAGGCGGCTTAGGCGGACGTCTAGGCGGCCTAGGCGGATTTATGTAAATTTATTATATATCTTGTAAATAACTGTCTATTTACATTTTTTTAAAAAAAAAACTATATTTGTATGGATAATAAAATAATGATAAAATACAAATTAGGTACACTATTTTCATAAGTATTTAATGAACTTGTAGTAAATTTGTCATTTGCAAATTAGGTATACCATTTCCATAAGTATACCACCATGAAACCAAAAAAGAAAAAACACACAATTAATAAAAAATATATAAAAAAACCGACTAGGATCGCCTAGCTCTCAGCCTAGGAGCCGCCTAAATTCCAGCCGATTTTTCCAAACGCCTAGCCCAAAATCGGGGCGGGGCACCACCGCCTAGCGCCTAGGCGCTGCCTAGGCCGATTTTTAGAACGGTGGGTGTAGGTAAAAAGAAAATTGGATGAATATACTTGGGGGTTTACATTTATTCTTCTTACAACAATATTATTCTCTTAAGCTAATAGGAGAAGAAGTTGTTTGAACTTGAAACACAGTAAATTAAAAAAAAAAAAAACCGAATTACTTGGACAATCCACAAAATTTGACATTTACTTTTGAAGAAAGATATGATAAGTTTTGTTCTACTGACCATAAAAAGATTTGATAGGGAATTGAGATTTAGAAATGATCTAAAGGACACTCATCTGTTCTCTAATTAGGCAGTGAGTTGTTTTCTTAAGTGCGACTAGCATATGTACGTGCTGGGTCTGTGCATGTCCCTTGGAAAAAGACCTCAGAGAGATAGAGATTAGAGAGAGCGATAACCATAATTGAGAGAGAGAGAGAGAGAGAGAGAGAGTGTTTAGTGAGAAATGGAAATTGTGAGAGAAGCCTTTCTTTTGTGATGTGGATTTGAGTTGTTTGGATTAATATCCACCTATGCATTTTAGCACCTAACTTTTTATGCACAAACACAAACATGATGAAAACGTGGAGATGATTTCATGACCCTATTTTCCAAAACGTGAAGTGTGTGTGTGTATATATATATATATGTGTGTGTGTATGTGTATATATATATCTATTTGTGGCTGCCAGTTCATTTTCCCATCTACATCTTCTCCAGTCTTTTTTTATATATGCATATAGACAAAATAACTCTTTCATGTAGGATGTCTAAGGTTCAAGCCTTTAGAGGTTGTGGATCAATTAATCAACACAATACCTTAATGATTAACTGCTTTTATATTACAACTATTTATTTCTACAAATAAGGAAAATTAGTCAGAGTCACATAATAAACTAGCTATAATAATTTGATATTTAACTCATCATCCATAAGAGTCAGACATAAAATCTCTCATTTACAAGAGAGAAAAAAATTTCAAAGACCATAGTACCAAGTGACTATTTAATTAGGAAAATTTTACCGTGTCTTTTGAAACAAAGGTATACGAATTGACCATTATCGTTGTTACTTTTGGATGTTATACTTTCATGTTTAATGGTGCTACGTATGATGTTAATATTCAATATT
The DNA here is from genome assembly GCA_036320875.1 of Cotoneaster glaucophyllus. Lineage (NCBI taxonomy): Eukaryota > Viridiplantae > Streptophyta > Magnoliopsida > Rosales > Rosaceae > Cotoneaster > Cotoneaster glaucophyllus. The sequence continues at coordinate 13,645,687 of CM070064.1, read as the reverse complement.
CCAATTACGAGAAATGTAATTATCGCTAAAGTTTACAGTCCAAAGTTATATATTAATAATAATTAAAAGTTATATAGCCAATAATAAAATTTAAGCATTATTATTACTGCAATAAGTTGGTGTTTTTGTTGTGGATGTTATATTACATTGTTGAGGTATTTTTAAAGAAATAGAACTAAAATCGTTTTTAAAATAACAGCAAAAAATCATTTTAGACATATTTTAGTTTTGAATTTAAATTTATACATTTTTAAATTTCTTTCCGGCCTTAAAAAATGTTTTATATGTAACTGAGTGTATAAATTCTCATCTCATGATAAACAAATCATATGACCGAATAAGTTGTCATTGAAACTTCATAAAAAGATCCTCCCTCTTAATTTTCTTTAAGTTGTTACTGACACTTTAAAAAAGTTATCATACACCCCAAGTTTATAAAAATAAAAGAAAAAAAATTGTTTGAGATGAGTGTATGATGACATTTGTGAAATGCCAATAACCATACCCAATTTTTATGGAAAAAATAATAATTACAGGCAAAAACCTCTTGCACAACCACTCCCAAAACAATTGTAAAAGCATCTCTAAAGGAGATTTCAAAAAGTTCACATCAACAATAACAGTAAATCAATACAACACTAGTGTTTTCCAACTGAAATGTTAATTCATATGTGACATGACGTGGAATGGCAACATAGATGGTTGCTATCAAATTTTACATCTTCAAATAATTTTTAATTAACCATTAAATGCTTATTATTATTATTTTTATTGATTTAAAACATTGTCTTTTCATTTCCTTTCAGTACAAATGCAATTCAATTCCTCCTATTACCAATACAAAAAAATAAATATGAGATGCCTTTCCTCGTGGTGCCTGTATCATGTATGTTAATACTCCAGATTGTAAGATTGTTGCCTAAGTGTAATCTTTCATGTCAGTTGGATGCGAACTGCAAAGTCAAAGGTTTTGAGATCATGGCATGCATCCATGTTAGTGGGACATGATTGCTTATAATTCCGAAATGTAGAACCTATCAATAGACGTTGAAGGCTCGGTGAATTTTAATTTTTTTTTTAATTTTTCAGTTTTGGATGGCCAAATATGTGTAAAGTTTGAACCCAGTACAACGGAGGAGAATGATTTTCTATTAGATGATTTTCCCTTACAGTTTGATCATGTATTTGGACACAAGTAAGAGAAATATTTCGGAGAAAATGGCACTTTATGGTGTCCTTACTGGGATATGGGTGCTGATGGTCGTCCAATTTGAAAGAACAATTGCTTAAAGTAACTGTGATTATTACTTTATGACCTTAAACTAAAAATTTGTCAATCTTCAAGGAGTGCATCCTGAAATATATTCGGAGGCTCCTCAAACTAAAAAGACTCAAAAAATGAAGATAAGGCCGATTTTGACCAATCTTTGCGCCACCTTATTGGTAAATCTACCAACATGACATACATGAGATGTAACGAAGCCTTGTAGCCCAGTTTTGATATCATCAGCAGCAAGTCTAGCTAGGATGAGCCGCCACGCAGGTTGCCAGTAGCTTGAACAACCTAGAGGGCATCACTCTCGAGCGTGATCTGAGTCCGCTGTCGTTCTAGATCACCAACTGGACCCTCTTCCTATCAGCTAAGACCTCTACCGCATCCGGACCTATCACATGAAATCCAATTAGCATCACTATGCCTTCTACAACAGGTGGATATTTTGTGTAGTGTAATCAGTAGTCAAGTGTATTTTTCAAATGCCGTAACACTCTTACCAAAGCATCCCCATGCTCTTGTGCCGGATTACTTGTATATCTACGAAGCCTACTTACTGCATAAGCTAAGTCAGGCATAGTCGAATTCATCAAGTACATTAGACTACCAAGTACTTGAGAATATTCAAGTTGAGATATGACATTGCCTTTATTTTTCTCCAACTTGCATCTAGTATCAAAAGGAGTTGCAGCAGGTTTGTAGTCAAATTGACCAAACCTTCGTAGTATTTTTTCTACATAATGGGACTGTTTAAGGACTTACCCTTCACCATTTCTCATAATTTGAATTCCTAAAATGATATCGGCTTGACCCAAGGCCCATCTTTTGATAGTAATTAATTATATATTAATTATCAATTAATTAGTACACCCCAAAGCCCAACTGTAAGGGTGGGCCTAATTTTATTCTCCAAGATCCATCACTCCAATCATTTTAATAAGGGACAAAGCCTTATAAAATGAGCTTTTGGTAATAATCAATGTGAGACAATGAAATTTCTACTCAAAATTTCCAACAAGTGGCAGCACAAAAAGCTTCGTCAACATTAATCTTCAACCACTGCGGAGGAGAAGGTTGCTCTTCTTTTCTTGCTGGACTGTTTTCGTATTTGCCTCTTCACTCAACAATCGCATAGTAAAGAAGGGAGCTTAGCTAGCTCTCAAAACGTTGAAAACCATTACAACAAAAGCTTTTATTACCAAAAAAAAGGACTCATGAGTCATGAATTAATGTCAAAGGAATCTCAAATTGCCCAAATATCACACGATTCACGAACGGTAACTAATCCAATTCAAATAGCTGTTGGACATTATAAGGCCCTGTGACATTTGGTGTTCCACTCCATGTTAGGTCTGCTAATTGGAGGTTTGACCTTTCAGTCGTATGCGCACCATCAAACCACACATAATCTCCAGGGTTGCTGCACAGTTCATATGTTACCATTCCATTTTTTACGCCGCAATTTGATCCCCGATATGCTCCAGTACCACAACAGGCATCCGTACTATTGTAGAAGCCTTTCACAATAATGAAACAAAGAGCAATTCCAATCAATATATGTTTTGGCCTAGGTTAAATCATTCCTGTATGTATATTATAACGGTAAGAGCCAGTTGATAGGCGACGTACCATATTTTGAAGGATTATGCACCCTGTCATCAATCGCATCATAATATTCAAATATTGCATATTTGAATCCTGGTTTCTGGCTCTCCAAATTTTTGAGGATATTAGCTAGAGCTTTATTATGTAACCTGGCCAGAGCTGAGGGTCCTTCAACACACCCACCATCAGCTTGAGGGTAGCCTTGCTTATCTGCAGGTCTGCAGCCTAGAGGTCCTAAATTCTGAAAAGCAATTTTCCTTCCTCCTAAATTATATAGTTCCTACAAAATAGAGAAATTACGTGATTAAACACAACAGTCTAACAACATAACATGTCAAATATTGGTCTAAAACTACTATTTCGTACTTGGAGCACACTTGTCAAGTTTCCGATCACAATTGCTACGAATTTCTGCCGTTGGGACTCTGTGGCATTTGGATTAGTACCGTAGAAGGTAGAATAATCATTCGTTCCCACGTTGATCAAGTAAACAGATCTTTTCAACAAACTCTTGGCTTCTACATTACCCAGTTGCTGTTCCAGCAACTTCGTCACCTTCTTAAAATAGCTCAACTGCTTTGGAAAACTTAGCTGAGAAACAAATAGTACATCATAATTAAAGAGAAAAATCAAAGAAACAAAAAATGACCCGTTAATACGTCGAAGTTTCTGACGTGGGATTCCAATATTCTCTATCATTCCCCATTTCATTCGTAAAATGCTTGATTAATTTGCAGAGAAAGATGAGCACTCACAGTTCCTGGATTAGTTTCAACAAGAACTCCAGATCCAGCTGAAGCAAAGTTGGCGCCATCAGTAAACACATGCGGACCCGGTTGCAGGTATGGTGGAAGCATAGGCAATTTTGCAAAATTAGCTGCAAAGCAACATTACGTGACACTAAATTTGTAACTTCTGCTAGAATTTGTATCAATTATGCTTATATATGGCAATATTGTTACTAATCTACTAACACAGCTAACGTCTTGGTGACAAGGAGACTGAAGAACTGAATCAGGATAAGTCAAAATTCGATCCTGCCAATGCAACAAAATAAAATAAATAAAATAAAACTCCTCTTACCAATGAAATCCGGGACTAAGCGTCCATCGGAAAATCTTCCAGTGGGATGGCCGAAGAAGGTTTCCCCATATGGCCGGTTCATTGAAGCGACGTTCGAATTAAGGTATTGATTGTTGCCGGGATCAAATTGTGAGGCCCCAAACACAAACAAGGCCCTTTTTTTTGACTCATATGCAGGCTTGGAGTTTGAATGATCATAATTAAGAAGGCAGCTAATTGGGTTGAAAAGGCTCATGACTAACAGGTATACGATGCATCTAAGACTTGCCATGATGAATCGAGCTTATGGAAACTTGGTTCCCTCCGAATATATGCAGAGAATGAGAGGTCTGAACTTTGACACTCGGTCACACCCAACAGGATAATCTTATCTTTTTTGTGATCCGTGAATCATATCTGTCCATCGTACATCTTGCAGTTAGCTTTTATCAGATATTGTTTGTGTTTAATTTTAAATAAAAATATTTAAAATAATTTTTGACCGCACGATGAACGGACACGATTCATGGAACGGTGAGGATCTAGATTCCAGTCACACAACTTGATTATCTCTAATAGGGTTTATATCACAAATGGTCTCTGAAATTGACCCCATCAATCATGATGGTCCCTGAAATTGAAAATCGATCAATGTAGTCCTGAATTTTAACCCGCGAATCAATGTCGTCCTTCTGTTAGTGTTCCGTCCAAATTAACACTAAAAAAAGGTTAGAGAACCAATTTTTCATGGTAAAATGACCAAAAATAACCCTATTACTTATAATTTTACTTGAAAAAAAAGGTGGTACCCTATTTCTTTTAGTTTTAGCACCAAATCCATGAAAAAATGGAGAGAAAAGTGAAGATGGAAAAAGGAAAAGAGAGGTAGTAAGTAAAATTATAAGTAACAAGGTTATTTTTTATCATTTTACCATGAAAAATTGGTTCTCTAACCATTTTTTAAAGTTAATTTGGACGGAACACTAACATAAGGACGACATTGATTCGCAGGTTAAAATTCAGGGACTACATTGATCGATTTTCAATTTCAGGGACCATCATGATTGATGGGGTCAATTTCAGGGACTATTTGTGATATAAACCCTCTCTAATATTAGAAAGAAGTCAATTGTGGTGTGCTTCACAAAAAAATAATTGGACTAAAATATTCCTATAAAAAAAAAAAAAAAAAAAAAAAAATCTAAAACTGAACATATATATTCAAGAATAAAAATTTCATTAAATACGAACAGAAACATTTACATCAGCAGCCAAAGTATTGAATAACCACTCCGGCTCAAACTCAAACCAAACAGGAGAGCCACCCTCCTTAGACACAAACAACGCCGCTAAGTGGGTAGCCTTATTACAATAACGAGAAACATAACGAAACTCAAAAGACCTTAATTGTTGCTGCAGAATTCGAATATCGAAAATGATGTCTTGTATCATTACCTCACTCTGCAAATTACTATTTATCATCACAATAAGATTTTTAGAATCCGACTCTATATGCACCTCCCGGAAGCCATGGTCCACGCACACCCCTACCGCGGCTCTAACTGCCTCTGCCTCCGCCACTAAGCTGGACACACATGGGTACTTGCCGACACCACCTGCTGCCTTAAGAATCCCAGTGAAGTCCCTTGCAACCCATCCAAAACTTCCCATCCCCTTACTCCAAGCGCCATCGCAGTTAAACATCACCACACGAAAAGGAGGGCGTTCCCATGTCCTTTTCACAGCAGGTGCCTTTGAAAGCTTCCGCTGCTCATCCACCTTTGCCGCACCCCACTGCTCCATCTCCCTAGTGCTTCCATTGGATGTATCAACCGTTTCTCAAAAACCATACAATTCCTACATTTCCATAATCCCCACAAACCAAACACCAACCACCGAATAATCTCCTCAGACTAATTAACCAATTCCAACACTCCAAAAGATCACACCCCTGGATCATGGTAGAGTCAAGATTAATAGGACTAAATACATAAAAAAACACAAGGGTAATTTTGTAATAAAAAAATCAATTTAAAATTCGTTTTATTCTCTAATATCTCAGAAGTCAATTTTGATGTCTCAAGCTTCACACACAAAATAATTGAACTAAAATTTCCCTAATACAAAAAAAAAGAAAAAAAAATCTAAAACTAACCATATTTAATACATAAAAAAAATACAATAACAAAACGCAGGATGATTTTGTAAAAAATCGTTTTATTGGAAAAAAAAAATGAAAAGAAAAACAAATAAAAAAGAAACGTGCTAAAACCCTCAAATAAAAAATAGAACATGAAAATTGGAAAACTGGACCCACGTTCATCAAATGTAATCAAACTGAACTGCCAATATATCCTTATACAAATATCATTTAAATTCAAGAATCAGAAAGGTGAAACGTGCACAGAGTCTCCATCTTACAAAATTCCAAATGTCTTCTCAACCAGGTTGGCTACATATTATTTGATTACACAAATATATTTTATAGCAAATTGTTTCTCTGTTCATTGCAGAAATCAAGGAGTAGAGAACAAGGGCAAGGATGAAACAAAGAGCCAAATCAACAAAGAGTCTTCCTCGGTACAACTTCTCAACTCAATCTTAATCTTTTATTCTCAATTATCAATTTCAATCATTTCCACCTGTCAATCTTAATATTTTTAGTTTGTATCTCTTTAGATTAATTCAAAAGGTTGTTTATGTTCATCCTACGCATTAATTAGTTTATTTTAATTAATTTAGTAGAAATTTGCATTTTTATGTTCTTTATTTTAATTAATTTAATAAAATTTTCATTGTTGTTTTCTGGGTAATTGAATGTTTGAAATTTTTTCATTTGTATAATCAGTTTTTTGGGTAATTGAATGTTTGAATTTTTTTTGCTATCATTTGGACATAAAGTTTCATTTTTTTTGTGGCATTTGTAATATGAGAGATTGATCAGGATCATCATGTTTAGTTTCACTTCGTTTATATGCTTTTCTCTTTTCAAGGTGAGAGGCATGCGGTATCTTAATTTAAATCTAACGGTGCAAAAGTCCATACAAACTTTTAGCTAAAAAAATTAAAATGAAAGAATGTCTCTTGACAAGTACAACTATTATAATTAAACATTGCACATCGCGCTTAGCGCATGGTAACTATAAGAATGTCTTTATGCGTGAACAAATGTAAAATGAAAAAATAACTCCACACCCTGCGCGTAGCTCGCTGTGATGTAAAAAATACCTTTCGCACGTGCATGAGCGCGTGCAGAAAGGCTAGTACATTACAACTAAGCTACCTTATCAAAGGACTGGAAGACTAGTAGAAAGAATCATATATTTTAAGGGTTTTTAGGCTTTAGGACTTAAATAAGATTCTTTTTAGATTTTAACCTGGAAGGTTTTATAAATCTAATTTAATTCCATATTATTAAAACTTACCATATTTGCAAGTGACCATTTACCACAGTGGTGGAAAGAAGTTGAGCCCTTGCATGATGACGTGGGTTCAAACCTAGTATTTAGGTATTACAACTTAAATACTAACTAAAAGATACTATAAAATCCCTTGGGATTTACACAATCGCATTCCTAACCTAATTAGGACCGCAACACTCTTCCTTTAGTGTGTAAATACTCAAGTAAATGACGCATCAGATCTTCGGTGATGAAGTAAGTTCGGTTGATGAAGTTGTCGGCACAATGAACAAATGTGAATCTCAAATCAACAGAAGAATGCATAAAAAGGTAAAACTCACAAACTCTTGCTATGGTAAAACCCAATGTGGGATAAAAACCCATTGACTAAGGAGAAACATGAGAAGTGGTTGTGTGACCATGATTTTCTAGGAGCGGAGTAAGACTGATATGAATACAGTTAATTCAAAAGTTCAGTCATAGACTCACTAGCTTTGGGCGGAGCTGTATTAGACGGAGTAGCAGTGCCACCATCACTTCACTCTAGGGCACTAAGCAGAGTCTTAGCTACTCCGCTGGATGTCCATGCTTGTTTCGCAAGACACGCGATTTGATTCGGATATGGACACAATCAGGTCCTATAAGTCTTGGAATTCCTACAATCTAGGAAATGGCGTGCTGCAAGTAATCATAACTCCTAAGAAAATGCAATATCTACCTCTCGATATCCTGTAGGACTCTCTAGGCTTAGAGCTAGGATTCCATCCTAAAAAGGTCTATCTTCCCACGTTATAAATACACTCATCTAGGGTTCATCTTTGGTAACGCAATCTAAATACTTCAATTCTCTTGACCACTGCTAGAGTCTAATCACTCACTAACTTGACAGTCGGAGAGCCTTTGGTCGACACACCCATCAGGTTCTAGGCTTGCTAACATTTGTTTACTGTTTTGCAAGTTACTCGAATTTGTGCTCAACCACCGTTCACGGAGGTGTGCAAATTTGGTTCTAACAATTGGTACTTTCTTTGAGAGCGAACTCTTATTCCTTTCAACCAGATTACTCTGCCGACTGATATGTATCCCGAGGAAAGTAACAGCCCATAAAAAGTGACACCACGCTCGAAAAAATGATGGAGACCCAGTCAACAGACCATCTCCCTCCATGGATCAAATATGAGAAACCCTGATGAAGATTAACATTTATGTCTAGAAGTTGCAAAGGAGCCAGATTGTATGTGCCGCTCAAGCAGAAAGCCACTCCAACTTCATAGACATGGAGAAGCAAAGGAAAAACCTAAAAAAATTGAGTGGGACGACCCCTTCTACCCAGATCCCTGTTTACGGATACAGAAACATAAGTACCATACCCTTGAAGGGGACCCCATAATGTAAGATTGTTGCCTAAGTGTAATCTTTCATGGTACTTAAGAGCCATCAACAATGCCGGTAAGTTTGTATCGTCGGAAAATCGGAGCGAATAGAGCTTTCCAGACGAGGTAATTGTCACACTTGCGTTTTGTAGGAACCATACAACTGATATTTCGAACAGGTATGGAAGAAATCGACGAGATCAGAGAATTTGAAGAATTATGGTTCATCGCTGCAAAATTGGGAGAATAAATTCCAGGATTAGGGGCAACAACTTTAGGTTGCATAGAAGACGAAGTCGAAGATGCCATAGCCGAAGATCAAGGGTCAGAGAAGCAAGGATCCCAGAAGCAAAGATCGAAGAAAGAATCGCAAGGAAAGAAGGATCGAGAGGCTGTGTAGCAGAGAGGCGGTGATACCATGTAAAGAAAGAAGTCTGTATTATTTCTTTCTTAATGTGTAAGGAATACAACTCAGTATATGTACATTTCTCTAATTAAGCTTAGTAACTAATTGTACTTAATTAAATCTCTAACACAAAGATTAGTTACAAAACTGTTACAACTGTAAAAGACAGCTGTACAAGCTGTTAGCTATGAGTTATCCCTTTATGAACCACCTGGAGGGCATCACTCTCCAGAACAACCTGAGCCAATTGTTGTTCTAGAACCAACTGGACCCTCGCCCTAACAACTCAGATTATACCACATCGGGACCTGTCACATGAGATACTTTTGTGAACAAAACCTCCAGCATAGCTACCGAGTTGGTTGTGAAATACCACACCAGTACTCCCAATTTCAGTGGCTGCACAGAAAGCTCCGTCAACAGTAATCTTCAACTATCGCGGAGGACTCAATAATCACTTCGTAAAGAAGGGACCTTAGCTAGCTTTCAAAACGTTGAAACCATTACTACAAATAGCTTTTATTACCTAAAACAAATGACTCATGAATTAATGTCAAAAGGAATCTCAAAGTGTCCAAATACGCACGCTAACGGTTACTAGTCCAAATCAAATAGCTATTGGACATTATAATGCCTTGTGACATTTGGTGTTCCACTCCATACTAGCTCTGATAATTGAAGGTTTAACCTTTCAGTCGTATGAAGACTATCAAACCACATTTAATCTCCAGGGTTGCTGCACAGTTCATATGTTTCTGTTCCATTTTCTCCACCACAATTTGATCCCCGATGTGCTCCAGTACCATAACAGACATCCGTGCTATTATAGAAGCCTTTCACAGTAATGAAAAAAATAGCAATGGCAATCGATGTATATTTAGGCCTAGGATAAATCATTCTTATATGTATATTGTAACGGTCAGAGCCAATTGATAGGCGACGCACCATATTTTAAAGGATTGTTCACCCTGACACCAATTGCATCATAATATTCAAATGTTAAATTTTCGAATCTTGGTTTCTGGCTCTCCAAAGTTTGAGGAGATTAGCTAAAGCTGAGAGTCCTTCAACACATCTACCATCAAGTTAAGGCAGTGACAGAGCTAGAATTTTTAAATAATGGGATCATGATTTCAACCAACAAAACTCCATTGGACCATTTCATTGAGCAGTTGGTAAGTGCTAGGAACATATCGATTCTTGCAAACATCTGCTGAAGGCTTATGTCAATATATGTCAATAACTACTATGATATGCTGAGGTTTGTCAAGGGGTAGCTACATGAAACTATAAAGTAATGTTGAAGACTATTAAGGCTTGTCATCTGAGGCATTTCATCAAGCATTTAATGCATACAATAGAGTCACAAGCAAGAAAAGAGAAAAGGAAGAAGGAAGACATGGATGATTAAAAAAAAATAGAAGAATAAGTTGGAGGAGGCTGTAATTTAATTTGCTCTAGCTATTTATAAGATCAAATACAATATACATACAAATATCATAGGGTTTTTGAAGATGTTGGGGTCATAGACAACCAATGACCTCATGCAGGCTCCCTCACTGGCTTGATGGTAATCTTACTTTTCTAAAGATGTAGCCTAGAAGTCCTACATTTTGAAATTGTTGAAACACAGTTGTCCCTCATTGAACAAAGGGAAGGAGAAAGACCCATTTAAATAGAATTACCCCACTCTAATTAATACGAAGGCATTTTGTGATAAAACCCCACACTTGAGGATTGGGCAGGTGGTAAAGTGGGGACAATATCGGTGTTGTTGGAGTGGACCCTTAGCCCATCGACCTGAAAAATTCAACATGGTATCAGAGTTAGGGACAGGCCCGTATTGCCACGTGATTGGGTGGGTCCCCATTTGGCCCCGCTCAATCGGTGAGCCCCGACTTGGCTCCACATGGTTGCCGATGTGTGGATCTCTATGTGTGACCCATAAAATGGGGTCTCACGTGCGGGGGAGTGTTGAAACACAGTTTGTCCCACATCAAATAGAGGGAAGGAGAAAGACCCATTTAAATAAAATTACCCCACTTTAACTAACACCGAGACATTTTGTGATAAAACCCCACACATGAAGATTGAGCAGGTGGTAAAGTGGGGACAATATCGGTGTTGTTGAAATGGACCATCGGCCGGTCGACTTGAAAAATTCAACAGAAGGAGTATCAGTTATGTGACAATGTCAATGAATATGTGTTTTTTGACCTTACCCATCCAGCTGAAATGGTTTATCAGCAACTATCCAACCTTTGGGGAAGCCAAAATCCTAATGTCACAGGATCTGACATCAATCTCAAACAGCTGTTTGAACTTTGAAGTTTAGCCAAAATGTGGTTTCATAAGAAACTGAGCATTCTGTTCCAAAATAAATTAAAGTTGTGATATACCACACATCTTTGTGTTGAAGTATCTACAACTTAAATGAATGTGTTTAATTTTTACTGTATTCTATAATTCTTGTCACCAAAAGAAATGAAAAAATAATAATAAGCGAATAGAAGGTATATTTTTACCTTGCTATCATGATATTGCCTTCAAATTTTAATAACAAAATTACCCTTTGTGGATGGAAGTTTTGAATTTTGGCACATCAGGGGATAAGAATAGGTATCTCTGGAGAAGGATATTTAAAGAAATGTATAAGATATTTCATGTTGGCCTGTATAGTGACAAAGCCAGAAATTCAGATTAGGATGGGCCTTTAGGCTATATGAAATAAATTAAACAAAATATATCTATAATTAATGAGAGAAAATTAGAGGTTTGTTGTAGGCATAATTTATTGAACAATTATGGAGACCAAAAAGAGAGAGAAGGGGTGCGACAATTGAGAGAGAAGAGAGAGATGTGTAACTGTAAGTGTGTGTTATCTCACCTCATTGTGCCTTTATTTATAGTAGTAGGGAAGGTTAATTCCTTACCCTTTATGATTACAACATTTAATAGGTAATCTACTCCTAATAGGAATATAAGATACTTTCCCATATTCTCTAGGATTTACACAATCACATTTTTATTCCAATAGGACTGCAACACTCCCCCTTGAGTGTGTAAATGCTCAAGTAAATTGCGCATCAGGTCTTCAGTGATGAAGCAAGTACAATTGATGAAGTCATCGGCACAACGGGTGATCGCGAGTCTCAAATTTACTTTGAAGTATGCATCTGTAAAAACTCACAAAAACCTCGCTATGGTAAAACCCAAGATATGGGGAAAACCCATAGACTAAGGGAAAAGTAAGAAAATATGCATAATGTCTAAAACAAACGTCAAACTGGACGAGTGTAGTGAGCTCAACGGAGTATGATCATCCCAGGATGGGTGCCTCATTAAAACCTTGTTAGGTAGCAAAAACCCAGTGGGAAAAATGCTCCTAATCGTAGGAAAAAGAGTACATTAAGATCATGTGAGTATGCTTCTGGATACTCCCCCTGAGTTAGACATAACTTCTAAATAAGAGAACTACAAGCGATTCAATTCAGATAATTTGTACATACTGATTCCTTGGACAAGCTTCTGGAAGGTTGACTTCGGCAGTGACGTCGTGTAAAGGTGAGCGAGGTTGTCTGGGATCGGCTTGCATGACTTCAAATCTCCTGATGCTTTGCTGATGTAGATGTAGATGCAATATGTCTTGGCATTGGCTTCGTTGATGTATCATGGCTTGGTCGGGTTGATACATGCGGCATAGTCTTCAAGGATCGTCGTTGGGACTCAACGATGGATGAAAACACAGCAAGTACTTCGAATATGCTCAACAAGAACTCCTAACCATGTCTTATGTGTGGCGTAGTGAAGTGAGGTGAGTCTTGGAATGATTCGAAGATTTCGCAACTAAGGTCATATCGTGGACCTCCAAGATATTGCGATATCCCTAACAGTAAAGACATAACCGTTTGAGGATTTTGCCTTGTGAGGGTTTGATAAGTAACCTGTGTCAGCATAACAAACAAGGCAAACATCATTCCGAAGATCAGGGGGGTTGGATCCGCTCGAGATGCGTTGGGATTTGATTTGCCCAAATTCGTAGTACCTTCAGGGAACGTCTTTAATACCAATTAAATAGTTACGTGTAGGCGTGGTGCTGCATCTTTACCAAGATCAACATCGAAGGAGATGTCCGATCTAAATACAATGAGCTAAGTAGAACGAAGCGCAAAGTTGAACTTTAGATATGGAATTTTCGAATTCCATAACCTCTTCAAGGGTCTCATTTGCATATAACGTATGGACGATCAAAGGTATACTCAAAGGTAACACATTCGGGGTGTAGTTCAACTGGTAGACCAAAATACTGTCAGAACAATGCTTCAACTTCAGGTCAAGGCATAAACGAGTTTTCCTAAGATCCGTCATCTCAAATTCCATCTTCAGGTGCGAGGCAGTTTTCTCAAGCTCTTCCGGAGTCTTAGTGAGATTCGTGTTAACGACATAAACTGTAACTCTAGCAATTTGGAATAAGACTTCATAGTTTAACACGCAAAGGCATTCATTCATATCCCTGACTGATCAAATAATCACATAGACGGGTGTACCACATCCGTCAGATTTCTCAATCCATAAGTGAACGCCTCAAAACGAGTTAAGAGGGTGTTCCGTGGTTTTGGAACTATTTGAACCAGTCCATGTAATTCTTCGGGAACTTACATGTCAATCTCCGTATCTATATCCTCATGGAGAAACACTAACCATATTTCATAATGCTGCTATCAATCACAGGACGTTTGAGAGAAACCTTGCGCCGTAAGACGTGCATCATATCGCACTATTTCATTCATCTCATAACGCTTCCTTTCCCACTTGTAACACAACAAGGTTACCTTGGGCAGTGTAAGAACGACAGGTTCAATACACACTTTGGTAAGGAATTTGACCTGGATTATAACTTTAGTTGTCCAATCAGTTCTACGTTGTCACTTAATCAACGGAACACGGTTCGATATCGTCGCTTTTCATTTATGTCGGTAGCTACCATATAAGTGAAAACATCATCGATGATAATCTCATTTCAATTCCATTTAGCTCACCCAAACTAGTATATTGGACCAAGAACTTCAAGTCTTGAAAGTAATCCAGATTAATCTCATAAGATGAAAATGATTTGAGACAGCAATCGAGTTCAGATTCATTGTTGTGCCGTGTCTTCTTCTTACAGGGAAGTGAATTCTACGAACCGAATGATCTGTCGTACTCCAGGCCAAGATAGATTGATTGGCTATCCGCCGGTGTACCAGACCGTCCAACAGGGACGGCACACCCTCCAGGGATGTTCACTCGACGTCCGTTAAGTATGTCTATCCTTGCAGGCATGTTTGCAACTGGTATATGATCTCGTCACTTTAGCTAGATCAGAGGAATACGTCTGGAGCAACATTCTGAAATCTAGAATTCATCGCACTTGCTTATCACACTTGTGCGGTATGGGAATCGAGATGAGACATAGTGGGTAACGTCCACACAAATTCGCGCCATTCTACAGGGACGTTGGCATTCTTATCTCCCCTAACGGCAGGAAGACTGTCTTATTAAAGTGACAACCCGCAAATGAGCGGTAAAGAGATCGCGTGCAAGGGCTCGAAGAGAGCTAGTGTGAAGGAGAATCATGATCGACAAAAGATACACATCCTTCTTTGAGGACCTATGGTGGTAAGTTGCGGCGGCGCAACTTGGCACATGGAATGCACACCCAAATGCGTAAATACGAAAATAGTCAGGTTCGTACCCAGTAGCCAACTGTAACGTCATATAGGTTGGGTGGCAATGGGCCTCAAGACGGACCAACATTACTGCGTACAAGGATTGCATAGCCCTAGGCAGAAACCGAAAACTTGGTACATTTACCAAAATTCGGGCGATCATTTAAATTGCGCTTTATGACCGCTAGGCGAGGCTATTTGGGGTGAACATGGAAATTCGATGTTCGATTAGAAACCCAAAACGACATGCAATACTTTATTGAAAACCGTCGATATAAACTCTCTGGCATTATCCAGTTTCCCGGACCTTATGGGATAAGTAGGGTGGTGAGCCCATAATCGGCCAAGAGGTTTAGCAGTAATGTGTGTGGACAAACATGTGACCTAGTTTGTCGATTCATCAACCAACACCATAAGTCTTTATATGGTTCGCATTTTGGTTGGATTAGTCCACATATATTCTCTTGAATCCACTATGAAAAGAGAGTCGTGTCGTATCTTTACAAGGGATGATTTAGAAGATCAATTTCCCTAATGAGCATGCTTGGCAAAGTGTGCTTGTAGGCACAATATCCTTACTTCAGATAAGGAGATGCGTTGGAGCATCATTATTCGACCTAAGTGTCCCAAAAGGTCGTGCTAAAGCAAGTAAACTGCTCAATCACCAGGCTCCAGGCCGGCCACATGTGGTGATTTCCCAGTTGGGAGACAACCCATTGGCCCCAAATCAAAGCTTTTGGCTCATTTTTGGAGGTGGTGCAAAGATATTTCACTCTATTTTCTTCAGTGGTTTCATTTATGATCATTGTCATCTCGAATATCCTTAAAAACTCAACTTCAGGGAGAATTTAAGGTCCCTTAAATGGTGATTCAATACCATTCATACAACGAGGAGCATGCCAATGCTCTTAATCAAGGTGGATAGACCTGAAGTCGTTGTTAGAGATGTGACTTAGGTGTAAAGTTAGTGTGTGTAGTACGCATTCATCCAGACGACTAACTTTCCCACATTCCTACCTAATCACGTGTTTAATTGAATCAGTCACATGTATTCAGAAACATGATTCAATTAACTCATATTCAAGGACAATATCAATAAGATTATCCATAAGTAAAACCTACACCAAACTTGAATCCAAGAACATAGAAAGATGTTCACAAAGTAAGCAAAGTTACTAGGTGGATTCGGCCAACAAGGCCATCCATGTCAAAATTCTGCTTCTCCAACGATGTTTGGTGGAGCAAAATCAGTCTGACATATTGACTACTAGAATGGTACTCCTTAACAACATTGGTAGGGGCACGAACAAGTGCATAACAAATGATCTATTCCATCGAGACGGAAGTAGATTCTGCAGTGTTAAGGTTCGAGAATACTACCCCTTATTCTTGAAGTTTTAGGTCTTAGGTGCCAATGATCATGCTTCGGGCATGATGCCACACCTTGGCAGGTTTTGATTCTACCATATGTTTAAAAGCAAACTCGAAATTGGATTGTGGGAGAGACAGACCCAAACTTGGGTTCAGTAGGCTTTGACCGAACTGGGTTGAGCCATTTGGTAGACTCTAGCCAAACTGAGCCTATACCTTTTTCTCATGTTTGTGGTAGTAATCAGATCCGAGAATTTGGTAAACTTCCGCTTTCTACACTGCTGTTGCTTCAGGAGCGAGTTAGAAACATGGAAGGACGAGAAAAGTATTCTCTAGTCAAAACTCGATCGAATTTATAAACTTTAGAATTGTAATCATTCATGGACGTAATCATGGTGTGCTTCAAGCAATATTTTTCATGATTAAACGGTCCGTAGAAGCGAGCCAAAGAGCCATGGAATCCTTGATCAGGAGGTATTTCCACTTATAATTCTTCGGGCATAAGTCTTTGAATGAAGATCATGGCACAGGCTTATTTAGCTCTTCCGTGCCATTGTTGGCTTCAATGGTTTCTCAGTTACTTGATAGTCAAATGGAGATTCACGTCTTGTACCCCACATAAAGTGGTTTCTAATAGAAACGTCCAAATCAGGAAAATTAAACTTGTGACGGTTCGACAATCCACTGAATTGGAGGGAACAAGATTGTGATTGGTGCTATGGGAATGAAACATCCATATGCATCATAGTTAGAACATTTGAGTTCTAAGACATGGTTTTCATGAAAAACGTCGGGTTTTCATGGGTGTATTGTTTTATGAAAACTTCGGGTTTCAAAGGCACTAAATTTGAAACTACAGGTTTAATTTAGTTTTATGAACAATTGGTTCATAATGAGAGGTTCCTGCAAGAAACACAGGATGCAATATACTAACTAAGTGTATTGGATTTGGGTTTCTTCAGGAACTCAAGTGTGAGAGCTTCGTTACTACGAAAGTATGGGACGGTTCAAAGTATAAAGATAAATTATTGAATATTTAATGTTCAAAAGTGATCTTCAGGTCAAGAATTTTGGATTCATTATCAGATTAATGGATTGCAGGTCACTTTTAATTAATTCAATAAATCAGGCCATACATGGTCGATTGTAGAAGCAAAATAATATTAACAGAATATTATTGGATCAAGATTATAGCCCTAAAATAATTTTGGGCTTTGTACCGTGGGATAAGGAAGGCACAGGGTGCCTTGAGTAAAAAAAACTCACGGCCCAAAAGGGCATCAGGTTGTGGCTGCAGGCCATGGGGAGGGAGAGAACCTCAGCCGCAGCTGGGTTCTGTTTTTGGACACGGGCTGCACAGTAGCCAAAAAGGCTGCAGGTGGCAACGGGTTGAGAGGAAGCGAGGCCCAGTAGCGCAAGGCTACTGGCGATGGGCCGAGGCGTGAAAAACCCAGCAGCTTTTGCTGCTTCTGGAACGGGCTGAGGGCATGAAGCCCATGCACATGCGATCCAAGCGGCAGGCCTGGTCCAAATCAAGCAGTGAGCCCAAAGGGCTGCCAAGTTGCTGACCCAAGCTTCAGGCTTGGCTTGAGCTTGGCGGGAGCGCAGCTCAGCCGAGTTCCCGCCTTTTTTTTCTTTTTTTTTTCAAATCCCTTAGGTTTAGGAAAACCCTAATTTGCTTTTAATTTGTTTTTATAATTTGACTCACAAATTACACATAACAATTTAATTGTGCGATGGACAAATATATGAACATATACAATATATATATTGGAAGGAAAATATAAACATAGGAGGTTCATGCATCATAGGGAATATTTTCATGCTTTAGAGTCGTTTCAAATATCTTACTTTATTTTAAGCGTACCTAATTGGCATAAAACAACCAAAGCCTTTGAATTTGTAGAAGTTCCTTCGCAGAAAGTCGGAATAGCATCTCCAATGCGTTGTATCACGTTTAACACAGAAAAAGTAAATTGAATCAATAGCATGTAGATCAATTCAAAATAATAATAAATTAATCATGAAAAGAATGATTAAAACGTAATACTCCCCTAATTGAAGATCAAACTCTCTTTAGCGCAGCGTCAAGAGCGTGCTGATAACGTGCTGATAACATGTTGTAAGAATAATTTACTGAACAATTATGGAGGCCAAAAAGAGAGAGAATGGGTGCGGCAATTGAGAGAGAAGAGAGAGATGTGTAATTGTGGGTGTGTGTTATCTCACCCCATTGTGCCTTTATTTATAGTAGTAGGGAAGGTTAATTCCTTACCCTTTATGATTACAACATTTAATAGGTAATCTACTCCTAATAGGAATATTAGATACTTTCCCATATTCTCTAAGATTTACACAATCACATTCTTATTCCAATAGGACTGCAACAAGGTTTTATTTTTGTTGTTGTATTGGTATGGAAAAATTTAATCAAACAAGAGTGATGGAGCTGTAAATGTGTATGAACCTAATATTGAGTTTACGAGCTTTAATTAAAAAATGATTAAAACAATAGATTCGAACAAAAATTTATGGTCATTGCTCAAAAATGTTGCTATGGAATTATTCTACAACTATTTGGATTTTCCTCTAAACTGTATAGGCCTTATTTTATATGAACTACGAAAAACATGAGTTTCGTTTTTACTAGTAAATCTACCCCCACGTTGTTGCGGGAGCGAAAATATGACTATAGTTATGCTTTTAACATATAAATATGCAAAGAGTGTTATAAATAATACTAAACAGAAAATGGAACAAATATTTTTACAAAACTGTCTTAAGTTTCTATAATTTACAGAATAGACATTATCAAATGCCTTATCATTAGTATACAAAAATGGTTAACCTAGTATTCCCCCTTGACAGTGATCCTAAAGAGCCCATTGTTTATATACACAAAAAAATGGAGAATTCATGTTAGGATCAACTATTTACACACAAAAAAATGTGAATCAATACTTATTTGTTTTGGATAACACATGCCAACATCCTTTAACACATGAGCATCAGTTTTTTGGCTGAAACAGTTACTGCAGAAAAAACAGTATTGATCATCAGAAAAAAAAAAAAAAAAATTAAAAAGAGAAAAAGTAGACGCCGAAAATAAGAAAGGGAAATAAGACACCAAACGTGCGGAAAGAAAAGAGAAATAAAAGAGAAGGGCTTACAAACATCCGTTGCTTGATCACAATTTTTAATTTTTTTTTTTTGGTTCTACCACCAATTTTTTTATTATTATTTTATCTTTTTCTGGTCTATAAGAAAGCCTGGTCGTGCCAGGCCGGATTTAACTCACATTTTTGAAGATTTTTTTTGCCTTACCATCAGTTGCTTTATCCCATTTTTTTTTGTCCTGCCATCAATTTTTCCTGCCATAAGTTGCTTTATCAAATTTTTTTAATTTTTTTTGTCCTACTACCAATTTTTTTTTTATTATTTTATCTTTTTCTGGATTAAAAGAAAGACCTTTCGTGTCACACAGGGTTTAACTCACATCTTTTTAGATTTTTTTGCCTTATCATCAGTTGCTTTATCACATCTTTTAATATATTTTTTTGTACGACTTCTCATAAAAGCAGAGAGCAGGTGATGCCGGGTTTAACTCACATTAATATTTTGTTTGCCTTACCATCAGTTGCTTTAAAAAACAGTTTTAAACAGAAAATTATAATCTGAGTAAGAATTCCCCATAACCTGAACAAATATAAAAATTTACTGCAAGCTAGCGGGTCACATTCTCCTTCCTCTAAAAACAAACAAATCAAAATTCGATGCCGAAAACTATTTTAAAAAATATATATAATTGTTGTTTTGCTCTTAAAGAGAGAGAGAGAGAGAAAAAAAAAAAAAAGACTCGGTACATTTTTTGCTCGATCATGGTCAACAGTTTAGGCAGCAATCATTTATCCTAATTTATTTTCAAATTAGGCTACAAATTCAAAATACAAAACACAAAAATCCAAATTAAACGGAAAAATCCAAATTCACAACGCAAAAACATAAATGCATCTAACATTTATTGACCCAAAAGAAGCAAGCTAGTCATGATAAACAATTTGATCAGTTAAGAAAATCTCTTTCTTTTATCATTTTACAACACTGCTGTTTTCAAAAATATTTAAACAACGCGATCTCCATCTTGAAATTTCAGTCTCTAAGCAAACCTCTCCCTATCGCCTGTCAGCAACCAATTTTTTGCCTTCGTATTCAATCCCACTAAAGCTTTCGTCCAACGACTTACATAAGAAAACCAATTTTTTTTAACCACAAAAAACTCACAACACACCATTTCCCTTTTTCACAAAAAGCAGAGACCCATTTTTCATTATTTATTGAGAAAAACTATTTGCAAATGGTCAAAACTGAAATATCCAAACAAAAACCACAAAAAACTCATATGCAAACAAAACATAGTCCCTCCGAAAAAAAAAAAAAAAAAAAAAAAACGATTCAATCCAACAAAAGATTCAGGAAAAAGAAAAAAAATTCTATACCTTGATGATAAAGAGCTTGCAAATCCGCAATGAAAAGCTGGAAATTCGAGTAACAACTTTTGCTGCAACTATAAATCAAAGCATATCAGAAAAGTACACCCAAAGCTTGAAAAAAAATTAAATCACACACAATCAGTAAAATAGAAAACTCACCAGTAAACGTTTGATCGTATCCTTAATTTTTTCTGAAATAAAAAATCAAACACATCAGAGATCCACACATAAACCATGAAAAATAAATAAATTAAAATCCCATGTGGCAAGAAAACCAAATAACTCACCAAGACCCACAACACTAACGCATAAAATCAGCCAAAAGATACAAAATAGGGGAAAAAAAGCTAAATCTGGAAGAGAGAGGAAGAGAGAGGAGAGAAGAGAGGAAGAGAGAGCAGACCGCAGGAAAAAGAAAAAAAAATTATATACCTTGATGATAAAGTGCTTGCAAAGCCGCAGAGAAAAACTGGAAATTCGACCAACAACTTTTGTTACAACTAACAATCAAAGCAAATCGGAAAAGTACACCCAAAGCTCGAAAAAAATTAAATCACACATAATCAAAAGATACAAAATAGGGGAAAAAGGATAAATCTGGAAGAGAGAGGAAGAGAGAGTAAACAATAGGGGAAAAAAGCTAAATCTAGAAGAGAGAGGAAGAGAGAGCAGACGGGTGGAAAAGAAGAGAACCAAAGGTAATGGGGAAAAAAAAAATTCATTAAAAGCAGTCAAAAGGAACTGAGATTTGTTGGTTTCAGGTTGAGATTAAGGGGAATCAAATGGAAAGTTATTGGAACATTTGAGAGAGCTGGAGAGATCTGAGAGAGAGAACATGCTTGCACCATCCCCAACACTCGCTTCCTCTCCCAGATGGCCAACACGCGTACACCAGCCTCATTTCCCTACACGATAACCAACACGCGTCTAATAGGGGCAATTACGTGATTTTACTGTATAACAGATGAAAAAGGCTGAGAATTAGGCAGCAAATGAAGGGCAATTCCATCAAATCACTATTTCTGAACAGTGCCAGAGGTAACTGGTTTTTAGTATATATAATAATATGGTCAAACAGAAGGCTAGTTAACATAGGGTTCATGATAAGGCCATACCAGTAAGTCTCAAAAACCATGGCGTACGGGAATTGTTAAACCCCACTCACAAAGTGCCAATTGGTTGACTAGGTTTTTTATGAGATTACTGGAAGAACCAAAAAAAAATGATGTAAAATGCAGGATGAGCTTGGGCCTATACTGTAGAGGACTATATGAGATTAACAAAACAAAAAACAAGTAATGCATGGCCGACTAAATATAGCAATTAGCAAACAAATTGTTACGGGGAATCAAAACCATCCAAATACACATACTGCATTTTGCCCAACTTAGTAACAAGTACAGCATTTTTGTTTTTTTGGTGAACGGGTGCGTTTGGTACGTGGGACGGGACGGGACGAAACGGGACGAGGCGTTCCGTCCCACGTTTGGTACGCCAAAAAACAGTGGAACGGGTTGTCCCATGGGACAAAATTTGGCTGATTTTTCGTTCCACCTCTCCCCCCTGGAACGACCCGTTCCACATCCGTGGAACACAAATTTATAACATTTTAAGACAAAATTTTCCCTTATTTTTTTCAATATTTACATCATCCGTTCCGTCCTGTCCCGTCCCGTCTGCGTACCAAACGGTGGCTTCTAACTAGTTGTAAATACCGATTCTCTCTATTTTTCTCATCACAGAATGATAGGAAAAGCAAATCTACAAAAGGAGACACCTAAGTTTTTCTCCATAACCAATATTTTACAGTAGAGGAGAAAATCTCCAATGCTCCAGGCCCTTGAAATATGGAGGCTAAAGAAGCTTTTACGAATCCAACGAAGATCTGTTAGCCAAGTCTCCATAATATCAATCTATAAAACCCCACTCTCTCATCTCCTTAAACCCATCCATCGCTTCTCTGCCTCTCATACCCCATAAATCTTCTCTCTCTCTCTCTCTCTAATGGCTCGCTTTACTAGCCTTGTTCTGGTTTTAGTGGCTGCCCTTTTCATGGCAACAGGTGCACAATCTCCATCATGTTCACCATCCAAGTCCCCTGAGGCCTTTCCGAGCAGTCCACCATCAGCTATTCCATCTTCATCGAGCACTCCACGTAAGGCTGCATCTTCTCCTTCACCAGTGAGCACTCCGCCTGCGGCCACTCCTCCTCCATCGAGCACTTCACCAACAACTGCTCCCTCTCCATCCAGAACTTCACCAGCGGATGCTCCTTCTTCGGCCCCCATCACAGAATCTCCACCTTCGCCTCCCTCATCTTCACCTGTACTATCACCGGAGATTTCTCCCTCTACATGAGAGGCTCTTGCAACCTCCCCTAACGGTGCTGTTTTGAATAGGTTCACCATCACCGGATAT
This sequence comes from Cotoneaster glaucophyllus, assembly GCA_036320875.1. Lineage (NCBI taxonomy): Eukaryota > Viridiplantae > Streptophyta > Magnoliopsida > Rosales > Rosaceae > Cotoneaster > Cotoneaster glaucophyllus. The sequence continues at coordinate 13,622,580 of CM070064.1, read as the reverse complement.
CTGGCTGGTGGGGCTTTGGCTGCTGTGGTCCTAGTTCTGTAGAGGACTATAAATAACAATACAATGGTAACCTAAGGATTTTCAAGAACATTGCTTACTAAGAATCATTCCCTGCAAATTAAAACCAAACATATCTAAAATGACTTTTTACAGATATAGGCGCTAGGCTGGTCATTGCCCCGATTATGCCTCGACGTTTAAAATACAGCAACAAGCTTAGAAGAAAGTGTTGAGCTATAAGCTTTGTAGCTACAAGATCGAAGAATTGAAGTGTTGAAGAATCAGTTTCTGGTTTCGAAGTTAGAAATGTTCTTTAGTTTTAAGTTTTGGATTTATTTGTAATGGATGCCCTCGAGTAAAACATCTAGAGGGTGTATATTGTGCTACTTGTCAAATTTATCTGATGTAAGTGATCATGTATCTAGCACGTGATTAAACATCACACTGAAAATGTTCAGGATTGCAACGGCTATATTCCTCTCATTGTTGCAGTGTTAGGTGTAATCGAATCAGTTTGAATCTAAGGAAGCGACTCAAGACCTAAGTGACGATGTTGGATCGACTACTTCATTGAGACAGTTCACCTAGTTGCCCGTCTTACTGTAAAGTTTTGCAAAAGACATGACGAAATAGAAGGATGAAGCAAAGCAAGGAAAGCTGTTTATTAAATTTCTAGCAAATTGATAAACCGGCTTGAAGGCCAACAAAGTTCAAATTAAGTAGAATGAAAAGGAAAATAAGAAAATTTCTAAGTCTGAGCAAAAAGACTACTCATCGGTAACCTACGCAACCACTGATCCCTCTACTGCCACGCCTTCAGCAGCCACACCGCTCTCAGCAGCCAAAGTTTCCATTAGCTCATCTTTAGTTGCCCCTGCCTGGACTGCCTGACCCTCAGCTGCTCCACCAAAGGCAGCCTCAAACGAGAAGTCAAGCAGATCAACTGGAGAAATAAAGAAAGTCTTGAAGTCCTTCTCGGAAAACTCATAATCTAACGGCCTACCCTGAAGACGGCTTGACAAGAAGCAAGCGCCATTTCGTGACCAACCTTCTCATTCTTTAGCTGCACATTCTCCTCAACAAGCCAATGTGAGCATCCTGCAGCTTACCCAGTTCATTTTTCATGTTCTCCCTAGCAAACATCACACATTGCAGATCCACTTCCTTGGATTAAAGCTTATTGGCAACATCCTTAAGATGAGACACTTCAGCATGCATGAAGACAAGCTCATTGTCCTTGGCAAAACAAGCAGATCGTAGCTTCGAATTAACACACTCAAGGTCCTTGACCACCAATGGAATAGTACTGACTTTCTTCTATGCAGCTTCCAACATTGCTTGAGTCGCACTAAACTTAGCCTTCAAATGGGTGACCTCCTGATGAGCGGTTTCCAGCTGCATAGAAGTGGGGGCAGAGATAAAGATATCAAACCCTTTCAAAATGGTGAGTTCAGATTCAAGCTTCTCAATCTTTTTAGCAATCGAGCAAAACTAAGCCACCAACGCCACTTTAGCCTCCTTAGCACATTCGATAGCACCCTGATCAATGCGCATAGATTCAGCTGCTAGGATCAAAGTCTTATGCATTGTAGCAATCAGGGATAACCTCCTCTAGTAAGCAGAACGCTTTGTAAAATAGTCTGAACGAACGACAACTTTCCTAACACTATCAACAAACTTGGCCCATACATTAACGTCCTCAAGCAGGTCAGCCTTCAGCAGGGTACAAATCTTAGGAAACTCCCCAGCTTCAAACTCGGTGAATCTTCCACAACTGCCCATGCGAGTAGACTTCCTTTTTCTGAGCAGACAAATCAGTCACAGCAGAATAAGAAATAGACCCAGGTGCCACCTTAGCAGTAGAATCCATCTTCCGTTCTTCATAGCGGCAAGCCTCTTAGAAGCTGAACTGGACTTAGCTCCTGATGCACACTTTGACACAAACCCAAACACCGGGGGCACCACCGAACCTTTTCGTTGGCCAATCCTCTCAGCAATGGTCCTGGCTACCTTTGGAGCAGCAGGTTTCATAGGCTCAACAGTATACGAGCCTCTAGTAGCAGAAGAAGTCCTTGGCTTCTTCTTGGCCAAAAACTCACAAGCAGGTGATGAAGATATTTTTTGTTCGCCCTTATTGGCAGCAAGCTATACATCAGCGATAGAACGAGCCAGCACCTCATCCTTTATCCGCTTTATTTCTTCCTTCGAAGGTAGGTCGTCTTTCTCTCGACGAAGAGGATTGAGCAGCCCTGTCAAATAGAGATTTTTACTTTTGACCATTTTTTTATTGCTAATACGATATATAAGGACCACTACTACAAATAGTACTACACCCTTGATCCTCTTAACCAAACTCTCATTGATTAAACATCTAATAACCAAGCTCCCCTTGATCGAACTTCTCTTGACCAAGCTCCTCTGGACCAGGCTCCTGCTGACCAGGACTCTCATCTTTATTTGGCAAAGGCAATTATAGATTTCTTTGCCATAAACCATCGCTCATCAACATTAAAGAAGCCCTCCATAGTAAGTCACAACACCAACGAAATGTCCCATCCTTTTGTTCCTTCTCCATTTACGACAATCTTTCTTCATCGACCCTTTTACCCACAATAGTAGCAATCACCACCGAACATCGTCTCACTAAAATGTTTCCCTTTTTCACCGTGATAAAGATTCGTCCAATGTTTGCACATAAAGCTTTTCTCCTTGTTTCTTCATTGAACATGTTATCCTTAACAACATCCATAGATAGTACACCATTATAAGCTGGATTGTTTACAGTTACAACAAAGGTTTCCTAACCATCTGGCAAGGATCTTAGCAACAATAGTGCTGAAAGTTTTACTTCAATATTAAAACCCATAATGGCCAACTAATGGATCATGCTCTGAAAGTTGTTCAAGGGCTCGATTATAGTAACATCTTCTACATACTTCACATTGACAAGCTCTTGATAAGGAATACTTTTTTGGCAGCAGTCTTCTTCTCAAAGAGAGATTCTAACTTCTTCCAAAGAGCTTGCATATCAGTCTTTAGATACATAGGGATAAATGCTTTCATCCACCCATTATCTAATCCTACCCATAGCTTTACAATTCATCTTACTCCAATCAATATTAGACATACTTGCTGGCTTGTCCTTAACACCTTCAATTGGCTCATGGAGTTCTTTACAATAAAGCATGTCCTCCATTATTGATTTCCACATCACCTAGTTAAAGTAGGTGACTTTTATCAAAAACTAAACAAACTCGAAAATCAAAAACAAATAACCAAGACAGATAAAACCAAAAATTTACATGGTTCAGCTATGTGCCTATGTCCACGGGGCAGCAACAACAAACTTTTACTATTTCAATAATGAGTACAATAAATTATCTTGCCAAACCTCTAAGATTAGTACTTGACGAAGACTTGAAATAACAAGAGTTAAACTATCATCACTTTTCTTTTTTCTCACACAAACTTGGCCCTTATTATATTTTCTCACTTTAACTCCTTGAGTGACATACAACTTATTGTTTTGCTCTTCTTCGAAGCTAGTGTAATAGCCCTTTTATTTAGACATAATAAAAGTCTTCTTTAGTAAGGAATAATAATCCAAAGCTAGTGGTAAAAATATGAATGCAAAAGGCATTGTTTAAATCCTTTAGGCATTAGGAAAAACTAAAAAACTAACACATTAATAATCATGAGTTTCCAAACTTGTATTATAGTTTGTTAGTTTTTCTTAATGCCTAAAGGATTTAAACAATGCTTGATTAGTCAAATTTTTTCCTAATGCCTAAAGGATTTAAACAATGCTTGATCCGTCAAAATTTTATGTGCCATAATGGAAGAAGAAAAGAAATTATTCAAGACTAATATATGACATGTCTTTGAGTTGTTTCCTTTGGAAGAAAAGAATTTTGGTTGTTGCTTTAGTTTATTTGGTATTTACCAAGCTAATGCATGCTTTTAATGCTAATTAACACTTTTAGTAGTTTTGTACTACGGAAAGAAACGTACAAAAGAAAAGGAACTTGTTTGACTTAAGAAAGCATTTTGGTGATATCACAAATTGGTTTTTGAATTAAAGAAAATGTATTATTATTTCACATTACATAAAGTGTTTCTATTTGGAAGCAGTTAGCTCCATCATGTTCTCTTGTAAGTATTGACATTATTATGGTGGAAGTGTGATATTACGATTCTTATACAACTTGTTCTATATGTGTTTAATCTCTTTCAAATATGCTGTCAAGTTTCTTGAGATTGATTAAATGTCAAAGGGAGTCATGAATGAGTTAATGCCATTTGTTGGCAAGATTCGAAGCTTGAATCAGGTTATCATAATTTTGTCACTTAAGGCTACATGATACCCTTTTTTTTCAAGGCGGAGTTGATTAATGTCTTTTCAACTAAGCAAGCCGCAACGGCTTAGTTAATGATGAAACTGTGTTTTTGAGTTATTTTGACCAATTTTGCATCTTAATTAGAATAAAAGAATAATCCTCTTGCCTGTAGGTGTGGATTGTTTCTTTTAGTTTAATTAAGATGCAAAGTATGGGTTTTATTTGAAAACAGTTATGAAAGCTTCATCTACCCACAAGTGTTGAAGTTTTTCATGAAGATACTCTTGTGACATATAATCTAGTAGTAGAAACCAGGTAATTTTTTTTGTCCACAAGTGTAAATTAATCTAGTTTCATGGAGTTCATTGGGGATTAAGTTCCATATCTTCAGTTACAAATATTTCCAATATGAGCCACATTATAGGTCTTGGTTTTAAGGCATGGAAATCGGTTGCATCATGATGTATTTTTGTGTCTCCTCATGAGACTTGTTGATGCAAAGTATTGGATCCACGAAGGTTAATCAAGGATTGCTAAGGTACACATTGTTTAAGTAGTATGCTTGAACATCTTTTCAATTTGAACTATGAATTCTATTTAGAGGATAAATTTGACTACTTAAGTTTCCTTCGTGCATTGAAATCGGATGAGATTGAATTAGTTATGGTTGTATAGATTCGTGATAGATGCACATAGCATTTCTGGCAGATTGCATGTATTGATTCAAATCGGATGAATGACACATCTAATGGTCACCAAATGATCTGAATTTTTTATATATGTTTAACATACAAATATCTAATATGTATCTGCAAATTTGTGTAATTTTTTGCGATGCATTTTAATTATGGTGAATTTACTAGTAACCCCTGCTCTTATATACAGTTTTGTTGGCAGATTGCGTTGGTCCTTTTGATACATCACTTTAGACTATCATTTTGATTTAAAATGGCTCTGTACTTTTATTCTATAAAGATTAGTAAATCGAGTTTGACCTGTATGGCTCTGTACTTTTTAATTAATGAAATTTATTTATTTTGACAAAAAAGTTAAATTAGCTAGATAAAATAATTCTTTGACCCTATTCACTAGCTAAACCAACTAAATTTTGCCACTTAGTACTATGGTATAGTGGTATTCATTTTCACTTAAAAGTGAGATTTCTTAGGTTGAGTTCTCGCCAAAGTCGAATTTGAATCACATTATTGCTAGCCTATTGTGAGACTTAGCCCACTCCCCTAACTTCTTAGTGTAGATAATATATTTTGTTCAAAAAAAAGAAAAAAGAAAAAAGAACCAGCTAAATTTTCAAATAACTCTTGGAGATGCTGATGGCTGGTCTTTTGTGTTAGCAAAGAAAAATTCGTTTCAGATAGGGCTTGATTTCAAGCAATAAACAAAGAAGATATTGTATGGCCAGAGTCAAAGAAGACATATTCAGTGACATTGTGACATAAACCACAATCTATGACCCTTCCCTCCCCTTCACAGCTCAAAATTCCTCGATAAGGAGCATTGTCACTCCCTCCCTCAATGTTAGTATTCAGTTTACAAACTAATACCAAATAATGTTGCTGATAAGCTTGCAAACTATATCGCACCTCTCTAAATTTCACTTAAAGAAATGGAAGAAAGAAACAAGAATATTTGATAAAAGCAAAACACACTCTGATTTATTTGAATGAAGAGTTACAACTCTTATTGGCTGAACCAAGTCAGCTATTGATTAGAATTTATTCTCCCCTTCTTTTGGTATCAAGCCATATTTTTGTCTAAACTTCAAAAAGCTCCTTCAAGTTATGCCTCCACCATAACTTGGACAGTTTCCGGTAAACCTTTTCGGTTGGATGGAAAGAGTCGAAAAATACATATTCAGTAACATTGTCACACAACTGATACTTAGTCACTCCTCTCTTCCCTCCACAAGAATAAATTGCTCCGTATGGACCAGAGCCACAACATGCTGTCTTTCCTTCACTGAAGCCTTTACAACAAAATAATAACAAAATTAGAAAGGACATAACTTATTAGCTTATGAAAAAAAATAAAAATAAAGGAGAAACTAAAGCTAAAAGAAGGTACAGGAGGTAGCTATATATACCATATTTTGATGGACGATTTATAATTTGTTTTAGGTATGTGTGGAGATCAATGGTTGAGTATTTGAATCCTTCGAGCTCTCTCTTCAGCTTTAGGATGAGTTTTCCAAGTGCTTTATTGTGTAGTTTCACTAGTGGTATAACTTCTTCCGCTGAGGGGCTTGTGTCCCCTGGTTTATGTACTCTCAGGCTCGGTATTTCATTGAGAGGCAGCAAGGTTGAAAATCCAAATTTCCTTCCTCCTTTCTTGTACATTTCCTGAAAAAATGTCTACGAAGTCATTCCTGCAAATATTTTTCCGAATTCAAAATCAATAGAAAAGTGCACGAGCTGTCGCAAATCATCGGAAAAAGAAGAAACTAAGCATTGAAAAAAATCATGTGTTACGTATGAGTGTCAAAGAAGGCAAAATGTTACTTTGATCCAAATTGTCAGGTTGCCAATAACCAAGCCAACATATTCTTTATTGCTAAAATTGGATGCTAATGGAGAAAAATAGTCATTGCCTCCAATGCTAATTATGTAAACAGCTTTGGAGAGCACTGTGTAGGCTTCTGCATCACCTAGTTTGTGCCTCAACTGCTTCTCCACCTTCCTGAATTGACTTATTTGAGTTGTAAGGTCTACCACCTGGAAAGAATAAGGAAAACAAAATTAAGTCATGCCAAATGGATAAATGTCCGCCCGAATTTCTTTCGCACACGGAAGAATCAATAATAGAAAGCTGCAACTGTAGAAAAAAACACTCAGAGGATAGTGCTGTGCTCTCAGAGTGTAAGACCCTTCGGCTTCAGGACTGAGGGTGGACGCTTTGTGTCCCATCATCCTACTCCTATTATTAGCTATTATCGCCTAATCTGTTAGAATCTGGAAAAGTTTGGTAGTATTTGCAGCAATTCAAATCAGAGAGGAAGAACTTAGAGAGAAGAAAATGAAGAGATAGAAGGAGAGTGATCAAAATCTCAGAGAGAGCCAATGTACTCTTCTGCGTGTGTTTTTCATTTCATCACAACAGAACTATAAATAACCGTTAGACAGGGAGAGAATCTAGGAGAGCCTATAAGCTCATCCAGCCCTTCATTACAAGAACCTATGAGATCTTGCCACTTGCTCACATCTGAGCCTAATACATTAAGAGCTAATCTCAACCCATGATTTCTAGCAGCTTCTTTCACAAAACAAAACAAAATGACAGTTTAGACCTTAATCAACCAACATAATCCTCTATTTCGTTGGAAAAATGAAAACTCCTAGTAATAATGGAAAACATTTAATAAGCTAGAGCACATACAAGTCCCTGATGACTTTCAACTAGAGCACCAGCTCCACCAGAAGCAAAGTTCACCCCATTAGTATAGTTGTTCAACCCAGGTTGTAAATATGCTGGTATAATTGGTAACTTGGCATACTGAGCTGCAACATCAATGCAAATATACTAAATATGCTGGTATAATTGTTAGCAGGAAACGTGTTTGAAGGGGTATTGAAAAAATTAAACAACAAAAAGTATTGACAGCATGATTAAGATTCTTACCAAGAAAATCTGGGATTAAACGTCCGTCGCAAAATCTGCCAGTTGGATACTTGAAGAAGGTCTCACCATATGGAAACCAATTGGCCTGGAAATCAGTCGTGGTGTTTATGTAGTTATTATTTCCAGGATCATAAAGTGAATCACCAAAGATGAATAGGGCTGCATGCTTTTTCTGAAGCACAGAATGGCCATAGCAGCTGCACTGAATAACTAGGCAAGCACAGAAAGCCAGGATAGAAATTCTTAACCTCAAAGCTGCCATTGAAGTATATGTATTTCTGTTTTACCTTGAATTATTATCAATTTAATAGAAAATCATTGAAAAGGGATCAAATCTTTAGCAAGTGGAAATCATCCCTGAGATAAGTGGACAAGGAAAGTTGATCGAATAATAACAAGATGACAGAACTGAGAACAGAAGCTTTGGCAATTATACAGATTTAGAAAGATTTTTGGCTTCATTATCTAATGGATAAGACGTTTTCATATTTTTTAATGTCTTGTCCACACTCGTCAAAATTATGACAAAGTAATTATATCATAAATAGTTTCAGAGACAAAATTATAGTCTCAAATATCATGTATACAACAAAAGAAAAATTAGTGATGGCAATAATTTCAAGGATGATATTAGAAGTGAAAAAAAATTGAGCTTTCATCGTAAAATTAATTGGTAATATGAGATTTGACAAATTTCTCATAAGTACATGCAAGGTCCTCTTTTTCCTGATGTATGATTGATACTCTCAACACGTTCCCTCACGTGTTATGAATTTTTAAGTCTAAGGACAACACAAATTGGGTGAAGTGAAGCACGTATAGTTGGTGAGCTTCACATGTAGGATAACTTGCTCAGATACCACGGAGAAGGGATTCTACCATAAAACCAATTGCCAACTTACTTATGATCAATGGCAAGGTTTCGCCTTCTACGATGTGAGACTCTTTAACTTTCACATCCTCACACACCTCCCTCACAAGGCGAATTCTCAAACCAAATACATGGACAATACAAATTGGGTGACGTGGAGTACGTGTGACCATTAAGTTTCACACTTGGGTCAACCTACTCTGATACCATGAAAAAAGTTGAGGTTAATTGGAATTGGAGAGTAGTCGAGCCTTTTATAAGCATATGCAAGATCTATCTTTTTCTTGATGTGAGATTTGTACTCTCAACAAAAAGTTAATAAAAATATATGTTGACATCTAAAGAGTTCGTTCATGACTAATGTTAAGGTAGTATCTTCAATGAAGAGTTGCAAACTTGAGATATAAAAATTATATTTACATCTCATCTTACACTCTCTGTCTTTGGAAATGAAAATGTGTGTTATATTTTAAGAGAAAATTTTCAGTTTGCCAGGAATATGACATGATATACTAAGTGTCATAATACAATTGATTGATTTTTTTTTTTCAAATTTTCAACCAATTGTTTATTACACTTTGTGTATCGAGCAGTGTTCCAGACACACTGAAAAATTTCTCCCACTCTAATGAGAAAGATGTAATTATTGAAATCTCAATTAGTATTCTCTATTTGCCTGGCAGGGTCCATCTCTAAAAGATGTAAAATAAATATGCAAATTTACATTTTTATGTGTATTTTCTAGCCAACATGGATATTTTACATCTCATCCACTAGAAAAATTTCCAACAAAAAAAGAAATAAAAATCCACAATCCAAAGCATTTTTGCACTCCAGCCACTCCTATCGATGATGCCCTTGAAAAGATTATTGTGAGTTGATGAATGTGGAAGTTAGAACTGTTGTGATAGTAATGTAGAGGACTCCATGTTGTTCTGTTTCGCTATTTTGTGATTTAGATACATGTTGTTTCCCCATAGCTACTAATTGATCATGAAATTATGTTCTGCATTCTTGTATCCACAGAATTAGCGGCCAAACCTGAGAATAAATGTCTAGTGTCAAAGTCAATGAAAGGAAAACTTGCAATCCAGCCTCCTTACCTGAAAATCTTTCATCTCAAAATTTGACGTGTAATGGGCCTAATGGTAAAGCTTTAGAAGTCAAAGTCAATGTAATTCAGCTACTTGATGTAGTTTGTTAAGCTAACTGTTCATAACCTAAAACCCATATTATATCAAGGGGTGTGATATCCACATACTCTTTTTTACTTTTCACACACGTTTTTAATTTTCGACATTCCAATCAGATGAATTGAAGAAGACCAAATGACAGAAATTAATAATAAATGTGTAGATAGCACATCCCTATTGTGGATGCAAATTTCTTCCTCCTTGATCTTGGACAAAATTGCACCTACAAAACAATTAACACCTTTGGTCAAGGCTAAGAGCCTCACGCGCCCTCAATGAATGGGGGGCTTTGGCCGAAGAACCTCAGATGCCAAAGTCAGAATTTAGAGAGAAAGTGTTTAAGAATTTTGGAGAATTTTAGCAAGAGTGTCCACTTTGTTTTTTAGAGAAAATGAGGTCCAATATATAGAGTTTGGCCAGTCCTTCCTTGGAGAAAAGGTGGCCGGCCATTTTGGTATTTTTTGTGTGAGATGGGTAATTTTAATTGGCAATTAATGGATTAAATAAGAATAAATCCATTAATTAGTCAATTAACTCAATTTATGTGGAAAGTTTTGCAGGTTATGTAATGATTAAAATAAATAGCCAATTGATTAGCTAAAAAAGGGAAAAAGAGGTAGAAAATATATGGAATGAAATAGGTTTTGGGAGTTACCGTGTAGAAAGGATTTGATGAGATAGGTTTTTGAATTGTTACCTATTTTGAGCTCATTTGAGATGATTGCCTGCTGCTTGCGTGTAGGAATCCCGTTATACCTCAAGGGTATTTTTGTCTTCTTTTGTCCAAAAATCCACGTGTTGCCTCTTGATTATTTTTGGCTCGACAAATGCCCCCACACCTGTTGGGCTGCTTGCAGGAAAGGGCAGCAGGTGTAGAGATCTTATTGCTTTAGGAAATATAGGCTTGTTTCCTATTTATGTAGATTCCCTCTTTAATTGGAAATTAGGTCATTCTAGGAAAGGGAAATAAATTTCTCTCAAAGCCTATTTAAGTCTACCTTAAGTGGGTTATTAAATGAACTTTGGAGAGCAATTTATTCTACCCTACAAGAGAGAGAAAGCTAGAGGATATTTGTTCCCCTTCCCCTAGCAATCTTTTGCACTTGCATGTGCAAAAGATCGTCTTTCGTTGCTTTCTTCGTCTTCTCGGCGCCGCATCGATGTAAGAAAAATTTAATTTTCCTTGTCTTCTTCTTGGATAGTGCTATTGCGAGGCAGACGTCGGGGTGGTGCGGCACGTTGGCTAGCAGAGGCCAGGAGTCGGCTCGACATGGGCCAAAGAGGTGTCGTTGTAGGGACCACTACTTAGGCTACTCGGCTTGGCTAGAGCCAAGGTCAACTTGTGTGGCTGGGGCCGCGAATTGTGGCGTTAGGGCGCAGTGCTAGGCGAGCCGCATGGCTCATATCCTTTGAGCTCTTGGACCTGACGCGGGCCAAGTTGGCGATTAAGAGAAATGAGGAGGTCGCGGGCCTCATGGGCTGCTGGAATGCTGGGCATACAGGCCTCCTACCTGCTAGAATGCTAGGTTGAGCTCTTCTGCTGAGTACCGTGACTGACGTTGGCTGTTTAGTCCTCTTCGCCAGGAGAAAAGTGGGCTGCTCCCGAGAGAGGAGGTAAAGAGGATCAAGGCGGATGCATTGGCTTGTCTGAACATTGTCGTGGAGCCTATTATGAATGAAGGTGGAAAGAAGAGATCTTCCCGCCTGCTGAAGAGATGCTGGTTGAGAAAAACCGAAGACTTCCTTCGCTACTTGTGAGGGTCTGCCTGTTGTCAAGAGGCCTGTGATTGACATGACTTCTTCCAATAGGAAGAAAAATGAGGCTGCTAGATCTGAGCATGTGGCGCCTGCCATGTCGAGAATGGCCTGTACGATTGTTGATAGAATTGCTCGGTGTAAAGGTCATTTCATGCCCCTAGTGCCCAAGTCTGTACCAAGACGTCCGTTGGGAGCCAAGTCTGGTTCACCTTTGGTGAAGCTTGCCATTATAAAGAGCAATAAGGTGGACTCTGTTGCTAAGGTGGCGCCAATGCCCACTTCCTCTGCTACTGAGACTAATTCGCCTGCTGGGAAGGAAGAGACTGCTTGCATGGGCAACTGTGAGAAATCCACTAAGCCTGCTTCTAGGGAGGCTGATGAGATCTGGGTGCTCTTGAAACCAGATCTGCTTGAAGACATGGACGCTTGTGCCAAGTTTGTTGATGGCGTTAGAAAGGTTTGCTTGCCCAAGTTCCTTTGTGAAGCATACGACACAATATAGAATGATTTATCTGCTTGCTATGATGCAGATATAACAAGGCTGCCAAGGAGATGGCGTAGACTATGGCAGCTGAAGCTTATTCCTCGACCGAGGAGATTAAGAGGTTGGATTCTGAGCTCGTTGCTTTGAAGGGGTCTAATATTTCTACCCCAATTTCTCTGCAGCTTTAGACCGCTCGCCAAGAGATCGTTGACTTGAAGACTAGGCTTGACGCGATCCAAGTTAAGTATGAAAGTGCATAGAAGGAGATTGGATGTTACATACCTCAGATTCAAGATCTTGAGTTTGCAGTTTCTGAGCTTCGTTTCACTGCTTATGCAAAGGATGAAGAGTTGATTGCTGCTTATAATCAAGTGATCCACTTCAAGAGAATCGTCGATAGGCTTGAACCCCAAGTGTTGGAACTTCAAGGTGTACTGAAGATCAACGAAAGTCTGAAGAAGGAAGTGGATGAGCTGCAGTGCGTCCGTGTTGGTCTGCTCGAGGAGAATGAGCAGCTGAATGGTGAGAAGGATGGGCTCGAGGTTTCGAGACCTTTTCTATTTCTCCAGAAGACTTGTTCACCTTTACTTTTGAGGCCTCTATTGGTGAAGTAGTCGGAGATGTTGGTGCCCAGGCTGGAGCAACCGTGGGTGAAGCGCCAGATGGTGCCGCTGCTGAAGGTATGGCGACCGAGTAGTCGTGGAGTGTCCAAGCTGCTGAAGAGTAATCTTCTAGGTAGTCTTTAGGATTTTATTTGTTTCCCTCGTTGTTTTTTGCTTTGTTTATACTCCTTCAGTCTTTGCTAGTTGTTTATCAATTTTGTTAGAAAATTTAATAAACTTGTATCCTTCGTTTTTCTCCATCTTCGCTTCTTTTTTTCATGTCCTAACCTTTAGAATTTATAGACCAGTGGCAGGCATGCTACTTTTTTACAAGTAGACAGACTGCGTAGCCTATGCAGTCGTAGGTGTTGGTATAGAACTTTGCAAAGTTGTTTGCCATAGGGTCGGCAGCCGGATGCCTTACTTACAGAAGCAGACAAGTCCGCGTGTCCATTAGGTTGTTAACCTTGGCTTTCTTTAATACCCTAGGTTGTGTAGCAAGTATCACAACACTTTAGGACTTGGTGTAGGTCGTTCCGCACTTGGCAGAGGTGAAACTTATCGACTACGTAGCATGTCGGCAGTGGATAAAGCTTCGTATTTGCACGCTAGCTTGTTTAACCTTTCACAAGAATGTGCGGTTGGATAAGTCTAGAGCGGCTTTACTGCTCGAAGGGCAAGCCATAGGCAGTCTTCCGGAAGCCGTAGGCTACCTTAGTGCACTCGATAGCAGCTTTAGGGTTCCAGGGCAGCCGTTCATCGTATGTATTGCGTAATGTACCCCCTCCGTCTCTAGGGCCCGGTTCCCCGCGGATTAGGCCAAAAGACCCAAAATCCTTCAGTTAGCTAAGCCTTGAAAAAGACCATTGTGGCTACTTCTAGGAATCCCGGCGTAAGCCATCGTGCATCTAGTTATACTAGGGTAGCTAAGCTCATCCACGTCTAGATACTCAGAGTGTAGAGTTTATCCTACAGCTTTATTTACCTTCTCGCACTGAAGAGCATGGTTGGTCCCTCGGGGGGTGTAATTCTTGCGGTGAGTCCCTAAGAAGGGCGCAATCTCCTTTTGAAGTGCAGGAGTGATCAATTGGTGTAAACATGCAGCGAAGCCAAGTTGTGATTACTTCTGAATTCCTCATTGAAAAACGAGTGAAGCGAACGAAAACATAGCTGTAAGGTAGGAACTGTATAACAACTGGATAGTCCTCGGCTTGTGAGGTGGTGCCCGTCGAGCTGCTTGAGTCTTCGGGCTTTGATGTAGCGGGAGGTCACACATGGTACTTCCTCAGATTGTAAGCGTTCCACTGCTTTTTGATCTTTTTTTCGTTTCATGGTGGCGAGGGTGTAATTACTCTTGCCGCCTACTCTGCTGATCTTGTACGGACCTTCCTAGATGTGATCCATCTTTTTGGAGCCTTTTCTGCGGACAGTGATGGCTTTTCTTAGGACTAGATCTCCGGGCTAGAATTGCCGGATCTTGATCCTTTTGTTTTAGCTGGAAAGGAGCTGCTGCTGGTAGGCTGGGATGCGGGTGATGGTTTGCTCGCGCTTCTCCTCTGCCAGATCTAAGCTTGTGGCCATCTCCTTATTTTTCTGCTCAATGCTTGGTAGTAGAGCGATGATACTTGGCTTGATGACATTGGGATAAATGATTGCTTTTGAGCCAAATGCCAAAGAGAAAGGAGTTTCACCGGTTGCTCATCTTTTGGTGATGCGATATGCCCATAGACATCCAGGGAGTTCGTCTGGCCATTTTCCCTTCTTGTTGGTGAGGGATTTCTTGAGGCAGTCAAGGATCGTCTTGTTGGATGCTTCGACCTGCCTATTGCCTTGAGGATATCTTGGCATGGACATGTGCTGCTTGATGCCATATCTTTGGAAGAAGTTCGCCAAATCTTTGCCCACGAATTGCGGGCCATTGTCGGTGACGATGGATTGAGGGATGCCAAATTAGCAAATGATGCTCCTCGAACGAAGCGCTCTATGTCCGTTTGAGTCGTGGTCGTCATGGGCTCTGCTTCTACCCATTTGGTAAAGTAGTCGGTTTCCATGATCATCATGCCTCTGCCCCTAGTAATAGGCGGCATAGGTCCTACCAGGTCGATTGCCCACTCTATGGGTGTAGCTCGCTGGCAAGCAGTGCTGGTACCGGCTTGTAGTGTTGGCAGCGGTCGTACTTTTGTACTAACTCCTTAGCATCTTAGTGCATGGTAGATCAGTAGTAGCCTGCATTAAGATCCTTCTATGCTAAGGATCGGCCTCCAGAATGGTTTCCACAAACGCCTTCGTGGATTGAGCTTAGAACCTTCAAGTCGTCGGGAGGCTCCAGACAGCGGAGATATGGTTCGGTGTAGGAAATTCGGATGAGAATGCCATTCCACATGTAGTGGCGTGCTGGACTTATTTGGAGCTTTCTAGACTCCAATCTTTCCATGGGGAATGTGCCATTGACCAGGTAGTCTATAGTGGAATCTTGCCAATTAAGAGTTGTACTAACCTGTGACACTTCTACTGCTAACTCCGCTTCTATGATTGGCTTGTCTAGATACTCCACTGGAATAGAGCGTTTTAGTTGATGGTCTAGGGTGGAGCCTAAGCCGGCTAGCGCATCTACGTGGGCGTTGTTTGCCCGTGGAACTTGAGTGAAAACGTAAGTTTGAAATGCTTCAAGTTGCTTGCGTACCTTTTCTAGGTATTGTGCCATCCTTGGATGTTTCACCATGTACTCCCCAGTAGTATGGCTGGTGATTAGCTAGGAATCGAAATGAATTGCAAGCTTCTTCACCGCCAAGTCTTTTGTCATTCGGAGGCCTACTAGTAGGACCTTGTACTCTGCTTCAATGTTAGATGCTTTGAAGCCTAAGGTGATCGCCTGCTCGGGCATTGAACCGTCTAGGGTGACAAGGACCATGCATGCTTCCGAGCCTTTGTAATTGGATGCGTCGTCGACATGCAAATGCCAGAAATCTCCATTGAGGGAGCATATGCGGCTAAGGTGTGCTCAGCTGCCTCTGGGGCGTCGTTGGGCCGCTCTGTTGCGTTGCTTAGGCTAGGCGTGAAGGCGCGGTAGGGAGCCGAGGAGCTGGTGCCATGTTACACGTAGTAGGAAATGCTCAACTGCCGGTATTGGGCCACTCTAAAGTTGAATTATGGAGCAAGGGTCAGCTAGAGCCGTATGTCGCGCAGCAGGAGGTGGTGCTCAACTGCCGGTACATGTTGCTTCTATGTAGAATCTTTTGGGGCGTCGAAGACAAAAATTGCTTCAGATTGTGTCCTTCTAGTGTTCGTCTACCCTTGACGTGCCTTTTGAGCTGAGTTGTTGCGTTCATAAAAAAACTTTGCATCGCCAGTGTATGCGCTTTTATCATCACGCGTCTGGATTGGGCGGAATAAGACGTTATGATGATGACTGCGTGCGTCTGAAGGTAAAACTTGAGCTTCTGGGTTGCAACAACTATCGCCAAAGTTAGCTTTTTGAATTTCTGGTAGCATCGAGAAGAGCTTTTGAACTGTGGAATACAGGTAGTCGAGCCCCCAGCTCTTCTCGTATGATGGTAGAGCTTATTATTGCTTCGGATACCATCAAACATGTGAATAGGCGATCGGCTGCTTCTAGTTTAGATAATAGGGAGGTGATATCTGGTACTCTTTCAGATCCTTGAATGTGGATCAGCGAGCCTTGTCCCAAAGTGCATGCTTATCTGGCAAAGAGAAAGAGTCTGCCAGAGTTAGATCTTCTTTCATGTTCAACTTTGAACAGTGAGTGGTCTGCTAGAAGTCTTTTTTGGAAGGCTACTCTAGCTATCGAGTCGTTGCATCCGACTATCCTTGCCTTCTCTGCTTTGAACCTCTTCACATAGTCGCGAAGCGACTCTTTTGGGTTCTTCTTGACGTTGAATAAGTGGTCGGACTTCTTCTTGATCGAGCGATAGGATGAATATTCTTTGGTGAAAACCAAAGAAAGTTCGTCAAAACTCCGGATAGATATTGGCGACAGGGTGTAGAACCAATCTTACGCCTCACCTTGTAGAGTGGTGGCGAATATCTTGCACATGAGATCGTCGTTGTTTCGATAGAGGCTCATTGCGCTTCGGTAGTGCTTTAGGTGCCTCTCCGGGTCTTCATCTCCTTTGAAGGATGTGAAATATGGCACGTTGAACTTGTGTGGAGGCTCTACCTGCTCGATCTCGTCCATGAAGGGTGACCTGCTTATGTTGGTCATGTCCCGTCGTAGTGCCTCGTCGGCCACTTTGTTGCTTTGGAATTCACGATATCGCTTGTTTAGGAGCCTCTCTACTTCTTCCTGAATTTTCCTTTGCTGGGGTGACGGAGCTCTCGGTTGCCCCCTAGTTTTGACCTGCTTGTCTAGGCTGATCTTCTATGTGCTCAGCTCGTCTATGCCGCGACAGCGGTGCATGTGGTGGATTCCTAGCAAACGAGGGATTTCCCAGGCTGCTGGTTGAACTTGAGCCAGATTGAGTGACTGTTTCTCTCTGCCTATCGTGCTGCCTATTCCGATGCGATATGGAAGATGCTCCTTGTGGGCCTAGCCGCGAATGAACACTTCGCTTGGAAGGCTCCTCATGTTGATTATCGAAGTGTGGCCCCAACCGTGAATGTATGCTCGTCTGTGGGCCTAGTCGAGAGTGCACACTCCTTCGCGCGCTTAGACGAGAATATACGCTATCTCGGGGGCCCAATCGGGAGTGTACTATGCCCAAACGCTCAGTTTGTGGCTGGTCGAGTGGCTGCTTGCCGAGACGCTGCTGGAGAGGTTCTTCGTCTGCCCTTGTCCTGCTTCGAGACACCTCATTTGGGGAACGTTGCATCTTGGTGTGCTGCAAGAGCTGGTTCACCAAGGTCGTCTGCTGTGTTAGGGCGCTAGTCAACTCTATGACTTGTCGAGACAAGTGTTGTTCGCCATTTGGATTGGAAGAGCTTGAAAGGAGCCTGCCTCCTTGAGCAGTGGAAGCGTGGTAGACTCCGGGCGCGAGATTTGAGTTGGGAAATGCTAAATCCGCGGAGAAATATGGTGAGAATGCCCCCGACTCGATGGTAGGTCCGGATGGTTGAGATAGTCTTGGGCCGACTTGGGCTGCTTGAAAAGCCACGGGAGCAAGATGGGCCACGAGAGCAGGATGGGCCATGAGAGCAAACAAGGCCACGGGAGTGGGCTGCTCGGCGGGAGTAGGCTGGGCCACGAAAGTGGGCTGCTCGGCGGAAGTGGGCTGCTCGGAGGGAGCAGGATGGGCCACGAGGGTGGGCTGCTCAGTAGGAACAGGGTGGGCCATAGGAGTGAGCTACTTCGCGTGTGGCACATGTGGGTGCGAGGCTTGGGCTCGGCTCGACAACGCATTGGGCTTGGAGTAACATGGCTTAGGTCGTGGCCTTGGATGGCACGGCTCGGGCCGTGGTGATGGCGCCATAGACCTTGTCATGGGTGGCTACCGTGGTAGCCACCGCGGTGGTTCCCATGGTGAAAACTCATGGTGGTGGTGCCGCTCCACTTATTGTCATATTTAGCCTCGTGGATCTCCGCGGTCCCATTTCTTGAATATTGGAATTTTCACTTGTTGAATTTTCTAAATTTCTAGCCATTGTACTTCTCTTTTACGTTTTATCAAAGAATCTTTGCAAATAAAAAATTCTAATAACAAGAATGTATGAAAAAATACAAGTTGACTAGAAAATAGAGAAAATACCTTTTTATGCAAGAGTCTTCTACGAGTGTGGATTTCTTCCTCTCAATGAAAGCACCATTGTGGATGCAAATTTCTTCCTCCTTGATCTTGGACGAAATTGCACCTGCAAAACAATTACCACCTTTGGTCAAGGCCAAGAACCTTCGATGCCAAAGTTAGAATTTAGAGAGAAAGTGTTTGAGAATTTTGGAGAATTTTAGCAAGAGTGTTCACTTTGTTTTTAAGAGAAAATGGGGTCCAGTATTTAGAGTTTGGCCGGTCCTCCCTTGGAGAAAAGGTGGTCGGCCATTTTGGTATTTTTTTTGTGTGAGATGGGTAATTTTAATTGGAAATTAATGGATTAATTAGGAATAAATCCATTAATTAGCCAATTAACTCAATTTATATGGAAAGTTTTGAAGGTTATGGAATGATTAAAATAAATAGCTAATTGATTAGCTAAAAAAGGGAAAAAGTGGTAGAAAATATATGCAATGAAATAGGTTTTGGGAGTTACCTTGTAGAAAGGATTCGATGAGTTAGGTTTTTGAATTGTTACCTATTTTGAGCTATTTTGAGATGATTTCCCGCTGCTTGCGCATAGGAATCCCATTATACCTCAAGGGTATTTTTGTCTTCTTTTGTCCAAAAATCCACATGTCGCCTCTTGATTATTTTTGGCTCCACAAATGCCCCCACACCTATTGGGCTGCTCGCAGGAAAGGGCAACAGGTGTAGAGATCTTATTGCTTTAGGAAACATAGGCTTGTTTCCTATTTTGATGTAGATTCCCTCTTTAATTGGAAATTAGGTCATTCTAGGAAAGGGAAATAAATTTCTCTCAAAGCCTATTTAAGTCCACCTCAAGTGGGTTATTAAATCAACTTTGGAGAGCAATTTATTCTACCCTACAAGAGAGAGAAAGCTAGAGGATATTTTCCCCCTCCCCTAGCAATCTTCTACAGTTACGCGTGCAAAAGACTATCTTTCGTTGCTTTCTTCGTCTTCTCGCTGCCAGTGGAACTTGAGCTGGACTGCTCACGTGCTATTCTCTGGGCATCATGCGGCTGCCTACTCCATTGCCTCGTAGGAGGATCTCCTTGTGGGCCTAGCCTCGTGTGGATGCTTCGCCTGGAATGTCTTGTTTGCTCGTTGGAGTATGGACCCAACCTCGAATGCACACTAACTTGTGAGCCGAGTCGAGAATGAACGCTTCTTTATGCATTTGGGCAGGAAAAGCCAAACAAGAGTGCACACTACCCGAACGCACTGTTCATGGCGGGTTGAGTAGCTCTTTGCCGGGACGTCGCTGGAATGAGTCACGTTCTTCCGCCCTTATCATGCTTCGGAACACCTCGTCTGGGGCACGCTGCATCATGATGCGCTCAAGGAGTTGGTTCACCAAGGTGGTCTACTGCGCGAGGGCGTTCGTCAAATTTGCGACCCGCTGAGGCAGGTGGCGCTCGCCATTTGGATTGGAAGAACATGGATGATGAGCGTCTCCATGAGTGGTGGAAGTATAGTGGACTGCAGGTACAAAGCTTGAACCCAAAGCGAGCATTCTTGCAGAAAAGTGGGGCGCGTTGGAGGTGGCCTTGGAATGGATTGAGCCGCGGGCCAGGTCGTCGGAGCAGGTTGTGGGCACGTTGGACCGCCGCCTGCTCGCCTTGGTCCTGCATGGCCGTTGGCCTTCCTGGCCGTTGGGTTAGCACATCATCGCCTGCTGGTTGAGTGGCTTGGGCCTGGGCCTATTGAGCTGCTTGGCTGGCAGCAGCTGCCTTGTTGGGCTGGGCCTCCTACCCATGGCTTGCCGTGGTAACTGCCAGGTTCTGGGCCTCTTGCTCATGGGCTTGGAATTGGACCTGGACCCCTGTCTAGGGTTTGGTGGGGTGTGGCGCTACAGGGGCATCGGTGGTGGGAATGATGTCGTTACCTGGTGGCCTTGTCGTGGCTGCTGGGTCACGGCAATGGTGGTAGTTGTGGTGCGGCTCTGCGGCGGTGGGGCTTCTCCTGCTGTCGCGTTAAGCCTTGAGGACCTCCGTCGTGGGGCTATGTCCTCATCTCCACTCTCCGGTCCAAATCCTTGCACGTAGGAGGCTTCGTTCGTCGTAGTTTCTGAATTTCCTACTATTGTATCCTTTCTCCAAGGATTGATCAAGAAACTTTTCTAGGAAAAATTAATTGATACGACGTGTGAGAAATTCAACGTAATAGAAAAATTCAAGAAACAATTGTGAGAGGCTTCTTTGAGTGTTTTGAATCAGCTTTCAATGAAAGCACCAATTTGTCGATGCAAATTTCTGTCGTCTTTAGTCTAGACGAAAATGCACCTACAAAACAATCAACACCTTTGATCAGAGATCTAAGCCTCACGCGCCCACGAGGTGGGGGAGGTTAGGTCAACGGATCTCCGATGCCTAAGTTAGTTTCTCTGAGAGAGTAAAGTGTTTAGGGCTTCTTTAGGGTTGCAAAAAGCTCTCCAAATTTGGTAGAATATAGGGTATTTATAGGGATAGGGCCGGCCATATAGTGTTTAATGGATAGATATTCTCTAAATATTCCCAAGATATTTAATAGGAAATAATATCTTGAGATAATGAAGTAATTATCCCTAATTGATTTAAATTAGGATTACTTACTTAATTGGAGTCTATCTTCAGTTGGGAATGAATTAAAGATAGGATTTGGGTAATTAATCATTATCTTTAATTCCTTGCCAAGGGCAAGTGAGCTGTGGGCAGTTATGTTCAGTTGTTGAGTCCTCCAGGAATGTGAGCTGCGCGTGAGAGCATTTGAGAAGCCTGCCTATTTATTGAGGCAATCTTGTCTTTCTTGAATAAAAGTCCATGTGTTACCTCTAGAATATTTGGGATTATTTTAGGCCCCACAACATACACCTTACCTCTTTTGAAAAAGAAAATACAAGAAAAAGAGAGAGAAACATAGATATTGCCTCTCTTGAAAAAGAAAATACAAGATAATGAAAATACATTAGGAGAATTTATTTTAGTGTATAACTAAAGGCTGGAAAATTTGAAAGGGCACAAGTTTACATTAAATTAATAGTTAATGTGCACAATTTGGGCTGCATGTTACAATGATGCAAAAGACTTACAAGTCTTGGAAGCGATTCCTGAGATTGTATAGACCTTTCGTGGCCTTTAAGAGTTCCATGGCATACTCAGCTGCAACATCAATGCAAAGCTAATTAATAATCAATTTATCTTATGTAAGTATTACCAATTGATATGAGTTGGATGCTTGAAGAAATGTCTGAAAAAAAAAGGATATTGCAGAAATTAACATTAAAAAGTAATATTCTTACCAATAAAATCTGGGATTAAACGTCCATCTCAAAATCTGCTGTGGAGCAAAAAGTAATCAAGAAAAATATGGAGGCGACATGAGGATTTTTGGGTTAAAAAGACAAGATTACCCTCGAGGCACATCGGAACTCCTCCGCGCGAGTAGCAGACAATCACGACTCAATCAAGATCAAAAGTGATCAAAAACCTATAAATACCACTTCATTTCTCCAAAAACCTTAGTTGAATCCTGTTTGGACCCGATTTTACCATATCGGCCTGAGAAAGTTAAGATAATTTTGTTGTTGTTAAGAGATAATATTATGGTTTTTAATCATAATAATTATCTTTTAAATTATCTTGATTTTCTTATACAAGATAAATGGAATACAAAACAAGTCTACAGGAAGATTCACATTCATGCGTGATGTGATAAGGATGTGGATACTTCAAATTAAGCACGGCTTTATTTGGTTGGATAATTGCATGATAACCTCATGCAATTATATTAGTGATCACGTCAAACATGGATTGCATGATAACCTCATGCAATTATATTGGTGATCCCGTCAAATATGGATGATTTTTCGTGATCATTTTAAAATAGGTACTGATCCAATTTAGGATGAGGGCTGATGGAAGATTAATCTGCACATGCAAACCACACCAAAGATCAAATATGATCCTTCGAAGATCACGTCAAACACATCGGAGATTGATTTGGACTCTACTCAAGGATCAAGCCACGTCAAGCATGCATGTCTCTATAAATAGGAGTGCTTGTGCAACAACATTTTGATCTCCAATTCAACACACAAATCTGCCCTGCGCAACCTTCTCAACCTTTTTGAGAATTTTACTTTCTTGTCCGCCAACACATCTTCAGTTTGGATAAACAGCACTGTGAAGGCAACCGGTAAACATCTTCAGTTTGGATAAACAGCACTGTTACCGTAGAATCAGCCGACCGCGGAGCACCTTCAGTTTGGATAAACAGCACTGCGTCGGGGCCGACTGGTTATCTATCCAAGTCTCGGCCGAGAAGGATTTTCGAATTCTTTTCGACAGAGGTCATCTCACCAGCCTTCTCGGCGAAGTGAGGTGTTACAGTTTATTATATTCGGCACATTGAAAGCCGAAATTTGATATTGAACTTCGCAGAACTAGCAGCCTTGTCTTCAGGCTCTAGGACCCAAAGGCCGAGGCGTGTTCCTTCCTCGGCCGCAGTCGCAAGATCAAGAAGTCAGCCGCGCAACACAACACTACATCCACATTTTACTCACCGGCCGAGCTCGGCTGTCAAGTTGGCACGCCCCGTATTCAACCGAAGGACGTAGTTAGCTCATAGATTACTCGGCCTGCGCGCCACGTAGGCTTGGTAGTTTTTAGGGTCAACATTTTGGCACGCCCGGTGGGACCCAGTGCTAAAACTACGAAGTTCATATGATATATCAAGATTCTGATTCGGCTCCACGAAGCCGATTGTATGAGGAAAGTAAAAGATCTTTGGAAGTGGAAAAAGTTCTTTCTGGCCAAAGAGAGATGCAAAAGTTCATTCTCGCATGTTGAGAATAACATCTCCTGTTAGCCTCCAAGAGCAATGGGTGAATGAAGACATGGCTCGATTTAATGCCTGGCTAGATAGAGAACATTTTCCTTACGTTTTCGACTACAAGTCAATCCCATTTGACGAATGGTTGGTTGAAAAGACCGGGGGGCAATTTTTTCGCTCCGACCACAACCAACATTCGGCCTAAGAAGATCGTCGAGACGGCCGAAGAAATACCTAGGCCACCTGTTGTCTCGGCCGAGACTGAAAGTTTGGTAGGCCTTGAAGAAAGAGTTCAAGTTCCTGAGTCAAAAATTGACTTAGAAAATGATTCGTCAGCGGAGTGTTCCAATGACGAACAGGGCCAAGACACGGTTTTAGATGACGAAACCACGCCAATCGATATGATTATTGGCGATAAAGCCGATATAAAGAAATCTCATTCGGCTAAGTTGTTCGAGTTAAAAACCGAAATTGGTGAAATTATTATGCCTGGGGGGCATAATAATTGTTCAACATATTCGGCGGTCGAAAATAAAAAATATTTCACCAAGTCAAAAATATTTGGAGAAAATTCTTTATTCGGCCCAGAGCGACATCAAGTTGAGAATTTTAGTATTAAAATATCTCGACTTGGAATAAAACATCGTTGGCCTCCTCCTGTTTATGATTCGGCCACCTTTCTTTCCATTTGTTAAATCATTTTCTTAACCATTCGGTCTCTTGACCGATACTTCAGAAAATAGGGGGCAATGAGCCTTCGTAAAAAAAAAAAAAAAAACAAGGAAACTGGGGAAAACGAATGAAAAGCTTGATGTGTGTTCGTGGGTGGTGATCGAGCTCGACGATATGAGAAAATACCATGCTTTTGTCGAACAGAGAAGTGGTGGTCGCCGAACTAGGCATGGGGCATATTCATTTTCGAATTCATGCATTCGGCCCAAGGTCCTTTTATTAGGCCGTATAGGCCGAGGGTCAAGAAGCATTCGGCATTTTATTAGTTACTAATATATATATATATATATACTCACGCATATGCCGAGCTCGGCGAAGTATTATTGCCGAGTGTTGGTGCTCGACCATGGGGCCATTCGCCTTACATATATATACTCACGCATATGCCGAGCTCGAAGAAGTATTATTACCGAGTGTTGGTGCTCGACCATAGGGCCATTCGCCTTGCCATGTATACATTTATATATATATGTACAGAGATGTTGCCGAGGAACAAAGTTTTCGGCGATACGAGATTTTGCTGGCCACGAACGATTAATTTCCTTAACCATTCGGCTTAAGAGCCGAAGTCCAAGGAAACTGGGGGGCAATGTTTGGACCCGATTTTACCATATCGGCCTGAGAAAGTTAAGATAATTTTGTTGTTGTTAAGAGATAATATTATGGTTTTTAATCATAATAATTATCTTTTAAATTATCTTGATTTTCTTATACAAGATAAATGGAATACAAAACAAGTCTACAGGAAGATTCACATTCATGCGTGATGTGATAAGGATGTGGATACTTCAAATTAAGCACGGCTTTATTTGGTTGGATAATTGCATGATAACCTCATGCAATTATATTAGTGATCCCGTCAAACATGGATTGCATGATAACCTCATGCAATTATATTGGTGATCCCGTCAAATATGGATGATTTTTCGTGATCATTTTAAAATAGGTACTGATCCAATTTAGGATGAGGGCTGATGGAAGATTAATCTGCACATGCAAACCACACCAAAGATCAAATATGATCCTTCGAAGATCACGTCAAACACATCGGAGATTGATTTGGACTCTACTCAAGGATCAAGCCACGTCAAGCATGCATGTCTCTATAAATAGGAGTGCTTGTGCAACAACATTTTGATCTCCAATTCAACACACAAATCTGCCCTGCGCAACCCTCTCAACCTTTTTGAGAATTTTACTTTCTTGTCCGCCAACACATCTTCAGTTTGGATAAACAGCACTGTGAAGGCAACCGGTAAACATCTTCAGTTTGGATAAACAGCACTGTTGCCGTAGAATCAGCCGACCGCGGAGCACCTTCAGTTTGGATAAACAGCACTGCGTCGGGGCCGACTGGTTATCTATCCAAGTCTCGGCCGAGAAGGATTTTCGAATTCTTTTCGACAGAGGTCATCTCACCAGCCTTCTCGGCGAAGTGAGGTGTTACAGTTTATTATATTCGGCACATTGAAAGCCGAAATTTGATATTGAACTTCGCAGAACTAGCAGCCTTGTCTTCAGGCTCTAGGACCCAAAGGCCGAGGCGTGTTCCTTCCTCGGCCGCAGTCGCAAGATCAAGAAGTCAACCGCGCAACACAACACTACATCCACATTTTACTCACCGGCCGAGCTCGCCGTCGAGTTGGCACGCTCCGTATTCAACCGAAGGACGTAGTTAGCTCATAGATTACTCGGCCTGCGCGCCACGTAGGCTTGGTAGTTTTTAGGGTCAACAAATCCTCTTGCAAAATTCTCTAAATTCTCCAAACACTTTTCCCTCAAAATTTTAGCTTTGGCATCGGAGATTCTTCGGCCAAAGCCCCCCCCAACCCCCCCCCCCCCCCCCCCCCCCCCCAAAATTCATCGTGTGCTTGTGAGGCTCTTGGCCTTGACCTAAGGTGTTAATTGTTTTTGCAGGTGCATTTTCGTCCAAGAAAGAAGGAAGAAATTTGCATCCACAAATTGGTGTTTTTATTGAGAGTTTAAGTCACACACTCGTAGAAGACTCTCGCATTCAAGGTTTTCGTTTTCTTGTTCATTTGTAGATTTTTTGTACGTTCTTATTCTTGGAATTTTTATTTCTAAAAATTCTTTGATAAAACGTAAAAGAAAAGTACAATGGCAAGAGGTTCGGAAATCTCGACGAACGAAAATTCCAACATTCATGAATTAGAACTGCGGTGATCTACAAGGCTCAACACAACGATGAGTGGAGCGGCACCACCGCCACGGGGCACCATCGTGGCAACCACCATCTGTAAAACCCATGGCATGGAGGCCACGACCCAAGCTGTGCCACTTCTACCTTCAAGGGCACAAACCCTAGCCGAGCTGGTCCGAGCCGCCCAAACCCAACGCGAGCCCAAGCTGAGCCTTAGCCTTGCACTCACGTGCGCCACACGCCGAGCAACACACTCACGTGGCCCAGCCTGCTCCTGCAGCCCAACCCACTCACGTGGCCTTTCAAGAAGTTCCCATCGGTCCAAGGCCAGTTCAACCGTCCCGGGTTCAAATGTTTGCGCCTACAATTGAACCGGGAGCATGTTCACCATATTTCCCCACGAATTTGATGTTCCCCAATTCGAATCTCACGCCCGGAGTCTACCACACTTCCACTGCTCAAGGAGATGCATTCCTTCCAAGCTTTTCCAATCCGAACAGGGAGCAACACTTGTCTCGCCAAGTCATAGAGTTAACGAGCGCCCTCGCACAGCAGACGACCTTGCTGAATCAGCTCTTGCAACGCACCGAGATGCAACGTGCCCCAGACGAGGTGTCCCAAAGTAGGACAAGGGCAGCCAAAGGGCAGCCACTCGACCAGCCATAAATCGAGCGTTCGGGCAGTGTACATTCCCGATTGGGCCCTCGAGATAGCGTATACTCCAGTATTAGTTCACGGAAGAGCATGCACTCTCGACTAGGCCCATGGACAAGCATACATTCATGGTTGGGACCACACTCCGATAGTCAACATGAGCAACCTTCCAGGCGAAGTGTTCATTCGCGGTGAGGCCCGCAAAGAGCATCATTCACCTCACATCGGAGTAGGCAACACGAATGATGGAGAGAAGTTGTCACTCAATCCGGCTTAAGTTCAACCAGTAGCCTGCGAAGAAACCCCTCGCTTGCTAGGAACATACCACATGCGCCGCAACCGGGGCATAGACGAGTCGAACGCATGAAAGAGCAGCCGAGACCAGCAAGTCACAACTAGGGGCAGACGAGAGCTTCGCTACCCCCAACAAAGGGAAATTCAGGAAGAGGTAGAGAGGTTCTTAAACGAGCTATTGCACGATTTCCAAAGCAACGAAGTCGTCGATGAAGCACGACGACGGAACATGACCAACATGAGCAAGTCACCATTCGCATACGAGATCGAGCAGGTAGAGCCTCCATGCAGGTTTAGCATGCCACATTTCACATGTTTCAAAAGACATGGAGATCCAGAGAGGCACTTGAAGCACTACCGAGGCACAATGGTCTTTTACCGGAACAACGATGCTCTTATGTGCAAGATATTCGCCACTACTTTGCAAGGCAAGGTGCAAGATTGGTTCCACACCCTGCCGCCATTATCCATCCAGAGTTTTGATGATCTTTCCTTGGTTTTCACCAAAGAATACTGATCATACCGCTCGATCAAGAAAAAGTCCGACCATTTGTTCAATGTGAAGAAGAATCCAAATGAGTCGTTCTGGGACTACGTGAAAAGGTTCAAAGCAGAGAAGGAAATGATAGTCGAATGCAATGACTCAATAGCAAGTGCATCCTTCCAAAAAGGAATCCCAGCAGACCACCCACTATTCGGAGAATTGATCATGAAAGAATATCTAACTATGGCATGCTCTTTTGTTCTGGCAGAAAAGCATGCACTTTGGGACAAAGCTCGACGAGAAGACAAGGCTCCCGAACAACTGTGAAAAGAGTCGGCAGTAGCTCAAAAGAAGAAGGACGGGAAGCAGTCCACAAAAGCAGGCAGGAAGCCAAGCGTAGGGACCAACCCACGACCAAGGAAGGCCCGACAACCAGAAACTACTCTAAGTTCTCAATCCTGATCGACCAAATCCTTTGCGACAATCAAAAGGAGATACTTCCAAGTTGGATCATACCAAGTATTGCGCATTCCATCGAGGACTCAGTCACATAACCGACGACTGCTACACTTAGAAGAACTACCTGGGGAAGCTCATGAAAGAAGGCAAGGTCGACAGATACTTGGACAAGCCAGCTATGCAGCTTAGAAGGAACATAGGCGACGACAAAGAGCCATCAACCAAGACGATTCGGATAAATGGCATATTCATCGAATCAGACCACTTGGGGGCCACCAACAACTCCAAAAAGAGGAAGATCCAGCACGCTCTGCTAGTTTCACAGGTCCAAGCAGTCGACACCCAACCTAGAACCATCGTTGGCTTCACCGAGCAAGATGCAGAAGGCGTCGACTTCCCACACAACGACGCACTAGAAGTATCTGTCCAACTAGCCCATGTTATAGTCGTCAGAATGATGGTTAACAATGGAAGTGCAGTCAACCTACTTCAACTCTCAGTAATTCAGAAGATGTGCCTGGAAAACACAATCATACGCCGAGCAGAGGTGTTCACCTAATTCAACGAGCACACCTCAACTGTCATCGGCCACATCACACTTAACGTGAAAACACCACTGGTTGTCTCAAAATAGACGTTCACAATCATAAGCAACCCATCTCCCTATAATAGGATTCTTGGGAGACCTTGGTTGATCAAGCAGGATGCCGTCATTCCGTCAAGTATCAAAAAATCTGATTCCGCATCCTGGGATGAGGAGTCGAAGAAATCATGTTTAACCAGACTGCATCTCGACGATGCAATGTGCAAGTATTGAAGGAATCAAAGAAGAAGACCTTTATCCCTGTAGAGGCTACCGAGGTCCGAAAGGACGAAGAAGCTACCAAATAGCAATTATAGCAAACTGATCAAGGAGATGGTACCCAAGCAGATGAGATAGGATGAAAACCCGAAGAGGACACCGATGACATCATTCTTGATCCCTAGCAGCCAGAAAAAATGGCTAGACTTGGGTCACGCCTAAGCCCAACCAAGAAAGAAGAATTCACGGCATTCCTTAGAGAAAATGGTGACGTCTTTGCATGGTCATCTTCTGACATGCCCGGCATCGATCCTGAGATAGTCTGCCATAAGCTGCACGTCGACCCCACTGCCAAACCAGTGATCCAAAAGAGAAGACATTTTGCACCTGAGCGAGTGACGATCATCGAAGCGGAAATTGACAAGCTACTAGAGGCCAGATTCATAGAAGAGGTAGCGCACTCAACATGGTTTGCCAATGTCGTGCTAGTAAAGAAGAAAGAGAAGGGCGAATGGAGGGTTTGCATAGACTACACCGACCTCAACAAAGCATGCCCAAATGATCCTTATCCACTTCCCCGAATCGATCTATTAGTAGATTCAACTTCTAGGAACCAACTGCTCAGCTTCTTGGACGCATACTCCGGCTACAACCAAATATCCATGTACTAACCCGACAAGGAGAAAACCACGTTCGTGATCGAGCAAGGCAACTACTGCTACAAGGTCATGCTCTTTGGCCTCAAGAACGCGGGAGCTACTTACCAAAGGTTAGTAAACATGATGTTCAAGAAGCAAATTGGAGTAACCATGGAGGTCTATGACGACGACATCATGGTGAAGGGCAACCAGCGGTCAGACTACATCGGCAACCTGGCAGAAACTTTCAACATCCTTAGAAAGTACAAAATGAAGCTCAATCCCGCCAAATGCACATTTTGAGTATATTTAGGCAAATTCTTAGGGTACCTAGTAACCCAACGAGGAATCGAGGCATATCCCAAACAAATTCGAGCGATCCTAGAGATGAAATGTCCAACTACCTTGCAGAAGATCCAAAGCTTTACCGAACGAGCAGCCGCCCTCAACCGCTTTCTTTCGCGGTCCACCGATCGATGCAAGCCCTTTTTCAAGGCCATCAAGAAGGCACAACGAGACAAATGGGATGAAGAGTGCTAAAGAGCTTCCCAAGACCTGAAAAAGTATCTCACATCACCTGCTTTACTATCCAAGCCGGATGCAGCGGAGGACTTATACATCTACTTGGTAGTTTTAGAAGTAGTAGTGAGCTCTGCTCTCATACGAGAAGAGCTAGGGGCCCAACTGCCAGTATTCTACACTTCTAAAGCTCTTCTCGATACAGAAACTAGATACCCGAAGATCGAAAAATTAATTTTGGCGCTAGTTGTTGCGGCTCGGAAGCTCAGACCATACTTTCAAGCTCATACAGTCATCGTCATGACTCAATATACTTTACGATCAATCCTACATGGTCCAAACACTTCTCAACGAGTGATGAAATGGGCGTTGGAACTTGGCCAATAAAAGCCCAGGCCCGCACAGCGATAAAAGCCCAACCCTGGGCGGACTTCATAGCAGAATTCACGCCTAGCCTAGGCGACGCAACAGAACGGCCCAACAACACCCCAGAAGCAGCCGAGCATACCTTAGACTCACCTGCTTCCCCCAATGGAGACTTCTGGCATTTGCCAGTCGACGGTGCATCCAACTACAAAGGCTCGAGAGCAGGCGTGGTCCTTATCACCCAGACGGTTCAATGCTCGAGCAGGCGATCACTCTAGGCTTCAAAGTATCCAACAACGAAGCAGAGTATGAGGCCCTACTAGCAGGCCTCTGAATGGCAAAAGACTTGGCAGTGAAAAAGCTCACAATTCATTTTGATTCTCAGCTAATCACCAGCCAAACTATTGGGGATTACACGGAAAAACATCCAAGGATGTCGCAATACCTAGAAAAAGTACGCAAGCAACTTGAGGCATTTCAGACTTACACACTCACTCAAGTTCTGTGGGCAGACAACACCCACGCAGACGTGCTAGCCGGCCTAGGCTCCGCCCTTAACCACAAAAGCAAACGCTCTATCCCGATGGAGTATCTAGACAAGCCAAGCCAAGCATAGTTCTATTATATACTACCTGGTTCATGGCACACTCCCCAGAGAAAGATTAGAGTCTAGAAAGCTCCAAATAAGGCAACACGCTACTATATATGGAACGGCATTCTCGTCTAAAGATCCTACACCAAACCACATTTCCGCTGCCTAGCGCTTCCCGACAACCTAAAGGTTCTAAGCTCAATCCACGAAGGCGTTTGTGGAAACCACTTCGGAGGCCGATCCTTAGCGCAGAAAGCTCTTAACCCAGGCTACTACTAGCCTACCATTCATCAAGAGCTAAAGAATTTGTGTAAAAATACAACCGCTGCCAACGTTACAAGCCGATACCAGCACTGCCTGCCAGCGAACTACACCCACAAACTAGTCTTTGGCCGTTTATGCAGTGGGCAATCAACTTGGTAAGGCCAATGCAGCCCGCTACTAGGGGCAGAAGCATGATGATCGTGGCAACCGATTACTTCACTAAATAGGTAGAAGCAGAGCCCATGACAACCATCGTCACCGACAACGGCCCACATTCGTTGGCAAGGATTTGGCGAAGTTCTTCCAAAAATATGACATCAAGTAGCACATGTCCACGCCGAGATATCCTTAAGGTAATGGACAAGCTGAAGCATCCAACAAGACGATCCTCAACTGCCTCAAGAAATCCCCCACCGACAAGAAGGGAAGATGGCCAGACAAACACCCTAGATGTCTATGGCCATATCGCACCACCAAAAGAAGAGCAACCGGTGAGACTCATTTCTCTTTGGCATTTGGTTTAGAAGTAATCATTCCTCCCAATGTCATCGTGCCAAGTATCAGCACTCTACTGCCAAGCATTGAGCAGAACAATAAGGAGATGGCCACAAGCTTAGATCTGGCAGAAAAGAAGCGCAAGCAGACCATCACCCGCATCGCAACCTACCAACAGCAACTCATCTCCAACTACAACAAAAAGGCCAAGATCCGGCAGTTCCAACCCAAAGATCTAGTCCTAAGAAAAACCTTCATCACTGCCCACAGAAAAGGCTCCAAAAAGATGGATCTCATCTAGGAAGGTCCGTACAAGATCAGCAGAGTTGGCGGCAAGGGTAATTATACCCTCGCCACCATGAGCGACAAAGAGATCGAAAAGTAGTGGAAAGCCTACAATCTAAGGAAATACCATGTGTGACCTCGCGCTACATCAAAGCTTGAAGAACTCAAACAGCTCAACAGGCACCACCTCATGAGCCAATGATTATCCAGTTGTTATGCAGTCTCTACTTTACAGCTAAGTTTTCGTTCGTTTCACTCATTTTTCAATGAGGAATTCAGAAGTAATTTACAACTTGGCTCGACTACATGTCTACAACAACTAATCGCTTCTGCACTTGAAAAAAAGATCGCACCCTTCTTAGGGACTCATTGCAGAAATTACACCTTCGAAGGGACCAACCATGCTCTCCAGTGCGAGAGGGTAAACCAATTCCCCGACACCCACATGGGTTTGCTCTCCAAAGCGGGAGGATAAACTCTACACTCCAAATATCCAGACGTTGATGAGCCAAGCTGTCCTAGTACAACTAAATGCACGATGGTTTGCACCAGGATTCTTAGAAATAGCCACAATGATCTTTTTCAAGGCTTAGCTAACTGAAGGATTTTAGGTCTCTGGGCCTAATCCGGGGGAACCAGGCCCTAGAGACGGAGGGGACACATAATACAGTACACCTATGGACGACTACCCTGGAACCCTAAAGCTGCTACCGAGTGCACTAAGGTAGCCTATGGTTTCCAAAAGATTGCCTATGGCTTGCCCTTTAAGCAGTAAGCCGCGTTAAACTTATACAACCACACGTTTCTATGAGAGGTTAAACAAGTTAGTGCGCATATACGAAGCTTCATCCATTGCCAACATGCTACGCAGTCGATGGGCTTCATTTCTGCCAAAGCGCGGAACGACCAACTCCTAGTCCTAAATTGTTGTGATACTTGCTACCCAACCTATGAAATTGGAGAAAGTCAAGGTTAACAACCTAGTGGTTACGCGGACTTATTTGCTTCTGTAAGTAAGGCGTCTGGCCGCCAACCCTATGGCTAACTTTGCAAAGTTCTACACCAAGACCTACGACTGCATAGGCTACATGGGCCTGTCTGCTTATAAAAAAGTAGCACGCCTGCCACTGGTCTATAAAGTCTAAAGGTTAAGGCATGAACAAAAGAAGCAAAGATGGAGAAAACCAAAGGAAGCAAGTTTATTAAATTTTTTAACGAAATTGATAAACGACTACCAAAGACTGAATGAGTTCTAACAAAGCGAAAAACAACAAGGAAAACAAAGAAATTCCTAAAGGCTACCTAGAAGACTACTCTTCAGCAGCTTGGACATCCCACGACTACTCGGTCGCCACACCTCACCAATAGAAGCCTCAAAAGTAAAGGCAAGCAAGTTTTCCGGAGAAATAGAGAAGGTCTCGAAATCTTTACCAGAAAACTCAAAGTCAGACGACCACTTAAAGAGATGGTCTACATAACCCAGCTTGTAGAAATCAGCTTGATTTTGAGTAAGCGAAACCTTGAACCCAGCCTTGAACCCTTCAACTGCTCATTCTCATCGAGCAGACAAGCACGAACCCGCTGCAGCTCCTCCACTTCCTTCTTCAGATTGTCATTGATCTTCAAAGCACCTTGGAGTTCCAACACTTGAGGTTCAAGCCTATCAATGACCTTCTTGAAGTGGATCACTTGGTGTAAGCAGCGATTAGTTCTTCATCCTTTGCATAAGCAGCGTAACAGAGCTCAGAAACGGCACGCTCAAGGTCTTGAATCTGAGGTATATAACACATGATCTCCTTCTCTGCACTTTCATACTTTACTTGGATCAGGTCAAGCCTAGTCTTCAAATCCACGATCTCTTGGCGAACGGTCTCAAGCTGTAGAGAAATGGGGCCAGAGATATTAGACCTCTTTCAAAGCAACAAGCTCATATTCCAACTTCTTGATTTTCTTAGTCAAGGAGTAAGCTTCGGCTGCCACAGTTCTTGCCACTTCCTTGGCAGCCTTGGTATCCTCTTGATCAAAGAACATAGACTAGGCTGCTAAAATCGTCATTTTCTGCATCATAGCCAGCAAAGCAGTCCTCTTATACTCGGTCTCATGCTTCGTAAAGGAACTCGGGCCAACAACCCCTTTAACGCCATCAACAAACTTGGCACACACATCCATGTCATCGAGTAGATCTGGTCTCAAAAGTGCACAAATCTCAGCTGCTTCCCTAGAAACAGATGGTGGATTTCTCACAACTACCCGCACGAGCAGTCTCTTTCTTCTCAGTAGACGAATCGGTCTTAGCAGCAGAGAGAACAGGTATTGGCGCCACTTTAGCAGGCAAAGGCACTTTGTCACTGTTCATAGTAGCAAGCCTCTCCAAAGGTGAACCAGACTTAGCCCCAGACAGACATTTTGACACAAATTTTGGCATTGGAAGCATGGAGAAACTTCTACGCTGAGCAATCATATCAGCAATCGAACTAGCCACCTTTGGAACATTATGCATCACCAGCACAGATCTAACAGCCTCATCCTTCTCACCCTTAAAAGAAGTTAAGTCAACACAAGCTTGGGGGCAGCCCGCGAACCCTCGCGAGCAGCAGAAGAAGTATTTGGCTTTTTCTCGGCTGGCATCTCTTAAGCAGGCAGGAAAGGTCTCTTTTTTCCACCTTCACTTACAGCGGGCTCCACGATGGCAATCGAACGAGCTAATGCCTCTGTTTTGATCCGTTTTATTTCCACTCTTGGGGCAGCCCACATTTCTCCGTACGAAGAGGACTAAGCAGTCAACGCCACTCACGGTACTCAGAATGGATACCCAAAGCGACATGCACTTTCTTCATGTCCGGAGAAGTCTAAGGAGTTGAGCCAAACTCCAAATCTACAAAAGCAGCGAGAGACAATCAGAAAATTATTGAGCAACTTAGCACAAATACAGAACGGCCGAGAGATTAAGCAACCTACTTACCGGATATGAAGACCGTTGGAACACGCAGCTCGGGGGAAGAATCAGACTCTCATTCTCCACTTATCTCCAAAGTATCATTGGCCCAATCATGATCTCCTTTGCTTGAATGATAGAAGAGCCTATGCCGAGATCGCAGCTGCCCAACTTCCTTGATGTGGCCTATGTCAAAGAAGTACCAAAATTCATTGATGATTAGATCTAAGTCAAAGAATTGGCTTAGATTAAGGAATCTCACCATCACACGGACTGCATTCGGAGAACATTGAGCGGGGGAACATCTCATGGAGCAGAGCACTTCTTGGAAAAAAACGTGGCATAGGAAAGGTAAACCCCAACACAAAGTAGTAGGGGTGAAACTTGATGGCTCTCCGAGCGCCATTGCACGGCTCACAGCTATTACCATCCTTGACACGTTTCACACACACTTCCGACGGAATAACGTGCCTATATGCCTCAAGGAAGTCTATGAACAAGTCATTAGAGCTAATTTTGAAGTGAGCAGCCTTGAAGTAGCCAACTTTGCTTAAAGACCCTCCTTGACGATACAATGGTGGCACACCATCATCATTCTTGTGGCTCAAGGAAGAAATGCTTGAGGAAATTCTACAAAGACGAGAAGAATGAGGACACAGCGCAGCAGGCCTCACGGCCCAATAGGGCACTCAGCCTCTCTCTCTCTCCTCCCATAGGCACGGGCCAGAGACCAGCAAAAAAATAGGCAGTAGCCGACGGACCAGGCCTCTCTGGCCTAAAGTTGCGTCTCAAACCACAGGAACCCATCAACCATGCCAGGCCCCATAGCCTGGTCCGACTCTTTCTTGGCCCAAAAGGTCTTTCAGCCTTCGTTCTCTTCTCCCCCAGACACGGGCGCGAGCCCAGCTAAAAAAAAAAAAAAAGAAAAAAAAAAAGTCCCCTGCCTCGTCCCCTGGCCCATCGCCAGCGGCCCGAGCACCAACCCAAGCGCAACATCACAATGCTACAGCACCCAGACCCAGCTGTGGCTTCCCAGCCACCTTTTGCATGTCCTCGGCCCCCGTCGAGCCAAAATTCAAGCCTCGAGGCTCCCGAAAATCAAGAAGACAAGAAAAATTAATTTTTTCTTACCTTAAAGCAGTAAGAAGACGAAGCAAGCAAAGAAAGACGATCCTTTGCACGGGCAAGACAGGAAGATTGTTAAGGGAGGGGGAACAAATATCCTCTAAGCTCTCTCTCTCTTGTGGGGTAGAATAAATTGCTCTCCAAAGTTGATTTAATAATCAACTTAAGGTGGGCTTAAATAGACTTTGGGAGAAATTTATTTCCTTTTCCTAGAAGGGTCTAATTTCCAATTAAAGAAGGAATCTACATCAAAACAGGAAACAATCCTATGTTTCCCAAAACAAGAAGATCTCTACACCTGCTGTCCTTTCCTACAAACAGCCCAACAGTTGTGGGGGCATTTGTGGAGCCAAAAATAATCAAGAAAAATATGGAAGCGACATGTGGATTTGTGGGTAAAAAGATAAGATTACCCTCGAGGCACATCGGAACTCCTACGAGCGAGCAGTGGACAATCACGACTCAATCAAGATCAAAAGTGAACAAAATAGGTATTTATTCAAAATCTATTTCATCCATCCTCATCAAATCCTCCCCACAAGGTAACCTTCAAATATTCATTCAAAATAGGATTAATTACATAAATTAATTAATTGATTTTCTAATTAATTTCTTATTTGATTGCAAGATATTACATAATATCTTACAATTACACCCAAAAACCCCCAAATGTGGCCGGTTCCCACCTCTCCAAGGGGGCCGGCCACACCCCTATAAATACCACTTCATTTCTCCAAAAACCTAAGTTGAATCCTCTTGCAAAATTCTCTAAATTTTCCAAACACTTTCCCTCAAAATTCTAACTTTGGCATCGGAGGTTCTTCGCCCCCCCCCCCCCCCCCCCCCCCCACAAAAATTCATCATGGACGCTTGAAGCTCTTGGCCTTGACCTAAGGTGTTAATTGTTTTTGCAGGTGCATTTTCGTCCAAGAACAAGAAGAAAGAAATTTGCATCCACATCTGCCAATTGGATACTTAAAGAATGTCTCACCATATGGAAACCAATTGGCCTGAAAAACAGTGGTGGTATTTATGTAGTTATTATTTCCAGGATCATAAAGTGAATCACCAAAGATGAATAAGGTTGCATGCTTTTCTGAAGCACCGAATGACCATATCAGCTGCACTGAATAACTGCCATTGAAGTATATGTGTTTCTGTTTTACTTTGTATTATTATCAATTTAACAGAAAATCTTTGAAAACTGAGCAGAATCTTTAGAATTGTTGTGGACTATTTTATCTGACAGAGGGAGAGAGGGCCGGCGGCAGAGAAAGAGAGAAAAGAGAGATGTGTGTTTGTAGAATTGTAGGGGAATTGTGTGTTTATCCCTCCTACATTGAACCTTTATTTATAATAATAAGATGATAGGATATTCCTTGATCCCCAAGGAATATCAGTTACAATAGGAAAGGATAAACTCTAATCTAATCTAACCTAGGATTTACACAATCATACTTCGATTAGGAATGTTTCACAACACTCCCCCTTGAGTGTGTAAATACTCAAGGTGGATTTAGCATCATGCAGAAGTTGAGGAAGTCGACTCGTCAGTGCTGATTCCAAGGAACAATGCTTATTCTCAATAAGGTAGGAACTTGCATAAGTAGTAAGTCTCACTAAAAACCCTAAGGCTATGGCAAAAACCCGAGTAGGGACAAAATCCATAGTCTAAGGAAAAATGCGTGAGAAAAATGCAAAGTCAAAAGAAACGTCTAAATGACGTCATCAGGGATATGATCAGCCCAAGGTGGGTGCCTCGTTAAAACCTAGTTAGGTAGCAAAAACCCAGTGGGAAAAATGCTCCTAATCGTAGGGAAAAAGAGTACATTAAGATCAAGCAAGTATCTACAGGATACTCCCCCTGAGTTTGACATAATTCCAAAGAGAAATAGCAAGGTTACAACTCAGAAAGTTTACGCATACCGATTCCATGAACAAGCTTCTGAAATGTCATCTTCGGTAGTGATTTGGTGAAGAGGTCAGCCAGATTGTCTTGCGAACGGATTTGCGTGACTTCGATCTTCTGCTGCTCTTGTTGTTGATGTGAAAAGAAAAACTTTGGCGCAATATGCTTGGTGTTGTCTCCTTTGATGTAACCCTTCTTGAGTTGTTCGATGCAAGCTGCGTTGTCTTCAAAAATCGTCGTCGGGACATCAACGGCGGGGTGAAGATCACAGGAGCTTCGAATATGGCCCACTACTGCTCTCAACCAAAAGCATTCCCGAGTTGCTTCATGTAAGGCGAGGATTTCAGCATGGTTAGACGAAGTGGCAACTAAGGTCTGTTTAGTCGACCTCCAAGATATTGCGGTGCCTCCAACGGTAAAGACATAACCCGTTTGAGAGCGCGCCTTGTGCGGATCAAATAAGTATCCTGCGTCGGCATAA
This sequence comes from Cotoneaster glaucophyllus, assembly GCA_036320875.1. Lineage (NCBI taxonomy): Eukaryota > Viridiplantae > Streptophyta > Magnoliopsida > Rosales > Rosaceae > Cotoneaster > Cotoneaster glaucophyllus. Next base: position 13,583,969 of record CM070064.1, on the reverse strand, counting down.
CCAACAAGGCGGGAATCAACTCGAGGAGTACATTGTGCGACACCATTCGAGGATTCGTAGGGATAGAACAAGCCCAAATCCGTAGTACCCTTAAGGTAACGGAAGATGTCTTTTACGCCAGTCCAGTGTCTGCGTGTAGGTGCATTACTGTATCTTGCCAAAAGATTAACAGCGAAGGAGATGTCAGGTCTAGTGCATTGAGCTAAGTACAATAAAGCGCCTATTGCACTTAGATAAGGAACTTCAGGCTCCAAAATCTCTTCATCATCCTCCTTCGGACGGAAGGGATCTCATTTTGCATCTAGTGTACGAACGACCATAGGAATACTCGAAGACTTCGCTTTATCCTCATTAAAGCGGCGCAACACCTTCTGGGTGTAGTTCGATTGATGTACTAGGATTCCATCCGAACGATGCTCTACCTCGAGACCGAGACAGTATCGAGTTTTACCTAGATCTTTCATCTCAAATTCCGACTTCAGGTGCGCGGCAGTTCTCGCGAGCTCTTCAGGAGTTCCAATGAGATTCATGTCATCGACATATACTGCAACAATCGCAAATCCGGAATGTGACTTCTTAATGAACACACAAGGGCATAATTCGTTGTTCACATATCCCTGACTAGTCAAATACTCACTCAGACGGTTATACCACATTCTTCCGGATTGTTTCAAGCCGTAGAGTGAACGCCTCAGCCGAATTGAGAGCGTGTTCCGAGGTTTGGAAATATTTGAACCAGTCAATGTAAGTCCTTCAGGAACTTTCATGTAAATTTCCGTATCAAGATCCCCATAGAGATACGCGGTTACTACGTCCATCAGCTGCATATCCAGTTTTTCGGAAACTACCAAACTGATAAGGTAGCGAAAAGTAATCACATCCATAACGGGTGAGTAAGTTTCGTCATAGTCAATCCCGGGGCGTTGTGAGAAACCTTGTGCAACAAGACGAGCTTTGTAACGCACAATTCGTTCTTCTCATTACGCTTCCGAACGAAAACCCACTTGTAGCCAACGGGCTTCACATGTGGAGGAGTAGGAACTACAGGTCCAAACACCTTACGTTTCGCAAGCGAATCGAGTTCAACTTGGATTGCTTGTTTCCAGTTTGACCAATCAGCTCTACGTCGACATTCATCAACGGAACGCGGTTCAATGTCATCGCTCAACATGATCTCAGTAGCTACTGCAAATGCTAATGCATCGTCGACAATCATCTCATTTCTACGCCACACATCATCTAAGCTAGCATAATAGACCGAAATCTCACGATTTTCGGGAGGAGGATTCGTCTCTTCAAGGACGTTTCCATAATCTAGAATTTCCTCATGAGTTGGGTAGAATGAGTAAGCGATAGTCGGATTCACGGTAGGTTCTTCAGGACCTTGTGCCGTAGTTTTCCTCTTCCGGGGTTGTGAATCCTTTGAACCAAGGGGTCTGCCACGCTTTTGTGTAGGGGCAGATGATTGGCTAGCCGCTAATGTACGTGGATCACCAGAATTGGCGTCCCGGGCTTCCAGGAGGGTAGCCCGTCGTACATTTGGTACATCTATCTTTGCAGGCGTATTCGCAGCTGGAATGTGTGATCTTGTCACGCGCGCTAGATCGGTGAAAGCATCTGGCATGCTCTGAGCTATGCTCTGAAGATCTAATATGCGCTGCACTTCAGTTTCAGACTGAGCGGTGCGGGGATCTAAATGAGACAAAGTGGGAGTCATCCACGATAATTCGCGTCGTTCTTCGGGAACGTTGACGTTCTTGTCTCCCCCTAACGACGGGAAGACTGTCTCATAGAAGTGACAATCCGCAAAACGAGCGGTAAACAGATCGCCTGTCAAAGGTTCTAAGTAACGAATAATCGAAGGAGAATCATATCTGACATAGATTCCCATCCTTCGCTGAGGCCCCATTTTTGTACGTAAGGGCGGCGAGATCGGCACATATACCGCACAACCAAAAACGTGCAGATGCGATATGTCGGGTTCGTATCCGGTAACCAACTGAAGGGCACTAAATGGTTGTGTCGCAACAGGCCTCAGGCGGACCAACTTTGCTGCATGCAATATTGCATGGCCCCAAGCAGCGATCGGGAGCTTGGTACGTATGACCAACGATCGAGCAATCATTTGTAAGCGCTTAATGAAAGCCTCTGCCAGGCCGTTCTGGGTGTGAACATGGGGTACAGGATGTTCAACTTCAACCCCAACCGACATGCAATAGTCATCAAAAGTTTTAGATGTGAATTCTCCAGCATTATCCAATCGAATAGATTGGATTGGATAATCAGGGTGGTGAGCCCTGAGCTTGATAACCTGAGCCAACAGTTTGGAGAATGCAGCGTTCCTTGTGGACAACAAGCACACGTGTGACCAACGTGTGGAAGCGTCAACCAAAACCATAAAGTATCTAAATGGTCCGCATGGAGGGTGAATTGGTCCACAAATGTCCCCCTGAATCCGTTGTAGAAAAATGGGAGGATTCGAACGAATCTTGTCATAAGAAGGCTTGGTGATAAGCTTTCCCATTGAACATGTTTGACATGCGATTCCTTGGATCGAACCTAAACTGCGGGTTAGTGGATGCCCGTGTGAAGATTTGAGGATACGGCGCATCGCTATTCGTCCAGGATGTCCCAAACGATCATGCCAAAGTGTAATTTCGTGCGCGGTCCCAGTAGTAAGGCCGGCCACATAGTGGCATTCTATGGGGCGTATGGTCGTAGTATACAGACCACTCGGGTTACGCTCCATCTTCTCTAGAATACGCTTCTGGCCATATTCGTAGGAAGTTATGCACAGAAATTCAACTCCGTTTTCTACGTGGGTTTCAGCGTGGTAATTGTTATCTCTAATATCCTTGAAACTTAGTAACGTTCTTCCGGAACGTGGAGAATAGAGTGCCTCAGCAATGGTCAAGATTGTACCATTGGACAACATTATACGTGCCTTACCGTATCCTTCTATCAGGTTGGATGGGCCTGAGAGGGTTGTCAGAGGTGCATTCTTAGGTATGAAGTTAGTGAAATAGATGCGGTCACGCAAAACTGTGTGCGTGGTTGCACTATCTGCCAGACAACTAACTTTCCCACTAGTCATACCTAGAATGAAAAATTAATTTGAATCGGTCACATGCATAAAGGTTTATAAAACAATTAGCAATTCAAAATAATTTAATTTATTCAAGGATTAAAATTGAATATCCAAAATAAATCACCAACTAACAATCCAAAACATGAAGGAAAATTGTTCAAAAATCAACCAAAAACAAGGGGGGGTTCGGCCACTAGGTGGAATTCGGCCCCATTTGTCTTATTTTAGCTAAAAAAAATAAGTCTATGTCTAAGATTCTAATCTTCCATAGGGGTGGTATCCTCCTGAAAATCAGAAACCTCCATCTTTGTAGTCTCCGGTTCGTCCACTTGCATGAAGTTTGATTCAAACTTCTTACGACGAGAATGATATTCATCTATAACCTTCTTGGGAGCACGGCAAACACGGGACCAATGGTCCTTTGAACCACAGCGATAACACATATCGTCATCCATGGTTTTAGGTGCTTTGCCTTTATTCTTGAAGTTCGGGGCCTGGGGAGCGAGGTTTGAGCGCTTCGGGGCTTTGTTTCCTCCCTTGGGTGGGCCTTGGCTCTGTTGACCTTGGTGGGATGGCTTCTGGCCGCCCCTACCTCGCCTCTTTTGGCGTTGTGGGTGCTGGTTAGTGCTATAATGTGCTTCAGGCACAGCAGTAGCCCCAGTAGGTCGAGCTTGATGATTCTTCATCAACAGCTGGTTCTGCTTTTCAGCAAGAAGTAAAACAGAGATCAAATCCGAGAACTTAGTGAACTTCTGAGCTCTATATTGTTGCTGCAGGACAATATTAGAAGCAGAGAAGGTCGAATAGGTCTTCTCCAGGAGATCCTCTTCAGTCAAAGTTTCATTGCAAAACTTGAGAAGTGATCGGATTCGACAAACTTCAGAATTATATTCATTCACAGACTTAAAGTCTTGGAAGCGCAAGTGCTGCCAGTCGTGTCTTGCTTCAGGCAAGAATATGTCCTTTTGGTGATCAAAGCGATCAGCCAAAGCGACCCATAATGCACGTGGATCCTCTTCAGCAAGATACTCAGTTTGTAGAGCGTCATGGATATGTCTTCGGATGAAGATCATAGTAGTGGCTTTTTCAGCTTCGCCAACAGGTTTATCTGTTGCTTCTTCAATAACCGGACGCAAGTTCTTTGCAGTGAGGTGGAGCTTCACATCTTGAACCCACTTGAGGTAGTTCCTTCCAGAAACCTCCAAAGCGGTGAAGTCAAGTTTGTTCAAATTTGACATGTTCCTATCACAAATAGATGGACAAGATGTGGTTAGTGTAATGGAGAAGAAAATCGATCCATTCACGTAGGAGTAGAACATACAGGTTCTAATAGACATGTATTGGTTTAATTTTGCATGAAAAACTGCGGGTTTTCATGGGTGAGTTTGTTTAAGTGAAAACTTCAGGTTTTCAAACAAGGCATGGTTATAAGAAGAAACTTCAGGTTTCAAAAATAATTATGAACTTCAGGTTCATATATTCCTGCAGGCAAACACAAATATATATGCAAACAAATAGGCAACAAGTATATGCAAAAGTATAACTTTAGGTGTATTATAATTGAATTAATTTATTTGGACTTCGGGCCAAATTAAAGTGTGGTTGAAAAATGTATAAACCCATTTTGGGCCTAAAAATAATTAGGCGAATAAAATTCGGGGTCCAAAAATAAAAACTAAGCCACGGGTGGCTAAAAAAATTTTGGTCCGTGAGACATATGCCCAAAAATTGGGCTGGGGAGGGTCTCGGGGTGAGCTGCAGGCTTAAGGGGTGGCCCAAAAAAAAGTTTTTTTTTTTTTCGCTGGCCGCTTCAGGCTGGCCCAAAAAAAACAAAAAAAATTTCATTTAGGCTGGGCCGCTGCAGGCGAGCCCAGCAATTCAATCTGTTTTTTTTTTTTTTCGCGGGCCGCATCATGCGAGCCCAGGAAACAGATGAAAAACGCAGGCCGAGGGAAAAAGGAGCCCTCTAGGGCTCGGGTTGCAGGGAATCAGGACATCCCAGCGTAGGCTGGGGTTGTATTGCCGTAGAGGGAGAGCTGCAGGCTCTCTGTGGAGACACACGGGTTCGAAAGAACCCAAGGTCCAATGTCCTTTTCTATTTTTTTTTTTTTTCAATGATAGGCATATAAAATTTAATTCAATATATATTTGGATGAATCACAGATTTACAGTGGTGCAATGCAGAATAATATTTTCAATGCATGTACATATGTAAGATTCAATTCATGGCAAATATCAAATTCACATAATTGTAGCAATTTTGGTTATGAAGCATACACAATTTATGTAGAATCTAAAATACGTTAAACATAAAGTTGGGTCATGCATCATGGTGAATGTTCATGCTATCAGGGCTTGCAAAATATCGAGTTAAAAACCGTTGTTTGGAAAGAACCTGATTGCGTGATGATATAGATGAACTGGTTTGAAAAAATTCTCCAACGTCAGATTCCTAAGCGCAGTGGTAGGAGCGTGCTGATAACGTGTTGTGGACTATTTTATCTGACAGAGGGAGAGAGGGTCGGCGGCAGAGAAAGAGAGAAAAGAGAGATGTGTGTTTGTAGAATTGTAGGGGAATTGTGTGTTTATCCCTCCTACATTGAACCTTTATTTATAATAATAAGATGATAGGATATTCCTTGATCCCCAAGGAATATCAGTTACAATAGGAAAGGATAAACTCTAATCTAATCTAACCTAGGATTTACACAATCATACTTCGATTAGGAATGTTTCACAACAAGAATTATATATTTTTGGCTTTATTATCTAATGGATAAGACGTTTTCAGATTTTTTTAATGTCTTGTACACACGTGTTAAATTATGATCATATAATTAGATCATAAATAGTCTCAAATATAATGTTAGAAATAAAGGAAAATGAAGTTTCATTATAAAATTAATCGACAATATGAGGAGTAATTCAATCTCTTATAAGCACATGTAACATGTCCTTCTTTTTTCCGATGTGAAATTAATACTCTCAACACTCTCCCTCACGTGTGACGTATTTTTAAGCCTATCACATGAATAACACAAAGCGGGTGACGTGGAGCATGTATGACCGTTAGGCTTCACATGCGGTCAACATGTTCTTATACTATGAAAAAAGTTGGGATTCCGCAATAAAATCAAATGAAAATATGGAGAATAGCCCAACTTACTTATAAGCTTTTGCAAAGTTTCTCTTTTCACTGATGTAGGACTCTCTTTTAATGTTCACATCCTCACACACCCCCTCAAGTGTTGGGAATTTTGAAGTAAACACGTGTAGTGGAGAAGTCAGAAATTGTCAGTAAGAGGCAAAATTTTAAAAGGGTAAAAGATCCTCAAAAAATGTTGACAAACAACTCTTTTTATATAGTAGACAATATTAATGTCGTTCATAATTTATCAATATAAACAAGTTACCATTATTGTCGGCAATGTTTCATGTCATGAAAACATCACATGACAGGCTCGTTATCAATAACAACAATAACATCTCTTAATGCAAATAACCATGCTATCACTCAACCATTGAATCTCCCATTTTGTTACGCAATGGTGTTTTCACAAGCCCACCATCAGGTAATTTAAATTATTTAAATGAAATAATGTAATTTAAATTACTCAGTGGAGCACGTGTGGCCGTTAAGCTTCACACGTGGGCATACCATCAAGCTTTTTTGAGATTATTGAGGATGCCCGAGGGAAGATCTATAAAACCTTTTTTTTGAAGCACACTATGCACCAAAGATTTTTTCATGTCTATTTAACAAATGTCATGATAAATTTTGTAGGCTCATGCAGGTCCACCATCAATATTATTAATATTGTCTCAAACTCAACCATTAGCTGTGTGGTTTTATCATAAAAGGGTTCTGAAATATTAAGAGTGGAAACTCTCATATATTAATTGTATTTCATTTTATCATATACCTGATGTAGGTCCTATTCTCCTAGATGCGCCCTCACGGGTGGCCACACATGGGTCACAATGGAAACCAATTTCCATAATGGGAGCTGGCCATTATACTACAACTATGCTAATATTTTCAACAGCCCAGTCGGTATTTAGTAGTCCATCACTAGAGGCAACACATGACTTTTCGAAAGTCCAGTTATTGATCAGAATTAGGAAGCAAGTTCGAGTTGAGTAACTTGAGTTCATGACATGTTGCAAGAATAGCCTGCTCTGATACCATATGAAAACTTTGTAAGCTCGTCTTGTCACCAATTTAATCACCTATCTCTAAATATAGGATTTTTTTCATAAAATGTCTCAGTAATTACAAGTGCAGAGGGATTCGGTTCTTTTTGGTTTTCAAACATCCAAAATCGAAAACGAGCCAATAAAGTTCAGTTCGGTTTTCAAACCTCCAAAATCGAAAGCGAACCAATAAAGTTCAGTTCGGTTTTTTTTTTCGATTTTCGGTTTCGGTTCGGTGTTTGATCCGTTTTTTTTTTCTTTCAGTTTCAATTTTTTGAACTCACCCCTATCTAACTGTACATTTTTTAAATTTCTGTTTTTTCACAAAAGTACCCATGCAGTTTTTTATATAATTTTTTTGGTCAGTTTTAGATTTTTTTATTTTAGGGGCTTTTCAGTCCAATTATTTTTGGTGAAGCCTTGAGACACCAAAGTGTGCTTTTGTCTTTCTAATATTAGAGATTAGAGAGTTTAAATAATTATATATTTTTTTTCTTCGTATGTGGCATATTTCTGAGATCCACATCAGTAAAAATATGGCTCTACCCTTGTCACATCATCATTTAGCGGTCAAATTGACGGTTTGACTAAAGCATATATGAAATTGCAACTAAATACAAGTTTTTGTATGAAATTGAAATGTTTTAAAGATGCTGTATGAGGTTGCAATTGAACTCAAACTGAAGAGAGTAAAATATAATCTACTCAATAATGATTAATGATTATAAGTACATGACAAATTTAAACAAAATCAAACATCCCTTACAACCTTTAATTTTAATAATAAGGACCACGAGACACTAGTTGATAAATAAAACCTAGTTGCTGTTAGTGTTTGATCAACTTTTGAGCTAGATTTCTCTATGGATTTGTAATTAAGTCCACACGTAATTGAAATGGATTCGAAGCTTGAATATCAAAGATGAAGTTTCGAGGAGTACATTGCTCCCTCGAATCTACATTGGATTCGATCCATGAAACTCGGCTACAAACCTGCTATATAGCCGTTGCCAACCCATCAAAGCATCATGACTATGATCACATGCAACACACATGGTTTCACTTAACATATAACAAACTGGACATGTGTCAAGTTACACACCATTGAGATGATATAATCTTGACCATTTATTACACATATAGACTTAACTAAGAACAACACTTAGACATTTTCGAGCTTTTTCTTCCTTCACATTGCAGCAACCTTGAATGCTTGATCCAGCTGCCATGCTTATGCTCCAACACTCCCTTCTAAGCTAGTAGCTGGTTTAACTCCAAGCTTCTCTCTGAGAGTACATAAACGATCTTTGGGAAGTGCCTTGGTGAAAATATCAGCAAGTTGATCTTCTGATTTGCAATAGATTAACTTGATGATGTTTGACTGCAATGCTTCTCGAATGTAATGATATCTTTTTACAATGTGTTTTGTTCTTTGATGAAACACAGGATTTCTTGTCATAGGAATGGAAGATGTATTGTCACAATCGATAGAAGTAGCTTAGCTTGTTCTTCACCAAAATCTTGAAGCACAAACCTCAACCACAGCTTGAGTGGTTGCTTCAGTTGCACTTTTGTACTCAACTTCAGCTGTTGACAAAGCAACACTATGTTGTTTAACCAAGGCCCAAGAGAAAACCCTACTTCCAAATGAGAAAGCATATCCAGATGTACTTTTCTTATCAATTTCATCCCCACTTCCAAATTAGCTTACGTACTAAACTTTTTAGTTCAAGCTGTACTTCTTAAATGCATCCCAGTTCACGGAAAGATGAGGCAGTTTAACAATGTGACACTGCAACAGAGAACAGTATCAACTGCATTAATTTTTATACTTGTACTATAGAATGTGTAAATAAAAAAAATGTTAATTGCTTTAATTATAATCTCCAACAAGATTGTACATGTACCTTGATTCTCTGGCCGTCCAGAGTGGTAGTACTAACGTTTGCCTTCTGTATAGCCAAAGAAGCATATTCTAGGTTGCGGAATTCCAGATGCCCATAATGTTTACCTTCAATCTTGTCCACATCGACACTTCGCATGCCATTAGCACCAAGCCTACCAAAATGTCTGAAGAGATCATATTCAGTGACCTGCGTACACATCAATTATTGCAAATGAGCTAGATTTACATGTTGAAAACCTATATCCTATACACCCAAATACAGGTAGTAGTAAACCTATACAAGAGAATTTTGATAAACAGCCATATAATTAAACAGTAAACAATAAATAGGAATAACCCCTTCGCTGAATCTCGTTCCCCTGCCCGCCGTATTGCCTCTATAGTGACCATCTGCTCTACGGTAACGAGGGTTGTTACGTGGGCAATACAGGATGACCATCGAGATAATATGATGGTATTATGGATCCTGGGAAACAGAACCACAAAGCATGGTGATGGTATTGAGTAAGAATTCTTGCCTTTGGAGTAAGATTGGTCACAACAACAGCAGTAGATGCTACAGGTCGTAGCTTTGGCAGTTCATACTGGTCACCTTCTAGGGCAGGTAGAATCTCCTTGACTCTTGCCGGGCACAAACCATGCATGTGGCCACTATCCATACAAAAACAACATTTCTTTCCCCTGACACATGGTTTACCATGAGGTTTCTTACCCCAAAATTCTGACATAACGGCCGATCAAGTAGCACATGGGTGTACGACAGTAGCAACAAACTACTTGAAAACCACGTAGAGGTATTTTTCCAGGAGGGATCTCACAGAAGTAGGGGCAGTGTTCAGCAAAGTCGTGGTACTCGCCACAAACGCAACAAGGGCCGTCACTACAATCATCCCAAGTATTGTGACAAATTTCGGATTTCACAGTACCCTCTGGTGATTCTGTTTCTATACAAAATATAAAAAAATAATAAATAAAAATAAATAAATAAAAGGCTTAAATGTCAAAATGCTCCATGTGCTTTACTCTATCTGTTAGCAAATTCAAGACATTCTGTTAAAGGACCGGTAAAATTGACATGTGTCAGGCACGTGAGAGGACAAAAAAGTAATTGTATGTACACCCACTAAACAAATATGATGCCTATCTTTAGAAATTGATGCTTCGTTCAATTCACTTGAGTACTCCGTGATTTAGGACATGTCAATTTTAACTTTCTTTTAACGGATTGTCTTGAATTGGCTAACGGATGTAAACACAGGGACTAAAATGGCCAAAAATGAAAATTGGCCCGTAGAGTAAAACACAGGGACCATTTTCAGAATTAAGCCGTTAAAAGAAAAAAAACACACACACCACAGTATATAATAAGAAACATAGTGACTGATATTATGTCATAAGAAGAATAAAGTGTCAAGGGGAAATGAATCCATTGACACAATTATTCACACGCAGTTTGTCGGATTATTTATTTATTAACAAATGTAATACTACAGGGGAGTGCAAAGTTGAACCCAAAACGAACCAATTTGAATTCAAAATCCAAACTGATTGGAACGGATGAGGGGTTGAAGAATTTGGAAATCAATCATCATCGAATCATTTAAGATACAGTATACTAGTCCTTGTTTTACTTAACTTTGGATATATGCACGATAGATTAGGGTTGTGTTGTTTTATAAGTCTAATTTAATCAGATTAATATAATATCCAGAACCGATCAATGTCGTCGTCAATATATGCATGCATATGGCTGAGTGACTATATGCAATAATTAAGCATAACCATCCATCAATCCATAACACAAAAAGGAAAGGAAAGGGAACCCATACATCTTAACATCAATCAATGTAAATGTAAACGATCGAAAAATTAGGATAGACTCCTAAACCCCCAAATTATTAGGAAGAGAAAAGATAATTACCATTCAATTGATGAGAAGCGGGAGGAGGAGGAGGGGGGCGGAGTTTACGAACAGCAAGAGGGGTGCCCTCGTCCAGACGCGCTGAAAATCACAAACATAGAAATTCGTTCAAGCATAAACTCTAAAATTTCTAATTCAGCGGAGAAGATGTATTAGTAATTTGGTATTGAGAGAAGCTTAAAGAGGGTTTGTTTCTCAGCCTCCGAACGTGGAAGATCGGATGACCGGCGAGAAGGCCGCCGCATACCCTTACCCTTTCCCTTACCCTTTCCCTTTCCCTTTCTCTTTCTCTTACACGTATCCTTACCCTTACCCTTACCCATGCTTGTTTCTTTGCTTTCCTTTACCTTCCTACTGCCTGTGCTTCGCACTTCACGACTCACGAAAGCGAGATCGACAACGGCGCACGCACAGATAATATCTTATATAGGGTAGGGTTACATGCGGAGAAATGGAAGGATAGGATTTAATGATAGGGATCAAATTGTTGTGGTAAATGACAATTTCTGTTTCTTTTTTTAATAACATACCAATTACCAAACGTTATCTACGCTAACGAGCCTTCCAATTACCATGTCTGTAGGATAATTCTCGTCCAGACTTGGAGAGTTATCTGCAGGACTAGGGCAGACTTGGAGTGGGGAGTGTCTGTTTTTAGGAGGTATGTTTTTTGCAGACTTGGAGTGGGGAGCGTCTGTCTTTAGGAAGTATGTTTAAAAAATAAAAAAAAAGGTTTATATCACAAATGGTCTCTGAAATTGACTCCATCAATCATGATGGTCCCTGAAATTGAAAATCGATCAATGTAGTCCCTGAATTTTAACTCGCGAATCAATGTGGTCCTTCTGTTAGTGTTCCGTCCAAATTAACACTAAAAAAAGGTTAGAGAACCAATTTTTCATGGTAAAATGACTAAAAAAAGGTTAGAGAACCACTTTTTTTTGTTTTTATTTTAGTTTTAGCACCAAATCCATGAAAAAATGGAGAGAAAAGTGAAGATGGAAAAAAGAAAAGAGAGGTAGTAAGTAAAATTATAAGTAATAGAGTTATTTTTGATCATTTTACCATGAAAAATTGGTTCTCTAACCTTTTTTTAAAGTTAATTTGGACGGAACACTAACAGAAGGACCACATTGATTCGCGAGTTAAAATTCAGGGACTACATTGATCGATTTTCAATTTCAGGGACCATCATGATTGATGGGGTCAATTTCAGGGACCATTTGTGATATAAACCCTAAAAAAAACATACCAAGTTTCGTCCATGTTTGCAGCTTATAGCTATTGCCTATGGCCTTGAGACAGTCTGTCAACCATGTCTGCAAGACTCGGGCAGACTTGGAGTGGGGAGCGTCTGCTTTTAGGAGGTACCCCTGGTTTCCTAATCAAGCCTTCCAAGATGCCTTTGGAGAAGATGCTAATCCTTTTTGCAGAGAGAAATTTATCAGTTGTATTCAACAGCGAGACTTAGCCTGGGGAGTTCGCAGTGATCGCTATGAACGCGGGCTCGAAGTTTATCATCCCAACTTCTGTAGTAGGCAATTAGGCTTTAGGCAAGCCATCCCAATCCCTTTCTTTGACTATGTTCATTATGGCACCTCTTACCACCTCCATTCTCCTCAAGAAGTCACTTTCTGAGCTGCCCGATGTAGCCTTAAGGTTATGAGCAAGGTTGCCCGAAGGCCTTGAGCCCTTAATTTTGAATGCCCCTCGACTTTTTCTACTTGGTGGGAGGCTAAATGGATCAAGAAGTACGGAAGAGATCTGCGGGAAGCTCAAGACCGTCTCTTCAAACAACTCTCTCTTAAATCTTATCCTAGCTCGGGCGAGCTTGAGAATCGGAAGGAAATGGTTTATCAAAAGAACCAGCTTCTTCTGATAGGTACTTTTTGTTCCTTTAATTCTTTTTTCATGAAAAACTTTGTGAATCCATCTTTCTTTAACTCCTTATTCATTTCTTTCCTTTAACATTTGCAGCCCAAGGGAATACTGAAACGGCAGACATTGGGTCAGAGGAAGAATCGGCCGACGCGCTGATCCTTCAAGAAGCCGCAGCTGAGGCTAAGAGGCGAGAGGCTGGAGAAGATGGGGATAGCTCTGAGCTCCTTGGAAACTCGGAGGTTGAGGGAGAGCCCGGGGTAAACATTCAAGCACCTAAGCGGGCACAGACAGTTGTGGTAGAAACTTCTGATTCCGGGTCTAAAAAACGACCCAAGCCTAAGAGGGCAACTCCAACCAGGAAGAGTACAAAATCTCAAACTTCCAAGTCTTCAAAAGCTGCTTCTGCTTCAAATCCCTCCTCTATTTCTGATATCATTGATGCACAAGCCAAGGGTTGATTAGGCAGCCGACGAAATGTGGGAAAGGAAGTCATCTTTTCAAATGTGAACAAGCCAAGGGTCGACGGGGGACATCTCATCTTTTCAAAGTGGCTATTGTGGATAATGTTAAAATTGTTGTTTTGGGAAGCAATTGATTGGGCGGTCGACGAAATGTGGAAAAGCATTCAAATGAAACTCGAGGACGAGTTTTTTCTTTCTTTTAGAAAAGGGAAAATGATTGAACAACCAAAGCTCTCGTGCATGTATTGGACCCTACTAAGAGTCTCAAACGTATCTGAACCATGAGAAATAGTTAAGTTATATTTAAGTTATTAGAGCAACACAAGATAATTAAGTAGTCATAAAAATTTAAATAGTTGTGGCTAGGAGCAAAAGTCCATTTGGGACTTATGTTTTATTTATTATGGTAAATTACATTTTACCTCCTCAAGTTTATGGTCAAATGCAACCTTATACAACATTTTTAAAACATTTTCAATCTCATACATTTACTATTATTTTATTTTAATTTCGTGCTTCCATTAGAATTTCAGTTAATTACTTATGTGGCTGTCATAAACCCTAATTCAGCAACTTTTAGAATAATTCGATCAAATTACGAATTCAATTTTGAAAATAAATAGGTTCTCCGATTGACAAGAAGAAACATGCCGAATCTGAATTGGGTGGACAAAGAGGAAGAGAACTCTTCAACTATGTATCGAGCATCTTCTTCAAGGTCATAGACTCATAGACCGTCAATAAATAGCTGTGCTGTGACGACCCGTCCCAAATTATTATATATATTTTCCCTGGAGTGTGTAAAGTGACGATTATGCCCTAGGTGGTTTAGTGACGTGGATGTGAATATGCAGTTTTAAATTATTATTTATGTCGTTGTAATTAAATCGTACTCGACGTCATGAGCACGTTGACGCAAGTTAGGGTCAAATCTGATTTCTAACGAAAATGTTACGACAATTAAAGATCAAGATTGGGTATAAATATAATTTTTACCTATCACTTATTCACCAATCATTTTAGTTCCTATATTATTGGGCCCAATCAAAATTTGGGTTGTTTTATTTTTTTTCCTTTGGGCCAACTGAAACCTAACTCTCTCTCTCCCTTCTTCTCACCGTAGCCCAATCAGGGTTTATTATTATTTTCTTCTGGCCAATCCCATGCACGCACACACATACACACCCACACCCTCACTTTCTCTCTCCTCTCTCTCGGACCTTCTTGCTCTTTCTTCTTCCTCGTCTGTACACTGTAATACCACCACACTAAACTTGACCAAAACCCCACAAATCAAGTATAAGAGTGACATCCCCGTGTTCCTCGTGAGTTCACAAATCTGGTGGTGCCTTTTGTTTGAAGAATAGACGTCGGGAACTCGAGGAACTAGAAGCTCTAGCGAGGTGCTTTTCTTCTCAGTGTGATCTCAGTGAGTTTTTGAAGTTCTAAAGTGCAAGGAAGCTTTTAATCAACTCTAAATGGACCTTAGACTGGTTTTGAGACAAAGTCGAAGTTGAAGTAGGTGTTTTCGAGAAGTTCCATTTTCCAAGGGTTTTTCCGACCACTTTCCGTTGATTTTAGGACCCCTAATAGGTAAGGTTATGTTCTTCTAGTTGAGGGCTTCAAATTCATGTAAAATTTATGAATTTTGGTGGAGAAATAACAAAGATATTGAAGTTTGAAATTTCTCCAGATTCTGGCGTAACAGACGGTGGCCGGTGGCGGCTCCGGCGAAGCCACCATAAAAGGAAGAGAATATTTCGTCAACTTTGACGGAATATACTGATGGCGTCAGGTAACTTCGTTAAATTTTAAACGGAATATTCTACTATTTAACGGAATATTTCCTAACGCCGTTAGGGATTTCGTCAGCGTGCCAGGCGCGTGTGGCCGTGCCTTAGCCGGCGCATGAGGGCACGTGTGATGTCCAAAGATTATTCTAAAAATATGGGGGTGTTTGTGTTGTTGAGTAGATCACTTTGGTATATTCAAAAACCCCACTTGAGCAAGGTATGAGAAGTTATTCCTAGGGTTTATGTATGTGCTTTATAATTAACGTTAATTTAGTCATTTCGCATATAGGTCAGACGTACCCCGAGGACAAACGTGAACAAGCAAGGTGATAGGGATTTTTACCACCTGCAAAAGTAGGGATAAAAACACATAAAAATACTTGCAAGAGTACAAGGTTGTCGTAGTATAGCAGCTCAAGTAAGGTCGTTCTCCACAGGGATCGAATGAATAATCTATGTTAAAACCAAATCTTAGTTAATTATTTAAAAACGAAATTGGGAAGATGTTGATTTTATTACCTAAAATATTAAAAACGAATTTAATTAAAAACAATTAAATAATTTGGAAAGTAAAGAAAACCAAAAGAAAATAGCTTTGAAAATAAATTTGAACACTAGGATTCCGCCGTCACCTTAACAATCCTACGTAGTTCTTCCAATTACTTATGAGTCACACATGCATATTTGAAGGTTAAGTTTTCCTAAAGTATGCACTACTTGGAACCTCCAACATAGAACGTATATCTAACATGCAACCCGTCCGTGGCGTCCAGATCGAATGTGAACATGCAAGACTCATTAAGTTTTGTGAAAACCTTTTGAAAAACCATATAACTCCCAAGACGTGTCATCCATCCTAAGTAGTTACACACATTAACCACAAGAAGCCAGCGCCAATTTCAGGGACAGCCCTCCGCCAAAATTGCATCAAATTACTTTTCTAAATATCTTAATGGTGGCCAATCACTAAGACAATTAGATAGTTTAAAGCACAGTGATTAATAACTCAAAACTTGCATGCATAAATTCATAAGCAAATTGAAAAGAAACTACATATTCTTGCTAAGACTCATGGCCTCGCCCTAGCAACCGAAACTAGTTACGAACAATCATAAAACAAAAGGAATTTTATTGAAATAGAAAGAGGATAGAAAACACCTGAAATACAAATCGTCAAAACCTAGCTAAGTTCTCCAAAGTAGTGCCTCCTCAATGTTGCGTATATAACCCTAATGGCTAAAAAGCCTTATTTATACTACTAGAAAATAAAACCCTGCCTAGAAAAGGTCTTAGAATAAAACTAGGAAACCTAATAAAATAATAAAACAGAAAATAAAAGGTTTGCTATTTGAACTAAAATTCGGAGTTATCAAAAAATCACACTTTTGACCGACCAAATCAACTCCGATTTGGTCTCAAAAGGTCTATTTTGAAAGCTGAAGACGTCCCTACAAATCCTCAGAAGGAATCCTCCTCAGAATATGCCATCTTGACCTCCAAAATACCCAAAACGTCCAGAAATGTCAATCTGGGAAAGCTGCGCGCTGGGCCTTAATTTCATCGCCACGGTCAAACGGCGTGATAGAAAAATCTGGAACTTTGACACAATCATCTTGAAAGACTCATGAATATCCTCCAATTGGAATCACTCAAAAACTCATCCGTTTGAATACTTTTTGCTCCAGAGGAAGTCGAATGTCCTACATTGAAAATATATAACAAAATATCAAAATTCTCACAAAATAACCAATAAATTAATACTAAGATTAGGGTAAAATATATAGTATAATATGGACTCATCACGAGGTTAGGGGGCTATGATCCTGCTACTTATCAATGAGTGGGCATGTTCTTTCTATATATATATATATATATATATATATATATATATATATATATATATATATATATGTTACGGTTTCCAGAACGTTTTCTTAAATGATTATGCTTTGAATGCCATGTCGTAAATGAGTTTCATTTTAAATATTGCATTGTTACACTTGTGAATTGTATTGTGTGATGGTGAGGAGACTCAGGTAAGCTCCAGGTGAGTATTATGGGATTGAATGGGTTGTAATTGCATTGGTATGCATACATTTATTTAGAGCTCATCATGACTGCACTCCGGTATTAGTGCTCACTCCCGGGGCTAGGGCCAGCCTTCACGTGATCGTTCACCTCCTGCACCGCACGCTCACCTTGGATCTAAGTCTGGTGTCAGCCTGTCATACAAACCACAATAGGTGGTTCCGACTCGTAGGTGACCCGAGATTTATCGCACAACCTTCACATGATCGTAGCACTTGAGCGTACATATTTATACCCAACCTGTCATATAGGTCACATCAGGTGACTCCGACTCATGTGCTAGCCTAGGTTGATGAGCTATAGTTCCAGTTATACAGGTCACGTTAGGTGACTCCGACTGACATGTTATTTTATATCGATTCTACACCTGGCTTACATGATTTCGAGCTGAAACATTATGACATGGCATATTTTGGGTTTTATTGCTCTTATGCATTGTTTTACACATATACTCATAAGTATTGTTTTCTGTAAACTATACGGGTTTTACGGAGATGGGTTACTATGTTCAGAAAAGATAAATGTTTTTTCAAACGCTTTGTTTTTGCCCACTCACCCTTCTATTTTGCACCCTCCATGTTCTAGATAGTTAATCATCTCTGGTGGCTCACGAGTTCTTCCCGGCAGTTCTGACATCTCCATAAATAAATTGGGATCTTCTCCTTGTTTGTATAATTAGTACTTAGTTGGTTCGATTGCACTTTTGTTTACCTATGCTCTGATATGTGTGTAACTTATACTTGGTCACTCTCACACACCTATATTGTGTATCTAGTTAAATAAGTTAGTTTTAGGTTTTTATTTACTCGCATTTCCTTAGTATTATCACTTATGTTGCGCACTTGGCTACGTCACCTCACGTGACGGCCAGCATGCCTCGACTCCGGTCAGGGTGTGTCACGCGCCATCAACTGTCTATAAATTGTTGATTTCTCAGTTTATTGGGGAATTTCCCATCTTAGTAGGAGCTTTCCAAAGAAATAGCTTAGTAGCCACATTAGCAGCACTTGCGGCCCTTGGTTAACTGTCTCGTTTTCTCCCGTTATATTTATTATTGTTCCATCAAAGATCCTGAAAGCGGCTAAAAATCCGACCGGGGTCTTTGTGGTCCAAGATAATAAAACCATCAATATTAGTAACGTAAGCATGAGACTTTTTGGTAGTAACGTGAAATGCTTTCTTTATTACCATGAAGCCAGAACCATGATTGACATGTTGGAGAATAGAATTCTATAAATATATAAAATTTATAATGCAGGACAAGTCAAGGGTCTCAAGGATAACAATAATATAACATGGGAATTACTCAATCAAGGGCAACAGAGCTCGTCCGATGTTGATAATTGTGAATTCACTCACACGACTAAGCCAAACACTTGATTTAGAAATAAGAAAAAACTCACTTTGACTACACAAGACAAATATACTAGTTAGGTTCGAGTATAACCTTTGGCAGCTAGTTTTTCCTTGTACCTTTCAATTGACCCATCACAAGTTTAACCTTGTAAATTCTTTTACATGGATCCGACATGTATTTTTTTTCCCCTTCTAACTTCCCAATAGTCCATGTCTTATTCTCATCAAGAGCTTGAAACTCCTCCATTGCGTCTCTCCAAACATCTTGCAACCTTGCTTCCTCAGGTTCGGAGATTTTGCAGACTTTTCTTACAAAAAGTTGAATAAGGATGAGATAAATTTCCATAATCCAATGAATTCTTAAATGGATATTGTGTGGTATGATAGCTCAAACAATCACAATATTTTTCTGGTATTTGTCTTTTTCTAGTCGACCTTTCGAACTGATGGTTGAGACGGAGAAGCAGGAAGATTTGATGTTCCTCTTGGAGATGATTCCTATGATTTAAGGGAAGAAAACTTGTTCCCTGTTTCAAGAGTTTAATCATTTGATGGAGGAGACACACCAACAGAATCTAAGAACAAATTCAAAAGAGCTCTCTCTGAGAGCCATGCCCGATTAGGGTTTGTTCAATAATACTTGTAGCCTTTTATGTGGAAGAATAAGGAAAGAAGATACACTTGATGACACTTGGATCATGTTTATCTTGATTTTGAGCTTAAACATGTCGAAATTAATGTTGCAAGTGTTATAAGTTGGTAGTTTTATATTTAAGTACTTCTATGAAGGACTTGAACCCAAGAACTAGACTAGACAACCTGTTAATCAAATAAGAACCTCCATCGGCACATTCATCAGATACACCAAGTAGCAGGTGACCAAACACCAACAAAAATTATAAAATGTTTATAACTATCAGAAGAGGCAATGTTTGAAACCATCTGAATGGACTACTCAAGGTAGTCCTTGATGAAGAAACGGTTCTTGTTTGCTTGGAAAATTGGCAATCATTTCACATAAAGTATCACTAGTTGGACTCAAAGGCTTGGTGGTTTTTGTGTGGTTTAGTATATTTAACTCATAAATAACATTATTGCATGTCTCATCACATACAAAAAAGCTACGAAGTTACAATACTAAATAATAAACACCGATGCGATTACATTATATGTGAGTCAACATTTCTCGTTACATTGTGGGCAAAAATTCATGGCTCGGGTCTAAAAGTAAAAATTGAACTATAAAATAAACTACAAAAAATTAAAAAATGATTATATTCTAACACCCAATTAGAAGATTTAATTTACTTAATACTTAATTTCAAATAGTGTTTTCAAATTGTAAGACAATGTAGAGTTGGGAGTTCCATTCCAGAATTGGTCGGCAATCTGTTGGAAGACCCTTTCAGTTGGATGACCAGAGTCAAAGTAGACATATTCACTGACATTCTTACACAGATCATACTCTTTGGTTCCTCTCTTGCCTCCACAGCTATAAATTCCTCGATACGGACCACTTCCACAGCATGCCACCTTCCCTTCCTCAAAACCTTTGCCAACAATAGCATCCCAAAACAAAAACAACATCACTTACTTCTTTCTCATAGATTAAGTAATCAAAGCATCTCTAGAATGTATGATCGAGATTCACAATCTAGCAACAAAGATATATTAGCGTGGCAATTACTCATAAAATAAAAAATCAGTAAAGTTGAAATTTCTAGTAGTGCAATAGAAAGTCGAGAATATGTACATACCATATTTAGAGGGGTGATTTATTCTTTCTGTCAGAAACTCATAGATTTGGGAAAGTGAGAATCTGAATCCCTTGAGTTCTCTCTCTAGCTTCTGTAGGAGTTTGGGAAATAATTTGTTGTGTAGATTTACGTATGGTGTGATTTTGTCAAAGCAGCCACCACCATTTTGTCCCTCAACAACTGCTCTTGAATATGGTAAACAAGCAAGAGGATCAAGACCAAGAAACCCAAAATTCCTTCCTCCTTCTCTATATATTTCCTGACACATCGACATTAATATTACTTGACACTTGGCATATATATCAGTGGGAAAATCTCTTGTTTTTCAATTACGTACTAGCTAGGAATTTACTTTGATCACTGCAGTGATATTTCCTATCACAAGGCCAACAAATTCCTCGTGAGGGTGGGGTCCGAGCACACTGGAGTTTTTCTCGAAAGGGAAAATGTAATCGTTGCCTCCGACGCTAAACAAGTAAACAGCTCTTGATAGCAGGGCCTTGGTTTGTTCATCCCCTAGTTTCCGGCTCAACGACTTCCTAACTCTCTTGAAATATGAAAGTTGAGAATGAAGATCTATCACCTGAGGAAGGTTCAGAAATCAATTAGTTTCACCTTAAAGGACACTTTTTTTTTTTGGTCAAAATTTTAAGGGACATGTTTGATTATAGTAATGGAGAACGACATATATGTAAATTTAAAGAAGTTAGTTACAATGTTTGAGGCTTTGAGCCCAAATCGAATGTGTTCTTGGCAACATTTCTTTATACTAAATTTTAAGAAATGTTAATGAAAATATAGTAAAATGCAAATCCCGATTCCATGACTACTTACATGCATTCAATGGGATGTTGACGTAAGTGTTTCTTTAGCAACAACTATAGCTCGTAAGATTAATTTGAACTTATCCCTAATTTGAACAGATTAATAATAGGCAGTCTTTAATGTGATTTGTTTGTATGAGGAGGTGAATTTATCCTACCCGCCATGAGTAGGTGGCAAAAAAGCAGTTTTATAATGATATGCACGTAATTTACATGGTTGGTATATATTATTATGGAGAAATTAGGTTCACATCCTTCATTTTGTTACTCTATTGATTAAAATCCTATTACTTTTCAATTTTTGATCAAGGTCCTTGGCTATTAATAACATCATTAATTATTTCAATAATAAAATATTTTATTTATTTATAAATATATTAATTTAATGTTAAAAATGTTACAATTAGTATATTTATATTTATGAATAAATTTTTTATCATATATTTTTAGTTTTAGTTTGTACCCATTTTTAATTTGTAATTCTTTTTTAATTTGTACCAATTTTCTTTTCAATTTTATTTTGTACCCACATATTAATTTCTTTTTATTCCCATATTTTTTAAAGTTTATTTGTATTTTTTATTTTGCTAAATGTACCCAAGCTAATTATATGTACCCATTCATGTAAAACTTTTAAATCTTAAAATGTACTCATTCTTAAATATACCAATTTGTTATATGTAAAATGTACCCTTTTTTTATATAAAATCTATTCAATTTTTTTTTAATCCATTTTTAAACTTATATGGGTACATTCTTTTTTCTTTGATTTTAAAATGTATCCATGTCAAATTTAATCGAAGAAATTTACTAATGTTATTAAGCCTAATATCTTTTCTTTCTTTTTTTTTTTGTGATTTTGAAGAATGTACCCATGTTTTGATACAATAATTTTTTTGGTTAATTTTGATGAATGTACCCATGTTTATATATACACACACACAATGGTATATTTATATTTTAATATTTTTAATCCCACAAATTATGGGTTTTTTTATTTAAAATCTCATTTATATAAACAACTAAAATTTCTAATTTTCAATTTAAAAAATATAGTAACGTACATAGAAATCAATTATCACATTAAATTCAAGGACCTCGATCAAAAATTAAAAACCAACAAGATTTCAATCAAAGAATATTCATGACCAAGGACCGCATCCAAAGTCTCCCTATTATTATATATCTCTGGTAAAGGTGCATGGAACCCAAATGTATAAAAAAAAATGTGGTGTGAACAATGGTTGACCTAATTTACATTATAGTATATGCACGTAATTTACATTATAGTATATCTCTGATAAACGTCCGTGACTTTTCTTGTATAGTATATGCTTATAATAATAAAAACCAAATTAGTGAAGTAACCCAATTGAACTCATATGCAAAATGATGCTATACATACGTACCAAACCTTGGCTTGTTTCGACCAAAGCACCAGCTCCTGCAGATGCGAAGTTTGCACCGTATGTAAATTGATCATTACCAGGTTGTAGATACGGTGGGATAAATGGCAACTCTGCATAATCAGCTGTAACAGCAAAATAGATTTATATACACTTATCTGTTTGATTATATATACTAACAGTATTTCACGTTTCTATACGAAAATATTCACAAAATTGTAAAGTATATATCTTACCAATAAAATCTGAAATTAGTCGACCGTCGGAAAATCTTCCGGTTGGGTTCTTGAAGAAGGTTTCACCATATGGCCAGTAATTTGCCCGAAAAGTAGTGTTGATGTAGTTATTATTTCCAGCATCAAAAAATGAATCCCCAAAGAAGAAAACGGGTACAGGTTTTTCAAACCCAAATTGGCCGCGACTTTGTGCTGTGATGAGAAGGCCGAGGCACGTACAAAATACAACGACACAAGAGACTTGAAAGCTTGTATTTGCCATAATAATTTGTTTGCTAGATAATTCGAATGTTCAACTTACATGATTTACATAGCTATTTATAGGGGGCAATTCACCGTGACCTAATGTGTTTTGGTCAGCTGATCAGTGACCTATCAATTTATGCATAAAAACCAAGGACCTGGTCTCTAGGAAAAAATCAAACAATCGATCAAAATTCCAAATTGAAACAATCCAGAAGGAAAGGTACGTAAGCAAACAACATTTCCCTTCAGTCTCTCATCTCGAACATTATAAACATCATTGTTTTCATTTTATATGTTACGCGCTCATTTTTCATGAGAACTAATTTTAGAAAGGGTTGCATTCTTTGAAATTCTTCAAACCTATAAGAACATCAACTTCCAATATTTGGTTCCA
Source organism: Cotoneaster glaucophyllus (assembly GCA_036320875.1). Classification (NCBI taxonomy): domain Eukaryota; kingdom Viridiplantae; phylum Streptophyta; class Magnoliopsida; order Rosales; family Rosaceae; genus Cotoneaster; species Cotoneaster glaucophyllus. The sequence goes on along the minus strand of CM070064.1, from coordinate 13,560,418 downwards.
GTCGGGAACTTCAAATAAATATAATATAGTAATTTGCTTTAAATAAAGTTTATAAATGAACAATTCATCACGAATATTTTACTTGGTACTCACACTATCGATTGTTCTACACATTTGGATGACTAAATGGTTTCTGATTTGAAAGATCTTTTGTTGGGATAATCTTCAAATGAAGATCAAGAAAAACTTATAACATGAAGATACGTTTTTTGTAAGGGATATGTGCTTCTTTTTTTTTTGTGGAAGGATCCAACTATTATTTTTTATATATGAAATTGGGTGTGTATAGCCGGACACAAGCATCTAACTACTCTTTGACAAATCTAAAATGATTTTTTTTTTTTAATGATTAGTTTGACATATGGATTTTTATAAACATATGTGTCACGTCTGAACATTTAAATTTGGTTATCTGTGGTGAAGATGTGAACATCCAAAGATTTGGAAGAAAGAATACATACACAAAGACTTACTTAACGAAAAACGTGTACCAGATATAACCTAAAATTTGGCCGTAAAGGCCTTTACCATTCCGATTATAGTTCTTCCAGAAGCAAAGACTTATTCGGTGTTCGCCTGCGTTGCTTAACCGAAGTACCAAAAGATACATGAGTGGTGTCAAATTATTACCGTTTGATTCATTCTTCATCAAATTGAAAATTTTGTGACCTGGTCTTATCTATTGGCATGTTTATTTACAGTTTTGGGAATATGAGTTTGTTTAGGCCCAAAATTACACAATCGGCCCGAACGGTCGAGACCGTTGAGTGAATGAAGTTCTAAGCCGTTAGGTGACTGAGTCAGGATAATTTTAGTTATTGTTAGGGAATAATATTGTGATTTTTATCATAATAATTATCTCTTAATAATATATTGAATTATCTAGAACACGAGAATGTGATAAAAGTTAAGTGGCCGAAACCTATTGGGATAAGGAGTCCTAGGCAAATCATGGTGCATGAATGAATTTGGCCTGCGGTTGGGGGCAGATTCAAAATCCTAGTTAGAATAGGATCGGCCGAGATAGAGATGAATTAAGATCAGCCGAGGTAGAATTTGACAAGGAAGATGATTCCTACCCAAGAACGATTCTAACTCGATCAGGAGTATTTGCACTGCTAAAAATAGAGGGAGGAGCACATCATTCAAGGACCTCCAACTCAACACACAAACTGCCCTGCGCAAACTCTCGCTCTACGCGAAACCTCTCAACTTTGAGATTTTTATTTTCCTTTTCGCCAACACATCTTCAGTTTGGATAAACAGCACTGTTGCCGTAGAATCAGCCGACCGCGAAGCACCTTCAGTTTGGATAAACAGCACTGCGTCGAGGCCGACTGGTTATCTATCCAAGTCTCGGTCGAGAAGGATTTTCGAATCCTTATTGGCAGAGGTCATCTCATCAGCCTTCCCGGCGAAGTGAGGTGTTACAGGTTACTACATTCGGCACATTGAAAGCCGAATTTGATATTGAACTTCGCAGAACTAGCAGCCGGCTCTAGAACTCAAAGGCCGAGGCGTGTTCCTTCCTCGGCCGCAGTCGCAAGATTCAGAAGTCAGCCGCGCACACAACGCAGTACCAACAAATTTTACTCACCGGCCGAGCTCGGCCGTCAAGTTGGCACGCCCCGCATTCAACCGAATGACGTAGTTAGCTTATTAGTTACAAGGCCTGCGCGCCACGTAGGCTTGGTAATTTTTAGGACCAACATTTTGGCACGCCCAGTGGGACCCAGTGCTAAAACTACGAAGTTCATATGATATATAAAGATTCTGATTCGGCTCCACGTAGCCGATTGTATGAGGAAAGTAAAAGATCTTTGGGAGTGGAAAAAGTTCTTTGTGGCCGAAGAGAGATGCAAAAGTCATTCGCTCGCATGTTGAGGATAAAAGCTCCTATTAGCCTCCAAGAGCAATGGGTAGATGAAGACAGGGCTCGATTTAATGTCTGGCTGAATAGAGAACATTTTCGACTACAAGTCAATTCCATTTGATGAATGGTTGGTTGAAAAGGCCAGGGGGCAATTTTTTGCTCCGGCCACAACCAACATTCGGCCTAAAAAGATTGTCGAGACAACCGAAGAAATACCTAGGCCACCTGTTGTCTCGGTCGAGACTGAAAGTGTGGTAGGCCTAGAAGAAAAAGTTCAAGTTTCCTCCAAAAATGATTCGTCAGAGGAGTGTTCCAATGACGAACATGGTCGAGAGATGGTCTTAGACGCCGAAACCATGAGAGTCGATATGATTATTGGCAATAGAGCCGATATGGAGAAATCTCATTCGGCTAAGTTGTTTGAATTAAAAGCCGAAATTATGCCTGGAGGGCATAATAATTGTTCAACATATTCAGCGGTCGAAAATGAAAAATATTTCTCCAAGTTAGAAATATTTGGAGAAAATTCTTTATTCGGCCTAGAGCGAAATCAAGTTGAGAATTTTAATATACCTCGACTCGGAATAAAGCATCGTTGGCCTCCTCCTGTTTGGTTCGGCCACTTTTCTTTCTATTTGCTAAATTATTTTCTTAACCATTCGGTCTCTTGACCGATACTTACGAAAATAAGGGGGGCAACGAGCATTGAGCCCTCGTAAAAAAAAAAGCCCTCGCACAAAAAAATTCGGCCGAATAAAAAATTGGCAGATTGAGGCCAGCTTTGGAGTTACTGGTGGTAGTTCGGCTATCAAATCGATATAGGCTTTGGTGAAATATATATATACAGGGACCTTATGCAAAGGGATCCCCATTTTTAGAAAAAAATGGGGATTAGGTGTGGGGCCCACTCCACATCGAATTTCAACGATCCGAACCGTCTATTTTTCAAGTTGCACCTCATAGATCATCCTTACAAAATATTAGGTAAATTGGAAATGTTTAAGGCATCTCATTGGGTTCAAAGAAATTAACGAATACTTTGTTATATAAGAAACAATGAAATTTTATCGTTATAATTAAATAGGCAAATGGTTTCGGATTGAATTGAATTTTTGTAAGGATGATCTATGAGGTGTAACTTGAAAAATAGACGGTTCGGATCGTTGAAATTCGATGTGGAGTGGGCCCCACACCTAATCCCCATTTTTTTCTAAAAATGGGGATCTCTTTGCATAAGGTCCCTATATATATATATATATATATATATATATATATAAAAGAGAAAGAAAAAGTCTTGGTTTTAATAAAGCCATCTGGATAAGGCCACCTTTATTAGATGGTAGGCCTTCATGTAGTTCTAATATATATATATATATATATATATATATATATAGAGAGAGGCAGGCCGAGTTGTCAAGAGAGATTCTTCTCGGCCTCCTACCCAATTCTTCTCAACCTATATATCACACATGCCGAGCTCGGCGAAGTTGGTGCTCTCCTACCCCCGCACAGGTTCGTTAGAAGTGGTGGGCGAGAGTCTTCAAGACTTCGACCCCATTTGGTTTTTCTCGGCCAGCTCGTCGAGGGTGTCAGGCTGTGGAGTGGATTCCTCGACCATATATTTCTTCGACTGCGCTAATTTCCTCAACCATTCGGCTTACGAGCCACAGCTCAAGGAAACTGGGGGGCAATGTTTAGGCCCAAAATTACACAATCGGCCCGAACGGTCGAGGCCGTTGAGTGAATGAAGTTCTAAACCGTTAGGTGACTGAGTCAGGATAATTTTAGTTATTGTTAGGGAATAATATTGTGATTTTTATCATAATAATAATCTCTTAATAATATATTGAATTATCTAGAACACGAGAATGTGATAAAAGTTAAGTGGCCGAAACCTATTGGGATAAGGAGTCCTAGGCAAATCATGGTGCATGAATGAATTTGGCCTGCGGTTGGGGGCAGATTCAAAATCCTAGTTAGAATAGGATCGGCCGAGATAGAGATGAATTAAGATCAGCCGAGGTAGAATTTGACAAGGAAGATGATTCCTACCCAAGAACGATTCTAACTCGATCAGGAGTATTTGCACTGCTATAAATAGAGGGAGGAGCACAACATTCAAGGACCTCCAACTCAACACACAAACTGCCCTGCGCAAACTCTCGCTCTATGCGAAACCTCTCAACTTTGAGATTTTTATTTTCCTTTTCGCCAACACATCTTCAGTTTGGATAAACAACACTGTTGCCGTAGAATCAGCCGACCGCGGAGCACCTTCAGTTTGGATAAACAGCACTGCGTCGAGGCCGACTGGTTATCTATCCAAGTCTCGGTCGAGAAGGATTTTCGAATCCTTATTGGCAGAGGTCTTCTCATCAGCCTTCCCGGCGAAGTGAGGTGTTACAGGTTACTACATTCGGCACATTGAAAGCCTAATTTGATATTGAACTTCGCAGAACTAGCAGCCGGCTCTAGAATCCAAAGGCCGAGGCGTGTTCCTTCCTCGGCCGCAGTCGCAAGATTCAGAAGTCAGCCGCGCACACAACGCAGTACCAACAAATTTTACTCACCGGCCGAGCTCGGCCGTCAAGTTGGCACGCCCCGCATTCAACCGAATAACGTAGTTAGCTTATTAGTTACTCGGCCTGCGAGCCACGTAGGCTTGGTAGTTTTTAGGACCAACAGAGTTATATGGTTTGATCGGAGAATGATACCTAAATTGTTCACGTATGGGATGAACATATTTTTTTAGGATATCTCATTAAACATTGAGAATGAAACATATATACTCAACCTGGGACCGACTTCTTTATTCAATTCTAAAAATGACACTCATACCTTACATTATCATTTTTCCTAAGTAAATTTATCATTCATTTACTGACATTATTGCGTAGAGGAATCATAAAAGAAATTTTTTTTAATGTATAACGAAAGATTGAAATTTTGAAGTTTCTAAGGCACATGTTTACCTCAAATTAATAGTTAATGTGTCCAATTTGGCCTCCATGTTACATTTGATGCAAAGGACTTACAAGTCTTGGAAGAGATCCTTGAGACTGTATAGACCTGTCGTGGACTTGGAGTTCAATGACCGGCCACTCCACATTTCATTAGCAAATTGCTTGTAGACCTTTTCAGTGAGATGCAAAGAGTCCCAAAACACATATTCATTTGGATCCTCACACAACTCAAACTTCTTCACTATTCTTTTCCCTCCACAGCTAAATACTCCTCTAAACTGACCTGTTCCGCAACATGCTGTTTTCCCTTCCTTAAAACCTTGATTTCATCACACACAATTACACAATTCAATATCTACTAGTAACTTGTAATGCATTACACATTTGTAAGCAAATACATTTGCATAAAAGATACGGAATATGATTATGTTTTTGTGCTTAGACGTTATGTCTAGATTTGGACTGTCACTATTGTTTTTTAGCTACATTGGCGGTTTTAAACCCTGACCATAACGTACTCCTACCTATCACCCTGCCCACCCTCCTCACTAGGCTACCCCAGTGGCTTCAGCCCTCTTTAGCAACAGAACAAAATTGCACATAAATATGAAATGGGTGTACTCATCAAGTTATAGGGTGCATTTAAGAAGTTCCCAACGTGTTGTGTTGAGCTTGTTGGTTCGCGCGTAAGGCACAAGGGATAGCTTGTGTGCATTGAGTACGTACCATATTTAGATGGATGCCTGATTCTCTGTCTAAGATTGCTGTTCAAGTCGTAGAGTGAATATTTGAAACCCTCCAACTGGTTTCCAAGTTGAATGAGAAGTTTGGAGAGAGCCTTGTTATGTAATTTGGCAAGTGACGAAACCTCTTTTAAGCAGCTACCATTATTTTCAGGCTTGATTATTCTGACCCCCGGAAGACAACCCGAGTCCAGCAAATTGATGAACCCAAATTTCCTACCCCCTCCTGAATAAATTTCCTGCCAATTTTACACCCAATCAAACCATATAAAAAATTCAAACTCGTTTGATTAGGTAGAGTCAGGTCGAATATAAAATGTGTGGTTTTGACCAACAATTTCAAAACATAACATTTCAAACTCTCTGTAAATTGTTTAATGCATACTTGGATGACGCTCGTTAAGTTGCCGATGACCATTCCGACGTATCGTGAGTGAGAGTAGGACTTTAACATGGGAGAATTGGTTAGGAAAGGGCTTATGTAATCGTTGGTTCCAATGTTGAACAAGTAGACAGCTCTTGAAAGTGTCACTTTGGCTTCAACATCGCCTAACTTGTGTCTGAACCAGGTCTCTATCTTCTTGTAATACTTCAGTTGTGTTTTAAGGTTAATGACCTGAAATAAGACGGAATATGAAGGTTCCATAACTATTTAGCTGCAATTTGTGAGTGACAAGTAGATGTAACATTCATGTAATGTTTTCCATATTCAGAAAAACCTAGATGCAATGGTTATCTCATGCGTAGAAATTATACTTGTGGTAAAATAAATTAATAATCGAATAATTTGATCATTGTTTATGAAGAATGAGGATGCTATTCTCTTTGTGAGGATATTGGGGATCCTCAAATCATGTCGATTCATCGTACATCGTACGACCATAAATCATTTTAAATACTTTTATTTAAAATTAAATATAAATAATACCTGATAAAAACTGACCACACGATGTACTATGAACAGAAACGAAAGACCCTCATTCGGATAGAATATGAAGCGCCCTACTATGGCCCACATGAGACATTTTGAGGCACGCAGATCAGACCACGTGTACCCTATGAGCCAAAACTTGAAAAACACCCCCTTACCCCACCACCCCCAAATATTGAGGCCGACACTTATCTTACTGTGGTCCCAGCCTCTCTCACAGAGAGTCACACTTACCCCAATCTAAGTTCCCACACAAGAATTTTCTACCGTGAGGGCTTATGTGATATGGGTTAATAACTCATCAATATTTAAATATTACGTGTCATTTTACCATTGATTTTTTACGCTATTTATGTTGAGCGATGTATAAAACCATTACACCTAAATTTCTCGATTTTCTTGGTTTTTTAACAATGTAATACAAGCTAAACATTTAGTGCTTCACCTTACCAAATAATTGGGAAACATCATGAATGTCAACAAGTGATATATGTATCATTTCCTCACCTAATTAAGTAGCGCAGCAGAGTACTATGCATACCAAATTGTATTAATATCTGGCCATATAATAATATCACTCTCAAATGTAAAGAATACATACCTCGCCTTGAAAAGTCTCCACCAGAGCTCCAGCTCCGGCAGATGCGAAATTCGCGCCACCATAATATTGGCGAAATCCCGGTTGAAGAAAGGGTGGAACAAATGGCAGGTGAGCGTACTCAGCTGCAAAGCATATTTGATAAGATACAAATTAGATTCGATCATGATAAAGTATAAGCAGACAAAAAATCTTGTGTTGGGTTAGCTAGCTAGTTAACAAAAGTGGACATGTACAACCAAGGACGACATTATAAAAGATTTGTAAATCTTACCAATAAAGTCTGACATCAAACGTCCGTCGGAGAATCTTCCAGTTGGGAACTTGAAGTAGGTTTCTCCATATGGCCAGAAATTTGCTTGGTCGAGAGTTGTAGTGTTGATGTAGTTGTTGTTGCCAGAATCTAAGTACGAGTCTCCGAAGATGAACAAGGCAACTTGTTTTCTTGAAGGCCAGGATTTGCTTCCAAAACAAGTTGAGATCAGTAGTGCTGCATGAAGAAACAAAACGACGGAGACAGAGCTTTGCTTTTCCATGGCTGATAAGTTCTTGAAGTTATATCAATGTCAAACAAATATAGAAACTTTGTTTCTATTTAGTTTGAAATTAGATGACTATGTATAAATCATGAGAATTAATACATCTGGGTGATGAATAAGAAAAGACTTCTCGCCAACACAAGTTGCAGAAGTCAAAATAATTTTGAGAAATTGAAAATATTTGTCCAAAAACTAAAGAAAAACGTGGCTCAGAACTAATACTAGGCGTTGAACTTTGAACGGATATTGTTTGGCTTTTTATATTAGCACCCCACAAAATGTTGAATGCACCCCACATTAAAATTTAATATTAAATAACTTATTTATCTTACTATGCAATGACAATTTTGACCTTATTAGGTTAAAAAAAAAAATTCTATATACACCCCAAATCACTTTTAACGTATTATTTATCTTCTTCGACTATCAAAACCCGACCCTCCATTGTTGAACAAAACGCTAATCAATGAAACTACAAACATGTTGATTGAGAAAAATTATTTTGACGAATAAAACACGAAATCGATGTTTCGGAAGCTTCACATGAGGTTAGACTTCATATTATTTATTATTTTAGTGATTTTGATGACATCGATAATTATTTAATCTTGCTTTTGATGCGTTATTCAAACTTCTATGTTCGTATTCATGTTTTAGGGATTACATGGATTACTTGTAGAATTAAACACCTAAAATTACCACCAAATATTAAAAGCAGACGACATGGGTTTTAATGGTGGAATTGAAAACAACCCACATATGTTTTAAATCCCAGGCAATATCTTTTGTCAAAATTTTAGTCAGCATTATTTATCCAAATTAAAAGCTTTATAAGATTTGAGAAATGTGGGGTGCATAGAAAATATGGGGTGCATATAGAAAATGTAAGATGTATATTAAGAATGTGGGGTGTGAGGGTATTATGGGGAAGTATGTGGGGTGTATTAAGATAATTTTTAATTGAAAAAGCAAATGTGAGGTGTATTAAGTATGTGTGGTTTACTCAATAATTTGTGGGGTGTTAATATAATAACTCTATCGTTTTTTCGTTTTTTTGTTTTTTTGTTTTGTTTGATATATTTTGGTTAATGCTAGATAAACCCTATTTTTAAACTACATTTTGTAAATCACTAATTGTTGACGGTTGACCTTCTTTTTAAAATTCTTTAAATTATGAATTCTTACTTTATTGCTACATCATAGGTTTTAAAAAAATAAAAAAAATAAAAAAAAAATTGAAAAGATAGTCTCCCTAACATTTTCCTTATGTTTTATAGGCGATTTAAAATTTTCAAATGCCCAAATAAAAAAAGAGTAATGGATTATTTTCTTGGTGGATTGTGTTGGCGTGAGTCAGGTATTTCCTTGATTGTAATCATTTATTGTAATTTCCTTATTAGTTGGGATTTCCTTGGAACCCTAGCGAACTATGTAGTTTGTATATATATTGCCTCATTGACAAAAGAATACATACACCAATCCAACCCCTAATATTCTACTACATTTTATCTTAGTCTCAGAACAAGTTCTGCCTGTCTCAATTCCCAAAAAACCCTCTTGCCTGTCTCAATTCTACTACAATTTTATTTGTCCCAACGTAATTATTTGCTAGATTTGCTCTCCGAAACTAGTATGTTAGCGTGTAAGTCTGCAAAAACTCCCATTTTTTTTCAGAATCATCATCTAGCTATATATCCAGAACAAATTCCAATGGATAAAGGGAGATAACAAAGGTTGGTTGATCGGTTGGTTTATTTGTCTCTTACTCATCGTGACATTGCATATGTTGTAAGTTAGTTTATGCATGTTCCTAGTGAAGATTATATGACGGCTATGATGAGGATTTTGAGTTACTTGAAGTCTTCGCCAGAAAGAGGTTTAATTTTCTTGAAGAGAGGCTAATTTCAGGGGATGACTCATGGTATTTTGAGCTTTTGTGAATTCAGATTTTGCTCACCTGATTATAAACTGAAAGGTCCAATGCAGCTCTATTGTGATAATAAAGCAGCTAGGGAGATTGCCAATAATTCAGTTCAACATGATCATAAAAAAATGTTGAAGTGGATAGACATTTTATCAAGGAGAAGTTGGAAATTAAGATTGTCGATATTCCGTATGTAAGATTAGAGATGCCGTTTGCAGATGTGTTAACATGTGGTGTCCACAAAGGTTTTTCATGAGTCACCTAGACAAGTTTGGCTTAAAACATATCTATACATCAACTTAAGAGGGAGTGTACATGTGAGTCAAGAATTTCCTTATTGTAATTTTTATTATAATTTCCTTGTTGTTGGGGATTCCTTTATAATCCTAATCAACTATGTAATTCGTACATATAGTGCCTCCTTGAAAGAAGAATAAATACAACAATTCAAATCCTAATATTCTGCTATAATTTTATTAAATTGCGGGTATGAACGTGTTGAGTTGTACTTTTTGTCCCATACAGATTCTAGAAGTCAGTTGCTCTGTATGGCAAATATCTTAGAAACATTTCCACCCCCCAAAAAAAAAAAAAAAAAAAAAAAAAAAAACCTTTGATTCTAAGCAAACATGGGTGATTGCTAATGTTAGATTGCTACAATCCTCAAGAGTTTAAGCTGCCCATAAATAAGTTAACAACGTACATCAAATTTACAGCTCGCTTATATACGGAGACACATAAATATAGATATGTGGATAGAATCGATAGACCGCAAAGAGACAAGTCTATAAGTACAACCAAATTATATTATGGTCCAAAAAAACTTTATCAAAGTTAGAGAATTAGCGAACAATATATACCAAACTTTCATCAATTTTTCTTTCATATTATGTATCATTGAATAATTTAGAAAATTAACGATTAGATCTTGCATATAGAAATTTAATAAATCTTTGCAACAATTAAATTTTATATAAATTTCATGTTACTAAGTTGACGTAGCATTATAAACTAAACCAACTTTCACATGTAAAGCCATATATGTAATATGTGGTTTGCATGGTTTCAGAGAAGTTAGGCGATATTAGGTCAATAACCATATATATCCTTGACCATGACATAAATTTTCTATAATTTTTAGCATAAGGGGCCGGGATGTGTTAAACTTAGACGTGCCCCTGTCACCTTTTTGAGATGAACTGTAATGAGAATCTTGCGTGTCATCATTAAGTCATGAATGAATGAATGCCAGGGAGTTCTTCTTTTTTTCTTTTTTCTTTTGTAACAAATGATTTAGTAAGAAAAGATATCGGTGAGAATTAAACATGCACTAGAATATATGAATATAATTATTTTTACTACTGTAATAAAGCATCATCTACGATCAACATGAAGTAATTAAACTGCCTAATTTTTGTGAGGTGAGAGGAAAAGAAACTAAAAGTCCGCACTACAGATATAAATTTGACTGTTGACCCAAAAAAAAAATCATCATTGGCCTAATATATAAATTATGATTCAATTTTCAGTTTGGAATAAAAAAACTGAGTGATTGATAGGACAAGGATCCTCGCCGGATCCCCTTCATGGGGATCCTAGGGATCAATGTATGTGGGCCGTTGATCGAAAATCGTGCGGTCCAAATTAAATGCTTTTTATATTTTTAAAAGTAAAATAACCTCGTTTTGCGTGAAAAATATAAAAAAAGAAAAAACTGTGGCCGCACAATTTTTTATCAACGGTCTAGATGTGTTGATCCCTAGGATCCCCATGGAGGGGATCCGGCGGGGATCCAATTCCTGATTGATAGATCAGATTGTTCTAAGATCAAGTCTTCGATTGTATTTATTTTAACTGCTATATAAATATAATATAAAAATTAGGGCATGTATTTAAATTAATAAATCACACACATGTACATTTGACTTTGAGTTAATAAGAATCATAAAAATAAATAAAAATACATTTTACACGTATATAGAATTCCCACATGCATGACACCAATTATCTCTAAACAGTTGGTCAAAAGTCTGCTTAATTTAAAATTGTGACCCTGATCTCGATTTCCTAATTTACCTTGTTATATATAATCAGTAAGCTAGCTAGCATTTGGTTGTTTATGTAAAGATGCGCCCTAATATCATGGCATCTAATTACAAATGTGGGTTTTCACAGATGGAGGAGGACCTAATCATCCTTGCGTTTTGGCAAAAGGCAAATAACCAGAGAGGAGTGAGATTTTGAGATTTTCACCCCAAATTCAATTTGGGTATTAGCTAATAATGTAAAATATGCATGATTAATTGTTGAATATTTTCTTGGCCCAAACAAAAGGTTGAATATCTTCATGCTGAACAATGTTCTTTTGTCGTAATGTGTGAATTTCAATTTATAGTTGTCCGCGGTAAGATTATTTATCCAACAACATCGGTTTGCAAATGAACATTACTCTTTCGAAGATTATGCATCCATAAGAAATATTCAAATTTCATAAAGTAGGCATCAATGTCTCCAAAGGGACAAGAAACAAAGGTGAATTTGCCATGTGAGTTTTGCTAAAAGCCAGCCACAAAAGAATGAGTACGTATTACCTAATTGGTGAACAAACCCATCAAACAACATCAATCTCGGTCTTTGATTGGTTTTAAAGAATAGTTGATTAGGTTAGGTGATCTCTATGTTTGAGAAGGACCAAATGATGGAAAGACCATAGAATGAGATGATGCAGTTTGATGGGACATGTGAATGCTTACCAAACCCACATAGGCAAAGTTCCAACAACATATACAGTAAACCAAGATAGTGCTACACACACTTTTTTTTTTACCTCTTACACATCTTGTTAATTTTTGTCCATTATCTTTTGCAATTCATTTGGATCTGACGGCCGAAAATTGAGAAATGTGTGTCAGAGATCAATGGCGGAGTTAGGAATATTTTAGCGGGTGAGCTAGCTTAAAAATTTAAAAGGAGAAATTAGGTTCTCATCCTTCTTTTTGCTACTCCATTGATTAAAATCCTATTCCTTTTCAATTTTTGATGAAGATCCTTGGGTATTAATAACATTATTAATTATTTCAATAATAAAATATTTTTTTATTTCTAAATATATTCATTTAATGTTAAAAAATGTTACAATTAGATATTTATATTTATGACTAAATTTTTTATCATATATTTTTAGTTTTAGTTTGTACCCATTTTTGATTTGTAATTCTTTTTTAATTTGTACCAATTTTCTTTTCAGTTTTAATTTGTACCCATATATTAATTTCTTTTTATGCCTATATTTTTTGAAGTTTATTTGTATTTGTACCCATTTTTTTTTATTTGTACTTTTTATTTTGCTAAATGTACCCATACTAATTATATGTACCCATTCATGTAAAACGTTTTAATCTTAAAATGTACTCATTCTTAAATATACCAATTTGTTATATGTAAAATGTACCCTTTTTTTTATATAAAATCTATTCAATTTTTTTCTAATCCATTTTTAAACTTATATGAGTACATTCTTTTTTCTTTGATTTTAAAATGTATCCATGTCAAGTTTAATTGAAGAAATTTACTAATGTTATTAAGCCTAATATCTTCTTCTTTTTTTTTTGTGATTTTGAAGAATGTACCCATGTTTTGATACAATAATTTTTTAGGTTAATTTTGATGAATGTACCCATGTTTATATATATACACACACACAATAGTATATTTATATTTTAATATTTTTAATCCCACAAATTATGGTTTTTTATTTAAAATCTCATTTATATAAACAACTAAATTTTTAATTTTTAATTTAAAAAATATAGTAACGTACATAGAAATAAATTATCACATTAATTTCAAGGATCTCGATCAAAAATTAAAAACTAACAAGGTTTCAATCAAAGAATGTTCATAACTAAGGACCGCATCCAAAGTCTCCCTGAATAAAACCTTATAAATAAAAAAACTTGATACTGTATTTTTCTTAGTATCAGCTAGCTTAAAAAAAATTCACAAGGTGAGCCAAAAAATTTTGTAATTAAACAAATACGTGTTAAAGTTAAACAAATCCAAACTTGTACATGTACAAGAAGCGATGAGAAAAATGATGTAAGAAAAAAGAGATGGTTTGTAAACTGTAATATATAATTTTAAATAGTTAAACTTAGAGAATTCGGATTATGACTAAATATTTGGTGGGTTATATTCAAAAATCAACCAAAATTACATGTAAAATTTTATTTTTCATCGAAAGCTACCTGAGCTACAGCCCAGGGCAGCCCTTAACCTGGCTCCGCCAGTGTCAGAGATAAAAATAGATGTGTAGATAGCACCACCGTAAACGAATTAATGTCAAACTCAATAAGAATATTCCTACATGTTTGTGCAAGCAATTTGTATTCAAACTAGTTCTGATTGATTCTAATGACACTACTCTTCCAAATAGTAAAAGATGATTCAAATTCGAATTTACGATTGAACAAAAAAACACAATTTGGTGCACATAAAAATCATACCAAATTTTACAAAGTTAAAGAAACCATGTCATTGTTGGAAAATGAGATTTCACATCAGTCATTTAACAATAATATATAATTAATATACGAGAGTTTCTATCCTTAATATCACCGAGACATTTTATGTTAAAACTCCACATCTATTAGTCTGTGCATGTAGTGGTTAATAAGTTGAGAATAATATCAGTGTTATAAGGATGGAGCTTTTGACCTGTCTATCTAATAATTTGACAGTCATATCACCGAGGAGGAGAAAAAGTAGATCTTTTGAAAGAATATGCACGGCACAGTTTTCGGAAACATAAATAGTCCGAATTTTTGTTTGTGAAACATCCATGGAAGATCATGATGTTAGCTTAGGCTAATTGACTGCACTATTATGTGTTTGTTTTATGACTGTTAGACGGTACTACTTGTACATGGAGGAGGAATTTGGTGTCTTTCTTTTGCCTCACTTCTTTGGTCAAATACCATGGCTCCAAGCATTTTCCTCCCCACCAAACAGTGTATAGGAAAGATCATCTATGTTGGAGCAGGATTTCTTACAAAATGAAATACTTTCACGGGTTATTGACAAGGTTCTTGGAGTTCATGTATTAGCTTCTTGAATGTGAATTTAAAAAGGGAAAAGAGGAGGGTGGGTTTTACCTGCGAAATGCACCCTAACGCTCAAGTCAGTGTTTGCAAAATAGCTTACACCAATAAGAGGTTATGTTTTCTTACCTTTACTCAAGTTAATTGATTGCTTATATAGTGATGATCCGTTTCACCTTTTCCCTCCCCATGGGAAATGGAGAGATAAACATGTAGTTTAACGATGCCTTATTCCACACTCAGCCTTAGCTTGACCCGCACTTCATGCGTAAGTGGTAACATTGGTTACGTGATTCAAAGATAATCGTTTTTCCTTGGGTTTCTGTCCTTAGCCCATCAATCTTTATAGTCTCAACATTTTTAGCTTCTCAGTCCCGCTAGTTAGGGTTAGGGTAGAATTTTGAAATCCACCAAATCTCAATGTAGGGAAATCTTGAGTATCACTAGAATATATCCCTAGCTAAGTGTCTCACTAGTGAGCTCACTTATCAGTATACGAAGATTAACTTGGTCCCGTGATGAGTGAGACATTCAAATAGGAATGGAGGATAAAACCTCTCGTAAATGTGACATTAAATCAATATGCAATTAATGTGATAGTTCTGGAACACTCATAAGGTTAGGTGAATTGCACTTAGTTTTATCATCAAAGCATCACAGGGCAAATGAGGTAGGTGTGTTAGGTTAAACTTCCCTTGTATTCTAACAATTAGAAAACCCCCTAAACATCCCTTATTACAATAACACTAATTCAAACCCACATTTTTGTGGTCAAAATTCAAATCACAAGTGTGGATGCAAATTTTCTCCTCTTTGATCTTGGACGATTTTGCACCTACAAAACAACTAGCACCTTAGGGTAAGGCCAAAAGCCTCACGCGCCCACGATGAATCGGGGGGGGCTTTGGCCGAAGAACCTCCGATGCCAAAGTTAGAATTTAGAGAGAAAGAGTGTTTAGAGTACTTAGGATTTTTTGCAAGAGGATTAGAATGATTATTTGGTGAAAATATGAGCCTATTTATAGGGCTTGGTTGGTCCACTTTAGAGAAGAAGTGGCCAGCCAACACTATGTCACATCCTGACCAGGGGTCCACCACATCCCGGGCCCGCTCCACCACCGTAGCACGATATTGTCCGCTTTGGGCCCCGACTACGCCCTCACGGTTTTGTTTTTGGGAACTCACACGAGAACTTCCCAGTGGGTCACCCATCATG
The DNA here is from genome assembly GCA_036320875.1 of Cotoneaster glaucophyllus. Lineage (NCBI taxonomy): Eukaryota > Viridiplantae > Streptophyta > Magnoliopsida > Rosales > Rosaceae > Cotoneaster > Cotoneaster glaucophyllus. The sequence continues at coordinate 13,544,532 of CM070064.1, read as the reverse complement.
GGAGTGCTCTCGCGCACTACTCGCTTAACTTCGGAGTTCCTACAGAACCCGAAGCCAGTGAGCTCCCAAAAAGCCTCGTGCTAGGTAGGGATGGGAATATACATATAAGGATCACTCCCCCGGGCGATGTGGGATGTTACAACTAGGTTTTTTGGGTTAAATTTTAGGTTTAATTAGCCAATTTATTGGCTAATTAAATATGAAAGAAATAAATGAGAGGTTATAAAAATAAATGTCTATCTTTATTTGGGTAATAAAGTGGAGAAAATAAGAAAGGTAAGAAGCAAAGGGAGGTGGCCGGTTTTGACTAGCTTTGGGATTAATATTGGATATATTTTGTGGTTAATTGAGTGATTTAATTGATATTTAATGGATTAATTGGGTAATTAATCCATTAATTAACCAATTAACATATTATTTTGGAGGTTACTTTGCAAAAGGGAATTTGATGAGATAATTTTGAATTTGTTACCTTCTTTGGGCATTTTTTACTTGGTTGAGGGATGATTGCCTGCTGCTCGCGTGTAGGAATCCCAATATGCCTCAAGGGTATTTTTGTCCTCTTTTACTCAAAAATCCACGTGTCACCTTGTGATTATTTTTGGCTCCACAAATGCCCCCACACCTGTTGAGCTGCTCGCAGGAAAGGGCAGCAGGTGTAGAGATTTCCTTACTTTTGGGAAACTTAGGACTGCTTCCTATTTTGAGGTAGATTCCTTCTTCGATAGGAAATTAGATCTTTCGAGGAAAGGGAAATAAATTTCTCTCAAAGCCTATTTAAGTCCACCTTAAGTGGGTTATTAAATCAACTTTGGAGAGCGATTTATTCTACCCTGCAAGAGAGAGAGAGCTTAGAGGATATTTGTTCCCCCTCCTCTAGCAATCTTCTACACCTTGCCCGTGCAAATGACCGTTTTTCGTTGATTTCTTCACCTTCTCCATGCCGCACCGATGTAAGAAAATTTAAATTTTTCTTGTATTCTTCTTAGGAGGTACTGCTGCAGAGTAGCCGTCGGGGTAGTGTGGTACGTCGGCTGGCAGGGGCCATTGCTTGTGCTGCTTGGCTTGACTGAAGCCAAGGACTGGCTCGGCATGGGCCGAGGAAGTGGCGTGGCATGGGCTATGGTTAGGGCTGCCTCGTTCGCGTTGCTTTCCAAAAATAAAGAAACTGCTTGAGTTTGATTTCTCAGCTACCATAGATAGAGCAGTCAAGGATGAAGTTGCCGAGATCGGAGCAGTGGCTGCTGCCCCCTGACCATTCGCTGCTTAGTTGGTCTTCAAGCATTCGATCTTTTGAACTATGTGGCCTTCTCGCACTGTAGAGCAAACCCATATGGGTGTCAGGGAATTGGTTTACCCTCTCGTGCTATACCCATATGGGTGTCGGGGAATTGGTTTACCCTCTTGCTCTGGAGAGCAATTAGTTTATCCTCTCGCACTGGAGAGCATACCCATATGGGTGTCGGGGAATTGGTTTACCCTCTCGCGCTGGAGAGCAATTAGTTTATCCTCTCGCACTGGAGAGCATACCCATATGGGTGTCGGAGAATTAGTTTACTCTCTTGCGCTGGAGAGCATACCCATAAAGGGTTTTGAGCAGTTGTTGTAGACAGCTGTTGAGCCAGGTTTATGAATAACTTCTTGAATCTTCATTGAGAATAAAGAAATAAATCAACTGTGCTGGAAAGTAGAAACTGCATAACAAACTGAATAATCTTCGACTTGAGAGGCCTTGTTCGTCAAGCTGCTAAAGACTTCGAACTTATTTGGAAAAGCCCAAACGGGGTTCAGGGGGTGATAAAGACTTATCCTGCTTGTGTAGGCCGTTTTGTTGATCAGTCAAGATACTCGTCGCATTGACCCTCATTTGTCAGCTTCTTAAGGTACTACTTCCACTTTAGGCAGCCGTTGGTAGTGTGGACTGGTCCTTGATGGAATGCGCAATATTTTGTATGATCCAGCTTGGTAAGATCGCCTTTCATGGGTGGCGGCAGTTCGAACCAAGGTTCATCCTTGAGCTTGCGAAGAATTTGGCCAATTGGAACTGTGAACTTGGTGAATGTTTCAGGTGCTGAGTCTTCTCTAGTCGGGAAATGTTCCATGTGCTCCGACTCGTTTTTGTTAGACTGCTTGTCTTCGTCCCATAGTGCATGCTTTTCTGCCAAAGCATACGAAGCTTCTAAGGTCAGATCTTCTCCCATGATCAGTTTTCCGAATAAAGGGTGTTTGGTGGGAAGCCCATTTCTGAACGCTGTCGTTGCTATATCCTCGTTGCAGCCAACAATCTTGGCCTTCTCTGCTTTGAATCTCTTGACATAGTCGCGAATTGTCTCCCAAGGGTCTTTTACGATGCTGAAGAGATGGTCGGATGTCTTTTTGATTGAGCGGTTAGACGAATACTCCTTAGTGAAAACAAAGGAAAGTTCGTTGAAACTTCGGATCGACTGCGGTGGTAGAGTGTGAAACCAGTCTTGCGCCTCGCCTTGCAAAGTTGTGGCAAAAATTTTGCACATAAGCGCATCGTTATTCCTGTAGAGGATCATGGTACTATGATAGTGCTTAAGATGTCGATCCGGATCTTCGTCTCCTTTGTACGGAGTGAAGTGAGGCATAGTGAACCTGCGAGGTGGATCTGTCCGCTCGATCTCATTCGTGAATGGCGACATGCTTATGTTGGTCATGTCTCGTCGAAGCGCATCATCAGCAACCCTGTTCCGTTGGAAATTATGCAATCGTTCGGACATGAGCCTCTCAACTTCTTCTTGAATTTGCCTCTGATGGGGCAGTGGAACTTTCGGCTGCCCCTAGTCGTGACTTATGGGTCTGGGCCTCTCTTCCCTATGCTCGACTTGTCTACGTCGTGGCTGCGGTGCATGTGGCATGTACCTAGCAGGCGAACGAGCTTCTCGCAGGCTTCCAGTTGAACTCGAGTCGGATTGAATGACTATTTCTCTCCTTCTGCCATGCTGCCCACTCCGATATGAGCTGGAGAATACTCTTTGCGAGCCTAGCTGTGAATGAACACTTCGCTTGGAAGGTTGTCCATGTTGATAATCGGAGTGTGAACGTATGCTCGTTCGTGGGCTTGATCGGGAATGCACGCTCATCCGCGCTCTAAGACGAGAGTATACGATATCCCAAGAACCCAGGCGGTAGTGTAAACTGCCAGAACGCTCAGATCGTGGCTGGTTGACGGGCAGCTTGCTGGGGCGCTGGTGGAGAGGTTCGTCTGCCCTTGTCCTACTTCGAGACACCTCGTCCAGGGCACGTTGGATCTCAGTGCGCTGCAATAGTCGATTCACCAAGGTTGTCTGTTGTGCAAGGGCGCTCGTCAATTCTATGACTTGTCGAGACAAGTGTTGTTCGCTATTTGGATTGGAAGAGCTTGGAAGAAATGTGCCTCCGTGAATAGTGGAAAGGTGGTTGACTCCGGGCGCGAGACTTCAGTTGGGAAATGTCAAATCCGCGAAGAAATGTGGTGAAAATGCCCCCGGCTCGATGGTTGGCCCGGATGGTTGAGATAGTCTTGGGCCGACTTGGGCTGCTTGAAAGGCCACGGGAGCAGGATGGGCCGTAGGAGCAGGCTGCTCAGCGGCAGCAGGCTGGGTCGCGTGAGTGGGCTGCTCGGTGGGAGCAGGCTGGGCCACAAAGGTGGGCTGTTCGGCGGGAGCAGGTTGGACCACTGAAGTAGGCTCCTCGGCGTGTGGCACACGTGGGTGCGAGGCTTGGGCCGTGGCTTTGGCGGCATGGGCCTTGTGCGGTACGGCTTGGACTTGCCTTGGTGGCGTGATTTGGGCCATGGTAGTGGTGTCATGGACCTCGCCGCGGTGGTTGCCATAGTAGAGCTTCGTGGTGGTGCCACCCCTCCTAAGATCATATTTAATCTTGTGAATCGCCGCGGACCCATTTCTTGAATATTGGAATTTTCACTTGTTGAATTTTCTAAATTTCTAGCCATTATATTTTTTCTTTTTCGTTTTATCAAAAAATCTTTGCAAATAAAAATTCTAATAATAAGAACGTACGAAAAAATACAAGTGGACTAGAAAATAGAGAAAAAACCTTTTTTTTATGCGAGAGTCTTCTACGAGTATGGATTTCAACTCTCAATGAAAGCACCAATTTGTGGATGCAAATTTTCTCCTTTTGATCTTGGACGATTTTGCACCTACAAAACAACTAGCACCTTAGGTTAAGGCCAAAAGCCTCACGCGCCCACGATGAATGGGGGGGCTTTGGCCGAAGAACCTCCGATGCCAAAGTTAGAATTTTAGAGAGAAAGAGTGTTTAGAGTATTTAGGATTTTTTGCAAGAGGATTGGAATGATTATTTGGTGAAAATAGGAGCCTATTTATAGGGCTTGGTTGGTCCACTTTAGAGAAGAAGTGGCCGGCCAACACTAGGTTTTTTGGGTTAAATTTTAGGTTTAATTAGCCAATTTATTGGCTAATTAAATATGAAAGAAATAAATTGGAGGTTATAAAAATAAATGTCTATCTTTATTTGGGTAATAAAGTGGAGAAAATAAGAAAGGTAAGGAGCAAAGGGAGGTGGCCAGTTTTGACTAGCTTTGGGATTAATATTGGATATATTTTGTGGTTAATTGGGTGATTTAATTGATATTTAATGGATTAATTGGGTAATTAATCCATTAATTAACCAATTAACATATTATTTTGGAGGTTACTTTGCAAAAGGGAATTTGATGAGATAATTTTGAATTTGTTACCTTCTTTGGGCATTTTTTACTTGGTTGAGGGATGATTGTCTGCTGCTCGCGTGTAGGAATTCCAATATGCCTCAAGGGTATTTTTGTCATCTTTTACCCAAAAATTCACGTGTCACCTTGTGATTATTTTTGACTTCACAACAAGCAGCCCCCATTGGTCCCTCCACCTAATCATATTTGGTCCTTGCCCTGGTTGTAATTTTTTCTGCACAGAAACATGTGAGTAATGGCTAAAGTCGCCCTTGTGAGCACCAGAGGAAGGTGCTGCGATGATTCTTCTGTTCTGCCATGCTTTTGCTTCCACCTTTAGCAAATGAGAGAACGAGAACAATCACAGCTGCCCATGCAATAAGGACCCTCGCTTCCCCAGTACCCTATGGATTTGTCTATTACTTTGCTGCTGATGCATGAGGCAGGCTGAGGGTCCAGCTTCCGAGGCACATTTTGGGGCTGGAGAGCCCTACAAGCGGCAAAATCTTGTGTGTAACCATCTCATTATCTCCTTAATATCTCTAATCATGTGAGTGGTCCCCCACTTGATGAGAAGGAGGAGAGAGAGGTAATGAATCGGTTACACCAAAGAGAGGGAGGTAATCAAACAGTGAAAAACTGACGTGATGAGAAAGATAGCGGAGAGGGAGGTAGCGAAAGAGTGACATAGCTCACGTGATGAGAAAGACAAACGAAATGAAGTAATGAAACGGCTAGACCCGACCACATTACAAACTACGTGCCGATGGCACCGCCACGTGTTGGTCAATTTAACCATCACGATAGAGAGAAACAAGTGGCAGACATGCACAGCATAGTGACAACACCCTTCACATGGCTGATGCATATGTTAAACCATAAAACCTGGACGGTACAACCAATTCCATGCCACTTGCAATAAGCTAATGTCATCTGCGCCAGATACATCATACATCTTTGAAAAACACGACCTGTAATTATCAATAAAAATGGCCTGCCCTTCTGGTAATTCCGTCATCCTCCAAGGGTCAGATGTCTCTCTCTCTCTCTCTCTCTCTCTCTCTCTCTAAACACCAAGTCAATAATACATTGAACTAAATACCAAGGCTAATAAGCAATGAAAAATCCGACGGCCTCTTGCAAAATGAAAGACCTGAATAAATTTAAAAAAGGACAGAATTATGAGGTTTCAGTATTCCATCATAGCTCACACAATTTCATCAATACAAACATCAAAGTTCGGAAACCACTAGTTCAAGCTCTTTGGAGGTGAAAGTAAACCTAATACCTATACGCTCTCCATACGACATTAGCTACGGCTTAAAATACTCCCCGTACAAGCCTTACGCATGTTCAACAGCCTACACAGTTTGCACTCCAACCCGAAACACATCCTGCAAGCACAAGTATAAGAAACCGACAACTCTTTCTGGATAAAATGGGAGCGAGCACGAGACCAATAATGAAACAATGTAGAAGCTCACAGAGGACTGGAAAACTCACTAACATGTAGCTTTATTTACATAAACTAGAAAGGTGGGGAAAGGTTCATCGCTTAAAAAGCTCCCCCAACAATTGCGGGCAGATCATCAAAGCTCCAAAGGTCCACTGGATTACCACCATCCTGAGTTGCGTCACCGTTGAGGAACGCGTCCACTGAAGCATCCCAGCTCCCATCTAGATATGGGGTCTGAAAGTACTTCATCTCAAAAGCTGAGAGCTCATCAGACAGTGTCTTTCCCGAATTATCCTCGGGAGGCACCAGATCCTGTGAGTTAGGCTTCATCTTCTTTGTTGGGTTAGAATCCTCCAGAAACAGTGAGTTATCACTTTCTTCCATAACAGATGAAAGAACGGATGAGATTTCTGGAGTCTTCGAGCCTTGTTCTCCCCAGCCAAAGTCGGAACAATCAAAGGAGTTGCTTCCCTGATCGGAACTGAAATGAAAAGGGGCAGTATCTGATGGAACAGAGGATTTCAGTGCAACATCTTCATTGGCAGGGAAGGTGGACATGCATCCAAAGTTATTCATTGTTGGCTTTTCATCCAGAAAACCCAGAGCACCGTAGTAGTCCTCACTTGAGTCGTTCACAAAATTGAAATTCTGGTTCAGATTAGACTGAGTGCCATTCAAGTTTGTCTTGGCTATCAATTTCTGAGGATTTTCCTTGATGGAACGCTTTGCAGAAGCACGAGGAGTTTCTTCAGGGAAATTAACCTTCGCTTTCTTGCCGCGAATTCTACGTGCCTCGGCATCATACGCCCTTGCAGCTTCTTCTGCAGTGTTGAATGTTCCAAGCCAAACCCGAACCCCTTTCCTTGGGTCTCGGATCTCTGCAGCCCACTTACCCCATGGGCGCTGGCGAATTCCCCTGTACTGGTTCTTCCTTTTTCTCTTTGCAGATTTCTCAGCTTGCCCATTAAACTCCACAGATTTCACAGCGGTAGAACCTTCAAGATTGAAAAGAGAAAAAATATTAAACACAAGCAAAAAGATGCATCAAGAAAACATCACAAAATCTGTTTACATGTAAATTGGATTTAAAAAAATGATGAGTAGCCTTTAAAATATGGTGAGAAAAGCTAACAGGAAATTAACATAAACATAATACTACAAAAGTCTACAACGAGCTCCATAGTATCAAGTTTTATAGCATAATAATTTATCAAATAGCAGAAACTCGTAGATGCGATCTCTAAAATATCCGAAAGACACGGGCGAAAAACTTTGATCTCCATGTCGTTACAAGCATGATCATCACACGAGATGGGTAGCACATTAAAGAACATATTAATTAAGAAAATTATATTGAAGGGAAAAAAAATTATTATTATTGATCAATAAATTCATATTCTCAACTTGCTTGGAAATTTCATTTCGCTCTGGATCTGAGCTTGGTCTTTCATATTTATACAAGCAAAATCGACCATAAATTACAATGAATCCATTATTACCATAGAGAAAACTATCAAAGTTTTATAAACTTTCAATAAATAATTAATTAAGAAAAATGAAAAACTAGATGGATGATTCCAAAATTAATTTAAGAATTTAACTGAGGAAACTCATACAATATTAAATCAATATCGCAAATTCCTCAGATTAAAACACACAGAACTTAAGAATTTACCAAGATCTTTCTACCCACTTAAACAAATTGCTCAGATTAAAACACACAAGAACTAAAACAAGTTATTTCTAAAGTGATCATCCCAACAATCAAATCAATATCGCGCACACATATAATTAATAAGCAAGATTAAAACTTTATAATTTATCTAAGAAAAAGAGCTCACCCAGAATATCTATTCAATCTAAAGCCACAAAATTTCCAAGTAGATAAAATAAAGCAACAATTACAATTTACAAATAACCATTCTAACTTAAATCCACTCCTTAAATAAATAAATGAAAACAAATACATGCATATACAGACACAAAATACAACAAAAGGTAAGAAAAGATTATATTTTTACCACGAGCAGAAGAGGGCTTTCCGGCAGAGAAAGCAGAGGGCTTGGAATCAACCATTTCATCGTCCTCGTCCACATCGGACTCGTCCTTGAACTCCTGGAAATCAGCCTCGAAGTCATCGTCCAAGTCAACGATTTCGGACCTCAGAGGCTTCGAGAGCCGCTTCCCAGAACTGGGTTTTTTGAGATCGGGCCAGAGGTAGTCGGCTGTGAGCCGGCGGGACCGCACCGGCGCTATGAAATCGGAAATAATAGCACCTCCACACATTTTGCTGTTTCACAGCGGACTTGCAGCTGAAAAGGGTGTCGGAAAAGATAAAAAAGTCGGGATTTTTCACGGAAAAAAGTTTGATTCGACTGGTTTTAGTGCTTTGGAAGAGAATCGAGAAAGAGAGAAAAGCTTTCGTTATTTCTGCTGAATGAAATGAGGGGTTTTAAGGTTTTATATGTATTTTTACTTGCGGGAAATGGCTAACGACGGTGATGGTTTTACCATTTTGTCCTTGGTTAATTCAGAGATTTGCAGATACAGTTGCATTTTTTGCCCAGAATGCCCTTCTGTGGTGGTTGAATTAACTACTTTCTTTTGCCGACCTAGAAAATACAAAAATAAGAAACAAAAGAGGCAGATGAACTATTGAGATTTATGATGAATTGCAGGTTATGAAGGTGAAAAAAAAAAAGATCCTAACTAATGGTGTATTATTTTCCTCTGTGATGTGCATTGTATGAATGAAGTATTTTTTTTGTGCCTGCCATGTAGGTGTGTGCGTTTTTCACGTATGCGTTTGTATTTGTCATTGACACGTATTTTCTATCGAACGCATAATTTCGGCATTCTGCTGATTAAGCTAATAGGATAAAACAATTTCATAAGAAGTATTTAATTCGTTCGTAAAGATTGAAAAATGATTTCATTTTATGACATTTACTCACCTTCAACTTGTGGTATCTTCAAGTATATTCAGTCACATTCAACCACATTAATAAATGTACTAGGTAATTATAAATCATGAAAATAATCGTTTATTTTATGACATGACATCACAAGTTGTAGCTAATCATTTGTGTGATTATCCTACCACACATTTTCAAAATGATCTTATCCTAATTACATGAGTTATGTGTACATAATTTCTAAATAAACTGAAAGTTTTTATTTATGTCAATAATTCGCATGCCATTGTATATAAATTGATAACCCTTATTAGTCACATACCTAAGTCATCGTTTAAAGTTATTCATAAAAGAGTGTAAACGACGGATAATAATATGCACAAAAAGTAGATACATAGAGTTGGAGTGTGTATTCTTTATTTGTTTTTTGATATTTAGAGGTTGGTTGAAACTCTTATAAGTAGTAGGTGTGAGTGTATCGTACTCTTAAGAATGTGCTAATGAGACGAGAGCACAAATGATGCTTTCACAGAAAGCTGGGTTGCTAATTCATATTAGTGGTTAGGAAATATTGCAAAATGCAGATAGGGATAGTCTGGAACTTGGCAAAAACGTAGAGCTAATTGGCATTAGTTATTGCCACTTTTCACCTTTTGCAGTTTTCTATTGACAAATTAAATTTGGCTATTAAGAACCTTAGATGCTGTCACACCTACCCGTGGATTGTGGAGGAATTTGGGCATTATGTATATAAATTTCTTTTGTTTTTTTTTTTTTTGAGGAAACTGTAGTAATGATTTCTCAATTTTAGCTCAATTAGAGCAATAGTTTCTTAACTAAAAATTCATGACCATGGGTCCCTTAACTCATGAAAACGTGCAACTATGGTCATTTTCATCAACTCCGTCAAAATGAGTCATGTGCCATACATGTTAGGCTGAATCAAAGGGCAAACATAGAAAACCAAATGAAAAAAATTGTAACAATGGTCCCTCAACTTTAAGAAAATTAGAGAAATGGTCCCTCAACTTTAACCCAATTGGAGCAATGTCAATTTTAATTCAATTGTAGCAATCGTCCTTCCAACATGAGTCATTTTGACGAAATTCTGGTGGAGTTGACGAAAATGACCATAGTTGCACATTTTGATGAGTTAAGGGATCAATGGTCATGGATTTTCAGTTAAGGGATCATTCCTCCAATCGGGTTAAAGGTAAGGGATCATTGCTACAATTTTCTCTTTTGTTTTTTTTTTTTTTTTTGGTAATCTCGGCTGGGGGAGGGGGGTTGAACTTCCCAAAGACAGTTGTGTATATAAATTTTGGGAACTATTATTAGCACTCCAAAAACTTCAATTTACACTCCTCACAAGTGTATTTTTCTTTCTAAATATAGAAAGTTTGGAGTGTTGAATGAGAATGTTGGAGTGCTAATAACAATTCCCTAAATTTTAATCAAAGTATTTTCCCAACTTATTGATACAGAATACCTAATAGTGTGTGTGTGTATATATATATATATATATATATATATATATATTATTTGTCAAATATACATTTTTGACTTGGTATGTAAGGCGTTATTCATTCTGTAGAAATTATAATTTGACATGTCCATAGAAAAAAAAAATTATGTTCTGATTTTATGAGCTGGTTTTTATATGCAACTAAATGTAAAATTCGCATGTAATGACGAATGACTCGTTACATGTGAGAAATCAAACAGTATTCCATAAATAACAACAAATACTTGATTGAAAGAGGATATTGCTAATTGGTAGGATATACAAAATTTGAAGGGAAAACTCTATAATGATTCAGTTGCTGTACTCCTAAAGTTTTCTTGTATTTGTAAAAGCCACAACTTTTGCAGTTTCATAAGTGAGATTGATATTTAAGGGATGACATTGAGGTCTCAATTTATATTTGGATTTAATTATTAATTCATATATTAGAGGTAATTTACTTAATTATTTCTGTAAGGATGGTGAATTTTCAAGATTATAGCCAATAGGTACCAAAACTTTGGATGATTTATTACCTTCACGGTCCTTGTACATTAAGTTAGAAACAAAAAAAATATGGGAGGTTCCGGGTTCGATACTCTGACCTAGTGAGTTTGCTTGATTGTGGCTACGGGCAGGATGAAATTCCCCATAACCTCTCCAGGCCCAGAAAGAATGGATAATTGTGGCTTGCCATCAGTTGTTACTCTTTTCAAAAAAACAAAAAAAAAAAGGAGGTTAGAAACACATGCATGTATATATATATATATATATATATATATATATATATATATATATATAGCTTTTACCTAACTTTTCTTGACTGGACAATAGATATGTTTCAATCACCTTCCCTTCAATGCACGAGTTTCACAAATCAAGTGCATGCATGTTTCGATTTACGATGCAATTTTGGTAAATAAATACATAAATTCTTAAGAAAACTTCATTTTAACATAAAAAAAAAAATTATGTTTTTAATAATACCGTGTGTAAGATGAAAAATTAAAAATTATCTTTTGACTCGTTCCACGTCAATTTATATATTTCATGTCAGATTTAATTATTTTTTTATGAATTTATTTTATTTTTAGTTTACCTATATTACCCTTTTAAGGGATTCAAACACCAAAAAAAAATATGAAAAGCATTTTGTAAACCATAACTAATGTATAAGGCCTAACAAATCAATAATGCAAAAATTATCAGACCTAATAATCTAAAACATAAAAAATACAAGCCGTACCAAATTGACCGTACCGAATCTATTGGACCTAATGACTAAAACATCAAAAATACAAACTGCACCAAATTGATTGTATTGAATCTGTCAGACCTAGTAAATTAAATATAGAAAATACAAATCATACCACATTGATCGTACTGAATCTATCGGACCTAAACTATATAACGTATTGAATTTATCGAACCTAATTTATCAAACCTAGTGTGACGACCCGTCCCGAATAATTATATATTTTATCTTTGAATGTGTGTAAAATGACGATTTTGCCCTCATGGGCTTAGTGACGTGGACGTATATATACAGTTTTAAATTAATTATCTCACCATCATAATTAAATTGTCACATCCCCGCCCGAGCCCCCACCACATCTCGGGCTCGACTCCGCCGTAGCACAATATTGTCCGCTTTTGGCCCTAGCCACGCCCTCACGGTTTTGTTTTTAGAAACTCACGCGAGAACTTCCCAGTGGGTCACCCATCATGGGATTGCTCTCGCGCGAACTCGCTTAAATTTGGAGTTCCGATGGAATCCGAAGCTAGTGAGCTCCCAAAAGGCCTCGTGCTATAGGGAGGGGAGCATGTACATATAAGGCACATCACCCCTTCTCCGTTGGTCGATGTGGGATCTCACAATCCACCCTACTTAAGGGGAACCCGGCGTCCTCGCTGGCACAACCATACCAAACGACATAGTGGCTCTGATAGTCACATCCCAGACTCGGCTCCACCGTAGCACGATATTGTCCGCTTTGGGCCCTGACCACGCCCTCACGATTTTGTTTCTAGGAACTCAGGCGAGAACTTCCCAGTGGGTCACCCATCATGGGATTCCTCTCGCGCGAACTCACTTAACTTCGAAGTTCCGATGGAATCCGAAGCCAGTGAGCTCCCAAAAGGCCTCGTGCTATAGGGATGGGAGCATGTACATATGAGGCACATCACCCCCTCTCCGTTGGTCGATGTGGGATCTCACAAAATTGTACGCGTCGTCACGAGATTGTTGACGCGAGTTAGGCTCGAGTCGAAGTTGTAACAAGAAAGTTACGAATAAACGAATATGTAAACGGGCTGAAGAATATAGACCAATCACCATACCTCCTACTTTCTTGGGTCCAATTGAATATTTGGGCTTTAATGGTTTTTGGGACCAATTGCAAAACCCATTTTCTTTCCTTGCCCAATCCAGAAGCACCCACTAAAAATATCCCCCTTCTCTCCTTGGTGACCAATCACACACACACACACACACACCTACACCCACACTCTTCTCTCCCTCTTCTTCTCGAGGTTTCCTTTGTCTCTTTCCTTCTGTCTGTACAACCCGTAGATCACCACACCCAACCACCATCAAACTTCACGGATCAAACTCAAGGTTTCCATATTCTTACCCCTCTCGAGCTCTAGAGTCTCGTGGTACCACTTGCTAAGTGAGTTGACCTTGCAAACCCGAGATTTCAGTAACTCCGGCGTAGAGCTATAATGGCTCCGACGTGATCGTGGGTGATTCACTTGATTTTGAGACTTGGAATAGACTCCACTTAACTTCCCTAGTAGTTTGGAGTCATTTTGAAGTGATTTAGACATCGGGACACCCAAGTTCGAAGAGTTGCAGGTTAGTCGGATTTTTTCCAAGCCTTGTTCCGACCTCTTTCCGTCGATTTTAGGACCTCTAATAGGTAAGGTTATATTCTTCAAGTTGAAAGCTTCAAATCCATATAAAATTTGTGGAATTTGGTTGAAAAATGAAGAAGAAATTAAGATTTAAAGTTTTTCCAGAAACCGGCGTATGCAGCGGCGGCCAACGACGGTTTTCGGCGAGTCACCAGAGAAGGAAGGGGAATATTCCGTCAACTTTGGCGGAATATACTAACGGCGTCAGGTAACTCCGTTAGTTTTTAACCAGAATATGCTTTCATTTAACAGAATATTCCCTAACGCCGTTAGGGTTTCCGTCCAACGTGCCAGGCGCGTGGCCGGTGCGTGTGGCCATGCCTTGGTCAGCGCGTGAGACGTCGGAAATTTTTTCTAAAAATATGGGGATGCTCGTGGTGTTGAGTAGGCCAGGATGGTCTATTCAAACACCCCAATTGAGTAACGTATGAGAAGTTATTACACGGTTTTGGTTATGTGCTTAAAATTAACGTTAAAATAGTTGTTTCACATATAGGTGAGACGTTTCCGGATGACGAGCGTAACCAGGCGAGACTCGGGGACTACGATCCTGCTACATACCAGTGAGTGGGCTTTTGGTTTTCTATATATATACGTATATATGCTTTACATTTTCCCAGAAATTGTTTTAAAAAGATTTACGTTTTTAAATGCCATGCCAATTGCATTACATTTTAGTATATGCAATAGTATAGATATGCATATTATTGCATGACATTGCGGACGCCCAAGTAAGCTTCAGATGAGTACATATTGATAGTAGTGATTGCAGTGTGTATGGTTATATTTAGATGCATTTAGTGCTCATTATCCTGCACCCCGGTGTTAGTGCTTTGCTCGATGCCAGGGCCTAGCCTTCACGTGATCGTTCACCTCCCGCACCACACACTCACCTTGGATCCAAGGCAGGTGCTAGCCTGTCGTACATACCACACTAGGTGGTTCCAACTCGTAGGTGACTTGCGATACTTCGCACAGCCTTCACGTGATCGTAGCACTTGAGCGAATCTATTTACATCTAGCCTGTCGTACAGACCACATTAGGTGGTTCCGACTCGTGTGCAGGAATTGGTTAATGAGCTATAGGTTCAGCCGTACAGGTCACGTTAGGTGACTCCGGCTGACATATCACTTTACCTTGATTTATTTCACCTAGTTTACTTATTTTATTGCTGAGATACTTGACATGGCATATACTTGGTTTTCACTACTCTCGAGCATGATTTCTATATATGTATGTATTACTATTTTCTGGGAAATTATACGAGTTTTACGGTGAGGGGTTATTATGTTTAGAAAGAGAAATGTGTTTTCAAAAACTTTGTTTTGCCCACTCACATTTTCTATTTTGCGCCCCTCCAGATTATAGTTAGACGTTCGCGTTGGTGGCTTACGAGGGTGGTTCTGACAGACGTCAAATAATGTAGGAATTTCTTTCATATCCAGTATGATTAATACTTAGCTTGCTGGACTGCACTTAGGTTACCTATGCTCTAAATATGTGTATCTATATTTTAAATACCTTCACTCGCGCTTATATATTTGTCTAGAGTAAGCTAGCTAGTTTGATTTTTGTTTACCCACATTTTCATATCATTATCACTTCCGCACTTTGCACATGGCTACGTCACGCTCACGTGACGGCCAACATGCCTCGATTTAGGTCGGGGTGTGTCACCTAGTGAAATGAAATGTAAAAAATATAAATCATACCAAATTGACCATACCGAATATATCGAACCTAAACTATATAACATACCTATTGGCTGTACCAAAACTATCGGACCTAAATTAGTGCATTATGTACACAATATCAAATTTGAATAAATATTAAAAAAAATCTAAAAACAAAAAGTAGGTAATTATAGACAATAAAGACAGCATTTTTAGACAATTAAGATGAAGGTTATTTTTATGGATGATAATGAATATATGGTTACATTTTTCAAACTTTGATGGTGGAGATTACACAATAAAGATGGCATTCTTGTAAATAGTGGTAAAACTTGTGGGTTTATTATAAGTGACATGTCATGGTGCGTTAAATTGAAAGATCTTTTTTAGATATTGAAAACCTTTCAGGTTATATTCTAAAAATCATCTTTGACAAAATCTTATCTCTAAGAGCATTTGCACCCCTACAAAGCCCCCAGGCAATAAACAATTCAATCCCCCAAGTGAATGGTAACTGCCTTTATTTAACAGTAACTGTTCAAGTGCATCTCCATCCCTAAACTGAATAACCCAGACAATTCTTATTAAAATATTACTTTTTTTATAAAATAAAAAAAAATTATTTTTAATTTCAGATGATAATAAAAGATTGGTTGAAAATATTTGAAAATATTGAAATGTGGTGTAAGGTAGAAGAATATGGTTAGATATTTATAGAAAAAAAATTATTATTTTGTTATATTTTTGTGTTTTTAATTAATTTTTATGATTTTTTTTATAATTTTATATTAATTTTTTAATTGTAGTTGATGTCAGCCTTGTGTCACATGGCCTATGGGCTAGGTTAGTTGATTTTAGCGTAAGCTCCCCAAAGCCCAGTGTATTGGAATGGGGTGGAGGAGTTTTCAGGAATTTAATGCCCAATCCCCTAGGGGATTTGAGAGGGGTGGAAGGTTAAAATATAGAGAGTTTTAACGAAACACTTTAGGTACTGTTCACTTTTAACGAAAAACCACATTTTTACCGTTATCTGACATTATTCACTATACCTTTAAAAAGAGCTTTTCGTTAAAAGGAAAGTTTTTTTGAAATTTTCATTAGTTTTCCTTAAAATATATGGGGTATTTTGATATAGTTTCAAAATTTTGAGCTATTGTTGTGAGATTCCACATCGACCAACAGAGAGGGGGTGATGTGCCTTATATGTACATACTCCCTTCCCTATAGCACGAGGCTTTTTGGGAACTCACTGGCTTCGGATACCATCGGAACTCTGAAGTTAAGCGAGTTTGGGCAAGAGCAGTGCTAGGATGGGTGTCCCCCTGAGAGGTTCGCGTGTCGAAACCCAAAAATAAAACCGTGAGTGAATGGTAAGCCCAGAGCAGACAATATCGTGCTACGGCGGAGCCGAGACTGGGATGTGACAATTTGGTATCAGAGCCACTCTGCCATTCGGTGCGGATGTACCGGCGAGAATGCCGGGTTCCCCTTAAGTGAGGTGGATTGTGAGATCCCACATCGACCAACGGGAGGGGGTGATGTGCCTTATATGTACATGCTCCCCTCCCTATAGCACGAGGCCTTTTGGGAACTCACTGGCTTCAGATTCCATCGGAACTCTGAAGTTAAGCGAGTTTGGACGAGAGCAATCCTATGATGGATGTCCTCCTGGAAGGTTCTCGTGTCGAAACCCAAAAACAAAACAGTGAGGGAATGGTAAGCCCAGAGCGGACAATATCGTGCTACATCGGAGCCGAGACTGGGATGTAACAATTGTAGGATTTTGTCCAATTTCTCTATTTTTTTTAATTTTATTTAAATTTTTTATTTAATTAAAATTTGAGCTGTTGTTAAATTTAGTCTAATTTTTCTATTATATTCATGCATGCATGCAGCATTGAGCACGTCCATCCAGATGCTTCTGATGTGGATGAATTTCAACTCAACAGAAGCAACATTGTGTTTGTCTTGGTCAATTTTAAACAGAAGAAAGTGTGTGAAGAACACACGTCCTGCGAAGCCTTTGTTGACTTCTAAAGAAAATTACTTTCGTAAACTGCGACCAGCTGTCTGCCATGGTAAACTAACGTGTGTTATTTTTTGAGTAAATTATAGTTATAGTCCCTGAATTTTAACTCAATTGGAGCAATGGTCCCTCAACTAAATATTCATTACCATTGGTCCCCCAACTTTAATTCAACTGGAGAAATGATCCCTTAACTTTAACCCAATTGTAGTAATGGTCATTTCAACATAACTCGTTTTGAAAAAAAATTTGACGTAGTTGACAAAAATAATTATAATTACACACTTTAATGAGTTGAGGGACCTTAATTATGTAAATGGTTATTCCAACATAACTTATTTTGACAAATTTTTGACTAAATTGATGAAAATGACTATAGCTACACATTTGATAAGTTGAGGGACCAATTGTAATGGATTTTTAGTTGAGGGACCATTGCTCCAATTCGATTAAAGTTGAGAGACCATTGCTACAATTTACTCTTATTTCTTTTACCTATATATAAACAACCCAGTCAACCAAAATAATTCAAATCCTAGCCAGGTATAAAGGAAAATTTCCGAAACTCATAATTTACCATTGTGGATGTGTAAGGTTTGAAATTGAAGGAGAAATATTCAATGGCCATCCTTAATCAAGGTTACGTATCATTTTTAACTTAAAGAGCGTACAAAGTCTGTCTTCTACGAAAAAGTTGTATTATAGTCAGCAACCAGGATTGGCTAGTGGTTACAAGTAGCTCTCGAGCTGGCTACTTGTAGCCCTTGAGCGAGTAGCCCTCCACCCAAGCTTTTGTGGAGCCTACTTCTATCTTTTTCTTGAGTCCAGATCTTCTGCACCCAAAATTCCCTGTGGCCCCTCTGTGCCTTTGCTTTTTGGTTGAGTATTTGGTTTATTTTTTATTATTTTAATTATTATCAAGTTAACATTAACTATGTTTGGTTCAAAAAGTAAAGGCATAGAGGGACCACAGAGAGTTTTGGGTGCAGAAGATCTGGACTCCTTTTTCTTATATCTGTACATACGATATGTTATTAGACATGTACCGTGTTGGAGATGGAAAAGAGAGAGACTTGGCTCCTCAAGATGAAGAAGGAGTTCCTTCTAAATTCAATTCATTTAGTAGACGATTCACAGAATTCTGTGCATAAATATGATTGGAGCAATTCATATTATATATTTAACCAAAGTTATTTCGTCAATCAATTATAACAAATATATAGATAGTTCGTAACTCTTTTACCAAACTCGTCCATTTGTTTTTATACAATTCGATGACTGAACGGTCTCATATTTAATTGATTTTTCGCAGAAATAATCTTTACGGAATGATTTATAGTATGACTAGTTCTGATAATAAACATAAAGTTCCATGAATCTGCTACGCAATGAATTGAGGAGGAACTCCCATTCATCTATTAAGGAGCCAAGTTGATTCCAATAGAAAATTTAAAAAATTATAACCGAGACTACATATTAAAAAAGTTTAAAAGACGAACTAGCTTGCCACATTCTACAACCATCTACTATGGGGGATGGCCTAAATCTAACAAAATTTTCCATAAAAAATTTACTAGTATAATTGGTGCCTTAGGCAATCTCCGACCCTTGGGTTAAAGTCTAAAATTTTTAACGTATAAAAATTAGGTTTTAATTCATAAATAGTTTTTCTGTTACAACCTTTCTGGGTTAAATTTTTTGTCCGAGATTATTAAAGAATGAATTTAGGCTATTTTTTTTAAAGTATTTAAAAAAAATTATGTAGATTATCCTAACTTAATTTTATGAACCTTTTAACCTTAAAATATTTAAATTCCGATAAATATTGAAAAATCACTAAAGCGACACCATGAAACTCATGGAACTTTATGAAAGAATTTTTTTTTAATTGTTTAGCTGTTGGATTTAATTCTAGGCCATTAGATCTTTTTTTTACCATTAGATTTAATCATACTAGATCTCAACCGTTGGATTCAACGAATTTATATATATAACTAAAAGTTAAATAAACTTGAATCTGGACCGTTGGATTGTGAGATCCCACATCGACCAGGGTAGTGGATCCTCTATGCCTTATATGTATATTCTCATCTCTACCTAGCACGAGGCCTTTTGGGAGCTAACTGGCTTCAGGTTCCATAAGAACTCCGAAGTTAAGCGAGTACGGGGCCAGAGCATTCCCAGGATGGGTGACCCACTGTGAAGTTCTGCTCGCGTGAGTTCCCAGAAACAAAACCGTGATGGCGTGGCCGGGGCCCAAAGCGGACAATATCGTGCTACGGCGGAGTCGAGCTCGGGATGTGGTGGGGGCTCGGGCAGGGATGTCAAGCCATCTCCAACCGAAGGGTCCAGAGGGCCAGAGGGCCGAAAATAGCCCGAAAACCGTCTCCAACGGAGGGCTAGGCCAGAGGGCTCTGGAATCTGGGAGGACCCCACGGAATCCCAAAGGGCTAGCTAGCTGGCTATTTTTTTTTTTTGTATTGTTCCTATTGCTGTCGGTTATAACCAACAGCACTAATTAATTTTTTTTTTTAATACTGTCAACCGACAGTAATAATTATTCAAAGCAATTTTTTTTTATTATTTACTAATCGACACTAATAATTTGAAAATATTGAATACAACGGCTAGTAGCCGTTGTATTAAATTTTTATTTTTTTTATATGAATTTAAATTTTTTTTTCCTTTTCATATGAATCAAATTTTGTTTCATATTTTTTTTCAATTCTATTTTACAAAATTTGTTTCATATTTTTTTTAAATTCCATTTTTTTCCTATAACTTCTATTTCACAAAATTTGTTTCAATTTTTTTTTAAATTCTATTTTTTTCCTATAACTTCTATTTTACAAAATTTGATTCATATTTTTTTTCATATAACTTCTATTTTACAAAATTTGTTTCATATTTTTTTTAAATTCCATTTTTTTCCTATAACTTCTATTTCACAAAATTTGTTTCATATTTTTTTTCAATTCTATTTTTTTTCCTATAACTTCCTAGGCCATTATACAACATTAAATGAAATTAAGTAACATGAAACAACATTAAACAATATGAAACAACATTAAATAACATTAACCAACATAAAAATCATACAACATAAAAAAAACATTTAACAACATGAAACTTAAACAACATTTTTAAAAACATTTAAAAACATAAAACGTAAATGCCTACTCGAGGCTTCTTTTGGCCCAAAGATGTGCAATAAGATCATGTTGTATATACTTGTTTGTGGCACGAGAACGTATCATTTTATAGCGCCTCATGTACTCATCTATAGAGATACTACCAGTTCTTGGATTGAAAGGCAAATTAGGCCCATCATATATTTTTGCACGAGCCCTTCTTGACCTATTTGGATCTTCTTGGTCGTCATCGGACTCTCCATCAATATACCCATCTCCCTCATCCTCCACTATCATATTGTTCCTCAGTTGGCTGACACACCATCGCCGCAGCCATGGCTGCTGCTCTGTTTTGTTTGTTACGCCTTACTTGAACTTCTTCATCAGACTCCTCATCTTCTCGTCTCATTTGCGCCCATTTTTCTTCCAATTTGGAATTGGATGAGGACCCCCAATTGGAATTTGAAAAGGATAAGTTGGAATTCATTGCAAACTTGAATTGAAAGAGATTGAATTGAAATAGATTGAAATCAAAGTTGTGTGAATTATAGCCCAATATCCACCCTATTTATAGCAAAAAAAAATTCAAATCCAACGGCTAGCTGATGTCAGCATGATGTCAGCTACCAACGGCTAGTTGACGTCACTTAGCCGTTGGATTTGGATTTGAATTTAAGTTGTAGTTTTAAAATAATAAATTATGTTTGGCCCTATGGCCCTTTGGCCCTTGGTTGGAGACGGTTTTTTGTGACAGGGCTAAAACGAGCCCTCTGGCCCTCTGGCCCTCGGTTGGAGACGGAGGCAAATATGGCCCTGTACTGTTCATTAAAATATTAATATCTTGGAGAATCTTGGAGGGCCAGAGGGCTCAAACGAGCCCTCTGGCCAGCCATCAGTTGGAGATGGCGTCACAATTTGGTATCAGAGCCAATCCCTGACCGGAAGTGTGCCGACGAGGACGTCGGCCCCCTAAGAGGGGTGGATTGTGAGATCCCACATCGCCCAGGGGAGTGGATCCTCTATGCCTTATATGTATATTCTCATCTCTACCTAGCACGAGGCCTTTTGGGAGCTCATTGGCTTCGGGTTCCGTAGGAACTTCGAAGTTAAGCGAGTACGGGGCCAGAGCATTCCCAAGATGGGTGACCCACTGGGAAGTTCTGCTCGCGTGAGTTCACAGAAACAAAACCGTGAGGGCGTGGTCGGGGCCCAAAGCAGGCAATATCGTGCTACGGCGGCGTCAGGCTAGGGATGTGGTGGGGGCCCGGGCCGGGATGTCACATAGATAACCAATGGCCATCCGAATCTGTGTCGTTCGATTAAACCAAAGAGTAGTTGGGCTTATTAGTCTCCCCGACATGCCCACATGTCACTACTACAAAATGGTCTTATTGTGTCGATGGGTGGTGTCGCTTTAATATAATATAGTGGCGCATAAGATATTTGCGACACTATATAGACATGACGTCGGAATTATATGTCGCTTATAAGCGACGTTAAATGTTAACGTCACTTATAAGTGACATATAATTTAATAATTTTAAACACTGGCGTCGCTTATAAGGGACATAAAGTTGAAGTGTCGCTTATCGCCGACACTAATTATTATTTTTAAATATTTTAAAGCTCGCGTCGGTTCTGAACGACATAGATTTTAATTTTTTAAAATATTTTGAAACCCAGTGTCGGTTGTAGGCGACGGATAGATGGCTTTATATACTCTCCCCCGTGTATAATACACAAGTTCATTTATTTAAAAATTCTAATTTAAGTACTTAGATAAATTTCTACTATTTATGTTAGACTAAGAAATATTTAGTCAAATTAATTAATTTTGTCACTTGAATTGTTATGAGAAAATGGAAATGAATAATATTTATAAGCATTTATGTTAAATTAACAATATTAAATATAACATAAACTTATAATATTTAGTAATATAAGAATATATTATGTTAAATTAATTTGTTTTGCACTCTAATTGTTATTTTAATTTGTTGTTATTTTAATTTATTTTTGTTGTTATTTTGATAACTTTTTGGTGTTATTCACTAGAATAGATTAGATGAGGAAAATTTTGAGTTCTCGCAAAAAGTGAGCTCATTTGGCCTCCGTACATCTATAAGAAACAGCGAGGAAAAAATAATTTCGGTGAGAAAATTGTTTTGTTGCTGTACATAATGCTAGCGAGGAAAAATTGTTATAAGTGTTATAAGGATGATCGAATACATTCATCGTACTCTTATAGGGTTGAGGAGTGTACTTGTAAAAAATCATCAAAATCGGAGTTAAAATAACCGTTAAATCGTGAATTTTTGTTTATAACCGTCGAAAGGTTTCGTCCCGTTACCTAATATTTGAATGTCAGTTTTTTACTATTTTTTATGTATGCGATCTTGGAGCATATACAAACAATTTTGACGGTTGGATCGTTGAAACTAGTTTTGTAGAATGTGTATTCCGTCAAAACTATAGATTCAACAAACACTTGGAGTTTATTTTATACTTCCATTAAGTAGAACATAATATTTTGTGATATCCATCAGTGCAAATATTTTAAATTGAAGATCGAATTTGTTCATCGTATTCTTATATGGTTGAGGAGTGTATTTGTAAAAAATCATCAAAATCGAAGTTAAAATAACCGTTAAATCGTGAGTTTTCTTTTATAACCGTCAAAAGGTTTCGTCTCGTTACCTAATATCTGAATATCAGTTTTTTGCGATTTTTTACGTATGCGATCTTGGAGCATATACAAATAAATTTGACAGTTGGATCGTTAAAACTAGTTTTGTAGAATGTGTATTCCATCAAAACGATAGATTCAACAAACACTTGGAGTTTATTTTACACTTTCATTAAGTAGAACATAATATTTTGTGGTATCCATTAGTGCAAATATTTTAAATTGAAGATCGAATTTGTTCGTCGTATTCTTATATGGTTGAGAAGTGTATTTATAAAAAATCATCAAAATCGGAGTTAAAATAACCGTTAAATCGTGAGGTTACGTTTATAACCGTCGAAAGGTTTCGTCTCATTACCTAATATTTGAATATCAGTTTTTTGCGATTTTTTACGTATGCGATCTTGGAGCATATACAAATAAATTTGACAGTTGGATCGTTAAAACTAGTTTTGTAGAATGTGTATTCCGTCAAAACGATAGATTCAACAAACACTTGGAGTTTATTTTATACTTCCATTAAGTAGAACATAATATTTTGTGATATCCATCGGTGCAAATATTTTAAATTGAAGATCGAATTTGTTCATCGTATTCTTATATGGTTGAGGAGTGTATTTGTAAAAAATCATCAAAATCGAAGTTAAAATAACCTTTAAATCTTGAGTTTTCGTTTATAACCGTCGAAAGGTTTCGTCTCGTTACCTAATATCTGAATGTCAGTTTTTTACTATTTTTTACGTATGCGATCTTGGAGCATATACAAACAATTTTGAAGGTTGGATCGTTGAAACTAGTTTTGTAGAATGTGTATTCCGTCAAAACTATAGATTCAACAGACACTTGGAGTTTATTTTATACTTCCCATTAAGTAGAACATAATATTTTGTGATATCCATCAGTGCAAATATTTTAAATTGAAGATCAAATTTGTTCATCGTATTCTTATATGGTTGAGGAGTGTATTTGTAAAAAATCATCAAAATCGAACTTAAAATAACTGTTAAATCATGAGTTTTCGTTTATAACCGTCGAAAGGTTTCGTCCCGTTACCTAATATCTGAACGTCAGTTTTTTACTATTTTTTATGTATGCGATCTTGGAGTATATACAAACAATTTTGACGGTTGGATCGTTGAAACTAGTTTTGTAGAATGTGTATTCCGTCAAAACTATAGATTCAACAAACACTTGGAGTTTATTTTATACTTCCATTAAGTAGAACATAATATGAATACAAAAAATGAATTCGATCTTCAATTTAAAATATTTACACTAGTGAATCTTATGTTATACTTAATAAAAGTATAAATAAACTCAAGTGTTAGTGAATCTTATCGTTTTGATGACTTGGAATAAATATATTAATTCTTTTATATATTTTATATATTTTAAGTGTTAATTAGACTATGCTTCAATTAGTATGTGATGATATTTTATAATAAAATTATATCTATGTTTTTTATTACATATTTTATTCAAGTTAAATTTTATTTATTAAATAAATCTTAAAATGTTACAAGAGATAACACAAAAAAAAAGATGGTTATTTTTTTTCTTTGGGTTAAATATTAGGCGGGAAATGGATGGCCGGATTGGAAATTTTCCAAACATTAGGCGGGAAATGGATGGAAATATTAGGCGGGAAATTTCCCGCTTGTTTTGGAGGGGAAATTTGGGTTAAACTTAGTGTCGGTTTTAACCGACACTATAATCTTTTAAAGCGACGCTATGTGAACTTCAAAAAGTGTGTCAGAAGTTGGTGTCGGTTTTAAACGACGCTATAATCTTTTAAAGCGACGCTACGTGAACTTCAAAAAGTGTGTCAGAAGTTGGTGTCGGTTTTAAACGACACCAACATTAATTTAAAGCGACGCCGTGTTTTCAATAAAGAGTGTCAGAAAGTGATGTGAATATCAGTAAAATGTGTCAGGTTGGCGTCGGTTAAAACCGACGCCATGTGTATTTAATTCGACGCCATTGGCTTTTAATCCGACGTCAGTCCATCAATGTCGGTTTAAACCGAAGCCAACTAAGTACCCATATTTAAACCCCTTTCTTGCCCTTTTCATCCGTGCTTTCATTTTCCCCCAATTTCAGTATTTCTTCTTCTCCTTCCCCATTTCATCCGTGCGCCCCTTTCTTCCTCCTTTTTCAGTTTTTCCACTTCTCCTTCCTGATTTTCTATGGATCACCATTTTGAAGATCAACATTATGAGGAACTCCAATTCGAAGAGGAAGAGCTCGAAGGTGGTTCATTTTGAAATTATTATGATTATTAGTTTTTGTTTTTGTTTTTGTTTTGTATTCTAACTAGTTTTATGCTTAAATTGAAAATCTATTTTTGTTTCTTGGTTTTTAATTGTTTTTTCTGTATTTATAAGGATCAACTCAACTGAGAAGCGAACCCTCAATTCTGAATTGGAAAGAACAACCTTATTCATTTGATTTGTCTGGAAAATGCATTAGTGATAATTCTAGTGCGTTTTCGAAACATGTAGCGGCAGAGGTTAGAGATTACAGAAATATTCCGATGATGGCATACTGGAATAAAGAAAAAACAAGGGTAAACGTTTCATTATAGCTTGAAATTTGTCTAATAAATTATTTTATTTTTCAGGAGATTGCCGAAAAAATAAGCATAATCGGTAGTTGAAAACTATGAACTACACAACCGGTTCAAAATCTTTCGCAAGAGTTCGGGAAGAATTTGTATTGGTTGTACATTTTTAAGAATTGTAGTTAATTTTAAATTTAATATATAGTTGGTAGAAATTTTATTTTTAATATGAAGTTTACTTAAAATTGTTTGTTTTTTCATTGACATATCATACGATTTATTTTTATATAATTTTTTTAATTATTATTAATTAAAAACGGAATTTTTTATTATTATTAATATATTTGGTGTCGGTTATGGACGACATTAAGTGTGAGTATTTTGAGTATTTTATTGTTTAACTGTTACGTGATGTCGATTTTGACCGACAGTAAGTGTGATATTTTAATTGTTTATTTGTTACTTAATATCGGTTTGGACCGCCATCATATCAGATTTCCATGTCGCTTATAAGTGACGTAAGAGCCGATGTCGCTTTCAAGCGACGCCGTTGTTCTTTTTTATTTAATATTACTTTGCTTCTTGGTGGTGGATTAAGGGTACAAAGCGACGTCAATACCTTTTTGTGACGGTAGTATTGGTGTCGGTTTCTCTATGCGACATTGCACGATTTAGTGTCGGATTTTTACCAAAAATCCGACAGTAAGTGGTGTTTCTTGTCGGTTTTATACCGCCAGTGATACCCCGTTTTGTAGTAGTGTGTGTGGGACATAGGCATGTCTGTTTTGGAAAAGTGTAGGGGGCGCGCGCGTCAAACCCATGCAGGTTGGAGAAATCTGGGAACGTTCACTCGCGCTAGTGGGCCAACCCACTACTCTAGTCTCAATTCATGGCCAAAATTTGCGCCAAAAATGAGTTTTAACCCAAAATTCATTTTTAGTCCAAGGGTTGAAACAAGTTGAAGTGGGTTTTAGAACCTAAAATTTGAGTTTTACTCTAAAGATTGGAAGGAGAAACAATTATTGTTCACCAGTAAAGTCATAAATTGAAGAGGGGTGAAATGGGAAGACAAGAAGGGGGAATAACGACGCAGTATTGTAATCTCTCGTATGATTTTTGACATGGCAATTTAAATAATTATAGTCAGGTCTCCGAATGGATTTTTTTTTGGGTTTATATCACAAATGGTCCCTGAAATTGACCCCATCAATCATGATGGTCCCTGAAATTGAAAATCGATCAATATAGTCCCTGAATTTTAACTTGCGAATCAATGTGGTCCTTCTGTTAGTGTTTCGTCCAAATTAACACTAAAAAAAGGTTAGAGAGCCAATTTTTCATGGTAAAATGACCAAAAAAAAGGTTAGAGAACCACTTTTTTTTGTTTTTATTTTAGTTTTAGCACCAAATCCATGAAAAAATGGAGAGAAAAGTGAAGATGGAAAAAAGAAAAGAGAGGTAGTAAGTAAAATTATAAGTAACAGGGTTATTTTTTATCATTTTACCATGAAAAATTGGTTCTCTAACCTTTTTTTAAAGTTAATTTGGACGGAACACTAACAGAAGGACCACATTGATTCGCGAGTTAAAATTCAGGGACTACATTGATCGATTTTCAATTTCAGGGACCATCATGATTGATGGGGTCAATTTCAGGGACCATTTGTGATATAACCCCTTTTTTTTCCAAATGTTAAGTGAAGAAAGATTAATCTAGATTAGCTCTTAAACAATAGTTATTTGCGAGGCATCTATTCTTTTAAGAGAGAAAGAGGACAATTACACCCAAAATTCCCTGTACATCCCTTCACATTTAATAGATTTTATCAACAGAAATTGAAAAAGGATACAAACGGAGGGACTAAGCCAAAACCTTCGAGAAAAAACATTAACGAAAATAATAATAAGGACAAAACAAACATGACGAGCATGGATTGAAGCAACAAACGACAAAATTATAGATCACCATTGATGCATAAGAATCTACGGCTTGATTGCTTTTTCGATATATGCATTAATAGATAAAGAGTATTTGGTGAAGTTGTCAAAGACAGTTGTTTCAATCGACTATAAAAAAATCAACAAATGGGGTCCTTAAAAAAAATAATGAACCAATATAAAGTTTGCCTCAATCCGTATATGATTACAGCCAGTAACGCAAGCTATACGCTTGAATGGGTTAAAGATCAATAATATAATGTATAATTTTAATTCTAAGGCAAAAGGAGGTTCATGTATCAGCTCTAATTTTGTAGCCCGAACATGAAATATGAAGAATCAAACATCGGAAAAACTAAACGACAAATCTACAAAAGTGTCTTTTAAAAAGACGTGGGTGCGGGACCCCTAGGTGTGGACTTGCCTATACACCGATTATGGATACAAATTTTTAAATTAAATTTACAAATTAAATGATGTATATGTAATTAATATTTACATAATTTGATTTAGTCCAAGGTGAAGATTTTTCGAAAATGAATTTAGATGAACAAAATATTAATTTATATTCAATGAAATCTTATGTGTAAATTTACTTTTTATTATTATGAATATCTAAACTATATATTAATAGAATTCTCTTTATCAACAAAAAAAATGGTGAAAATATTATTTAGTCTTCTATTACAAAAAAAAAAATTATGATTAGTAATGTAATTTCACAAAACCAAATTTTGTAGTTTTGTAGTTAAGCCTCACTACATGTAATTTTACCATTATATCTAAACCCTAAAAAAATAAAAATCTCTCTCCCCACTCCCACTTTCTCCCTCCTTCTCCCCCTCTCTCCTTCCCATTTTAAAAACAAAAATAAAAAATATTCACAGGCATATGCTAGTATTACTGAACCGAGCAGGTAAAGCAGCAGTAAATTCATTTTCATGTAAATTGCTTAAATTTTCCATGTGATATTTGATAGAAATATTTACCATTATTTATACAAAATAGTGGAAGTAATAGAAGAATAAAATGAAGTATACCAGCTACTTACACTCCCTTGCATTTTTGCTCATCACCATAACTATGATGTATGTCCACCATGCACCTAATCATCTACAATGTGTACTTTCACGTAACTCTAGTTAACTTTTACAGTAAATGTTACTTTTTTAAATTTTGAAGATAATTAACCAAGGTTAAGTGAAATGACACATAGAAGATGATTAGGTGTATGGTGATCATACACCATAGTTTATGATGGTATGCAAAAATGCTCCCTTTCTGGGATGAGCTCATTCCTTTCTTGTGAATGATGTATCTTAGCCGTACAAATTTTATAATTGAAAGCGTTTTAACTTTTTAGTCTTCAAATGAAGATCACTCCTACAAAAAAATCATTTCAATCAGAAATCATTTAGTCATTCAAATGTATAGAACAAGTGAACTGTGTGGGTACGAAGTAGCATATTCATGATGAATTGTCTCATTTATTTGATGTGTTTGAATGATTAAACAATCTCTAATTCGAAAGATTTTTTGTATGAACAATTTTCAAATGAAGATTAATAAATTGAACGTTCCTGTTGACCCTAAAAACTACAAAGCCTACGTGGCGCGCAGGCCGAGTAATCTATGAGCTAACTACGTCATTCGGTTGAATGCGGGGCGTGCCAACTCGACGGCCGAGCTCGGCCGGTGACTAAAATGTGGATGTCGTGTTGTGTTGCGCGGCTGACTTCTTGATCTTGCGACTGCGGCCGAGGAAGGAACACTCCTCGGCCTTTGGGTCCTAGAGCCTGAAGACAAGGCTGCTAGTTCTGCGAAGTTCAATATCAAATTTCGGCTTTCAATGTGCCGAATGTAATAAACTGTAACACCTCACTTCGCCGAGAAGGCTGGTGAGATGACCTCTGTCGAAAAGAATTCGAAAATCCTTCTCGGCCGAGACTTGGATAGATAACCAGTCGACCCCGACGCACTGCTGTTTATCCAAACTGAAGGTGCTCCGCGGTCGGCTGATTCTACGGCAACAGTGCTGTTTATCCAAACTGAAGATGTTTACCGGTTGCCTTCACAGTGCTGTTTATCCAAACTGAAGATGTGTTGGCGAAAAAGAAAATAAAAATCTCAAAGTGTTGAGAGGGTTTGCGCAGGGCAGATTTGTGTGTTGAATTGGAGAGTCTCTAATGTTATGCTCCTTCTCCCTATTTATAGTAGCGCAGGGCCTCCGAATCCTCTTTGGACAGAAATCCCAATTCTAACCCAACTCTTCTTCGGCCGATACCAATCTAACCTTATCTCGGCCAATCCTACCCAAACTAGGATTCTGAATCTTCCCTTATCGCGAGCTTGATTCACTGTGCCCAGGGACTCCGTTTCCTAATAGGTCTCGGTCTCTATCGCGCGCTAAGGCCATCTTCAACCCGCGGTCCATAGGTATCGACCCACTTCCTTCGCCCAGCTCTTGGGCCGAGGATAATCTGAACTCGGCCCAATGTCATTTTTTGGGCCTAAACAGTTCCGATCAACAATGATTAAACAATCTCAAATTCAAAAAGATTTTTTGTATGAACAATTTTCAAATGAAGATTAATAAATTAACGTTCCGATCATTGATTCTCTTAAGTCAAAATATGGTATATATTCGCAAATGGGGGATACGTGCATCCCCAATCCCCACATATTGTACATACATCATTCAATTCTGCATTCGGATTGAATGAATCAAATGAGAACTAATGAATAAAAATAAACAAAAATGTGTAGAAGTAAAAAAAAAAAAAAAAAAAAGTAGGGCATGTTGATATCATTTTCTTTTTATAAGCTCTGATGAACTTTAACGTACCCAAATTTACTTGTATAAAGAAAAAAAATATGCTTGACCGTACATTCTATAATTTGTTTTTACTGACCAATACATTAATTTGGAGATAATTTTCATTGTTTTGCGAATAACGGAAGATACACGTTTTCTATGACTTCGTTGTCTTGAAGTTTTCTTATTTTGCCATTGTAGAAAGTGTTTTCCATCGACCAACTTACTTGGGTGCTTATTATTACGTGGGATGTATGTTAAGCCCCTTTCCTACCATGTGGGATATATGTGCCATCCTGCCCACGCTTCTACCGGATTTTGGTTGGATATTGTTATTATGATTAAGATTTGATTATCTGACTCATAGAAGTTGTAACCTTATCGTATGACTTTGGTTCAATAGAAATACCACATGGCATGAAAGAAACACCTTGTTCAAGCAATCATTATGTTGTGTTTAAGTGACGGACTTCTTAAATTGAGAAATACTAGGAAGATTTTTTTTAAAGTACGGCTCTATGATTATCTGTCACCTCACAGTTTAACGTCAATTCTCATGTCAATATTATAAAATATTATGCAAAAACCATGGGGTAACAAAGAATTCATAGAGAATCTCATTTTAAAAAATTTCCTAAGCATCTCTCTTAAGTGATTGAAATCAAATAATAAGGAATATATAACAAGATGTTAGATAAAAATGTTCTCGATGAGCATTGAATTTTTAAATGACTTATTCAAATTAGGAATTTGCAAATACATTTACAGGTTTTCAATGCTCTCATAGGACATAGAGTGCATTTGGAATCTAATCTATCTAAAATTTTAGGGCCCATTGTTTATTAACTCGGTCTTAATTCTCTAAGATTAGTAAATGTTGGGTGAGGAACTTTAAAATTTCATTGAACTTTGGTTAAATAATGAAAAAATAAATCACAAAAAGTTAAATAAAAAGAATTAGAAATACCATACGAGCGTTACAAAAGAATGTAAAAGACATTAATGTTTTTCTTTCTACACAACTCTTTTATTTTTCATCTTTTAATTATAATTTTATTAGTTTAAAATTTAGAAATAAACGTATGTAGATGTAACCGTGCGAGAAAAATCATTTCCTGTATTAAAAACCTCTCATAACTCACCCCCAATAAGTCCGAATACAGAAATCTATTTTCATTTTACTTCACAATGTATCCAACTGGTTTTTAGTTGGATCAAACAACAAAACGTTTGAAACATAATTTAGTTTAAAGTAGGTATTTCCCTTCGGATGTTCGTTATCCGTTCTCTCAAATGCATGTTTTGTCACATGCTAACTGTCACTAGACAAACGCAATTGCAGCATAATATTATGCTTCAGTTTTGTCACCATTGCTCTTAAATCAAATTAACACAAAATTTAATTTACAAGATTACTTAATTGCAAATTCGTCCAACGTGGAATGGAAACAAAATGCATATTCGTAATTCATTTTAATAATATGTTAATATGTGGGAGGATGGATCCCTGAAGGTACACTGAATGCTAGCCAGTAGGGATGGCAAATTTAATCGTTCAACCCGATAACCGTCCGAATTGATTGGATTTGGGTATGAAAATTCTGGTATGGGGAAAAACCGTAAATATTATTCGGTTATGGTTTTGGATATGGTTATAGGGGTCCCCAATTCATATTCGTACCCGAACCCAAACTGAATAATATA
Organism: Cotoneaster glaucophyllus; assembly: GCA_036320875.1. Taxonomy (NCBI): domain Eukaryota; kingdom Viridiplantae; phylum Streptophyta; class Magnoliopsida; order Rosales; family Rosaceae; genus Cotoneaster; species Cotoneaster glaucophyllus. Next base: position 13,512,508 of record CM070064.1, on the reverse strand, counting down.
TAATATTAAAGTATTATATAATATGTGTGTGTGTGTGTGTGTGTGTATTCATTATTCACCGAATTTTACTTTGAAAATACAAAAATAACATTGTGTGAGTTGCATTATGTGACAAAGTTCAAAAGTTTTGATATGAATCAAAATCTATGAGAATTCAATGATACGTATGGGAGATATCAAAGATCAACCAACATTATCAATATCTTTAATTTTTATGCTCCACAAGATTCATTAATTAAATTATTTTCTACATCAAATATTTAATGACGAAATTAATATTTACTAAATTATCATGCGTCAATTGAGCGAATATATTTTTTGTATTGACAAAGATGGATATAACCGTTAACTGATGGGGAATCCGTTATCCGGTGGGTATGGTTATGGATAATACCCAATGGTTAATTTGCAATTATGGATATGATTAATTTTTATGATTATGGGGATGAATATAGCATTTTCGTCCCCAAACCGATCCATTGCCATCCCTACTAGCCAGCAGGGTTGGAACTTGGAGGAGGTGGATGAGCTCGTGCACTTCCAACACGCTTCACAATTGACATTGGCATAACTGCTTCTTTTTATTTATAATCCTTTGACACATATAAAACAATTACTAGGTAGAACTAGGTAGTCACCACACCATATACATAGAGAACAGCTTGGCTGCTTAAGATTCAAAAAGAGTTTCTCTTCAATTTATTTCATATTTGATTCACATATATTTCGTGTTTAAAATCGAAATCATTTATATTACAAATTACTTGATAAAGTTCATTTCTACAAAAAGATAATTAAAACTTATGCTCAATCAATGATAACAAATAAATAATTAAAACTATATGATCTCATTTTTTATTCATTTTTATAGACATATCTCTATAGAGTGATTTATAATACTAACTGTTCCTATCATAAACTTGATTTTGTGAATCAGCCATGAAATAAATTAAAAATTAACTCCTTCTCAACTATCAAGAAGCAAGTTAATACAGTATGGTACATGGACATACTCTGTAAATCAAGTTGGCAAGTGGACTTTTGTTTTCTATTGACGAAAATACTGGGATGAAAAATAGATATGGAACAATCCATGAGAAGATGAGGGAGGAATGCTAGAAAAATGGGAGTGGGGTTGTCACCGGTCTAAAGTCAGAACAGGGGCCCCACTGCTATGGAGTTTGTAGATTTAGAATTGAAACACTTTGGATGCGGTCTCTAACTACCAATGTTCTTTGACTGAAACCTTGGTGATTTTTAGTTTTTGATCGAAGTCCTTGACATTAATGTAATAATGTATTTCTATGTAGGTTATTATATTTTTAAATTAAAAATAAAATTTTTGGTTATTTATATTAATGAGATTTTAAATAAAACCTATAATTTATGGGATTAAAAATAAGGAGTTTTAACGAAAAGCCCGCGGTACTGTTCACTTTAACGAAAAACCATATTTTTACACTAAAAAGTCAAACCTGGTATTATTCACTTTACCCTTTATTTTGTCATTATCGTTAAAACTCAAAGTTTTCAAGCCCTTTTCATTAGTTTTCCTTTAAAAATAGGGTAAATTACATTTTACCCCCTCAAGTTTGGGGTCGATTTTCAATTCCTTACAACATCTTTAAAACATTTCAATTTCATGCATTTACTTATCATTTTATTTCAATTTCATACATCCGTTAGAAAATCTGTTAAGTAAACCGTTAAGTGATGACATGGCAAATAAGGGTCCCCATTTGTGCTGACGTGGCTGCCACATTTATGCTACGTGGCTAAACACTTAATAAAAATTAAAAATATTAAAAAAATTAATTAAAAAAAGACAAAAAAAAAAAAAACCCAAAACCCAGTTCATCTTTCCCATCCATTCTCCTCCCGAGCACATCCCCAACTTATATCAGACACACCCTTTATTCCTACCTGCAACCCCCAAACAACCATCCCTCCCTTCTCTCTCCATGGCCGACGCCCCTAACCCCCACGCCATGGCAAATCCGGCCGACGAGAGATCTGGGTCTCCTTGTAGACCCGTGGAGTGCTCAAGATTTCTTGGAGAATGTGATCCGTGACCTACATTGAGCACACCAGGAGGAACACCGTGACGGCGATAGACGGGGAAGATGGGTAGGGATATCAGACAGAGAAGATGGTTTGGATGGAGAAAGGATAAAGGGTGATGGGTGTGTAGGAGGGGGAGGGGGATGAGCGCCATAGGAGGGAGGTGGAGATGGAGGAAGAAAGGGTGGAGTTGCAGAGAGGTGAGGGGGGAAGGAAGGGGATATGAGTGTGCATTTGGGTTTTTTTTTTTTTTTTTAAATAAGGTAAATTATTATAATATTTTAAATGCATAAAAAATTATTTTTTTGCCACATGGCACAAAATTGGCAGGCACGTCAGCACAAATGTGGCAGCCACGTCAACTCTTAACGGACCAATGGATGGAAAATGTAATACATGTATTATATTGAAATAAAATAGTACTTGAGGTATGAAAGTGAAATGTTTTGAAGATGTTGTATGAGATTGCAATAGAACTCAAACCTGAGGTGGTAAAGTGTAATTTACCCTGAAAAATATTAAAGATGAATTATACTCTCCAATATATTTTGTGTGTGTGTGGCCTCGTTTGGCACACCGTATAAGACCACCGGATAGTACTAATAATACGGAGCGGATGTTTGGTGAGCGTCGTATTAAATAAGCACCAGATTATTTAATCCGGCCCACTTGTTTTATCCCCTTCACACCCGCTTGTTTATCCCGTCCCAAACCCCTGTATAATTAGTCGGGTGCATCTCTCTCGCTCGCACTGGCTCACTCCATCCCTCTCTCATGCACTCTCCTTTAACTCTCTTGCATCGCCTGTTATCTCTCGTCTACTTCCAGGTTCGTCTTCGTCGCCATCTTTTTTCTCTCTCTCCCTTTCTCCCTCATTCTTTGCACACACACCTCCCACCTCTCTATTTGCCTTTAATTTTTAACAACAAAACTTTCCATGGGTTGAAGGAGGAAGATGATGATTCAAATTCTTCTGATTTGGGCTCCGACGACGAGGAAGGGAGCTAGGCTCCGACGAGGAGGGGGATAACAATTAGGATCTGGGCTCCGATGAGGAATGGAGCTGGGCTCCGATGAGGAATGGAGCTGGGCTCCGATGAGGAGGGGGACATGAATTCGAATATAGGTTCCGAGTTCTTGACCCTGGCCATTATTCCTTTACAATCGGTCGTCAGGGTTGGGATTGATGCGCAGGGAAGATGATGAAGAAGGAAGATGCGACTGAGAAGAGTCTTGGTTTTTTTTCTTTCTTTCTTTCTTTCTTTCTGTTTTTCTCTTTCTTTTTTTTTTTTAAAAAAAAAAAAAATTAACAACAATTATTGTGAATTTAAAAAAAAAATTATTATAGTCCAATGTATTATCCGATGCATAAATTAATCCGATACAATATCAAACGCCCGACTAATTTAGTCAGTACTATCCAACGACTAGTTATCCTATTCGACTGAAATAGTCAGTACAGTCCGAGCTGCCAAACGAGGCCTGTGTGTATATATACATGGGTATGTTTCCTTTTTCTTTTTGATTCCAAATTATTTGGTATGCTAATCCAAAACCAAAAGCACAAAACCAAAACCAAAACCGATGATGAAAACCAGAATCGAACCCTTATATACATATTATATTATTATATAAAGTCATAACTTTGATCAAATGACAAATTTAACACATAATCAGATGATTAGTTTTTGGCCAACTTGGCAGAATCCCTTTTATTTGTTTATTTTATTTCTCAATATTGGCACCACTTGAAGTTGAAGACAACTTGTTGAACTATTATATATATTTCGAATTGTCCTTTCAATATTATTCCTATTTGTTAAATACTAGTGAATTGAAATTATTCGGCTTTATCCATAAGACAAGGAGGGACTCCATAAATAGACTAGTAGTTGCCACCATATGATATGATCCGACTCATGTTAATTTGGGAAAGGGTCTAAAGTAACTGTTGTTTGTTCGATTTTTGTTTTTTAATTTTATTTTATTTTAACAAACTATATTATTTACACTAAGGGTGAGAGAGTGGACTTAATGTCACAAAAGGTTAACAATAATATGGTTCAAATTCATCTTTGCCAAGAATAAAATCTAAGACCTCTTATTTACAAGTGAAGAGAAATATCCCTAGGCAATACTAAGTGGCATTAGATTTTAACTCTTACCAACTTAATAAAACCAATAAAATAAAGGGAACTTCAACAAAAAAAAACTCTCAGTACTGTTCACTTCAACGAAAAATCACATTTTTACTCTAAAAAGTCAATCATGGTACTATTCACTTTACCCTTTATTTTGTCCTTATCGTTAAAACTCAAAGTTTCCAAGCCATTTTCATTAGTTTTCCTTTTATTTTAAGGAAAACTAATGAAAATAGCTTCAAATCTTTACATTTTAATAAAAAAACCACCCACTAACTTTATTTAATAATAAGGACAAAAGACTAATAAATAAACAGTATGTCGGTAACTTTTAAACCATAACCCAGAAACTGCTTTTCTCTTCCAACCCTTATTATGGGTTAAAATTTTAGCTCGAGGTTATTAAATAATGATTTTAGCCTAATTTTTTTTGTCGGTAACTTTTTTGAAAATAAAATTTATGTAGATTATCCTAATTTATTTTTATGAACATTTTCATCTAAAAATATTTAAATTTCGATAAGTAATTAAAAATCATACAAACACATAGGTATGTATTGTTGGAAATTTTGAAGTGTTTGAGTGAAAATTTCATTCATTATCCCACATTGACCATTCCCAAAAGGCTTCAACACTTTATAAGGTTTTGTCCCTTATAGAAAATGATTGGAGTGATGGACTTAGAGAATAAAATTGGGCTCACCTTTGGGGTTGGGCTTTGAGGTGTGCTAATTAATTGGTAATTAATATATAATTAAAATATAATTAATTATTTTTCGGATTTAATTAATTATTTTTTAATTAAATTCGAATTAATTATTTAATTATTTAATTTTTGTGAATAGAGTCATCTTTTCAGATGAAGTCTGAAGTCTGTGAAAAAACGCAGAAAAACAGAGCACCCCTTTGAAGAGATGTCTCCCAAAATTCATACCCCATTTTCATACCTGTTGCGAACAGGTATAATCTCACTATATATACATCCATCTGCATGGCATTTAGAACACAGAATCTACAAACCTTCCTCTACATTCCTAAACATCATTACTGAGAGAACCACAAAGAAATTCGCCAGAAGTTAAGTTTTCCGGTGCTGGAATTCTAACTTGATCGTTGAATTTTGGAGAAGTAGACGTCCGTAGAACTACAAGCACTGAGTAGCGAAATTTCTGTTTCAAGGACATTGCGGTACGCAAGCCTCGATCTTCAATATTTCTGTTTAATATTGTTCATTGTTCATACACTATTTGCATTTATTATTTGTTAACATATATAAGTTTATCACAGATTGTTGACATCTATCCAACATGTATGAAGTTTTAAGTGAAATTTGGTTTAAATAATTTTCTTAAATTATTTCAGACATTAGATTTAATTTTGGGCTATCAAACCAATTTTTTTTTTTTTACCATTAGATTTGATCTCAATTGATCACAGCTGTTAGATTATAAGTAAAAAACAAAAAAATGTTTGAAATATGACAGTTTGGTGAGTTCAGAATAATTTAAGCCAAACTGAAATCCTGGAGGGAATCTAACCTAAAGATATATTTTTTCCCAATGGCTTACTTTAGCCCAATGGTTGGAGATGGTTTTTTTTGGGAGGGGGGTTGGAGATGGTCTTATGGGAAGCCTTAGTAGACCGTTGTGATCCCAAAAGCTAATTTTCTTGCCTTAAGTAAGAAACAATTGGCACAATCTCTGCTTCCAGGATTTTAGATATCGATGAGTATGTCTCCAAAGTCTGCAGAATCTGGTCCCTTATGAAGTTCTATTGTCAAAACTCACAAATTTTGACCTGCTGGGAGGACCTATTCCACCTTGAACGACTTTAACATTGTATTACAGCAGCAGTACAAGGAGTGGAGCTATCAAAGCTTCTCGGACCTCAAAACAGTTATCTTTCTAGTTGAGAAGGACAATAACTTGCTAGTGCTAAACCATAATTCTCGACTCACTGGTTCTAATGTTGTTTCATTCCCAGAAGTCAATGTGAATGGTCCAAGGGAGGAAAAATGAACTGTGTCAATGAGAAGGGTCAATCATCTCAAGGTTTAAAGAAAAACAAGGGGAAAGGCAAGCAAGGTTCGAACTAAGGTCCCAACCTCGCAACAAGTCTAAGAACAACAATGATAAGGCCAATCATCTTGAACCAAAGAATAAGCCAAATCTTTGCTTCCGCTGTGGTTGAACTGATCATTAGGCACCTATCGTGCATTTGTCGATGTTGTTGATTACAATCATAACCGTTATCAGAGAGAAGCCAACCTCGTCGAGCATGACACCATGGAAACTGAAGCTGTCAAGAATGACACGCCTTTAGTTGTTTCGGATTTCATGGAGCAAAACAACTACTAATGAATAGGGGTGGTTCGGTATGGGATCCCATACCGAAACCCTTGTCCCGATTCCCAAACCGAAATTTTCTGGAATCCCAATTTCAATACCGATCCCAAACCAAATTTTTCGGGAATCCCAATTTTCGGGAATCCCGAAATAGTTTCGGGATTTCGGGACAAATCGGGAATCCCGAAACGGTTTTGGGCTTTTGGGCTTTTGGACTAAAATAAGAGGATCCAATTCAAGTGCAAGAACATTAACATATTCAATATGTGCTAAGTAAGAGGAAACAATTAAACAGAATTAAAGAGAATTCGTATTTATTCATAAAGAGGAAACACAATTAAAGAGTCATATCAATTTATAAAGAGAATTCATATTTATTCATATCTAACTAATGTTCATACGACATAAACAACACAAACATCTGAATGCAAAATGAAGATATAGTACTAACCTTGAAAAGCCTCAATTCAAACCGATCTCCTTAAGCTTCAATTCAAGCAGGTAATGGAGTGGCAAATATATATAAAGAATTATACTATATCTATATGTGGCTCGTCTAGAAATAGCCTGCAAAAGTATAAAAAAAAAAAAACATGAACTGACATAACATATCTATACGTGGCTCGTCTAGAAATAGCTTGCTTAAACTTTTATCTGTTCCCGCTTAAAAATGCATTCAACCAATCGTCTTAACTAAATTCAAAAAGGGCGATAAACAATGCATTTTACCCTTCAAGTTCTTGATGGTAAGCTTAAACGAGAATATATACAAGGAATATATGGACGGAATAGATTAATTTGAAACAATCCAACGGTTCAAATTAATTTTAATTATAATTAAAAATAATAATATATATATATATAATAATTAAAAATATATATTTTCTGTTCGGTATGGGAATACCGAAATATTGGAAAGGCAATGCCGATTCCCATACCGAAATTTCGGTATTTTTTCGGTTTGGGAATACCGAAATTTTGGGAAAATCAGTTTGGTGTTGCAGTCATATTGGAATAGGAATGTGATTGTGTAAATCCTAGTAAATATGGGAATGTATCTTATATTCCTATTAGGAGTAGATTACCTATTAAATGTTGTAATCCTAAAGGGTAAGTAATTAACCTTCCCTACTACTATAAATAAAGGCACAATGGGGTGAGATAACACACACCCACAATTACACATCTCTCTCTTCTCTCTCAATCTTGCCGCACCCTCTCTCTCTTTTGGCCTCCATAATTGTTTCAGTAAATTATGCCTACAACACGTTATCAGCACGCTCTTGAAGCTGCTCTAAAGAGAGTTTATTCTTCAATCAGGGGAGTATTACGTTTTAATCATTCTTTTTATGATTAATTTATTATTATTTTAAATTGATCTACATGCTATTGATTCAATTTAATTTTTCTATGTTGAACGTGATACAACGCATTGGAGATGCTATTCCGGCTTTCTGCAAAGGAACTTCTACAAATTCAAAGGCTTTTGTTGTTTTCTGCTACTCAGGTACGCTTAAAATAAAGTAAGATATTTGAAACGACCCATGAAGCCTGAAAACATTCCTCATGATGCATGAACCCCCTATGTTTACATTTTCCTTCCGATATATATATTCACAAATTCATATATATATTTGTTTCATGCATCGCACAATTAAATTGTTATGTGGAATTTGTGAGTCAAAGTATAAAAATAAATTAGAAGCAAGTTAGGGTTTTCGTAAAACCCTAAGGGAATTGAAAAACAAAGGGGAAACAAAGGGACTGGATTTGGTGCACTGCACCATCCGTATGCGCCACTAGGCAAGATCACCGAAGGCTGGGCCTGCAGCCCCAAGCCTCTGCACGTTGACCCGGGCCCGCAACCTGTTTTTGGCAAATCTGCCAGCAAGCCTAGCTCGCTGGGCCTCTGCCCGTACCTTCTCGCCAGCCCATGTGGCTAGGCCGCATCCGTCTGCCAGCCTTCGGCTGGGCACATGCACACACGCAACACGCCAGCCTTCGGGCTGGGCTTTTTGCGCCACAAACCCAAGGCTAGCCCTCTGTTTTGGGCTCCCCCGTGCAAACCCTCGGTCCAATTTGACCCAACCCAGCTTCGGCTAGGAGAAATCCTTTCCCCCGTGGCCTGCAGCCATGTCTTCCAGGCCTTCTTAGGCCCTGCCGTGATCACTCAAGGCACCCCGTGCCTACCCACACTCACGGCACAAAGCCCATATTATTTTGGGGCTCCAATTTCGATCCAATAATATTATGCTAATATTATTTTGCTTCTACAATCGACCCTGTATGGCCCGATTTATTGAATTAATTAAAAGTGACCTGCAGTCCATTAATTTGATAATGAATCCAAAATTCCTGACCTGAAGATCACTTTTGGACATTAACGATTCAATAATTTCTCTTTATACTTTGAACCGTCACATACTTTCGTAGTAACGAAGCTCTCACACTTGAGTTCCCGAAGACAACTCAAATCCACTACACTAAGTTAGTATATTGCATTCTGTGTTTCTTGCAGGAACCTCTATTTTATGAACTAAATGTTCATAAACTAAATCGAACCTGTAGTTTCGAATTTAGTGCCTTTGAAACCCGAAGTTTTCATAAAACAATACACCCATGAAAACCCGACGATTTTCATGAAAACCATGTCTTAGACATCGAATGTTGATGCCTATGGATGTTTCATTCCCATAGCACCCATCACAATCTTGTTCCCTCCAATTCAGTGGATTGTTGAACTGTCACAAGTTCGATTTTCCTGATTTGGATGTTTCCCGTAGAAACCACTTAATGTGGGGTACAAGACGTTAATCTCCCATTGACTATCAAGAAGCTGAGAAACCATTGAAGCCAACAATGGCATGGAAGAGCTGAATAAGCCTCCGCCATGATCTTCACTCAAAGACTTATGCCCGAAGCATTACAAATGGAAAGACCTCCCGATCGAGGATTCCATGGCTCTTTGGCTCGCTCCTACGGACTGTCTAATCATGAAAGACATTGCCTGAAGCACACCATGATTACATCCATGAATGAGTACAATTCTGAAGTTTATAAATTCGATTGAATTTTGACTGGAGAATACTTTTCTCGTCCTTCCATGTCTCTAACTCGCTCTTGAAGCAGCAGTGTAGAAAGCGGAAGTTTACCAAATTCTCGGATCTGATTACTACCATAAACGAGAGAAAGGTATGGACCCAGTTCGACTGGAGTCTACCATATAGCTCAACCCAGTTCGGTCAAAGCCTACTGAACCCAAGTTTGGGTCTGTCCATCTCATAATCCAATTTTGAGTTTGTTTTTACAAACATATGGTAGGATCAGGGCCTGCCAAGGTGTGGCATCATGCCCGAAGCATGATCCTTGGTACCTAAGACCTAAAAACTTCAAGAATAAGGGATAGTATTCCCAACCTTAACCCTGTAGAATCTATTTCCGTCCCGATGGAATAGATTATTGGTTATGCACCTGTTCGTGCCCCTACCAATATTGTTAAGGAGTACCATTCTAGTAGTCAATATGTGAGACTAATTTTGCTCCACCAAACATTGTTGGAAGTACAAAATTTTGACATGGATGGCCTTTTGGCCGAATCCACCTAGTAACTTTGCTTACTTTGTGAACATCTTTCTATGTTCTTGGATTCAAGTTTGGTGTATGTTTTACTTATGGATAATCTTATTGATATTGTCCTCGAATATGAGTTAATTGAATCATGTTTCTTAGTACATGTGACCGATTCAATTAAACACGTGATTAGGTTGGAATGTGGGAAAGTTAGTTGTCTGGATGAATGCGTACTACGCACACTAACTTTACACCTAAATCACATCTCTAACAACGACTTCAGGTCTATCCAACCTGATTAAGAGCAATGGCACGCTCCTCGTTGTATGAATGGTACTGAATCACCATTTAAGGGACCTTAAATTCTCCCTGACGTTGAGTTTTTAAGGATATTCGAGTTGACAATGATCATAAATGAAACCACTGAAGAAAATAGAGTGAAATATCTTTGCACCACCACCAAAAATGAGCCTGAAGCTTTGATTTGGGGCCAATGGGTTGTCCCCCAACTGGGGCACACGCCATATGTGGCCGGCCTAGGGCTAGGTGATTGAGCAGTTTACTTGCTTTGGCACGACCTTTTGGGACACTTAGGTCGACCAACGATGCTACGATGCATCTCCTTACCCGAAGTAAGGATATTGTGCCTACAAGCACACTTTGCCAAGCATGCTCATTAGGGAAATTCGATTTTATAAATCATCCCTTGCAAAGATACGACTCGACTCTCTTTTCACAGTGGATTCAAGGGAATATACGTGGACTAATCCAACCAAAATGCGGACCATATAAAGACTTATGGTTTTGGTTGATGAATCGACAAACTGGTCACATGTTTGTCCACACACATTATTGCTAAACCCTCTGGCCGATTAAGGGCTCACCACCCTACTTATCCCTTAAGGTCCGGGAGACTGGATAATGTCGGAGAGTTTACATCGACAGTTTTCGATAAAGTATTGCATGTCGTTTTGGGTTTATAATTGAACATCGAATTCCCATGTTCACCCCAAATAGCCTCGCCTAAGTGATCATAAAGCGCAATTTAAATGATCGCCCGAATTTTGGTAAACGTACCAAGTTTTCGGTTTCTGCCTAGGGCTATGCAATCCTTGTACGCAGTGATGAATTGGTCCGCCTTGAGGCCCATTGCCACCCAACCTATATGACGTTACAGTTGGTTACTGGGTACGAACCTGACGATTTTCGTATTTACGCATTTGGGTGTGCATTCCATGTGCCAAGTTGCGCCGCTGCAACGTACCACCATGGGTCCTCAAAGAAGGATGTGTATCTTTTGTCGATCATGATTCTCCTTCACACTAGCTCTTTTCGAGCCCTTGCACGCAATCTCTTTACCGCTCATTTGCGGGTTGTCACTTTAATGAGACAGTCTTCCCGCCGTTAGGGGGAGATAAGAACGTCAACGTTCCTGTAGAACGACGCGAATTTACGTGGACGTTGCCCACTATGTCTCATCTCGATCCCCATACCGCACAAGTGTGATAAGCAAGTGCGATGAATTCTAGATTTCAGAATGTTGCTCCAGACGCATTCCTCTGATCTAGCTAAAGTGACGAGATCATATACCAGCTGCAAACATGCCTGCAAGGATAGACGTACTTAACGGACGTCGAGTCAACATCCCTGGAGGGTGTGCCGCCCCTGTTGGACGGTTTGGACGCTCCTGTTGGACGGTCCGGTACACCGGCGGATAACCAATCAATCTGTCTTGGCCTGGAGCACGACAGATCATTCGGTTCGTAGGATTCACTTCCCTGGAAGAGGAAGACAAGGCACAACATTGAATCTAAACTCGATCGCTGTCTCAAATCATTTCCATCTCATGAGATTAATCCGGATTACTCCCAAGACATGAAGTTCTTGGTCCAGTATACTAGTTTGGGTGAGCTAAATGGAATTGAAATGAGATTATCATCGATGATGTTTTCACTTATATGGTAGCTACCGACATAAATGAAAAGCGACGATATCGAACCGTGTTCCGTTGATTAAGTGACAACGTAGAATTGATTGGACAACGGAAACTACAATCTAGGTCAAATTCCTTACCAAAGTGTGTATTAGACCCGTAGTTCCTACACTGCCCAAGGTAACCTTATTGTGTTACGAGTGGGAAAGGAAGCGTTATGAGATGAATGAAATAGTGCGATATGATGCACGCCTTACGGCACAAGGTTTCTCTCAAACGTCCTGTGATTGATAGCAGCATTACGAAATGTGGTTAGTATTTCTCCATGGGGATATAGATACGGAGATTGACATGTAAGTTCCCGAAGAATTACATGGACTGACTCAAATAGTTCCAAAACCACGGAACACCCTCTTAACTCGTTTTGAGGCGTTCACTTATGGATTGAAAAATCCGACGGATGTGGTATACCCGTCTACGTGATAATTTGATCAGTCAGGGATATGAATGAATGCCTTTGCGTGTTAAACTATGAAGTCTTATTCCAAATTGCTAAGAGTTACAGTTTATGTCGTTAACACGAATCTCACTAAGACTCTGGAAGAGCATGAGAAAACTGCCTCGCACCTGAAGATGGAATTAGAGATGAAGGATCTTAGGAAAACTCGTTTATGCCTTGACCTGAAGTTGAAGCATCGTTCTGACGGTATTTTGGTCTACCAGTCGAACTACACCCCGAATGTGTTACCTTTGAGTATACCTTTGATCGTCCATACGTTATATGCAAATGAGACTCTTGAAGAGGCTATGGGATCCGAAATTCCATATCTAAGTTCAACTTTGCGCTTCGTTGTACTTAGCTCATTGCATTTAGACAGGACATCTCCTTCGCTGTTGATCTTGGTAAAGATGCAGCACCGCGCCTACACGCAACCACTGAATTGGTATTAAAGACGTTCCCTGAAGGTACTACAAATTTGGGCAAATCAAATCCCAACGCATCTCGAGCGGATCCAACCCCCCTGATCCTCGAAATGATGCTTGCCTTGTTGTTATGCTGACGCTGGTTACTTATCAAACCCGCACAAGGCAAAATCCCCGAATGGTTATGTCTTTACCATTAGGGATATCGCAATATCTTGGAGGTCCACGATATGACCTTAGTTGCGAAATCTTCGAATCGTTCCAAGACTCACCTCACTTCACTACGCCACACGTGAGACATGGTTAGGAGTTCTTGTTGAGCATATTCGAAGTACTTGCTGTGTTTTCATCCATCGTTGAGTCCCAACGACGATCCATGAAGACTATGCCATATGTATCAACCCGACCAAGCCATGATACATCAACGAAGCCAACGCCAAGACATATTGCGTCTACATCTACATCAGCAAAGCATCAGGAGATTTGAAGTCATGCAAGCCGATCCCAGACAACCTTGCCGACCTCTACACGACGTCACTGCCGAAGTCAACCTTCCAGAAGTTTGTTCAAGGAATCGGTATGCGCAAATTATCTAAATTGAATCGCTTGTAGTTCTCTTATTTAGAAGTTATGTCTAACTCAGGGGGAGTATCCAGAAGCATACTCACATGATCTTAATGTACTCTTTTTCCTACGATTAGGAGCATTTTTCCCACTGGGTTTTTGCTACCTAACGAGGTTTTAATGAGGCACCCATCCTGGGATGATCATACTCCGTTGAGTTCAGTACACTCGTCTAGTTTGACGTTTGTGTTAAGACACTATGCATATTTTCTTACTTTTCCCTTAGTCTATGGGTTTTCCCCATATCTTGGGTTTTACCATAGCGAGGTTTTTGTGAGTTTTTACACATGCATACTTCAAAGTAAATTTGAGACTCGCGATCACCCGTTGTGCCGACGACTTCATCAACTGTACCTGCTTTATCACTGAAGACCTGATGCGCCATTTACTTGAGTATTTACACACTCAAGGGGGAGTGTTGCAGTCATATTGGAATAGGAATGTGATTGTGTAAATCCTAGTAAATATGGGAATGTATCTTATATTCCTATTAGGAGTAGATTACCTATTAAATGTTGTAATCCTAAAGGGTAAGTAATTAACCTTCCCTACTACTATAAATAAAGGCACAATGGGGTGAGATAACACACACCCACAATTACACATCTCTCTCTTCTCTCTCAATCTTGCCGCACCCTCTCTCTCTTTTGGCCTCCATAATTGTTTCAGTAAATTATGCCTACAACATTTGGGACATTTTTGGTTTGGGATCGGTATTTTTTTGGTTTGGTTTGGGAATTTTGGGAATTTTTTCCACCCCTACTAATGAATGTGATTGGCCTATCACCAACTTAGAATTTTCCTTAATGTTTTCAGATAATTTCTATTTTTATTTTGGATTATTGGTCATTTGGAACAATTATTGGTTTGTTAAGCCCCTTAGAATGCGTTTATTGCACTGGATTAATTCGGACTGGACTAGCTTAAAGGACTAAGTTGGACTAGCTTAGATTAGACTAAATTGGACCGACTTAATGAAATATTTGGTGTAGTATCGGATTAAGAAAAAGGATTGTAAAGTTATTAAAATTTAACTATTTTTTTCTTTTTCTGGAACTTTCTGTCCTTCTCAAAAGAGCTATTTCTCTCTTCCCTCTCCCTCAATGCCCGTCCCTCTCCAAAAAATTCCACAGCTTTTTCCCATATCACAAAATCAAAATCAAAATCAAAATCGCCATTAAAAATTGAAATCTTCGAATAGTTTCTGTGGAGCAGGGAAGGAAGGCTGCAAATCGGACTTGGTCTATATTATCGCAAATCGGATTTGTTCGCGAACGAAGGCTTTTGGTGGAATCAGGCATTGGAAGTGCACCGGACGACGTCGTCCTGTCCATTGCTCAACCTCCTGCTGCTGCACTGCTCCTCGTTGGGGGACTCCCTGTATCGCTTTTGAACCGACTCGATTTACGGTGTATATGGGAGGTCTGACCCAATCTTGCAAACTTGGATACTCTTTTGAGATAGGAGAAACAGAGGGCGAGAGACAGAGAGAGTGGGAGGGCAATCTTCATTAGGAGACTCAGGTGTGTGGCGTAGCGAAGCAGAGAGACGGGATTAACAATCCTCTCTGTTTCGGGAGGACTTGCTAAGCCCAGCTAGCGAAGGTTTTAGCAAGTCCGACTTAGTCCCACTAAAGTTCCATACTTGCACCAAACATGGACTAATAATCCCAGCTAAGTAGTCTAATCCAATGAAACATAAGGAATTCAAACAAACATGCCCTTATGGTTATTGTTTTGTTTCTTTTGAAATTTTTGTTCTTGAATAATTTATGTTAATAAAGTTTACTTTGGAAAACTTGTTATGTGACTTTATTTAAATTCGTAGGAGCATGGCAAAAGCCAACAATGGTACTTTTTATTTTATGTTAAAAAGCTATAACAATATATTTGATAAGCCGCTACTTAGTACTACGGTCTAGTGGTATTTCTCTTGACTTGTACGTGAGAGGTTTTAGGTTCGATTCTCTCTAAAGGCGAATTTGAACCATATTATTGCTAGCCTATTGTGAGGCGTAGTCCACTCCCTCACCCCTTGAGTGTAGATAAATATCGTTTATTTAAGAAGAAAAAAAACATATTGATAAGCCAATATAATGTTCTAATTCTTAAGTTTGGACTAATCAATCAATTTCTTGTTCTTAGTCTCATTCCTCATCAGCGTTAAAGATAATATTAAATTTACAAAAATGATTATATTAAATTAACTAGCTTATTAAATTTAAGGGTAAATCTCAGTTTACTACTCTTAAATTTTGTGGTTTTCAACATTTAGTACATGAAATTTTTTTTCGTCCCAGAGTCATATCTAAAGTGTTAATTTTGGGAGAGTCTCATACATCCGTTAGTCTGACTGTTACGTCTTCCGTTAACTGATGACATGGTGCCCATGTGGACAATGATTGGGCGCCACGTGTCATTAAAAAAAAAAAAACCAGAACCCCTTTTCTTCTTCCCCACCCAACACCCATTTCAAGCAAAAACAATGGACCCAGATTCACAGTCTCTTTCTCCTTCCCTTCTTTAGGTACCCTATGAGATTTCTCTCTCCAATCTCATTGTACCTTCACACCCAAAAGGAAAAAAAAAACTTCAGAAAATCTAACAGAAATGGTGCTCACAAGCAGCCGCGCTCTAATTCCCACCAAATCCGGCTTTGTTCAAGGTTAGTGTCTCTTACCATCTTTCAGAACTCACCAACCCTCTTTGCCCATCAAGTCCATCCGGCCAATCGTCGTCGTCCACGCCGCCGAGCCATTGTTTTTGCTTGAAATTTCAGTAATTTGTGTGTAATTGTGGGAATTGAAATGGATTGTGAAACTGGGTGTGGTTGTTTACATAGGTGGAAAGAATGGCAGGTTAGTTTGTGAAACCCGAATCGAATTCTTTTGGGGTTTTGGGGGAAGATAAGAGGCTGAGTTTTTGGGGAAGGAGAAAAAGGCTTGGTGGTAGGGGTGGACAAAAAACTACCTCAACTATTGGGTCATTAACAGTTTCATACCTCGTCTTTAAAAAGTTTCAATGTTATACTTTATCTTCGAATTTGTTGCAATGTCATACCTTCCGTCAGTTGTCTATCAATTATTCTGTTAAATGCTGACGTGGCATACTTTATATTAAAAAATTATTAAAAACTTAAAAAAATATTAATTAAATATTAAAAAATTTAATATATTTTTTTCTCTGTTTCTTCTTCTCTCTCCTTCTTCTTCTTCTTCTCTTCTTCTTCTTCTTCTTCTTCTTCTTTTCTTCATCTTCTTCTTCTTCTTCTTCTTCTTCTGGGAAGGTTGGGGGTGGGGGGGGGGGGGGGGGGGTAAAACTTTTTTTTTCCCCCCTTCTCTCTTCTTCTTCTTCTTCTTCTCGGCAAAACTTTTTTTTTCTTTCTTTCTTCTCTCCTCCTTCTTCTTCTCGGCAAAACTTCTTTTTTTTCTTTCTTTTTTTCTTTCTTTCTTCTCTCTCCTTCTTCTTCTTCTTCTTCTTCTTCTTCTTCTTCTTCTTCTTCTTCTTCTTCTTCTCGGCAGGTTTGGGGGGAGGGCCGAAACTGTTTTTTTTTTTTTCTTCTCTCTCCTCCTCCTTCTTCTTCCTCCTCCTCCTCCTTCTTCTTTCTAGGTTGGGGGGAACGAAACTGGGTTTGTTTTTTGGGATGGGTTTTGGAAGGGGGTGTGGGGGTGGTCTTCTTCGGTTTTTTTTTCCTCCTTCTCCTTCCTCCTCCTTCTTCTTTCTGGGTTGCAGGGGGTTAGGATGGGGGGGGGGGGGGGGGGACGGACGAAGAAGAAGAAGAAGAAGAAGAAGAAGCAAGAGGAGGAGAGAGAAGAAGAGAAAAAAAAAGAGATTTTTATTAATTTTTTTAATATTTAATTCATATTTTTTTAAGTTTTTAATAATTTTTTAATATAAAATATGCCACGTCAGCATTTAACAGAATAATTGACAGACAACTGACGGAAGGTATGACATTTCAACAAATTCGAAGATAAGGTATAACATTGAAACTTTTTCAAGACGAGGTATGAAACTGTTAATGACCCAATAGTAGAGGTAGTTTTTTGTAATTTACCCTAATTATTTTGATCATAACGTACATTTTTTTTTAAATTTTTTGTTTATATTTAAAAACTTATTTGATAAGTACTTTTCATTTTATGTCACAAAGCTTTAACAATATATTGATAAGCCAGTTTAATGTTCTAATTCTTAAGTTCGGACAAATCAATCAATTTCTTGTTCTCAGTATATCAGTGTCAAAGATTATAGTAAATTGACAAAAAGAATATATTAAATTAATTAACTTGTTAAATTCAATCTATAAACATCGTAGAGCCTTTAGTGAACATAATCATGAACGAAGATAAAGAATTGCGTACTTGTGCGCAACATAATCAACAAAGGTATCAATTTCAGCAAAATAGACTCAGGAGGAGCCGATAACAAACCAAAATAAACTTAAAAGACTCATAAATAACCTCAAGCACTAACTGACGGAGATATTAAGACGAAAAATTGATATGCAACAATCCGCGAGAAGATGAAGAAAAAGGCTTGAAATTTAGGAGATAGGTTGTCACCGGTCCAAAGTCGAAGCAAGGTCCTATGGAGTTCGTAGATTTAGAATTCGGTTAGTGTGACGTCTAGATTTTGTGCTTGGCTTTCTTTGTCAAAAATTGTAAATGGTACCACACATGTTGTAGTTAGATTTATGGTACAATGTCATTATGGGATCATACTGCTGGAAATAATTTCTCAAGGGTTTATCTTCTCACCTCAAAGGTTTGTTCATGCATATGCATTTCATGCTTATATTTCCAGTTCATTTTGTCTAGTGGTTTTGTCTTGTCAAAATTTCTCGCTGCTTTCCAAATTGCTGGGCACACACTTTAAGACAACTCACATGGGTCAACTACCACTTTTTCCTGACAGTGAATTTTTCATCCTAGACCTTTCCTGATTGATTTTGCACTTAAAACGTGTCCTTTGGTTCTTTTTGTCTAAAACATTCAAGCCTTCCACAAAAATGTGGCTCTAGAGTTCATTTTGGAGCATAGAGAAGGTTTATAATTTAGAAAGTCTTTGTTTTTCCTCTCTATCTTAGATCTTTCTAGGAGCATCAAGGATTTTTTGGGTAATATTTTCATTGAATATTTATTAAACTATCCATGAAAATGGTTGCTTAAATCTTATTAATTAAAAGCTTATTATTTTTAGCTAGGAAATTTATATTTTTCTCAAGATTTATAACTTTGAGCTATCTTTTGTGTGCTTCATTAAAACCCTAGCCGCAAAACCATCTTTATGCATTAAACACCTAATCATTGCATAATAGGGTTGCATTGTCTTCATAGTTTTACATTAAATTCGTGATCAAGTTCTTCAAGTTTTAAATTTGTTTATTGACCCCTTTTTGGATTCTCTTTAGTTTCTTCTTTCAACAGTTTGACTGGAGAAACTGACTGGCCATTGATCGAGACTTGCATATCATCATCTACCTGGGTTAATTTGGTTTCGATGCCACAAGGTGAAGAGTTCAAGAGGAGTTGTCATCTCGTGAAAACCGAAGGGATCCTCATCTCGTGCGAAGTAAGGTTGGACAAAGGTAAAACTGCTTCGTAGACTAGGTCTAGGAATTGAGCTTTGCATGGTACTTTGTAAGAACCTTATTTGCACTAGTGGATTGGACTCAATGGAGAGGCCCCAGTTTTTTAACCCAAAGATGGGTTTTTTTTCGGTCAAAACTTGTTGTGTTCGCTTCTTTATAACTTGCCCGCATATCTCGTATTTTATATCACAAGCTTCAATTGTTGTTTGATAACTGAACTGTTGTGTGATAATGTATTTGCTTGTGATTTTGTATTGTGAGAGATATCTGGGTAAATTTCAGATGAACTTACTTGACTAGTCAAAATGTTGATATGTATTTGACCTGAACTGTTGTGTGATAATGTATTTGCTTCGTAGACTAGGTCTAGGAATTGTTGTTTGATAACTGAATTGTTGTGTGATAATGTATTTGCTTGTGATTTTGTATTGTGAGAGATATCTGGGTAAATTTTGACCCGTCAGATTAACTTACTACTAGTCAAAATTTACCCAGATATCTGCTTCGTGCACAAGTAAGTTCATTTTATAGGAGTTGTGCTTCTCGTAACTGGGGAACTCATATCTAGTTGACTAGTTCTCTAACGAGTCAACCTTTCAGAGTTTAATTTCTTTGTGTTCTCTGTTACTTACAGTTGTCCACATATCTTATTTATTGCATATGTTACATCATCATATGGATTGTTATTTGATATGTGTTTAGGACTAAGTTTACACTGCATATTATGAGTAATGAATTGAATTGTTATTGACTCGAATAACTTGTAGGAAACTAAGTTTGATTGATAGATTTGTGATTGGTTAACTAATGAATCTGGACTTAGTTGACTGGTGAGTTTAACTAGTCAATCCAGCATACTTTAATTCGCAGTTGCTTTGTCATTGTTCTTAATGAACAGATGTGTAAATGTGTTCAAATTTGTAATTTGTTGTTGTGAGACAAATCTGAGCAGTCTAACTAGTTAGATTTACTAGTCAATTAAATTTAGTTCTTGCAACTGTATCTTATGTTACTAATAAACTTGTAACTAATTGACTAGCTCATTTGACTAGTCTACTTCTTAAAGTTAAATTTTTAATTACAAGATATATTACCTGGTACCAATTTTAGTAAGGGATGCATTATTTTTTTTTGTTTTGGTAAAGTAAGAGATGCATTATTAGTCTTATTAGTTGAATGACAAACTACAAATTGTCCGTTTCTTTTTTCTTTCTGGCGTCCAAAGTATTTGGTACGCTATTTCAAAACCAAAACCAAAGCCGATGATCAAAACCAGAATTAGACCTAAACCAAAGCTATGCATATTTTATTATTGTTTAAAGTCACACGTTGATCAATTATTAATCTCATTAGTTGAATCGAATGACTAACCACAAATTGTACGTTTCTTTTTTCTTTTTGGCGTCCAAATTATTTAGTATTCTAATCCAAAACCAAAACTAAAACCAAAGCCGATAATCAAAACCAGAATCAGACCAAAACCAAAGCTATACATATTTTACTATTATTTAAAGTGACAACGTTGATCAAATGACAAATTTAACACGTAATCACATGATTAGTTTTTGCCCAACTCGGCATAATCCCTTTTATTTGTTTATTTTATTTCTTCATATTGGCACCACTTGAAGACAACTTGCATGCCCAGTTGAACTATTGTATATTTCGAATTGTCCTCTTTCAATATTTATACAATAGTGAAATGAAAGCCACCATATGATCGGAGTCATGTTAATTTGGGAAGGTTCTCTCTAAAGTAACTAGTTTTTTAATTAGATTTTAGGTCTTACCAACTTAAGATAACCAATAATATGAGACCACCTATGTTTATACAAAAAATATTATTTAACTTCTTTTGTTCAATAGATGTTTTATTCACACATCCGAAGATAGTATCAAACTTAAGTGGCTATTATTAAGAGCAAAACTAAATTTATAAACACGGAACTTAGTCACTTGTTGTTACGGTCTAGTCGTATTATTTTTCACGTGTAAGTAAGAGATCTTAAGTTTGAATCTCGTGGATTGCAAATCCGAAATCTATTTATTCTTTCCACCTTTTAGAGTAACTATATCATTGTATTAGAATAAAATTAAGGACCTGTTTGGAGTTGCTTTTATAATGGCTTAAAGTGGCTTTTGATAAAAATGTTTTCGGAACAATCCTTAGTAAAAAAAAAAAAAATGCAAGTGAATCATCCAAAAGCACTTAAAATGCTTCTTGCAAATGAATCCTAATATTTTCTCTAAAAGTTTTTTCAATTATTTTAAAAACACTTATAAATGAACTCTAAATTAAAACGGTGCCTGAAATATCATCACATAAGTGACACAAAACACTGTCAATTCTATCTTATACAACGCCTTCTAAAGACAAAGAAAACACCAAGCTATAGGTTTTACACTAACAGTGGCTCTTAGTAAAAGAAAAACGCATGAAAAAAACTTTGCTTCTTTCTTTTTTGTAAAATGAAAATAGGAACCATTAACTTTAACGAAATAAGAATCCATTTAAGTGAGGGCATATCCGTCTTGCCACTGACTAATATTCAGTAGGTGGGCACAGATTGGACAAATATACTTCACATATTATGTTGTATGTATAGATATGGGGAACCTCGTCCACGTATGCTACTTTATTTTAAGGCAAGTGCATCCAAGTTTGTAACAACCATGACCAATATTAGCTCATCTTCTTGCGAATGCAACTCCCATGCCACCCGATTTTCCTGCAACTGCAAGTTAAGTTGTCATCCCTCGAATACCATGCATATACAGGGAAACCTAGTTAAAAGATACACCTTACTAGGACACAAATTAGACATACTGTTCATTTGCCTTTTCATTTATATATGTCACTATTTAATTCTTTCGGTGCGTTATCATTATTTTAATCGGTATGTTGGTTTATATAAAATACCGAACAATATAGGATGATTTCTAATCTCAGATGTCTTAAATTTAAATATAATACGATGTTTAACTTACGGATAATTAGTACATGCATCTTGCATTTTTTTTATGGCCTCGACGGATAAGAGAGGAATATACATGATGGCGATGTTTTTTTGTTATCAGAAAAAGGATAGACATAGAGTTTACGCATGCGTCCCTGAAAAGCTTGGCCTTGTTATAGCTAGTAGTAGTAGTTATGGACCACTTGGATTCCTCACAGTTTCACACAAATGGAAGAGATCATGTTGAAGTAACAAGCAAGAATGCAGAAACATCCATGTCAATTTCTTTGCATTTGGCAAAGGCTCAAACCGACGTCAAATGTTACTGGTGGGAGGGAACTGGTGCCGAAAACGACGGTACACGTCGTCATCTTCTAAGTGACAAGGTTTACAGTGACCTCCTATGGCTAGGTGGCCTGCATTTTCAGCAAAGGAGGCGTAATTTTGATATTTTATCAACAATCTAATCTTAATCAACAATCTAATCATATGTGATATGCCAACTTGGAGACACTTAGAACTTGTCCGATGCCTTTTGAAACCCTTATCATGTGGAATCGAGATCTTTCAGTGTCGAAAGGCGACAAAATTAGGTAAGTACCAAAAAAAGAAAGCCAGCTGCTGCCGAAGATTTGGATCTAATTACGTGGCCTTCGCTCTAATGGTGAACTCTCTCTCTCTCTCTCTCTCTCTCTCTAAAAATTTCGTGATTTGATTCAAGAGACACGGGAAGGGGCGTAGCGTGTAGCTCAGAGGATTAGATCTGGTGGCTACGAGCGGCCAAAACTTGCTAGTACTACTACTATCACTAATTGAGCAGAGAAACTAAATTAACACATCACTGGAGGAAGTTATTTAATTCTACTTAGTGAGCCTTTTGCGAGTCCAGTTTGGCCCTTTTTTCTGCACGTGCCTGGCCATTCTGAAATTTTGGGATGGGCCTCCAGGATGTTTTTTAGGCCGAAGTAGCTGGGTCACAAAATTTGAAACTGCTTGGTATCATCACCTTCCGTCCTGGTTTGGCGTTGAGGTGCTTAAAAAAAAAGCAGAGATGAATAAAAGTTGGAATAAAATTTGTGTTTGGTAACTCTGCTTATTTTCAAAGTCACTGTCATTTTAAGCTAAAAAGTGGCAAAAAGCGAAAGCAGCAAAATGCTGCTTATCAAAACCAGTTTTTTTTTCAAGAGGCGGGTGAACAGTAGAATTTAATGAAACTTTCACAATCTCAAAAATACCCTCCTCCGTTTCTTCTTCTTGCTGGGTTTGAAGATCGAATCATCCTGCATACCAGTTCCAAATTCTCAATCTTCAAAAGATAAATAAATTAATCAAAAACATAAAAGCAGCAATTTTTGTTCCCGAAAAACCAAATTAGTAATTGTCACCATCATCCAAGGAAAGGACCTGAAATCAACCGACTCATGGAGATCAAATTGGGCAAATTGACAAAATCGTCAACGCCCTCTTTCAACCTGACACGGCGATCCACGATCGTCGGAGCCAGCGATAGTGACCCAACTTCCAATGGGAGCGGGAAGCTCGGTCTCCTTCTTAGCAAGATCAAGTTCAATGAAGCTTCGATCTTTCTGAGAACGACGCCGTTTTCGTCGATGTAAAGCGAAGTGGAGGATTGCGAGAGCTTCCATGGAGGGAAAGAGAGGAAGAGTAGTCCGTGAAAAGGAACGATCCAATTGGAAAGCAGAAAGAGGAAGGTCCTAGAAATCTGAGACGACAATCGGACAAGGGGGTGGGAGAGAGAGTAGGAGAGAGGAGAGTAGTGAAGAGGGGCGGAGACGGAGGAGGCGGTGGCGGTGAGGAATGTTCTTGATTTTTTAGGGTTTTGGATTAGGGATTTCACGGCCACACAAAATCCTCACATAAAAATAGTAATATTAAATAAAATATCATAATAATAATAACATAGTATTATACTCTTTTTGGTCATTTCACACAATCACATCTGTTTTACATAAAAGTTTACCAAACAATATCATACTGCTTTTTTTTTTTTTTTTTTTTTTTTTTTTTTTTTTTTTCCAAAAGCACTTTTACAAAAAAAGTTTATCAAACACTCTGCTGCTTTATTTCACAGCTGCTTTATTTCACAGCTGCTTATTCTCACAGCATAGCGGAAACAACTTTTTTTTCAAAGCACAACAATACCAAACCAGCCTTCCGTCTCTTCCCTTCACAAATAGAATAAATTCATAGGCTTGATTGGAGTATGATTTAAATTTACAAATTGTAGTGCCAATCTATGTTCCTGCGCAAGTAGATTTAACATGTGGAGATGGTAATGACCTACCTAATATGGTGTACGAAATCATTTTATAACACAAAGAGCTTGGAACTCAAGTTACTAAGAATATTTATGTTGCATTCAAGTTTTAAGTTTGATTCTTCAGATCTCAATATTTCTTTTAAATAAATAAATAAAAAGGAATCGTTTTGGAATGATGTAATATAAAATTACTTGCAGATCAACACTGGGATCAACGAGGTCAATTGACCCTATGGTGGCCTGGAAATATTATTGGAGCGTGCCTCTAATGACCCCCTAGTCGTCT
This sequence comes from Cotoneaster glaucophyllus, assembly GCA_036320875.1. NCBI lineage: Eukaryota > Viridiplantae > Streptophyta > Magnoliopsida > Rosales > Rosaceae > Cotoneaster > Cotoneaster glaucophyllus. Next base: position 13,487,794 of record CM070064.1, on the reverse strand, counting down.
GGGTGGTAACTACTTCGTACACATAAGGTGTTCGACCAAATGTTTGAGTGAGACTCGACAACATTCGACATCACTTTGTGTGCGTTGTTGTTGGCATCTATCAATATACTTTCTTGCGTATGTCGACACTTGCTCGGAAGTTGTCAGCATCTGTCAACATACTCCCTCGCAAGTTGGCAGCATCTGTCGATAATCACGTAATTGATCGACAAATAACTATAGCCCACCAATTGTTCAACGAAATACGGCATTGAAAATTTACGTGTCATTTTCGTCCAAAAAGTTTGACACCCAAGAATTTTTCCTGAACCCCTCACTACATAGAATTATACCCACCATGGTAAGTGCAAGTTACAAATGATTTGCTATGTTCGAATAGTCACCTAACCAATAATAGAACAATAAAAGTCACGGATAGTGCTGTACATATTCCTCTTGCTCCCATTAGGTGTAAGGTCTGGCGGGAATGGCAGGGAAATTGCCATCCCAAACAAAGTCACATTGGTAGTTCTCCAAAAGACAAAGTCACATTGGTCCAACAAAACAACAAACACAGAAAAGAAAGATTAGCTGACATGACAAATGCCTTGCAGTTGCAGAGACCTAGTGAGACATGTGAACCATGCCCCACATTTATAGGGTATACCTGTCTCGATGGGAAATGCCTCTGTGAAATTTATGGACTACCCGGCCTACTGCTAAACACCTGAATTCTAATTATGTGGGAAGCTTTGGAAGGCATTGAACCCGGATCCGGATTCTCTCATCTTCCATTTTTCCTTCTCTCCAATCATCTTCTATTTGAAAGCTTATGATTAGGAATGTGATATCCACACACCTTTTTTTACTTCTTACACACCTTTTTAATTTTCGACCGTTAGATCGGATGAAGTGAAAAAGATCAGGATAGAAATTAAAAAGGGTTTGTGAGAAGTAAAAAAGAGTGTGTGGATAACACACCCTTATGATTAAGTCAAGTCAATATCTTGTGTTGATTTTTTATAGAGAGAAAGACATGAAAAAAGTGAGAGAGGAGGAGAGGGGAGGGGTTAGGTAGCTTCAGACTCTCTGTTCATGTAATTTGATGACCATTATCCTTGGCTTTCTAGCTTATGCATGTATATCTCTTTAAATATGTTTTTTTTTTAGGTGAACTGGGAATAACATTACCAAGGCAAACGCCAAACGAACAACGAAGGCCCACAAAGAGGCAAACAAGAAAACTTCAAATAAAAGGCAATGCAAGGGTTACAACTAGGAAGGACGCTGCAATGATTGCTAAAGCGTCACCCCATACACCACCAACTGAAAATTAAGGAGGACATGGCAGCCCATCATTGTTGAGAACATGAATCAATGAGGATGGGGGCCGATTGATCCAGGTGAAATTGCACATCTTCGTATTCGTACGCAACGCCAAACGATTCGTCGTCATGTTGGCTGATCTCGGGATCCAAGACTAGCGACAAGCTTGGAAAGACTCCCCAAACTCCAAGATTTTAACCAAGATAGGAAAAGCCTCCCAACTGCCATTCAAAGGAGAACCACACAAACATGAGATAGTCTCATTTGAGTCAGACTCAATTATCACCATGCCAAAGCCCAGCTGCACCGCAAGTTTGCAGCCACCCATCCTAGCCAAAGGTTCAACCACTGCCACTCCAGGTGTCTTAATTCTTGACCTCTTAGCCGCAACAAAACACCCATCTTGATCCCTTGCAACAACCCCAACAAACCCAATGGTAGTGGCCGGATCCCTGCTTGCATCAGCGTTAAACTTTACAAAAGAGGTGCAGGGAGGAGTCCAGCGAGAAGTCGGGGAATTTACAACCTGCACCACTCTCAGTCCCACGTGCACCTCCCTGTTGGCTTCCAAGAAAGCAGCAGACGAGGAGGAGATGGCAAGAAGGGCATGATTTGGAGAGATAGGCAGGTACCCAAAGTGGTAAACCTAGCACGATCAATGCGAAAGTCAAGGATGCCCCCAAACCATACATGCTCCACCCAAGGACAAAGAAGAAGCATATGTTCCATAGATTTCACATGATCCAAACAAAGAAGGCACATCGGGGAGAGAGATGATCTTCTTTGGAAAAGGCCTGCCATGGTAGCCAGGGCTCGATGCAACGCCCTCCATATGAAGTGACGAATTTTTGGAGGGGTGTGAAGCTTCCAAATCAATTTCCAAACCTGATCGGGGACGGAGATGGACGAAGAGGGCCGACCTCTGCTAATAGCCTCTGATCTGGAATGCTTCAGTGATAACCAAATTTGACAAAGTAGATGCCCCATTTTCTCGTTAGGCCACACCAATCGATCCAATCTCATGGGATCACCAATATGGGTATCAACAATCGTAGAGAGCTCATGGTCGGAGATGAAGGGCCTTAGGAATTCCACGTCCCAATTCCTAGTGGTCTGGCAAATAAGAGAGTTTACCCTCGTGTTCCTTGTAACCGACCCATCACAGATTGGGATAGGGTGACCACACGGGAGAGAGGGTTGCCACCTATCCATTCTAATTCTAACATTGTTGCCATTCATAATTTTCCAGTGGGCGCTCTCTAACAAAGTATCTCTACCAGCCAGTAAGCTCGTCCAAGCCCAAGAAGCTCGAGAGCCTTGTGTTGCATTTAGGGATGAAGAGTTGGGCAAACATCGAGCCTTAAGCACTTTAGCCCATAGCGAGTTAGGCTCCTGAATAATCCTCCAACATTGTTTAGCTAGGAGAACATCGTTAAATGCTTGAATGTTGCGAAACCCCATTCCACCACTTTGCTTCAATAAGCCTAAGACTTTTCTGCAAACCTAGTGAATACGATTCTCTCCATTACTTTGCCCCCACCAAAAACCAGCAATAAGAAAGTCCAAATCCTTACACACGGCAATAAGGAACTTGAAAATATTCATAGGGTAGGAAGGGATTGCTCGCACGACGGCTTTTATCGTAACCTCCTTACCGACTTGGAAAAAAGTACTATGCTTCCATCCTTGGATCTTCTCCAAAATTCTTCCTTTCACGTAGGCCAAACCTTGCCACTTGGACCTCCCCCAGATTTCCAGCAGGCCCAGATAAGTGCCGGGGTCCCCCACCGTGGGAATACCTAACGTATCCCCAAGCTCTGCAGCAAGATCCTGTGGGACGTTTGCCCCAAAAAAGACACTAGATTTTTGCATGTTTACCTGTTGGCCTGAAGCGGTGCAATAGGAGGTGAGGATTTGGACAAAATTGCTATAGGAATCTTTGTCGGCCCAAACGAAGAGTAACGTGTTGTCAACAAAAAAGATGCGAGAAATAGTAGGTCCATTGGGAGTTGCGACTCATTTGAATCCCCTCGAGTTGTCTCAACTTCGCAACCCCCTGAATGAGTCTTGACAAAACCTTGCTAACAAGGAGAAAAAGGTATGGGGATAGTGGGTCGCCCTGTCAAAGGCCCCGTGAGGGGTAGAATCTTCTTCCCGGTTGGCCGTTGACAATAACCGAATAGTCAACTGTTTTTACACAGTTCATCACAAGTGTTGTCTAGCTGCCATCAAACCCCATCCTCTCCATCACTGCCTCCAGAAAATCCCATTCGACTCGATCATAAGCCTTTTGCATATCAGCTTGATTCCAAGCTCGAACTTCCGTTTAGTCTTTCTGAGCTTAAGAAAGTAGAATACCTAGTGAGCAGTGCCAACATTGTCATGAATCTGTCTTCTTGCCACAAGGCATTCTGCATAGGAGAGATTAAACTTGGCAGGAGAGGCTTGAGACGGTTTGCCAGAACCTTAGATAATATCTGATAAGAATAATCTCCTTAGTAACTAATACTTATATTCCATACAATTCACATGCCTCTGAGATAAATGAGATCCATTGAGGTTTACCATATTGTCTAGCATTCTATGTTCTTCTTTAACTAATACTTCATGCACTAACTAGCTACTATGTCCCTAAACATAAAAAGGAAAAAAAAATTGCTGGATAGGGGGCATGACTATTATAGTCTCTTAATGGCTCTGCGACTGCTTGCAAGGTCTCTTCCTTCTCAATATAGGATTCATATTCTAACACAATATGTTCACCAAAACTCACACCTATTTGCTCTTATTGATATTGAGAATGAGAATCAAACACATGACTTCAAATCAGAGACGAAAAATGCCATTATTTGTATCACTTCAGATAAAAAAAAAATTCGGGGGCACTATGATTTTATGAGGCACGAAAAACAAAATAGCCAGTGCTATGAACCGCGTTATGTCATTCCTCATGGGTGCAAAGTACTTTCCTAATAAGTGAAAGTTTTCCAGCTAAGTTAATTTTATCAAACGGATTAATTACCTGAGCACATCAACATTGGTTATGCTTCAGTTTTAGGCAGACAGATCCTCATCATGCTACTGCTTTTTGGTTTTATGTCTAGAAGCATCGGCTAAGATACGTCAATGGATTGAAATTCAAACAATCAAGAGGAAACTTTATACTGGATCAAGTCAAATTGATCATGATAAAAGGCAAGACAACTGGCTTGCTGATGTTCTCATTAGGCTTGCATACATGTCAATGTATCAATGCATGACATTTATTTTTTTTTCAAATTAGTGTTTAAGTTTAAACGATCTGAATGAAACTATCATATCTTACGGTCTAAAGTAAATTTATGCATGCGACAATGTATACAATACCTTGATGTATTGCAAATTGTCGCTTTTTTATTTGGTCTAAAGTACATAGTTGTTTGTGGTTAGTGTACTCTATTTGCAAATACGGAAAATTATAGTACACACACATATATAGGTGATCAACACATGTTTTTGACACACGCTTCTATGAAGTTCATGCTGTAATGTATTTCAACGATCCAAATCGTCTATTTTTTAGTATATCATTCAAAGACCATTCTTGCAAAAAATTGGATCCAAAACCACTAAGACATTCATTTGTGGTGAAGAAAATGAACGAATATAGTTCTACAAAAAAAAAAATACACTAAATTTAATCTAACATTCATATGGTATTCGATTTTGGTGATTTTGGTAGACATGATCTTTGAAGTAAGACATAAAAAATAGATGGTTGGAATCGTTGAAATAAATTACAAAATAAGCCCGACAAAAACATGTGTCAAAAGCGCGTGTCTCTGGATCCTAAAAGATGCTAGGTGCTAGTCAGGCGGCAAGATGGGGGCTAGCGCCTAGGCGGCTAGGCGAATTTATGTAAATCTATTATATTTCTTGTAAATAAGTGTCAGTTTATACTTAATATATAAACAATTTCATCAAAAACTACAAAATAGAATGACATATATATTATGAAATATTGGAACATAGTGAAAACATAGAGAACAAGCATATAATGTATGTTCATTTAAGTCTACAACAAGTCTCTTACAATTTATTGAAACAGATAAAATGCAAAGTGAAAGTTATCTATTTTCTGTCTAAGTGAGTCGCAACCTAGGCAGGTTCCTAGGCGGGTCTGGGCTGGCTAGGCGGGTTAGGTGTCATTTCTTAATTTTCAAACACCTAAACATTAATTGGGGCAGTGGCCAGCCGCCTAGCGCCGTCTTAGAACAGTGTTCCTAACCAATATATATATGTAGTTCGGAGTGCAGATATTTAAAAGAGATCGCTACACTTCTTATTTTATTCCTTTTGATATAAGAAAAACTAATGAGAAAGGCTTCAAAACTTTGAATTTTAACTAAAAGTCATGTACTAACTTTATTTAATGGTTAGGACAAAATCCCAATACCAAACCAGCCAAATAAAGTTGGCCTAAGCAAAAATAAAAGGGGAAATTTGATATAAGTCCAATTTTTTGAGCCAATAGTAGGAATAGTCTAATTTATTAAAATAAGTCCAATTTGTTATATTTAATTATTTAGTTATCAATAGTTATCTGTTCAATAATAAGATTTATTATCAAAATCAAATTTATTCCTAATTATCTCTTTGCTTATTTCTTTTTATTTATCTTTTTGTTATTTCTCGTTCTTCATTCTGCTTTAAACCTATTTATAGATTTTATTTTTAATTTTTTTAATCAACCTATATCACAGGTTAATTATATTTATCTACCTATATGATAGATTCTATTTTTATTTATTTTTTTTATAATCAACCTGTCACGGATTAATGTGTCTTACTTGTAGGTATGTTATGTTTTTTCTACCTTTTAATTAGGTTTAAAAATTAAAAAAATAAAACAAAAATAAAAAAGCCAATCGTCCCTCTCCTCTTACTAAAAATCTGGTTGTCTCCTTTGAGATCCACTGCACAATTGCATCGCGGACACACTCGGCAAAGCTTCTTTAAAGCGGAAGCGGGAATGTCTGCGCAAACGTCGGTGAGAACGGAGAGCTTATTGCGGGAGATCCATAACATACTACAAACTCAAATCCTTCACTCCTGCCATCGATCCTCCAAAGGGTCCCAATTTCCATTCCATGTAGTTTACTTTCATCCTCATCTAAAATCTTCCAGTCACAATTTTCATACCCTTTATTTTACTTTCCTCCGAATAGGATGAGCATGAAATCAAAACGGATTCAAAATTCCCTTTATTTCCATTCCATACGCTTCATCTGAAATTGCCCAGCTCCTGCATGACACCTCTTGGTCTTGGGTTTGAAAGTTGGTGTGCTTCTGCTGCTCTGTTGTTGCCCTTGAATGTATCATTAACAAAACCAAAAAAAAAAAAAAAAAAAAAAAAAAAAAAATTCCAACGGAATTGGCTGACGGAATGGGTTTTCCTTTAGGGTCAAGAGTTGGAAACTTATTTATTTCGTGTCCATGTGTGTGTTCAATGTTTGTGAGGCCTTAGAAAGATTAATTTTGTCCTTACAATTAAATATGAAGCCTTTTGGTTAAATAATATTATAGAGTGGTTTTTGATTAAATTAAAATTAGCACAAGTCATTTTCATTAAAACTCTCTTAATAAAAGTTACATGGTAAAGGCTAGGTTAATGTGTGGACACCAAATTGGGGACAGAAGACTTATGGCCCAAAACACCTCACCTCCAACAAAAAAAATAAAATAAAATAAAATAACCTAAAACACATCTTAATTATATGATTCATAACCAAATCACTGATTTCTTACCATTATATTTACTAGTATATGGGCACACACAAATGTGTGAAATTTTTTTATTTTTGTTTTTGAAGTAGAGAGGGAGAGGGAGAGAGTGATAATGTGGGAATGGGGGAGGCTTTATTTTTATTTTTTTTTAGTTTTTAATTAGAGATATGTTAGAATTACATGTATGTGAGGCTTTAAAAAAAAAACAAAATTTTGATTGTGTGAAATTACACCCATATTTCTTATTCATGTTCAGTTTTAATTAGAGGGTTAAACTGGTAATTTCATAAGATTTTGGTTGACAATGAGTGTTTTATTAATATGTAGGGGGTGTATTCAATTGGAATTTTGAGGGATTCATGTTCAGTTTTAATTAGAGGATTAAACTGGTAATTTCATAGGATTTTGGTTGACAATGAGTGTTTTATTAAGGGAAATTTTATTTGAACCCACATAACCTCTTTCTACACCTAACTTAAACTATAAATGAAAATTATCCTTTTTACCCTATTGCATAATTACCATCAAGTACAAGATGAAATTAACATTAAATCTAAAATTTGTCAATAAACCCACCCCTAATAATCAAACTCTATCACCATTTTTACAAAAAACTATCAATACTAACAGTAAACATAACAAAAACATTGAAAAAACCTTCAAATGGTGGTCCATAAAGGATCTGAACTATTGAGCAAGTCGAAAGCCGAGCTGATCGATTTCATGAGCCATGCAGATTTGATGTCCCAAAACCAGGCCACTACATATTATATTGGGAGATCAAAGGATAAGTTGAAGAGAGAGTTCTTAGTGAATGTTGTAGAGAAATGGATGCAACATTTTTGGATCATGGCTATGTGGTCTCGAGGAGAAGCAATTCGATCTAGCCTCTTGAGCTTTGAATTGTGGAGAAGAGAACTTTCAAGAAAATTTTGAAACAGTTCAAGTGAAAAACTGATCAGTTTTTCAAATTATTGACATTCAATAAGCCAATAATATATAGAACATTTTTCTATGTACCCAAATTCAAGCTAGTTAGCTATAAGGTTTTTTTTTTCTTTTTCCTGTTAGATCCAATTTAATTTGAGATTTTATTTTATAAATGGGTGTAAAGATAATTTTACACTTTGAATTGGGCTTGGAAGGGTAGTTTAGGTAATAAATTTGGGTTTAAAGAGATATTAATTCTTTAATTGCAAATAATATGGGTGTAAAGAATAAATTTGGTGTAGAAAGAGGTTACATAGGTTCAAATAAAATTTCTCTTTTATTAATTTAGATATACCCACTAACAGGCCATAACAAAACCTAGAGCTTTACCTACCATATTCATGCCAGGACTGCAAACCAATATTGTATAAATACTTTTCTTCTATCTATGGTTTGCTACTAGACTCCATCCCTCTAGGGTTTTTCCGTAGATTTCTTCCCTCTAGGGTTTGCCATTAATATCCTGCCATGGCTATGACTGCTGAGTATCAGATAACAAAAAAGGCTATTGAAATCAAGAGAGTTGAAGATAAGAACAAGCGTCACGTTACCTTCTCCAAGCGCAAAAGGGGTATCTTCAACAAAGCGGCCCAACTCAGCGTTTTGACGGGTGCAGAGGTAGCGGGGATCGTCGTGTCTACCAATGGCAAAGTGTTCTGCTTCGGCAGCCCTGCCCCTCACGCTATCATCAACCACTACCTTGCCGACAATAATGCCTCCTTATTGCCTGCAGATCAACCAGATCATCCTACTAATGCATCGCCTGTTATTATAATCCGTAGTAGTAATAAAAAAAGTAGAGGACGCGGATGGAGGCAGAGAAGATCAAGCGTGGGAATAATAATAACAATAATATTGGAGTAAGAAAGAAAGAGGAGGTTTTTGGTGGGAGAAGCCGATTGAGGCGATGACTAGTTTGGAGGAGTTGGAAGAGCACATGGCAGCCTTGCACAAGTTGAAACACAGCGTGGAGGTTCGAACTAATGAGATGCTTAGGAATGTCTGGACCGGCCCAACCGGGTGCAACTTCTCCTCCTTGATGACTATGGATAATAGACTACCTGTTGAGCAATTCTCTTACTAGCGTGTAAGTTTTCTGAATTCTTCAGATGTGACTTCTGGCTAGACTACCCTATTTTTGTTTTTGGTTGGCAAAAGCCAATAAATATATTATGAACTATTTTCAGTCTTTAATTTGATTATCAACAGTGTCAATTTCTTTAAAGTGTAGAAACATAACGACAATATTGTTAGCAATAACGGCATCCGAAAGTAAACATCCAAGAGGTTTATGAATATAGGAAAAGAGATTGGAACGGATCCCCTAAATGTGTGTGATTGAGAGGCCATGCACTCGTCCATGTCTTTTACTCATCGAGCTACTCACATCATATGAGATCCTATAAGGTATTATAATACTTTCGTCGTCATAGACCCTCTTATTCCTAATTAGACTGTAATTAGAGTTTCTCAAGATATTCTTATTTCATAATTTGATTGTTACTTGATAAAATTTGCATTGTTACTAATTTGACTATATGAGTACGATGTTTGGTATGTTTCCAAAGAAAAACAGGCCGATGAACAAATTTAACTGTTGCTACAGCAGTAGACAATGCCCTTGAGAGGAGGAGGAGGAGGACGGAAGAGAGAGAGAGAGGGGGGGGGGGGGGGGGGATGAATTATTATTCTTTTTTTGGTCTTTCCCACTCCTCATTCCCATGATCATATATATGTTCAAATAATCTAAATTAGTTTTTCCAACAAATCCTACAGTTTCTTGTACCCCGCAAATCTCAAAATATAGTTCAATATTCTCCGCAAATCTCACAGCAACGTTTCAATCACAAAATATTCAAAGAAAATGAGAAATATAATCATCAATTTGAATCCGACCCAGTACATTTTGGTAGGATCCTCGTTCATTATTTGGCCCTTTCAAGTTTTCAAGTTGCTGATGAACATGTATGACTCTGACGGTGGCGCCAATATTTGCCGCAAGTATAGCAAAATTCGTATCCACATCTACATATAAAAATGCAAAATAATACGATCACATATTCAATTTTTCATGGTAAACAAGAATATTATCATACAGCCTGATGAAAATCCAGTAATGTAATTTCTCTTGCTCTTTGGATTGAGTAGTGTTCACGAACTTCACATATTTTCTTTCCGTTTTCCAGTTTTATAGATATTAATCAACAGAAAATTAATAGCCTTTGGAGCTAAAACAAGTAGTAAATACTAAACTGCCAAAGAAACAAACAAAAGTAAACCACTAGAACAGGCCAATATTTGATATATATGAAACAAATAGCAAGCAATAATCCTGAGCTAAAGAATCAATGTAAGCCATGTTTGAAGAACTGCATACAGAAAAGCATGTACTACTAAGCAAGAACAAGAACGAAATAAGTGAAAAAGAGAACTCAAATCCAAAGATAATAAAATGGGTATTTGAAAACTACATTAGTCAATATGAGATCAAAGACTTTACTATAAACCAAAAACATAAATTTGTAACGAAATACCAAATAACAAAACAGGAATTAAATATGAATGGTTTGATAACCTCACATGACCTTGTGACAGTAAAAATGAAAAATTATATATACTTGAAAAAATGATTGCAAACCTGCACGTAATGTGTAGGCAGCCCTCATTCCTTTCCACAATGAACTTGCAAGTAGGACACCTCCTCCATTTATTCTTCTTAGCAAGCTCCAACAGCATGATATCTTCCCTCTCTCTTTCATCCTTATTCAGATTCTGAAACTCCCAGCACTCAATTCCTTCATGCCATGCAACCTTGCACTGAGCACAGAACATTCTCCAGCAATGCGGGCACCAGGTGACAGTCACCACCTCTTCTCCATCATCCACCAACATGGCGGAGCAGTCCTTAAAAGGGCAGTAAACCTTCTGAGACCCCAGAAACATTGATTCACATAGTGCGTTTTCCCACCTATCAAACACTTCCTTAGGAATAATTGACTTGCATGACTCTGGCTCCAACTCACCTTTGCACTTCACGTCAGGACACTTCACCACTGAAATATTTTCCTGAATTTTTGTCCCAACATATCTCCCAATGCAATCACAGCAAAATGTGTGGCTGCAGCCACTGCTTCTGAACATTTCTCCGGTCGATTTTACGTCCAAGCAGATCCCGCAAAAACCTTCAGAGGATTGTCCAGTTTCTTTTTCCTTCCCCTTCAACATTTTCATTAGGGGTTCAACACCACCTTCCCCGATTTTCGGGGGCTGAGTAGTAATATGGGGGCTTAATAAAGCAATTGCAGAGGACATTAGAGCCTCTTGAAGCTGCAACTCTTGTGCATATTTCTCATCTGAGATGGGAAATACTTCATTATCATCATGAAGAGCTGAAAAGTAGAACTCATCAACCAAAAGAAGAGTGTTATTATCAGAGCTTGGTGATGATGTTCCCTCCATTACTAATTCTCTTTCAGATTCTGGCTTACGTTTCAACTCATAAACTCGTTATTTGTATGCATGTAACTTGTACAAGGATTTGGATAGACTCTCATCAGGTTCCAAGTACTTGGATAGAGGCATTAGAAAATTAATGAGTTCGGCTGTTGATTTCTTCTCGATTTCCCAAACGACTGGCACTTTGCTTCATGCTGTAACAGTTATATTTTTGTATTCTGTGCTTCTCATATGTACAAATGTGTGTAAAAGTAAATATGCCTTTAATTTTTTCGAAAACAATTTAATGAATAAGTTTTTCATCTACAAAAGCATTTTCAATGGAGTGATGCAAAAAAACAAAGGATATAAAAAATTATTTAGATTTAGGTTTTTATTTACCTTTTTCGGCCAAGATGTATATTTTAAATATTTTCATTGGAGAGTTATCCAGCCAATAAAAAAAACAAAGGAAAAACTAATGAAAATAGCTTGAAATTTTGAGTTTTAACGATAAGAACAAAATAAGGGGTAAAGTGAATAGCACCAGGATTGACTTTTTAGTGTAAAAATGTGGTTTTTTGTTAAAATGAACAGTACATGAAGCTTTTCGTTAAAGTTCCCAAAAAACAAAGGACACATTTCAAAGTGTTTTACATCTTCCATTGAAGATGCCCTAATGCCACTGACTCATTGAGTTGATAGAATGTTGCTGTAAATTTCATTATAGTGTTAACTTTGAAGAGTATTTTTAATCAGCATACACAAATTTGAGATAGAAAATCCATATTTACATTTATGGAACATGAATTATACTTCAATGGAAGAGATGTAAATTTGAGATCTCATTTACTTTTATCTCTTTAACAAGCACGACCCAGCTCCTAAAGATATAAAAGAAAATTAAATTTACATTTTTCGGCCGTGCTAGGTATTTTACATCATGTTCATTAGAGAGCTTTCAGGGCAACATGAAATATGTAAAATGTCCATCCCAAGACATGTTTGCATATCCCATTGAAGGTGACCTACTGTTGCCAGAGCTTGTGTTATGTAATGAACAGTAGGCTTGTTTGTGTTCCATCCAAGATGGGATACTCAACACCTTTTAGGGTGTTGATTCCTTTTCCATTTCTACAATCCAATGACTACAAATGGACGAGTGTGTGTAGGGGGGAAAACGAGCAGAAAATGGTTTCCCCGTTTAAATCGGTGGCACAGGCAGGTATAGTATAGGAGCGAAAACTCGCCATGACCGGGCCACTGCCACACGATGCAGATCTAACAGTTCACATATCTAAGCCTTTATATGAAAAAGAAAAACTCATCGAATCAGCAGATTAGAAAGACAGAAAGTGTCGATAGATCAGTATAATCATAATCTTTCATTAAACGCTACATAAAGTCGTATATGTTCACAGAGATAGCGGCATTATATTACAACGACCCTTTCTGAATCATGGGATTTCTTAACTATCAACCTTAACAGCCCCTCCCTCCCTCCCTCCCTCCCTCCCTCCCTCCCTCCCTCCCTCCCCAAAGGGGAAACAGAAACAGACTGATACAAATGGTTGAGCGAAAAGGGGACAGAAATTTCCCACCCGAAACGAAATACCTACGCTAACTAGTATGCTCTACTAGACTTGCTGTTTTCTAACTTTGTCCTCCCCCCATCTCTGGTCTCCTATTTTAGCATCGTGCAATTAAGGCCTAATCAGCCGTACAAATCAACTTCTCGTGCCAGATTGGGGAGGGAAGCAACCTCCAAATCAGAGAGCCAAAAGGAAGATGATATTAATTATGATATTGTAGGAGCAAAATTGAATTACAGTGGCCGTAATACTGTTGAGCCTTGGGAAAATCCATTTGCAATTTTCTGTGGTTTCTTCTTGAAATTGCTGATGCTGCAATGTGGACATATGTACTCCAGTCCATCTGTTTTTGCATAATCCTGCATGGTTGAAACAAAAATTTAACATATAAAAGCTGAAGGGGTTGTTTTCTCAGCCACAAGGTGCTTACAAATTTTGGGATAGATACCTTAAAAGCACCAAGACCCTGCCTTCTGTCGCAGCCAAAGTGAGCCCACTCACCGCATATTCCACAGTTTACCCAATCCCCTGCTGCACTACTGTAGAACAATATCCAAGTTCATTAAAGCAGACATTAGTTAATACAATCATTTTTTGCCAACGGAGAAGAAAAAAATAAGAAGGGATAAATGCAAACCTGTGACACAATAAGCAGCACTCTCCATCTACATCATCATGAGCCAATTCGTATTCTAGAAGGTAAGTTTCGTAATGTCGTTTAAGTGTATTTCCAACACCCTGTGAAAACAAGAATCAGACTCACCTGTATCAATTGACCTGTTACAAGCTACTGAGTCTGACACATAATACGTCCCTATTCATCCGGTCATAATTATATACTATTTAGGTGTAGAATATATATTTGGAAGAATCCCCAATTATTCTGAGGTTCAACTACTATTCTCCCATAAGCATAAACTGTCTCACAGTTTTGGTCCCACCCTTTCATTCTCTCTTACCTCTTTGCAGATGTTGCAGCATAAAATACTTCAAAACTGGAAAACAAAACCAAAGGGAGATTATAGACATACAGTCATTCTATTGGTCATTGTGTAATTGCGCATTTTTGAGAAGATCTGTCCTTTCCAGTTGATGCCATTGCCAACATGAAAGCCTCCTCTTGTAACCACCTGACAAACACCTCAACTTTTCAATAACAAATTTTACAAAATTCCATCGTTAGTTATTTTAGTCACAACGTCGGCCCTAATCCTGGCCAAGGAATTTGATGATTTCACCTCTTTATATAAGTTGTACAGATCAAGACGCTTTCCATTGAGAATGGCATCTGGAAACTCAGCGAGTCCACCTTGGGGAATGAGCCGATTATGTCCTCGGAGAATTAGAAACTGCATTACATCCTTCAAAAACTCCTCCTGCTCAAGGGTGAAGTAAAAAGCAAAACAGAGTATGTGAAAAAGAAAGTAAAAAAAACCCCACAGGTTAAGCATATAGTTAGAGTAACATTAAAAAAAAATTCATATTCATTGTACTATTATAATAGTGGAATTCCTCTCATGTTCGCACTTTACTTTTATTCCACAACATCGCTTTTATACCTTTACTAATTCTTAGTTTCCAAGGAAAACATCTATTGATACAATTTTGGAAAAACTAAAAAAGAGAAGAAAATTCCCGCTGCCAATTTAAAACCACCTATTTCCCATTTTGACTTCCCTATTTACAAACCTAATTACTTTCTTGACGGCTATTTTATTCAATGACCAACATGTATATTATTTTCTTATCACATGGTTACAACCTACAGAAGAAAAAATATCTGCAGCACATGGAGAGCATGGTAGTGCATGTATGTTGGCTAACACCTACAATGTGGATTTATAACATAGTTGCGCATGTGTGTGTATAATATATAGACTTGTTCAACACCTACAAATTCATTCAACACTTAAAGCAAAACATAGTTCACCTCTAAGCAAGAATGTATCGGGCTTCTACCGCAACCATGTTTCTTTAATGGCAAAGGATTCAAGGAAATAATCTGCTTAGCCTGAGAAGAGCTTGAGTATGATTTTCGTTGTGTCGTAGGAGTTAAGCCAACAATACTGAGCTTTGTAGGTGGAGGAGGAGGAGGCATATGAGCCTTGACTTGGCCTCCTTCATGCCCATCTACCTCAGATATTCCAGAAAAGGGTGTCATTTTAGGACGACGAACATGAGGAATGGGCCTCATTGCGGCTATTTTCAATCTTTGCCTGGCTGGAAGTAAAGATGTGCTAACCCCATTCATTGCTCCAGCAACTTTGTTGTCTTCATCAATTTTAGAAGCAGGTAAACGTGGAAGCCCCTGGCTGTCAAGAGAACCCAGGCTTGTCTCTTGGCATAGTTGAGATCTCTTCCTACTAGGAGGAGGTGGTCTCAACCAAGTAGGAAGGCTGCTGAGAATCAAGTCGTTTGATTTACCGTCTCTTCCCGGACTGGAACTGAAGAAAAGAAGGCGATCAGCATCATCTTTTTCAAAAGAAGCCACAGGTAATCCCTGAATGCTGGCAATGCCCAGTGCAACTAAACTGTGAAAAGAAACATCAGGTGCGAGCTGCCTCAAAACCTGAAATTGTAGCCACAACAAATACAACAGTTGCATTGTATTAGAAAAAATGGTCCATTTTTCTTCAACGAAAAAAAAAAAAGTCGACACTGAAGATTCCAAGCCAACAAGGTAAATTTGCTTTTCCACAAAGACTGCTCCTTAGATAACCAGATTGTAGAACTAATAGCTTCCTAAACACTGATGTTGTAGCAATAAAAATAGAATCTCCATTTTCACGAGGCCCGTTCTTGGGCATGAGAATTAGATACCTCCTTTAACCAGTTAGCCTACCCCCAATTTCTTGAATCCCCTCAACTAAGAGAGAGGAGAATTTGATTACTACTGCAGAATGGGCAAGTGAGTGGTGACCAGCAGAATCAAAATTAACAAAAGGGGGCATCAAATTTTGGTGTCCCCGCAGTTCTTTAATATCATGCTAGCAAAGACCAAGATACAGGAGATATAGATAAAACCTGTGAAGCCCATGCAGGAACCTTCATGCTAACTTCGAATACTGTAGCCCCACATGCAATTGACGCAGACTTTCGTGGTTCAGAAGATAGAGGTGCTTTGGTTTCGTCATCTTTGGGCAATCCACGTACAAGTTGACTCTCTTCGATAATTTCATGCTTTATATGATTCTCTAAGAGCTGAAAGTAAACAGGTAACAAGGTGTAAAGTTGAACAGCTCCCAATAACGGAATTTTTCCACACAAGTCCTTTAGGATTACCTGATCATCAAAGCATGTTTGAGCACTGCCCGACACAAGAAGTGATATGTGCGCAGAACTACAAGTTGATACATCACATCGCATAGTCACGACACCACGAGAAAAAGTCCCAGCCTGAAGAGGCGGTGGAGGAGCACTAAAAACATTAAAAAGCATTCATTCATTAATTTTATTCACCCTAGGGCATAACTGCTGAACAAATCCACATGGGGGAAATAAAAATAGAAAAGTACCAGGCAGTTCCAAAATTTAATGTAAAGCAGTTTCAAATACCAAAATGCAATAATATTTAAAACCTTTCTTATAAGGAACAAAACCATTAGAAAATGGTAACTAGTCTTTAAAACAAAGTCAACAGCATCCTTTCTCCACATGAACAGTTAACATTTTAACCAATAAGATGATGCAAACTACTATACTATTAAATAATTACAAAACCCCAATCAAGCAACAATAAAAGAGCATCCACCACCATATACATCAACTATATAAAGGATCCAACATACCTAAATTTTCCATGGAGCTTGCTCCCACGCATCTGGAGCAACATAAACAATAAAATGAAGAAAAATAAGAACTCCTTGCACAGTGGTGATACTAAGGGTAGTATGTTAGTTTTTGTTTGATTTTTTGATAAACATAAATAGAAAATTAGGAAAGTTATGTAAGGCAGTACTAATTATCATTTCTTCAATAAGTTTAATAGGGAATAAGCACTTTCTGGAAGGGCAAGAAGAAAATATTCCCCTAATTAGAGCTATAGGAAAAAGAAACACAAATTGACTAGCCAAAATCACACTTACTTCAATGTTTAAGAGGGCATTGAGACCATCCTCCAAAGGTTCTAGTAAGCTTGCATCCTGAAAATAATTCATCCCATAAGTCTATGGATGATTTGGTAGTATGTTCATTCCTGCCGGCTTTTGTGTGCATGTTTTCCTAACTGAAGAATAAATATTTAAACACCGGTAAAAAAGAAATATAGGCAAGCTTACCAATGTGGACGGCTCGCCACAAACAAGAAACCTCAAGGTCACATCATCATCATGTATCTTTATAGCAGGGAGAGTACCCAAGGAACCTTCTTCATCTTCTTCCATGTCTGCCTCAGGAAGATCAACGTTGATTTTTATACGGTCACCAAGAAGACATGGCCCCAGCTCCGCACTAGATTTATATATGTTAGCAGGAACGAGATGGTTGTTTTCTACACAGTAAAGCCTAAAGGAAGCGTATGCAAGTTGGAAAGCATCCCATGTATGAGTTGATGAACTGCAATCAACAAAACTGCAATTGTCAAGCCTGTTTAGTGCTTGTACAGAATATAGGAGCGTAAGATGTCTAAACCAACGATGTTCATGCATATTGCACAGACAATCCATATAATCCAAATCAATGATGTTTGGTGTCTCTAGTGACGGTAACCAAACATTAACCAATTTCCATAAGTAACCAACATTACTGTGTGCAAACTGCAAATACATATACATGTGCACACCAAAAAGTCATCTCTTCCCCTGTAACCAATCCAAGAAGCTAACACCCTTTATGCATGTGCTCAGATAAATGAATAGAAGGAGAAGTACCTCTGTACCACTGAAAGTAAAGCATGTCGAAAGTGGCAAGCAGCAAAGGAAGAAAATTCACTTCTCCAATATATCACATAAGGAATCCCCTGCAGATGAAACATCCATACTCAACCACAATTTTCAACAAAACCATGTTACGCAAAATAACAGGATTGTTCGGACGAAAAAAATAAATAAAAATGAACAGGCTTCCAGTTCTGAAACAAAAGTACAACACCCAAACTAGCCATTTCTCACTAATTCCTTGATAGTGAACTCCTGGGAGCATACTTAATAAGCCTTACTAAAATTACCTTTGAGTGAATGGCTGCTGCCAATGTTGCACCATATGGAACCTCCAAATAAACCTGCATATATGTATTATATGAAGTTGAGCCCCATGTCAAATAAACTTCAAGCATACAAAGAACAAACAGAAAAGAGCATAGAAAAACAAAATAAAAAAGAAAGAAACATCAACCATAATTGGGGAAAGAACTGCAAACAGATTTCGACCACAAGAAATCATGCAACGAACACTTTCCTCACATATCATAAGGCATTTCCCATTTACCCACTCCTTGAGTTTTTCAATGTCTCTTGTCAAATGACTAACCCGGAGTTAAAAACTTGCATGCCGCCATAAATATATACAAATAAGAAAGCAATTCCCACGTCCCATGAAATATATTTTCCTTAATTCATCAATGCAAGAATGGAATAGGGGCATAGATCATGTATACAAACATGGGATTTTGCAAGTTCAACAAATTTAATACATACAGTTGTAGGCAATGTGGCACCAAAGATCTCAGATATAGCTTCAGGAGTCGACAAGTCTACATCTTCCCAGACAAGAGAACCAATTTCATTATTGCCAAGCTGTTCTCCTTGCAGGTATACAAGATTCGGCTTATATGACTCAAGCATTTTACATAACTCCTCTTTGGTTGGCTTGGTCAGAGTTTGAACCTGCATTTTAAAGTCACATAGAGGGCAAAATTAGAAACTATACCAAAACCAGGAATTCACCAAATAAGTTAAGAACAAGAAGATATTGGTAACAAAAGCATGCGCAACACATTTGATATTTAATATTCAGAAGATAATGGTAACGAAGATTTTCACCTCCAAACGCCCTGAGGAAACCAACTCCGGAAACGGGTATCTGAGTTTATCATCTGCCGTGTCCTTATTACGTTTCTCTTCAGAAATTTCCGCACAATTGACCACAAGCAGACTACAAGGGTGCTTTGAAGCTCCCTGAGAATGAAACATTATTTCCTGCAGGCTTCCACACAGTTGGCAAAGCAAAGTAGCTCAAGCTCCTCACAGAAGATTTAAAACCCGAAAACCATTGAAATCCCCTAGACCATAACACTGAAGCCAGGCCACAACTTGGACCATAGTTTGGATTCCAATCGCACCAACCTGATCAAATTTCACCTTGTAGCTAGCATTCATGGAAGCATAAGCAAATCTACTAAGAGGGATCAAAATCCCTCCTCACAGAGCACTCTCAGAACCAAAATTTCCCAGAAAGCCAGCATAACAAGATCGTGGAACCCAAAACAATACAAAACCCTATCTCAGAAGAAAGAACCTACAATGGCAACTATGAGCAAAATTAACCAACTTTTGCCTACTGATTGAAGCAAACTTGGGGGAAAATACCTCGATTCCAACCCAAAAACTGTTGAAATTAGAAAAATTAGCCACGACCCATATGAGAAAACGTGGGGAATCAAAGAACCTGATAAAGAACAATGGAAAAATCACAAAATCTCATCGACCCAGATGAGGAAATTGAAGAACTCGAACAACCCAGATGAGGAATTGTGAAGAACCGACGACCCAAGTGAGTCCTTTAGCTTCTACAATCACAAAAAAGCACAAAATAGACGAGTAAAGTATGAAAAGAGAACCCTAGGCCCGTAAAATCCAAATCCCCAAAAAGAAATTCGTATAAAAAAACAACCCCAACTTCTATTAGGATTAATTTATTTATCTGTTTCTATCTATCGTAATCTAATTCACCAAAAATAAAATCAAAATTCCCAGAGTCACCAAAAATTTTAATAAAAATTTAAAAGTAATTAATATTCGCATTTGTTAAATAAGGTGGGTGTGTCAGAAATATGCATTCCAAACCTCATAAAGGTCAAACCCAAGAGAAAAACATTGAAACCAATTATAAGTCCTTTTGACGAACTTGACAAAGTAACAACCTTTGATTGGAACCCATAGTGTTTAGTGTAACATTAAACCCAAAGACTGTAACTTTCGACGAAATCGAACAGTAAATTCTCATGCCCCATTGGGATTTCATGGACTTTTTGTGTCATTACCCACAAAGATTCGGAATTTGGGGAGGCACAGGTAACAACAAACAACAAAGTTTTTTGACGTGGTCGCGCATGCTCCAAAAGATAATCAAAGAAAAGCCCAGGATTTCTTTACTATATTTGTTTTTGTTTTGTTGTTTTGAATTGGATTTAATTTAATTCCTGTTGGATTCCTGTTATGTTGGGTTTTGATTAAGGTTTGTTTTCGTAATTCTTAATGTTTCTTTTGATTCCTTAACGTTGATTGGGCGGATGAGGCGCTGATGTTATTTGACCAACCGGAGCTTTGCTTGATCGAGCTCTCATCCAATTCCCAGTCTCCACGAGCATCTCGCTCCCACGCGCGCGGGTAAGGGCACACTCTCGCTCCCTGAGCCATCCTGAATTCGAGCTAGCATGCACCCAGAAATATATCAAACAAGGAAGAAAATATAGGTTTCAAGTAAGTCGGTATCTGTTTTGAAAAGAAAGAAAAAGGGAGAAGAAAAGAAGTCAATCTTTTATGATCTTTGTAACTGTGGATATAATATTGAGTAAAAAAACTGGATGGATTACCTACTCACAAGTCACTACTACTTCTGCACATGCACCTTAACACCCCGATGTAAAAAAACCAGTCTGGGTTATATGAGTAGTGTTACCTTATCATATATTTATGTCATCTTTTTAATAGAAGTAGAGTCCACCAACGCGTGTATGTATCGTATCTATTAGAACGATGGTACAACAAATATGTGGTCAGAGTAACGTTAATTACGTGATGGCCCACCAATATTAGAGATTTTCCCATGTAATTAGACAACATTAATCTCCAACTTTAAATCACAATATTGCACTAATTAGATGAAACCACTAATTAAGCCACAAAAAGGCAGAACAACAACACAGGAAGGGCAAACATAAGGAAAAGCTTTGGACCAAAATTAACATTAGCTCCAAGATTTAGAATAAAAGAGCAAACAAGTTGGAAAGGCCGGCCGGTAGATGGATCAACACAATCATCTCACCAAACCAACTCGAAATATCCTTAATGCTGTTCTCATTTGTTTTTTAAAGAGTTACGGTGTTCATTGATGCAGAAATTCATACAAGAGGGTAGAGTACAATGTGGTCTCATTAAAATCTTGGCAGTACTTTTTAGTGATATTGTTGCAGTGGAGAATTAAACTCAAGAATTCGGGTACGGCAGTATTTATGTTAGGGTTTCAAAGTGTCAAAGCTTGCAAAGCAAAATAAGGAAAATTGATGCAACAAAGAGCAAACAACAAAATACTTGCATAATGTGGTTCACCAAAAATTGGGCCAAATCCACGGGCGTTGACTGCATTTCTCTCAAATAATCACTCTCCTCTCTCAGCCAAAATCTCAATAAAGATTCTCAGTGCAAATGTTAAGTTGGAAATTATTGTGCATCGAAGCTCGTATTAGATCATAACAAATCAGTAACAGATAATATTGGAGAACTGCATTGACCTAAATATAGGCTCATTTTCAAAACCCACGTTAAACATGAGGACTTAATTTGTTTATAGAGGTCGTGACGTTCTTTAGTTGAAAATCTTTTGAGCAACCACTGGAAAATGTCATGAATGTTGAACGTCGATTGGCTAGTGTACTTTTACCTAATATATTATTGTAAATCTTCTATAATATATTAATATGCACATTGAAGCACTAATCTTGAGAAGCCAATGAAACGAAGTAAAAGATGAATAACGAATGGCAGCAACAAGCAAAGATCTTCGGCTCTCTCTACATGCCTTGTGCACTCATATATGAAGTAGGGTTTTGTGCTAGAATTGTGTATGAGATTGAGACCTATGCCTTATATTTACAAGTGAGAGTATTAGGTTTTATGCCCATAAAAAAAGCTGCCACTACAACATATCTTTAGCACCTCGAGAATCCATGACTTGATATGATTGATATTCCATTAATTATGGTTTTACTTCACCATCAAGGAATCTGGAATAATCAAATATTACAATTATATACCTGATTAAACTAATGCAGTAATCCAAGCTTGGTGAAGTTGAAGTGTTCATTGTTTCAGGCCTAGTCGCGTACAACACAGATTTGATCACCTTTGCCTTCATAAAAAATTTCAATTTTTTCATTGCAGTCCTACATTTTTTAGCAACCTTTATTACAGTTATTAATGAATCATTTAGCATTATGAGCGTACGTATCATCGATTGACTTTCATTCAGCGCTTAATTAAAAGCATGTAGTCCAATATTATTAACTTTTGTCTTGGTTCTTCAATCTGACCAACACATACGTCTTCGAGATCACAAAGCTTAACCATATTCTTGTAATTTTCAGAATCAAGAGTAGAAAATTGATGCAACATAGACATATAGTGAAGTAAGACTACAAAGAACATAACCATTTTTTTTTTTTGTTCAATGGGCGATTACTACATAAAACAAAGTCCAAAAGGACGTCGTATATCGATCCTAGGCAGGTTTTAATAAGGACTAGCATACAGACATGACACCACTTTGACAAACAGAGTTGATGGATTCCACTACAATAAGAGTTTTCCATTTATCATAACAGACAAGAAAAGAAAGCGATAAGGCAAGAAAGCGAAGTGATATTTATCTCAAAACAGAAAGGGATACAAATCAAAATTAATCTCATGATAATTGTAATAATAATTCCTCTTTGTTTTCCTTTTTTTTTTCGGTTACAAAATTAATCTCTATCTTTAACTACAAACAATCCAATTAGCGACTCGTTCCATTAATTTTTCTCCTGCTTTGCTGCTTTGCAGTGTTAATTAACAAGAACAAGAAAGATCAAAATTTAAAAAAATAATTAAACTATATATAAGGCTAAAGTGCAAATATCTTTCTGTGATGTGTAGTTTTCTCTTGTTGTAGATGTACATCTTCGAAGACATTAGTGTTGCGAGAGGCCGCGCCACGCCTACTAGTGTTAGTATTACTACTCTTAGGAGTGCTGCAACGATATAGGCCACGCCTATAAGATTTTAGCATTTGCTTGGTAGAAGCCTCTAATTCTCTCCTGTCATCAATAACAATCTGCCTGTTCCTGCACTCTATACTGCAAAAACCTTGATCACCTCTGCATTCAAATATTAGAGTCGCAAACTGTATCAGTAATTTGATATCGTAACCTTTATTAATATAAAGTAAAATTATCTTATGCTGGTAACAATATTATATATATGACCAGCAACTAAGGGTGTGCATAACATAATTTAAATATTAGAGTTTTTTATTTAAAGAATAATAATTTACGAAAAATAATTTCTACACCCCATTCTTCTCCCTATTTATTTTTTATTTTTGGATCGAGAAACAAATAAGAGAGTGCATAAGGAGAAAAATGATAAGTAGAAGTCTTTTCTTACAATTTGATCGTTATTATTTCAGTTACCTGTACATGTAGACCTCTTCATCAAGGCTTAATCCCTTGTTGCATAAATGACATGTTTTAAGAAAGCAAGAGAATTTCTCAAGGGAGCTGCAGGTTGTGGATTGGCTCAGTCTTAAAGCGGATTTCTCAATGATATTTGACTTATTTCTTTGTGAGATCTGTACAAGGATTCCCAACCCAACAGCCACTGAGCTGCTATGGCTGGTTTTATCACTAATGCCCAGCTTCTGGGCAGCTGGCTCAATCAAGTTGCAGAGCCTCTTGAACTTGGAAACCATCGTTTGTGGGGGGAATTAGAGAAGAGCAGAAGAAGAAGGAAAACTGAAGAGGGCTGTGAAGTTTATAAGATTGAGATATTAGATATTTATAAAAGCACCATTCAACTGATACAAGACCTGTCCGCACAGAAGATATATAATATTCATATATAACCAAAAAAATATAGACACATGTATCTGCTTTGCTTTTGTTAATGGGATTATGTCGCTATCTCATGAGCCACGTGCTGCACGTTTGCTTGCTCTATGATCTTATCTTTTCCCGCGTCTGCATTGCCTTGTAGGGTTTAAAACAATAAGTTAAGAAATGGGGTCTTTGAGTTTTGGAGTCGAAATATTGCATTTCACATCCTTTGGTTTGTTTGTTTGTTTGTTTGTTTGACCCTACGAGAAAACGAGGGAACTTTTTGTTTGGTGCAACATGAGAAAAATGTGATAATTGTGAAATAAAATGTGTGGATGAGTATCCTTTTTAATAAATTGTTTTCCCTTTCCTTGTCCTTATGAAGTAGACATTAGACAATTCCACTCAAGAAATTTAAAAATAAAATAATAATTATAGTTTGTTTGGAAGAGGGATGTTAGAGAGACTATTTTTTTTTACTATATTTAGTAAATTATAAATGATGTGTCGGTGATGATTGAATTCTTTCTTTAAATAACTATCAAACGCCACATTATGTGATTTACAAAATATAATGTAAAAAGTTATTCTCACTATGAATAAACAATCCAAATTATCAAAAGTTCTCATTTCATTATATAATAGTCATTTAGTGGTTAGTACTACGATTTAGTGATAGTTCTCTTTACTTGTAAATGAAACGCCTTAAATTCGAATCTTATGAATTATGAGTTCGGAACCAATTTATTCTTCAATCCTTATTGGTGTAAATATATCGATAAAAAATATATTATAATATTGGTATATAAGAAGAAACACAAATTGTTAACATAGAGAAAAATAAAAAGTATCAACAATAAGGAAAGGAAAGCCTATTTATTTTTTTGCTAGCTAGGAGTATATATAAACAAGGTTCTAAAAAACGCTAGGCGCTAGTCGGGCGGCGGGCTGGCGCCTAGCTCCTAGGCAACTAAGCGGGATCTAGGCGGGCTAGGCGGATTTAGGTAAATTTCTTGTATATCTTGTAAATAAGTGCATACTAACACTTACAAAAAATTATAATTGAATGAAATTCATGGAAAAGAATTTTTAGGTACATAATAAAAATACATATGGTATGATCTTTAAAAAATAATAGTAAAACATTACAATAAAAAATAAAAAAATAAAAGAATGAAAAGTAATGGAAAAGAGTATAATAGAAAACGTAATGAAAATTAAAAGAAATGGTGGGGACCATTTCATAGAAAACGTTGCAGCATAAAAGATGGTGGGACCATCGTAATTGAATTGTGCACTAACAGTCTTCTTCTTCTTCGCAGAGCCGTCTACAACAAAAAAAAATTGCAGATTTCGGTGTCTTCATACAGGCCCGATTTGTCTTCACCCAGCTCCGCTCAACCATGCCCAGCTCCGTCTAGCTTCGTCCAAACTTGCATATCTCCACCTAGTCCCGCCTAATCCCGTCCAACGCCCGCCTAATCTACTCTCCGATTTTGTAGCCGATTAGGAGTGAAGCGCGGTGGTTGACTGCCTTCCAACGCCTAGGCCTATTTTTAGAACACTGTTTATAAATAACTAGGATTGGCAGATTTATATTGAATTAAAATATGAAACATTTTTAAATTAATGGTACAGGTAACAACAAACAACAATTGTGGAGCCAAAAATAATCACAAGGCGACACATGGACATTTTAGCAAAAAAGGACAAACTACCCCTGAGGTACACCGGGATTTCTACACGCGAGCAGCAGACAATCATCTTTCAACAAAATCAAAAATGCTCCAAAAAGAGGTAACCAAATCAAATCCATCTCATCAAATCCTTATCTTGCAAAGTAACCTCCAAAATAATATTAATTGGTTAATTAATGGATTAATTACCCAATTAATCCATTAACCACCAATTAAATTATACAATTCAACCCAAAAAATACCAAAGAGCCGGCCACTCCCATTCTCATCCTCACCTTTCCCATTTTCTCTATTTTATTACCCTATTTACACAAATATTCAAACTTGTAACTTCCTATTTATTTCCTTCAAACTTAATTAGCCAATAAATTGGCTAATTAACAAAACCATAACCACCAAAGGCCATTAGTGGCCGGCCACACATAGGAGAAATTGGGCAAAGCCTAGCCCTATAAATAGGCACCCATTCTTACCAAAAGATCAGGCCAACACTTTGGCAAAAATCCCAAAATTCTCTAAACACTTTTCTCTCTAAAATTCTAACTTTGGCATCGGAGGTTCTTCGGCCAAAGCCCCCCCCCCCCAATTCATTGTGGGCGTGTGAGGCTCTTGGCCTTAACCTAAGGTGCTACTTGTTTTGTAGGTGCAAATTCGTCCAAGATCGAAGAGGAGAAAATTTGCATCCACAAATTGGTGCTTTCATTGAGAGTTGAAATACATACTCGTAGAAGACTCTCGCATAAAAAAGGTTTTTTCTCTATTTTCTAGTCCACTTGTATTTTTTCATATGTTCTTATTATTAGAATTTTTTATTTGCAAAGATTCTTTGATAAAACGTGAAAAAAGAAATACAATGGCTAGAAATTTAGAAAACTCCACGAGTGAAAATTCTAAAATTTAAGAGATGGGACCGCGGCGATCCACAAGGCTAAATGTGACAATAATTGGAGCGGCACCACCACTACGAGGCTCCACCATGACAACCACCGCGGTGGCCACCACGACAACCACCGGCGACGAGGTCCATGGCACCAAAGCTACGGCCCAAGCCATGTCATTCCAAGCCCAAGGAAAACCGGCCCGTGCCACCCAAATCCAACGCGAGCCCAATGCGTTGCCGAGCCGAGCCCAAGCCTCGCACTTACATGCGCCACATGTCGAGCAGCCCACTCCCGTGGCCCAGCCTGCTCCCGCCGAGCAGCCCACTTCAGTGGCCCAGCCTGCTCCCGCCGAGCAGCCCACTCCCGTGGCCCAGCCTGCTCCCTCCGAGCAGCCCACTCCAGTGGTCCAGCCTACTCCCGCCGAGCAGCCCACTCCCGTGGCCTAGCCTACTCTCGTGGCCCAGCCTGCTCTCGTGGCCCATCTTGCTCCTGTGGCCTTTCAAGCAGCCCAAGTAGGCCCAAGACTATATCAACCATCCGGACCTATCATCGAGCCGGGGGCATTCTCACCATATTTCTCTGTGGATTTGGCATTTCCCAACTCAAATCTTGCGCCCGGAGTCTACCACTCTTCCACTGCTGAAGGAAGCACATTCTTTCCAAGCTTTTTCAATCTAAATGGTGAGCAACACTTGTCTCGACAAGTCATAAAGTTAACCAGCGCCCTAGCACAGCAGACGACCTTGGTGAACCAGCTCTTGTAGCACACTAAGATGCAACGTGCCCCTGACGAGGTGTCCTAAAGTAGGACGAGGGCAGACAAAAAACCTCTCTAGCAGCCTCCCGGCAAGCAGCCACTCGACCAGCCACGAACCGAGCGTTCTAACGGAGTACACTCCCAACTGGGCCCCCGAGATAGCGTATACTCCCGTCTTAGCGCGTGGAGGAGCGTGCACTCTCAGTTAGGCCCACGGACAAACATACACTCACGGTTGGGGCCACATTCCGATAATCAACATAAGCAACCTTCCAGGTTAAGTGTTCATTCGCGGTAAGGCCCACAAGGAACATCCTCCACCTCACATCGAAGTAGGTAGCACAATGGACGGAGAGAAGCAATCACTCAATCCGGTTCAAGTTCAACCAGTAGCCTGCGAGTTACCCGCTCGCCTGCTAGGAATATACCACACCCACTGTAGCCGCGACATAGACAAGCCGAACACATGGAAGAGCAGCCTAGACCAGCAGGTTACAATCAGCGGTAGCTGAGAGATCCGCCACCTTAACAAAGGCAAAACTTCCATGCTCTCCAGTGCGAGAGGGTAAACCAATTCCCCGACACCCATATGGGTATGCTCTCCAGTGCGAGAGGATAAACTAATTGCTCTCTCTCCAGTGCGAGAGGGTAAACCAATCACCAGACACCTATCTGGGTCTGCTCTCCAGTGCGAGAGGATAAACTAAATGCTCTCCAGCGCGAGAGGGTAAACCAATTCCCCGACACCCATATGGGTATACTCTCCAATGCGAGAGGATAAACTAATTGCTCTCCAGTGCGAGAGGGTAAACTAATTCCCCGACACCCATATGGGTCTGCTCTCCAGTGCGAGAGGATAAACTCCAGTGCGAGAGGATAAACTAATTGCTCTCCAGCGCGAGAGGGTAAACCAATTCCCCGACACCCATATGGGTCTGCTCTTCAGTGCGAGAAGATAAACTAATTGCTCTCCAGCGCGAGAGGGTAAACGAATTCCCCGACACCCATATGGGTCTGCTCTCCAGTGCGAGAGGATAAAACTAATTGCTCTCCAGCGTGAGAGGGTAAACCAATTCCCCGACACCCATATGGGTTTGCTCTGCAATGCGAGAAGGCCACATAGTTCAAAAGATCGAATGCTTGAAGACCAACCAGGCAGCGAATGGTCGGGGGGCAGCAGCCACCGCTCCGATCTCAGCAGCTTCATCCTTGACTACTCCATCTACGGCAGCTGAGAAATCAAACTCAAGCAGTTTCGTCATTTTTGGCAAGCAGCCTAGACGTGGCAGCCCAAACTACGCCACTTCCTCGGTCCATGCCAAGCTAATCTTTGGCTCTAGCCAAGCCAAGCAACCCAAGCAGTGGCCCTTGCCACAACACCTCCTCGGCCCATGCCGAGCCGACTCCTGGCCTCTGCCAGCCGACGTGCCGCACCACCCCGACAGTTGCCCCACGACAGCACTATCCAAGAAGAAGACAAGAAAAATTAATTTTTTCTTACATCGGTGCGGCACGGAGAAGACAAAGAAATCAACGAAAGACGGTCCTTTGCACGGGCAAGATGTAGAAGATTGCTAGAGGAGGGGGAACAAATATCCTCTAAGCTCTCTCTCTCTTGTAGGGTAGAATAAATCGCTCTCCAAAGTTGATTTAATAACCCACTTAAGGTGGACTTAAATAGGCTTTGAGACAAATTTATTTCCCTTTCCTAGAAGGATCTAATTTCCTATTGAAGAGGGAATCTACACCAAAATAGGAAGCATTCCTAAGTCTCCTAAAAGCAAGGAAATCTCTACACCTGCTGCCCTTTTCCTACGAGCAGCCCAACAGGTGTGGGGGCATTTGTGGAGCCAAAAATAATCACAAGGTTACACATGGACATTTTAGCAAAAAAGGACCAAACTACCCCTGAGGTACACCAGAATTTCTACACGCGAGCAGCAGACAATCATCTTTCAACAAAATCAAAAATGCTCCAAAAAGAGGTAACCAAATCAAATCCATCTCATCAAATCCTTATCTTGCAAAGTGACCTCCAAAATAATATTAATTGGTTAATTAATGGATTAATTACCCAATTAATCCATTAACCACCAATTGAATTATACAATTCAACCCAAAAAATACCAAAGGGCCGGCCACTCCCATTCTCATCCTCACCTTTCCCATTTTCTCTATTTTATTACCCTATTTACACAAATATTCAAACTTGTAACTTCCTATTTATTTCCTTCAAACTTAATTAGCCAATAAATTGGCTAATTAACAAAACCATAACCACCAAAGGCCATTAGTGGCCGGCCACACATAGGAGAAATTGGGCAAAGCCTAGCCCTATAAATAGGCACCCATTCTTACCAAAAGATCAGGCCAACACTTTGGCAAAAATCCCAAAATTCTCTAAACACTTTTCTCTCTAAAATTCTAACTTTGGCATCGGAGGTTCTTCGGCCAAAGCCCCCCCCCCCCCCCATTCATTGTGGGCGTGTGAGGCTCTTGGCCTTAACCTAAGGTGCTACTTGTTTTGTAGGTGCAAATTCGTCCAAGATCGAAGAGGAGAAAATTTGCATCCACAACAATGTTTTTTTATGTGGTACACATGCACCTTAACACGCTGAAGTAAAAAAACCAGTATGTGTTATATGAGTAGTGTTATTACTTTTATCATATATTTGTGTCATCTCTTTAATAGAAGTGGAGTCCACCAACACGTGTATGTATTGTCTCTATTAGAAAAATGGTACAACAAATATGTGGTTAGAGTAACTTTAATTACATGACGGCCCACCAATATATTAGAGATTTTCCCATGTAATTAGACAACGTTAATCTCCAACTTTAAATCACAATATTGCGCTAATTGATGAAACCACTCATTAAGCCACAAAAGACAGAACAACAACACAGGAAGTGCAAACCCCAGGAAAAGCTTTGGACCAAAATTAACATTAGCTCCAAGATTTAAAATAAAAGAGCAAACAAAGTTGGAAAGGCCGGCCGGTACATAGATCAACACAATCATCTCACCAAACCAACTCAAAATATCCTTAATGCTGCTTTCATTTGTTTTTGAAAGAGTTACGGTGTTCACTGATGCAGAAATTCATACAAGAGGGTAGAGTGCAATGTGGTCTCATTAAAATCTTGGCAGTACTCTTTAGTGATATTGTTGCAGTGGATAATTAAACGCAAGAATTCGGGTACGGCAGTATTTATGTTAGGAGTTTCAAAGTGTCAAAGATTGCAAGGCAAAATAAGGAAAATTGATGCAACAAAGAACAAACAGCTAAATACTTGCACAATGTGGTTCACCAAAAATTGGGCCAAATCCACGGGCGTTGACTGCAATTCTCTCAAATAATCACTCTCCTCTCAGCCGAATCTCAATAAAGATTCTCAGTGCAAATGTTGAGCTGGAAATTATTGTGCATCGAAGCCCGTATTAGATCATAACAAATCAGTAACAGATGATATTGGAGAGCTGTTTTGACCTAATTATAGGCTCATTTTCAAAACCCACGTTAAACATGAGGACTTAATTTGTTTATAGAGGTCGTGAAGTTCTTTAGTTGAAAATCTTTTGAGCAACCACTGAAAAATGTCATGAACGTTGAATGTTGATTAGCTAGTGTACTTTTACCTAATATATTATTGTAAATCTTCTATAATATATTAATATGCACACTAAAAGCACCAATCTTGAGAAGCCAAACGAAGTAAAAGATGAATAACGAATGGCAGCAACAAGCAAAGATCCTCGACTCTCTCTGCACGCCTTGTGCACTCATGTATGGAGTAGGGTTTTGTGCTAGAATTGTCTATGAGATTGGGACCTAAGCCTGATATTTACAAGTGAGAGTATTAGGTTTTATGCCCATAAAAAAAGCTTGCCACTACATATCTTTAACACCTCGAGAATCCATGACTTGATAGGATAGATATTCTCATTAATTATTGTTTTACTTCACCGTCAAGGAATCCGGAATAATCAAATATTACAATTATATACCTGATTAAACTAATGCAGTAGTCCAAGCTTGGTGAAGTTGAAGTGTTCATCGTTTCAGGCCTAGTCGCTTTCCCAACACAGATTTGATCACCTTTGCCTTGCTAAAAAATTTCAATATTTTTATTGCAATCCTGCATTTTTTAGCAACCCTTATTGCAATTATTAATGAATCCTATTAGCATTACGAGCGTACGTATCTTCTATTAACTTTAGTTCAGCGCTTAATTAAAAGCATGTAGTCCAATATTAATAAATTTTGTATTTGTTCTTCAATCTGACCAACACATCGAGATCACAAAGCTTAACCATATTCTTGTAATTTTCAGAATCAAGAGTAGAAAATTTATGCAACCATAAATTGGATATAGACATATGGTGAAGTAAGACTACAAAGAACATAACCATCTTTTTTTGTTCAATGGGCGATTACTACATAAAACAAAGTCCAAAAGGACGTCGTATATCGATCCTAGGCAGGTTTTAATAAGGAGTAGCATACAGACATGAGACCACTTTGACAAACAGAGTTGATGGATTCCACTACAACATTTACCAACAAATACAGATATTCAAACTTCAAAGAAAACAGTACATTATCTTCTTCCGCTTCAATTAATATATACGTAGGTTTGGTCAGTACTGGACAAAGCTGTCCATATACCAAAATGTTGATATCAAAATATCATTTTTCTGGTCAATTGATAAAATAATAAATCTGGTAGGTAAAATATCTTAGGGTCCCAAACGTATTGTTGTTATTTTATTGCTGCTGCCTCCAATAGGAGTTTTCCATTTATCATAACAAACAAGAAAAGAAAGCGATAAGGCAAGAAAGCGAAGTGATATTTATCTCAAAACAGAAAGGGATACAAGTCAAAATTAATCTCATTATAACTGTAATAATAATTCCTCTTTAGTTTCCTTTTTTTCGGTTACAAAATTAATCTCTATCTTTAACCACAAACAATCCAATTAACGACTCGTTCCATTAATTTTTCTCCTGCTTTGCTTCTTTGCCGTGTTAATTAACAAGAACAAGAAATATCAAAATTTAAAAAAAAAAAAAAAATTAAACTATATATAGGGCTAAAGAGCAAATATCTTTCTGTGATGTGTGGTTTTCTCTTGTTGTAGATGTACATCTTCGAAGACATTAGTGTTGCGAGAGGCCGCGCCACGCCTACTAGTGTTAGTATTACTACTCTTAGGAGTGCTGCAACGATATAGGCCACGCCTATAAGATTTTAGCATTTCCTTGGTAGAAGCCTCTAATTCTCTCCTGTCATCAATAACAATCTGCCTGTTCCTGCACTCTATACTGCAAAAACCTAGATCACCTCTGCATTCAAATGTTAGAGTCGCAAACTATATCAGTAATTGATATCATAACCTTTATTAATATAGTAAAATTATCTTATGCTGGTAACAATATTATATGACCAGCAACTAAGGGTGTGCATAACATAATTTAAATATTAGAGTTTTTTTATTTAAAGAATAATAATTTACGAAAAATAATTTCTACAACCCATTCTTCTCCCTATTTATTTTTTATTTTTGGATCGAATTAAGGGAGAGAAACAATTAAGAGAGTGCAGAAGGAGAAAAATGATAAGTAGAAGTCTTTTCTTACAATTTGATTGTTATTTCAGTTACCTGTACATGTAGACCTCTTCATCAAGGCTTAATCCCTTGTTGCATAAATGACATGTTTTAAGAAAGCAAGAGAATTTCTCAAGGGAGCTGCAGGTTGTGGATTGGCTCAGTCTTAAAGCAGATTTCTCAATGATATTTGACTTATTTCTTTTTGAGATCTGTACAAGGATTCCCAACCCAACAGCCACTGAGCTGCTATGGCTGGTTTTATCACTGATGACCAGCTTATGGGCAGCTGGCTCAATCAAGTTGCAGGGTCTCTTGAACTTGGAAACCATCGTTTGTGGGGGGAATTAGAGAAGAGAAGAAGAAGAAGGAAAACTGAAGAGGGCTGTGAAGTTTATATTCATATATAACCAAAAAAATATACAGACACATGTAGCTGTTTTGCATTTGTTAATGGGATTATGTTGCTATCTCATGAGTCACGTGCTGCACTTTTGCTTGCTCTATGATCTTATCTTTAACCGCGTCTGCATTGCCCTGTAGGGTTTAAAACAATAGTTAAAGTTAAGAAATGGGGTCTTTGAGTTTTGGAGTTGAAATATTGCATTTCACATCTTTTGGTTTGTTTGTTTGTTTGTTTGACCCTACAAGAAAACGAGGGAACTTTTTGTTTGGTGCTGTTGGAAATTTTGAGTAGAATCCTTCTAATGGTCACCACCAAAAGGTTTCCTCACTTTATAAGGCTTTGTCCTTATTAGAAGATGATTGGAGTGATGAACCTTGAAAAATAAAATTAGGCTCAACCTTGGAATTGAGCTTTGGGGTATACTAATTAATTGATAAAGATGGGCCTTGAGGCTTAGGCTCTAATAATTAAATTCTTTAATTAATTTCGAATTTAATTAATTAATTAATTTTTATATCAACATACTCATCTTTTCAAATGAAATATGAAGTGATGAAGGTACGCCAAAGAGCAAAGCACCCTTCTGAGAAATGAAGTCTGAAGTGATGAAAGTAGAGAGCAAACCTCGATCTTCAAGTTTGTATGTTTAATATTATTTTATTTTGTTCATACTCTATTAAATTATTTATTCACATTTATTATTTATTAGCATATATAAATTTATCATAGATTGTTGATATATCCCCAACAACTGCAACATGAGAAACGTGATAATTGGGAAATAAAATGTGTGGATGAGTACCCTTTTTAATAAATTGTTTTCTCTTTCCTTGTCCCCCTTATTATGAAGTAGACAATTCCACTGAAGAAATTTAAAAATAAAATAATAATTATAGTTTGTTTGTTAGAGTGACTTTTTTTTACTATATTTAGTAAATTATATATGTGTCGGTGATGATTGGATTCCTTCTTTAAATAATCACAAGGCGACACGTGGATTTTTTGACAAAAGATGACAAAATTACCCTCGAGGCACATCGGATTCCTACACGCGAGCAGCGGGCAATCATCCCTCAACCAAGTCAAAAGTGCCCAAAGAGGTAAACAATTCAAAGTCCATCTCATCAAATTCCCTTTTTGCAAAGTAACCTCCAAAATATTATGTTAATTGGTTAATTAATGGATTAATTACCCAATTAATCCATTAAATATCAATTAAATCATCCAATTAACCACAAAATACATCCAATTCAACCCTAAAGCTAGTCAAAGCCCGGCCACCATCCTTTCTCCTTACCTTTTTCTATTTTCCCTCTTTATTACCCTATTTGTGCTAATTAATCAATTTTGTAACCACCAATTTATTCCTTTAGGTTTAATTAGCCAATAAATTGGCTAATTAAACAAAAATCTCAACCTAAAAACCACATTATGGCCGGCCACTTCTTCTCCAAAGTGGACCGGCCTAGCCCTATAAAAAGGCTCCTATTTTCACCAAAAACTCATTCCAACACTCTTGCAAAAATCCCAAAATTCTCTAAACACTCTTTCTCTCTAAATTCTAACTTTGGCATCGGAGGTTCTTCGGCCAAAGTCCCCCTCATGCATCATGGGCGCGTGAGGCTCTTGGCCTTGACCAAATGTGTTAATTGTTTTGTAGGTGCAATTTTGTCCAAGATCAAGGAGGAAGAAATTTGCATCCACAAATTGGTGCTTTCATTGAGAGTTGAAATCCATACTCGAAGAAGACTCTCGCATAAAAAAGGTTTTTTCTCTATTTTCTAGTCCACTTGTATTTTTTCATACATTCATATTATTAGAGTTTTTTATTTGCAAAGATTATTTGATAAAACGTGAAAAAAAAAAATACAATGGCTAGAAATTTAGAAAACTCCACGAGTGAAAATTCCAAAATTTAAGAAACGGGACCGCGGCGATCCACAAGGCTAAATGTTACAATAATTGGAACGGCACCACCACTACGAGGCTCCACCATGGCAACCACCTGCGACGAGGTTCATGGCACCAAAGCTACGGCCCAAGCCATGTCATTCCAAGCCCAAGGAAAACCGGCCCGTGCCGCCCAGATCCAACGCAAGCCCAAGGCGTTGCCGAGTCGAGCCCAAGCCTCGCACTCACGTGCGCCACATGTCGAGCAGCCTGCTTCCGTCGAGCAGCCTGCTCCCGCCGAGCAGCCCACTCTCAAGGCCCAGCCTGCTTCCACCAAGCAGCCCACTCCAGTGGCCCAGCCTGCTCCCGTGGCCTTTCCAGTAGCCCAAGTCGGCCCAAGACTATCTCAACCATCTGGACCTACCATCGAGCCGGGGGCATTCTCACCACATTTCTCCGCGGATTTGACATTTCCTAACTCAAATCTCACGCCCGGAATCTACCACCCTTCTACTGCTCAAGGAGGCACATTCCTTCCAAACTCTTCCAATCCAAATGGCGAACAACACTTGTCTCTACAAGTCATAAAGTTGACGAGCGCCCTAGCACAGCAGACGACCTTGGTGAACCAGCTCTTGCAGCGCACCAAGATGCAACGTGCCCCAAACGAGGTGTTCCGAAGTAGGACAAGGGCAAATGAAAAACCTCTCCAGTAGCGTCCCGGCAAGCAGCCACTCGACCAGCCACGAACCGAGCGTTCTAACGGAGTACACTCCCAATTGGGCCCCCAAGATAGCGTATACTCCCGTCTTCGCGCGTGGAGGAGCGTGCACTCTCAGTTAGGCCCACGGACAAACATACACTCACGGTTGGGGTCACATTCCGATAATCAACATAAGCAACCTTCCAGGTGAAGTGCTTATTCGCGGCAAGGCCCGCAAGGAGCATCCTCCACCTCACATCGGAGTAGGCAGCACAGTGGACGGAGAGAAGCGGTCGCTCAATCTGGGTCAAGTTCAAACAGCAGCTTACGAGTTACCCGCTCACCTGCTAGGAATATACCACACCCACCGTAGCCGCGACAAAGATGAGCCGAACACATGGAAGAGTAGCCTAGACCAGTAGAACATGATCGGGGGTAGTCGAAAGCTCTGCCACCCCCCACAAAGGCAAATTCAGGAAGAAGTAGAAAGGCACCTGACCGAGCAATTGCACGATTTCCCGCACAATGAAACTATTGACAAGGCGCTCCGATGAGACATGACCAACATAAGCGAGTCATCTTTCAATGACAAGATCGAGCAGACGGGACTACCCCACATAGATTGCCGAATATAAAGACTACTTATGTTCCGACAAACGCAGCTGCTCAGCCTATAGCGTGCCGGGGGCAGACGAGTACCAGAAAGACACACTAGCCCAACACCAGGGGCAGGCCTTGTTCTCAACACTCCAGACAATTCCTCCTCCTACGCACAACCTGGCCCAAGCCAGTCCCATCTCTGCTTTCACAACCGTGCCTACCTGCTCCACGGCTTCCAGCAACCATTAATCTATCACCATGGCTCATAACTGTGCCAATCTTGCACCATGGCTCCCAGCCATGCCGATCTTGCCCTGTGCCTCGCGTCAACTAAACCTCAAAAGGGCACACGACGAAACATCTAATGATGGCACAATAAATCTGGGAGCAACTCACTGTACTTACACCCTTACGCGGGTTCCACAAGCAGTTCGAAATCTCAAGCAGATCGCCAAACATGACCTCGCAAGCTAAGGATTATTTCGGTTGTCCAGCAGACCAGTTTTCCTCAGCTGCACTCACGACAACAACTTCCATGCTCTCCAGTGCGAGAGGGTAAACCAATCCCCCGACACCCATCTGGGTAAGCTCTCCAGTGCGAGAGGGTAAACCAATTCCCCGACACCCATCTGGGTAAGCTCTCCAGTGCGAGATGATAAACTAATTGCTCTCCAGCGCGAGAGGGTAAACCAATTCCCCGACACCCATATGGGTCTGCTATCCAGTGTGAGAGGATAAACTAATTGCTCTCTAGTGCGAGAGGGTAAACCAATTCCCCGACACCCAAAAGGGTATGCTCTCCAGTGCGAGAGGATAAACTAATTGCTCTCCAGTGCTAGAGGGTAAACTAATTTCCCGACACCCATATGAGTCTGCTCTCCAGTGCGAGAGGGTAAACCAATCCCCCGACACCCATATGGGTCTGCTCTCTAGTGCAAGAGGATAAACCAATTGCTCTCCAGTACGAAAGGGTAAACTAATTCCCCGACACCCATATGGGTCTGCTCTCCAGTGCGAGAGGATAAACTAATTGCTCTCTAGTGCGAGAGGGTAAACCAATTCATTGACACCCATCTGGGTAAGCTCTCCCGTGTTAGAAGGTCACATACCTCAAAAGATCGAATGCTTGAAGACCAACTAGGCAGCGAATAGTCAGGGGGCAGCAACCACTTTGCACTCAACAGTTCGCTCATCTGACACTTCATCTTAGCAGTTTCGATCTTGGCAGCTTCATACTTGACTGCTCAATCTACGACAGCCGAGAAATCAAACTCAAGCAGTTTCCTCATTTTTGGTAAGCAACCCAGACGTGGCAGCGCAAACTGTTGCCCATGCCACGCCACTTCCTCGGCCTATGACGAGCCAATCCTTGGCTCTAGCCAAGCCAAGCAACCCAAGCAGTGCCCCTTGCCACAACACCTCCTCGGCCCATGCCGAGCCGACTCCTGGCCCCTGCCAGCCAACGTGTTGCACCACCCCGACGGCTGCCCCGCGACAGCACTATCCAAAAAGAAGACAAGAAAAATTAAAATTTTCTTATATCGGTGCGGCACAGAGAAGACGAAGAAATCAACAAAAGACGGTCCTTTGCACGGGCAAGACGTAGAAGATTGCTAGAGGAGGGGGAACAAATATCCTCTAAGCTCTCTCTCTCTTGTAGGGTAGAATAAATCGCTCTCCAAAGTTGATTTAATAACCCACTTAAGGTGGACTTAAATAGGCTTTGAGAGAAATTTATTTCTCTTTCCTAGAAGGATCTAGTTTCCTATTGAAGAGGGAATCTACATCAAAATAGGAAACAAGCCTATGTTTCCTAAAGCAAGAAGATCTCTACACCTGCTGCCCTTTCCTGCGAGCAGCCCAACAAGTGTGGGGGCATTTGTGGAGCCAAAAATAATCACAAGGCGACACGTGGATTTTTTGACAAAAGAGGACAAAATTACCCTCGAGGCACATAGGATTCCTACACGCGAGCAGCGGGCAATCATCCCTCAACCAAGTCAAAAGTGCCCAAAGAGGTAAACAATTCAAAGTCCATCTCATCAAATTCCCTTTTTGCAAAGTAACCTCCAAAATATTATGTTAATTGGTTAATTAATGGATTAATTACCCAATTAATCCATTAAATATCAATTAAATCATCCAATTAACCACAAAATACATCCAATTCAACCCTAAAGCTAGTCAAAGGCCGGCCACCATCCTTTCTCCTTACCTTTTTCTATGTTTCCCTCTTTATTACCCCATTTATGCTAATTAATCAATTTTGTAACCACCAATTTATTCATTTAGGTTTAATTAGCCAATAAATTGGCTAATTAAACAAAAATCTCAACCTAAAAACCACATTATGGCCGGCCACTTCTTCTCCAAAGTGGACCGGCCTAGCCCCTATAAAAAGGCTCCTATTTTCACCAAAAACTCATTCCAACACTCTTGCAAAAATCCCAAAATTCTCTAAACACTCTTTCTCTCTAAATTCTAACTTTGGCATCGGAGGTTCTTCGGCCAAAGTCCCCCCCATTCATCATGGGCGCGTGAGGCTCTTGGCCTTGACCAAAGGTGTTAATTGTTTTGTAGGTGCAATTTTGTCCAAGATCAAGGAGGAAGAAATTTGCATCCACACTAAATACACTCATGTAGTGAGGTTTTATCCAAAAAAAAAAAAAAAAAAAAATTTCGATATATTTTGAATGTGTTGCGATCACTTCTTTTTTTTTTTTTTTTTTTTTTTTCTTCTTTTAGGAGTGGTTCAAACTTGAAACCCGAGAAGTATAAGTAGGCTAGTTAAGAACTTATTGGTAATGCTCCTAATACACCTAATTAACTTTTAATTAGTTACTTTGTATGCTTTAACGGTATCCGAAAGGACCGCCTAGCACCACCGCCAATTACTTTTGTAGAACACGGCGACTACGAGTTCGAAAGAAGGCTAGAAAATGAAAAGACCTCCTAGCACTACTGCCTAGACACTGTTTAGGCCATCTAGGATTGTCTAGGAGCGTCCAAGCAGGCGCCTAACACCTCCACATTTTTCTCCACTGATTGGCACCTGATTAGAGCGGTACCTCACCGACTAGTGCCTAGACAGCCGTCTAAACCGATTTTTAGAACATTAGTATTACTTAAGACATAATTTAAAAAAAATAAAAATAAATAAAAATAAAAATAAAAATAAACATCCGCAAGTTACGCACATTTTCTTATGATGAGAGTAACCTTATATATTGCTCACCTGAGGTCGGGTCCTATAAATGAGGCTTGTGAGGATTTCTTCTATAGGACCCTCGGATTAATTTAATAGCAGATCGACGCGTGAGCTTAAACCGTATCACTTGAACTGAAAGAGAGAGATTGTTATCATATTATAGTTGCCTTTATTTTTTAAACC
Organism: Cotoneaster glaucophyllus; assembly: GCA_036320875.1. Taxonomy (NCBI): domain Eukaryota; kingdom Viridiplantae; phylum Streptophyta; class Magnoliopsida; order Rosales; family Rosaceae; genus Cotoneaster; species Cotoneaster glaucophyllus. The sequence continues at coordinate 13,447,765 of CM070064.1, read as the reverse complement.
CCTTTCGTTTCACTAAAGAATCTTTCATACATTAAAATAGTGCAGGTGCAAATGAGATTTATTCTTGACTTGATCATCTTGATGAGTTAATCCACCTTAAGTTCGATCCAGACAAAATCACAAGAATCAATAGTTTACCTGGGAGAATCGAATTTAAACCTTTTGATTCTATACCAACCCAGATCAAATCAATCAACTCAAGCATATTGTCAATTGATATTGGATATGATCAGCCAGTTGCCTTTTTTAATTCCTGAAACTATCTTTCATTACAGGTAGCTCTGCGTTTTTATTTTGTTGTACCATGATCTATTAGCTATCAAGAAATTATTTATTTAAAACAACAGATGGGTGGATCGAAATATCTTTATCTGATACAAAATGTTATTAAGGCAGAAAATAGTAAGACAAATGTTCTTGTAAATACAAAATTTTCTGCAGCGAATAAAATTAACACGTGTATTAAATAAAATTTTGCATTAATGAGTGTTTAGGGTTATAATTTATGTGGTTTATTCTTTTACAATTGAAGTCGATTCGTGAATATTTCAAGATGGTCGTGTCAAAATTTCAGATTTTTATTCCATGTCGTTTGACCGTGGTGAAGAAATAAGTGTTGACTGTGCAGTTTTCCTAAGTTAACGTTTCTGGATGTTTTGGCCATTTTGACGATTAAGATGGCATTTTTAGAGGAGGGTTTCTTTTGAGGATTTGAAGAGGACGTGTCAATTTTTTTTTTTTATAAATATTTTGGGACCAAATCGGATCTGATTTAGTGGGTCAAAAGTGTGATTTTCTCTGTCGTTCAAATTTTACTTTGAATAGAAAACATTTCTTTATTATTATAATTCAATTTCCACATTTGTTAGAAGACCATGTTTAGGTAGGTTAAGGAATAAAACTGTCACATCCCGGCCCGGGCTCCATCATAATCCGGGCTCGACTCCTTCGTAGCACGATATTGTCCGCTTTAGGCTCCGACCACACCCTCACAGTTTTGTTTCTGGGAACTCACGCGAGCAGAACTTCTCAATGGGTCACCCATCCTGGCAATGCTCTGGCCCATTCTCGCTTAACTTCGGAGTTCCGATGGAATCCGAAGCTAGTGAGCTCCCAAAAGGCCTCGTACTATTTGGAGGTGGGCATATACATATAAGCATAGATGATCCACTCCCCTGGACGATGTGGGATCTAACAAAAACAATATAAATATAGTGTAACCGTGTATTTGGGTTACCTACGCACTACTTTGGAGAATTCAACATAGCTTTGGATTTTGTGCTTACAATTACAAGGTGTTTTCTATCCTTTCTTCTAATAATATTTTATTTTTTTATTATAAATATGTGGAACTAATTCCTTTTGCTAGGCAAGGCCATGAGCCTTAGCATGAATATGTAGTTTTTATCGATTTATGTTAAGCATGCTTACTTTGAATTATTAATCACCGCGTTTAAACTATATATATGTCGTGATGCTTGATCACAGTAATTAGATGAAATTCTGTTGGAATATCACCTTAGAATTGATTAAGTCTTCATGCGATTGATAATTATAAATTCACTTAAAATGAATATCACGCTCTTAAGGGTTGTATAGTTTTTCAAAAGATTTTCACAAAGCTTAATGAGTCTTGCATGTTCATATTTAATCTGAATGTCACAAACGGATTGCATGTTAGATATACATTCTTGCTTGAATAAGAATATGCATTAGGAAAACCTAATATTCAAAGCATGTATGTGGTAATTCATAAGTAATTAGTAAGACTATATAAAAATGTTAATGACGACGGCTAAAGCCTAGGGCTTTTTACATTTGATTTATCACAAAATTATTTTCTTTTCTTCCTATTGCCGTGTTTTACAGAAACCAATTTCAATATTTTATTTTTCTGTTTTTACTTTAATTCACAACTTCATGTTTTAAATAGTTAACTAAGAATTAGTTTTAATTACAAATTATTCATATCAATCCTTGTGATGAACAATCTTACTTGAGCCGTTTCTACTATAATCACTATGTTTTCTTGCAAGTAATTTTAAGTGTTTTTATCTCTACTTTTGTAGGTGGTAAAAATCCTAGCAACTATTCCTCTAATTCAATCTCCAAAGTAGAATTCGATTCAAGGATGATAAACACTTGATCTTGAATGGGGCTTGTGGTTTCTTCAAGGGAGTCGTGGCTTGATCTTCAACGAAATTGTACCACGAGTATTGTCAACTGGCGGGTAGTCTTCGGCTTTAGTGGTGGATAAATTGGCACTTGTGCCTGTTGTGCTTGTTGATTCTCCATGAGCTTGATGAAGAGCACAAGAGTGTTTGGGTATTTTAGTGTTTGCCTCAGTGCAAGAGCTTTCTAGTTTCTCCAAGACTTGAGCTTGTTTGGGTTTCTCCAAAGTGACATGCCATGTTTGCAATTTATGGGACCTTGATGTGCGCCACATAAGCCCTAACAAGTTAAAATTCAATTTGTTAATGAATATTTATTTCAGCGAAATTACATATATACAATTCTTCAGTATCTTTTCTCCCTTAACGCCAAAGATAAAATAAGAACTGCAATGGTAGGTGCAATGCAATTAAGTAGATTCATCATATATATCTTGGTTTTGGTTTTGCTATGTTTGTTTCTACGTTTCTCTTTGTTTGCTTCGGGCTATCAGTAGGAATTAGTCCTATCTTTCGAAACGTGTACTTCATGCCTTGAAAGAAAAAAAAACTTATTAATTTAATTAAGTATATTGATCATATGTTAAGGAATCAATACATGTTTCATGAGAGTGAACTGAAGGAGGGCGCAAACTTTTACATCAACATACATGATACCCAAAAAAAAAAAATAATAATAATAATTATTAAATTAAGCACCATATTGGGCACTGATTAGTCGGTGATGTCAATGGTCACGACAATAGTGGCCATTAGGTTTTGAGATGAGATCTTTTGCACCTATTTTTGCCTGTGGTCTCCATGTGCCTTTGTTAATTATCTGAGAATTTGGTTTATTTTTTATTATTTTAATTATTGTCAAGTTAACATTAATTATGTTTAGTTCAATTAACAAAGGCACATGGAGGCCACATGCAAAAATAGATGCAGAAGATCTCATCTCTTAGGTTTTTCTGCCACTTTTGCGAAGTGCCAATTGTGTTCTTACTTGCATTACATCTGTAAAATCATCCCATAAGGTAAAGGGAACTACTCTAAAAGTTATTATTTAACAAACAAAAACAAAATTATCTCATATTTTGCTCTCACACTACTCCCGTTTTATACTTCTTTTCATCATTTCATTAAAATACTACGAATTCACATGCATAACATGTATTATATTACTAATATTTGAACACATACATATAGGTTTCTATATTTAGAAATATATTTGGGGATTAACAGATTTTGGGATTCAAATACAACTTTTTCTAAATCAAGGTTTTTCGATGAACAGCTTTGATCACCATCCCTATGCATCCATATGTCAGTGACAATTAATTCAAGACAAAACTCATGTGCAAAAGGAAAATCTTCTAAGATGATCCTAGCTCCTAGCTTCCCACCTTACTTTTTCAATTTTGTTTGTTTTTTTGTATCTTTTTAGGTGATTGATGAATGATAGTTTAAACTGTAATATTCAGAAGGAAAAAAAAAAAAAACAATATATGTCGTGCATTGTCTAGCTCTCTTTTCAAATAGATCGTTTAATTTATGCTTGTGGTTAATCAATCTTTTGTTTGAAATAACAAATGTGGAAAATTAATTAAATTAAAATCGCGAAAGCCAGCCACAACCGGATTTCTCATCAGTTTCAGTCTGGCTATGCACATTCTTTTATCCTCCAATTTTATATTTTTGTGTGTGTGTTTGTGTGTAATAAAATAATGAAAACAATGATCATGAAGGGGAAAGAAAGGCATGACATCCCTTCAAGGATCAAGTTAGTGAGTAGTTTACAATGAAAACAGAATAAAGGCATATATGTCACTTTGTATTACGATCTAGTAATATTCATCTTGATTTGTAATTGAAAGATTTTAGGTTCAATTCTCACAAAAGGCGAATTTGAACCATATTATTGCTAGCCCATGTGAGGCTAAGCCACCCCCTTCCCTTTAGTACAAATAATATCGTTTGTTAAAAAAAATAATAATAAAGGCATATATATATATATATATATATATATATATATATATTTAAGTATTATTCGCACTCCATGTTAAGCATTTTCTATTATATATATTTTTTTCGAAAAATTAGAATCCCCTACAGTTTTTCTATATCATTTAGATTAAACATCTGTGCCTTTTTAAAATTTGATTACAGTGCTTTGACCAATAATCACCTCTATTTTTTAAAATTAAAATAATTTTTGAATTTAACCTTTTATCTGCATGATGCACTTTTCCTTATTTAGTGGAGATATTAGTAATTAAACTATATTTTCTCTTCTTCCAAATATGTTTTTTCAATCACAGTTTTTTTTTTGTTATGCAAATATTTAATATTATTTTTTTTCAAATGGTTTTTTCTTTTTCAAATAGTTGATTATCAACATAAAAGTGTAATTTTTTTTTCAATTTTTTTGTGAAATTATATATATATTTTTTGCTCTTTTTTTTTAAGAATAGTTGTTGACGAGTTATTATTAGGTACAATACATTACGTATATATTATATGCGGGTACGTTTGAATTTAAAAAAAAATCATTAATTGGTACGTTTATTTGCAATTTTGGTACGTTTGCTTTGATACATATTGTTAATATTGGTACATTATTTTTATTTTGTAAACATTGTGTATTGGTACGTTTATATTATTCTCAAACCTATTTTCTCTTAACATACTAAAAGAAAAACTTACTTCAATACGTTTGATTTTGGGGGATTTAAAAATATTTTAAACTATTTTGGAAAGAAAATATCTTAAATCGTAGATAATTATTGCTAAATTGTAGCATTATTGTGAAAATAAATTGAATCTAACCAACCTTTTTTTTTTTTTTTTACAATTATCTCTAACGGAGGAGAGTGTAATCAAAAGGCTAGATTATAGGAAATTTGATACAATATAATGTGCATATAGCACCAAAATTATGACAAAAAAAAAAAGTTTAATCAAATCACTAAAAGGAATGGATGTTTGATCTAGAAAATTCAAAACTGAGGCGCCTATATCAAAAGATCCCTTTTTTTTTTTGTCACAAAGAAGTGCAAGATGACTTTTATTTATTTATTTTATACAATGCTATATTTTACAATTTTACACTAAGGGGGTTGGGAGACTTAAATTGGTTATGAACTCGCTATTTACAAGATTCGAATTTAATACCTCTCACTTACAAGTGAAGAGTAATATCACTAGATCGTAATATTAAGTGATATGATCCTAGTTGGTAAACATCCATTAAAAGTTTTGTTTTTACAAGAAAATAAATTAATAAATAATACTCAAGCGATTCTAGGGGAGAGGGGATCAAATTTAGGACTTTGGATGCAATGGTGAATATTCTTAACCAATTGAGGCATCCCTTGCACGCTATTTTAAACACTTGAAGAGGGTCTCTAGAAACCAACACAATAGTTGTGGAGATAAAAATTAACCACATCTAATAAAAGAAAGACACGTGGATTATACATTCACTACGACGGTTTTACCCATAACGTCATAAGTAGACCACAAATTACCTCAAGTGAATGTGACAGAAAACCATTCTAGGAGGCCTTGTAAACCATATGAAAGAAATCAGATAAAAAATAGCAAATATATTAATTGGAGGAAATTAGATTAAAGGTTTTTTTCTCTATTATTAGCAATGAAGAAACAAATATGAGGGATACAATTTTAAAATTTGTATTTAGTATTTAGATAATTATATGGTAAGAACATAACTTGTTTTCCGACTTTGATAAAAATGATTAACACATTAGATTTGTTCACAAATTTAAGGTCATAGTTCAAAACTACTGTGTATTATGAATGAAATGTTTATTTTAAGATCATTGAATCTTCAACAAGACCTTGTTTTATATAAACTGACTAGAAAAGAATTGGTTTTAATATAGGAAAACTGAAAAACATACGGCTAATTAATTATATGGTACTTTTGGGAGGGGGGTTTTTAAAAATTAAAATGATAGTTGGCATTCGCAAGAATTGAACTCATGTATTTACAGGAACTTTCACCGTCAAATACCCAATAGTCCACATGCTGATTATTGTGATAACTTACAGACTAAATACAAATACTAAAAACCAGAATGGGTCTGGACCTACCCTAGTTTCTACGTGGCTCCGCCACTGCATAATAGACCGTTGGGCCACCACCGTACCACAGATGCTTCAGGCCCATGATACGTCCTACCATCGGCTATACCCAGGGCCGGTCCTGAGTTTTTGGATGCCCAGTGCGAAAGCTCAAAATGTGCCCTTTTTTATTATGGAAACATATGTTTAAAAAAAATAATATTTAACGAGGGCTGAAACCCAGTCGAAACTGGGGGGGGCGGGCTAGGCTCTCTTGGTATGGACTCTAATTTCACAAATGCCAAAGTAACTATCTTTCATAACCAACTTGATGGAGTGAACAAACTTGCGACACGAAACGAAAGGACAAGAAACAAAATCACAGTAGCAAATTGTGGGGAAGTTGTATAAATACAAACACATACCAACTAAACTTGCAAATTAGAAGGATAATACATGGCTACTCAAATATTAAAAACTCATACTCAAAAATTTTCAAAATTATTCGTTGTCAATATATAAAATTTTGTGTTTAGAATCAGAACCGTTCATATTATAAATCACATTTTAAAAATCACATCTACAAAAATCAATTAAAACTAAGACCGTTTAATCATCAAACTATTTAAAAACAAATAAACGGAATTAGTAAAAACATTACAAACCGTCTATGAATTAGTAAAAACATTATCAATCGTCTATGCATTTACTACAATAGACTGACTAAACTATTTTAGTTTTGATTTATTTTTTGCAAAAAAATCTTTACATGCACAAAACTCTGTGATTAAAAACACTAAGAGTTTTTGAGTAGAAGTTCCTATTTATTTTTAAGTTGCCAAGTATTGTTCAAATTAGAATTAGCAAACATAAATCATAATAGCATAAATATACATAGGATTAAGCAAAAGTAATTAATCAACTTTGATTGCCATATATTCCAAACTGTATTACATAGTCAACAATCTCCCCATGCATTACGCTAACCTGTTTTGACCTTTTTTATTATAATATTTTTTTTAATGCCTAAAACATGGCCCCTTTGGGCTCTAAAACCTGATCCCTGCTTTGCCGTCCCCTATTTGGGCTTTAGGTTTTATTTTTTTATTTTTTTATACCTAGTTATTTGGGGTTTTTTTTTTTTTTTGGTGCCCCTTTAATTTTTGGGCCCTGGACAGTGGCCCTTGTGGCACTGGGCTAGGGCCGGCCCTGGCTATACCCGACCTAATGGTGGCAAGAAGCCAACTCTTTAAAGTCTCCCCTTGGGTGTCTGGTGCGCTAGCGCCCTACCAACTGGAACCTTTAAGACTACTAGCTAACAAAACTAAAGAGACTAACCTGCAACATCAAGGACTGCCTAGTATAGTCTAACCTCCCCTCCTAGTTGTCTACTAGGTTTCAGATCTTTATAAATAGTCAAGTCAAACAGAGAAAATGGTAAGCGTTACTTACTACTTAGAACTCTCCTAAGTTCTTATTTTCTCTCAAAAACTTCTTTGACTTAAGCATCATAGGGCCTTTGGCGGACAACCTCCTCTTTTTTTTTTCTTTTTTTTTCCTGGGTGTTCGTTGATTACACTAATGGTATTTATTCTCTTATAGGAAGAATTTTGTCAAATCAACCTTGTACGACATTTGTGCCCACAATAGTTTGTTCGGCTATGGCTGTACGGTATACCAAAAGGAAGGAAAAAATTTAAACTCTAAAAAAAGATTAGGACTAATTTATTTGAGTTCACAAAATATTTTCAACATAAGGATTGAGTCGATAAGTGTTTTGTAAATATTTTCAACATTAGGATTGAGTCGATCAATATTTTGTGCTTTTAAGGAAAGGCTAATGAAGATTTTTTTTAGCTAGTGTATTGGCCTTACTTGAATAGGGAAGTTGTTTTAACTCACATTAGTTGAAGATGACGACTTCACCAAGTAAGCTAATGGTGTTTGTTCCCTTGTAGGTTAAATTTTGTCAAATCAGCTGTGCACAAAATTTGCATCCACAATAATATGTTGGGCAATGGCCCTACTATAAACCAAAAAGAAGAAGAAAAAAAAATAAAAGAAGAAGAAGAAGAAGAAGAATCAAGAGTAACTTATTTGAGCTTACAAAATATTTTCAAACATTAGGATTGAGTCAATCAGTATTTTGTGTTTTTAAGGAAAGGTTAATGAAGATTTGTTTTTATTTTTTTTTTTAACAAGTGTATTGACCTTGCTTTGATGGAAAAATTGTTTTTATAGACCTTAGTTAAAGATGATTTTTTTTTTTAAATTGGACTAATGCTAGAAAATGAAATGACCATTGATGTATGCCAAAATATAAATATGAGATATGCTAGTAACCTTTGCATTTAGACCTTTTCGCTTTAACAAATGACAGTTTTTGACACAAAAAGCAAGAACTTTAAAGTTTTTGTCTAGGAATTAAAGATGAAAAATAGAAAATATACATTAAATCTTGTTTTTGGATAAACAATGACACGTGTCGTCTGTTAAAGTGAAAATGTTCACATGCAAAGGTTAGTACAAATGTTGCTCACACTCTCCTGTAAATATTGGTCTAAACCATATTATTATTATTTTTTAAAGCCATACTGGGGCAAGGTTTTGGGTAACCCTATATAATGAGTCCATCCATTATTAGGTACTAAACTTGCAATTTATAAAGTTGAACTTTAGAGCTATCACTTAAGTAATGAAAAAAATAACTGCACCGTAAAATAGCTGTTGGGATGGGATATGGTGGCATGCAAAGCCGTCAGTGGTGGGTTCATCCAGCTGCAGCTTTGCCGCGTGCATGAAAGTGGAGCGCATATGGGGTGCGGAGGTCTTCAATTTGTAGACGCGTTTACGCGCATTATGGGAGGTCTGCCACCAACCTGGCTTATTTTTGGGCTAAATCTATCCTAATTTTGGGTTTTATTACAAACTCAAATTTAGGCCTACTGTTGCAGGAGATTTGGGGGGTTGAAAAACTAAAATTTAGGTTTTAACCCTGCCACTGGAGTTGGTCTAAGGGGAAGACCGCAAACTCAACTCACTTAGATTTCGAAAGTCTTTTCAATTTTATGTATTTTTTATCTATATCTAATTACTTGTTGAGTGGCTCTGTTCAAGTTTTTCGTCTCTTAGAGTAGAATATCATCTTATAAATAATCTCACTCATTATTTTCATCACACATGTAGATAACAAGAGGTCACATAAGTGTAAAAGAAGATGAGGATGCCCATGAATCTTCCATTTCTTTTTTCCCCTTATATATAGTTCGGCTGTTGTATTGGGAATCAATGGCTTTTGCAATTTGATTCGAACAAGGGGTTTGCTAGCTAGACTCGGCTAAAAGAGAGTCCCTCTCGATTTGCTGGAAGAATGTATATAGGGATTGAATGGACATCGCTTGCCATTGGAGGACCAATTTTTGCAGAAATTGAACCTTCTCTAGTGGTGGTTTGAAAGCGACTCTCACAAAAATGTTTGTAGTGTGACAAGGCTTCATTTAATCAGAAAGCTAAAATCTTTGGGACAATCCCAAAACAGTTACACTTCAAACAGCCCATGTAAATTGGGGCAAAATTTTACTGTGTTCAATCAAAGTTTCAAACTTTACACTGAAATTCTAACATGGATAGCTGTAAATTTGTTCAAAAAAAGGGTTAATTAACACCCCACAAATTGTTGAATAAACCCCACATACTTAATACACCCCACATTTACTTTTTCACTTAAAAATTATCTTAATACACCCCACTTACTTTCCCATAATACCCCCACACCCCACATTCTCAATATACACCTTATATTTTGTACATACACCCCACATCTTTTATGCACCCTACATTTCTCAATATACACCTTACATTCCTCCACAACAACACATCTGCAACTGCAAGATTAATGCGATTAATTACTATTCTATGATCTTTCATGTTTGATTCATCGTCGTATGACTAAGGGTAATTAGCATATCACCAATTAGGGTTTTATTTTGTATCCTGGTTGTTTCAGCGGGGTTTATCTTGCACCTCACTGTATTTGTTTCAGCGGGGGTTTAGAATCCTCACTGTATATACAGATCTCTGATCAATAAATAAATTTGACAACTAGGGTATGGGAAGTTTTGTAAGTTCATGACTATTCCTGAAAGCTTAAACGGTTGGAAATCTTGGGGTGCAGGCCAATATTCTAATACTCTCCCTCATGTTGGGCAACCCCCTAGCACTAGTGGAACCAACACATAAAACTCAACATAGAGAGGTTGCAGTGGCACATATATGAACTCAAGATCACCTGATAAGTTTCTTCAGTTTACCACTATTCACAATAGTTTCAGTTCCTTGAATTAGAAATAAAGCGAACCACAAATCCTGTAATTTTGAGAGTAATGAGCAAATTATTGGCCAAATCAGACCCATCCAAATCTTATGTACAGATTATGTTTTAGATCAAATCCAGCATATACCAATGCATGATTAGGGTTTTGTTCAACAATGGAGGGTGAGAAGGTTTTGATAGTTGAGAAATAATAGGCTAAAAGTGATTTGGGGTGTATTTAGAGATTTTTTTTTTTTAACCTAATAAGGTCAAAATTGTCATTGCATAGTGGGGTAAATAAATCATTTAATATTAAATTTTAATGTGGGGTGCATTCAACAATTTGTGGGATGTTAATAAAAAAAGCCTAATTAGAGCCTGGGATTTTAAAATTTTTTATTTATATTCTGCATTGTTATTTGCTTGGAGGTGGGTGTTTAATTCCATGGTTTTGCTGCTATTAGCCTATTGCTATACCTTGTTATCCTGGGTCATGGAGGTGTCCAGAGACGACTTCTGCGAGGTAATCTTTGACTCCATCATCTTGAAGCAAACTCCTCCACATTGAAACTGTGGAACAAAAAATAATCATATGGCGACACGTGGATCTTTGGATTAAAAGGAAAAGAATACCTTTGAGGCACATCGGAGTTCCTACTCGTGAGCAGCGGTCAACCATCTTTCAATCAAGTCAAAAGTGTTCAAAATAGGTAACAATTCAAAACATATTTCATTCATCCTCATCAATTCCTTTCTACAAGATAACTCTCAAAACATTCCTTTTAAATTATGTTAATTGACTAATTAATGGGTTTATTACTTAATTAATCCATTAATTACCAATTAAATCACCAATTATACTCAAAAAATACACAAAAGGCCGGTCACCTTCTCTCCCAAAGGGACCGGCCATGCCTTATATTTGCTACCTCATCTTCCCTTTATTATTATGGATACTTTGGATGTGGTCCCTAATCCTTAACATTTTTATTAAAACCTTAATAGTATTTAAAGTTTGATCAAAGTCCCTTGACTTTGTACACCTCATTATATTACTATTACTATTTATATTTTTATAGTTTTGACATTAATTGTTTGATATTTTATGAGATTTATAATCCTATAAATTTAAAATCCCTCATTATAATACTAATAGAAACGGTTACAATAAAAAAATTCAAACATTTTGATTGAATAAATGGATAAAAACTATGTAAAAATAAGAAATAATAAATGACAAAAGAATGTATCCATAGTTAAAAAAATTGGTACATTTCACATATAACAAAGTGGTACATTAATAAAGAACAATGGGTACATTATAAATAAATTAGGGTACAGATAAAAGATTAAAAAATTATGAGTACAAATGAATTTAAAAAAAAAAAATATAGGCGCTAAAAGAAATTAATACATGGGTACAAAATAAAACTAAAAAGAAAATACTACAAATTTAAAAAAAAAAATGTTGCGAATTAAAAGTGGCTACAAACTAAAAATATAAATATATGATACAAAGTTTAGGCATAAAACATAAATATACCATATGTAATTTTTCTATAATTGATTAAATATACAATGTCATGTGACGGTATACACATGGGTACAAACACAAATAAAACTTTAAAAAATATGGGCACAAAAAGAAACTAATATGTGGGTACAAATTAAAAATGAAAAGAAAATTGGTACAAATTAAAAATAGGTACAAACTAAAAATAAAAATATATGATAAAAATTTAGCCATAAATATAAATATACTAATTGTAACATTTTTAACACTAAAGGAATATATTTAAAAATAAAAATATTTTATTATTCAAATAATTAATGACGTTATTAATACTAAGGACATTGATCAAAAATTGAAAATGAATTGGATTTTAATCAATGGAGTAGCAAAAAGAAGGGTGTGAACCTAATTTCTCATTTTTATTATTATATTAGCTAATCAATTAGGTAATTATTTTATTAATTAGCTAATTGATTAGATAATTATTCCATAACTCCCAATTCTAAACAAATCAAGAACCTAGCCCACAAAGGGAGCTAGGTGGCCGGTCCTCTCTCACCTAATGAGGCCAGCCACTCCCTTATAAAAAGCCTCATATTTTCTCCAAAACTCACTTCGAATTCTCTTGCTAAAATTCTCAAACACTTTCTCTCAAAATTCTAACTTTGACATCGGAGGTTTTTCGGCCAAAGCCTCCCCCCCCCCCCCAATTCATTGTGGGCGCGTGAGGCTCTTGGCCTTGACCAAATGTGTTAATTGTTTTGTAGGTGCAATTTTGTCCAAGATCAAGGAGGAAGAAATTTGCATCCACAAATTGGTGCTTTCATTGAGAGCTGAGTCCCACACTCGTAGAAGACTCTCGCATCCAAGGTTTTCTATTTTCTAGTCCATTTTTCGTACGTTCTTATTATTAGAATTTTTTATTTGCAAAAATTATTTGATAAAACGTAAAAGAGAAGTACAATGGCTAGAAATTTAGAAAATTCAACAAGTGAAAATTTCAACATTCAAGAGATAGGACCGCGACGATCCACGAGGCTAAATGTGACAATAGGTGGAGTGGCATCACCACCACGAGTTTCCACCATGGAAAACACAGCGGTGGCTACCACGATAACCACCTATGGAGAGGTCCTTGGTGTCACCACCAAGGCCCAAGCCGTGCCATCCAAGACGGCTCACGACACAAAGGCTATGACCCAAGCTATGTCACTCAACGCCCAACGCAAGCTCAACGCGTTGCCAAGTCGAGCCTAAGCCTCGTACCCTCGTGCATCACACGCCGAGCAGCCCACTCCCGTGGCCCAGCCTATTCCCGACGAGCAGCCCACTCCCGTGGCCCAGCCTGCTCCCGCCGAGCAGCCCACTCTTGTGGCCCAGCCTACTCTCGCGGCCCAGCCCGCTCCCATGGCCCTCTGTTCTCGCAGCCCAACCTGCTTCTGCGGCCCAGCCTGCTCCCGCGGTATTCCAAGCAGCCCAAATCGGCCCAAGACTATCTTAACCATCCGGGCCAACCTTCGAGCCGGGGGCATTTTCACCACGTTTTTCCGCGGATTTGACATTTCCCATCTCGCGCCCAGAGCCTACCACACTTCCACTGCTCAAGGAGGCACATTCCTTCCAAGCTCTTCCAATCCAAAACAAAACTTGTTTCGACAAGTCATAGAGTTAACGAGCGGCCTTGCACAACAGACAACCTTGGTGAATCAACTCTTGCAACGTACCGAGATCCAACATGTCCTGAACGAGGTGTCCCGAAGTAGGACAAAGGCAGACGAACCTCTCCACCAGCGTCTCGGCAAGCAGCCCATCAACCAGCCACGATCCGAGCGTTCTGGCAGTTTACGTTCTCGATTGGGTCATTGCGATAACGTATACTCTCGTCTTAGTGGGCGGAGGAGCATGCATTCTCGATCAAGCCCACAGACAAGCATACGTTCACGGTTGAGGTCACACTCCGATTATCAACATGGACAATCTTCCAAGCAAAGTGTTCATTCACAACTAGGAGTATTCTCCACCTCATATCGGAGTAGGCAGCACGGCAGATTGAGAGAAGCAGTCACTCAATTTGAATCAAGTTCAACCAGCAACCTGCGAGCATAGGGAAGAGCGGCCCAAACCCGTAAGTCACGACTAGGGGCAACCGAAAGTTCCACTACCCCAACAGAGGCAAATTCAAGAAGAAGTTGAGAGGCATCTAATTAAACGATTGTGCAACTTCCAACGTAACGAGGCTGCTGATGATTCGTTTCGACGAGACATGACCATCATAAACATGTCACCATTCACCAATGAGATCGAGCGGACAGATCTACCTCGTGGTTTCACTATGCTTCACTTCACTTCACTCCGTACAAGGGGATGAAGATCCGGATCGACATCTCAAGCACTATCGCAGTACCATGATCCTCTACAGGAACAACGACGCGCTTATGTGCAAAATTTTTGCCACAACTCTACAAGGCGAGGCGCAAGATTGGTTTCACACTCTACCACCGCAATCGATCCGGAGTTTCAACGAACTTTCCTTTGTTTTCACTAAAGAGTATTCGTCTAACCGCTCAATCAAAAGGACATCCGACCATCTCTTCAGCATCGTAAAAAACTCTTGGGAGACAATTCACGACTATGTCAAGAGGTTCAAAGCGGAGAAGGCCAAGATTGTTGGCTGGAACGAGGACATAGCAACGACAACATTCCGAAATGGGCTTCCCACCGAACACCCTTTATTCGGAAAACTGATCATAGGAGAAGAACTAACCCTAGCAACTTCGTATGCTTTGGCAGAAAAGCATGCACTATGGGACGAGGCCAAGCAATTTAACAAAACTGATCGAAAAAGAAGCAAATGGAACGTTCCCCGACCAAAGAAGACTCAACGCCTGAAATATTCACCAAGTTCACAGTACCAAACGGCCAAATTCTCTGCAAGCTCAAGAACGAACCTTGGTTCGAACTGCCGCCACCTATAAAAGGCGATCTTACCAAGCTAGATCATAGAAAGTATTGCGCATTCAATCAAGGACCGGGCCACACTATCAACGGCTGCCTGAAGTGGAAGCAGTACCTTGAGAAGCTGACAAATGAGGGCTGATGCGACGAGTATCTTGACAAGTCAACGAAACGGCCTACAAAAGCAGGGGAAGTCTCCATCACACTCTAAACCCCTGTTTGGATTTTTTCCAAATAAGTTCGAAGTCTCAAGCAGCTCGAAAAACAAGGTCTCGCAAGCCGAAGATTATCCAGTTTGTTATGCAGTTTCTACCTTTCTGCACATTTGATTTATTTCTTTATTCCCAATGAAGATTCAAGAAGTTACTTATAAGCCTGGCTCAACTGTTGTCCACAGCAATTGCTCAAAACCCTTTTTGGGTATGCTTTCTAGTGCGAGAGGATAAACTAATTGCTCTCCAGTGTGAGAGGGTAAACCAATTCTCCGACACCCATATGGGTCTGCTCTCTAGTGCGAAATGATAAACTAATTGCTCTCCAGTGCGAGAGGGTAAACCAATTCCCCGACAACCAAAAGGGTATGCACTCTAGTGCGAGAGGTTAAACTAATTGCTTTCCATTGTGAGAGGGTAAACTAATTCCCCGACACCCAAATGGGTAAGCTCTCCAGTGCGAGAGGGTAAACTAATTACTCTCCAATGCGAGAGGGTAAACTAATTACTCTCTAGTGCGAGAGGGTAAAGTAATTGCTCTCCAGTGCGAGAGGGTAAACTAATTCCTTGACACCCATCTGGGTAAGCTCTCTAGTGCGAGAAGGCCATGTAGCTCAAAAGATCGAATGCTTGAAGACCAACTAGGCAGCGAATAGTCAGCAGGCAGCAACCACTTTGCACTCAACAGTTCGCTCATCCGACACTTCATCTTCAACAGCTTCGATCTCAGCAGCTCCATCCTTAACTGCTCCGTCTACGGCAGCTGAGAAATCAAACTCAAGCAGTTTCCTCATTTTTGGCAAGCAGCCCAGACGTGGCAGCCTAAACCGTTGCCCATGCCACGCCACTTCCTCGGCCCATGCCTAGCCAATCCTTGGCTTCAATCAAGCTGAGCAGCACAAGCAATGGCTCCTGCCACACCACCTCATTGGCCCATGCCAAGCCGATTCCTGGCCCCTGCCAGCTGACGTGCCGAACCACCCCAACGGCTGCCCCATGACAGCATATCCCAAGAAGAAGACAAGGAGAATCAAGTTTTTTTTACATCGGTGTGGCGCGAAGAAGATAAAGAAATCAACGGAAGACGGTTCTTTTCATGGGCAAGCAAATAAGAGTGATAGGGGAGGGGGAACAAATATCATCTAGCTTTCTCTCTTTCTTGTAGGGCTTAAATAGGCTATGAAGGTGATTTATTTCCCTTTCCTAGAAGAATCTAATTCCAAATCCAAAAGAGAATCTGCATCAAAGTTGGAGATCTCTACACCTACTGCCCTTTCCTGCAAGCAGCCCAGCAGGTGTGGGGGCATTTGTGGAGCAAAAAATAATCATAAGGCGACACGTGGATCTTTGGGTTAAAAGGACAAGAATACCCTTGAGGCACATCGGAGTTCCTACGCGCAAGTAGCGGGCAACCATCTTTCAATCAAGTCAAAAGTGCCCAAAATAGGTAACAATTCAAAACCTATTTCATTCATCCTCATCAATTCCTTTCTACAAGGTAACTCCCAAAACATTCCTTTTAAATTATGTTAATTGACTAATTAATGGGTTTATTAACTAATTAATCCATTAATTACCAATTAAATCACCAATTATACCCAAAAATACACAAAAGGCCGGTCACCTTCTCTCCCAAAAGGATCGGCCATGCCTTATATGTCACATCCCTGCCCGGGCCCCCACCACATCCCGGGCTCGACTACGCCGTAGCACGATATTGTCCGCTTTGGGCCCCGGCCACGCCCTCACGGTTTTGTTTATGGGAACTCACACAAGAACTTCCCAGTGGGTCACCCATCATGGGATTGCTCTCGCGCGAACTCGCTTAACTTTGGAGTTCCGATGGAACCCAAAGCCAGTGAGCTCCCAAAAGACCTTGTGCTAGGTAGAGATAGGAATATACATATAAGGCATAGATGATCCACTTCCCTGGGCGATGTGGAATGTTACAATCCACCCCCCTTAGGGGCCCGACATCCTCATCGGCACACTTCCGGCTAGGGATTGGCTCTGATACCAAATTGTCACATCCTGGCCCTGGCCCCTACCACATCCCGAGCTCAACTCCGCCGTAGCACGATATTGTTCGACGGTTTTGTTCTGGGAACTCACACAAAAACTTTCCAATGGGTCACCCATCATGGGATTGTTCTCGCGCGAACTCCCTTAACTTTGGAGTTCTGATGGAACCCGAAGCCAGTGAGCTCCCAAAAGGCCTCGTGCTAAGTAGAGACGGGAATATACATATAAGGCATAAAGGATCCACTTCCCTGGGTGATGTGGGATGTTACATTATATTTGCTACCTCGTCTTCCCTTTTTTATTATTATATTAGCTAATCAATTAGGTAATTATTTTATTAATTAGCTAATTGATTAGATAATTATTCCATAACTCCCAATTCAAAACAAATCAAGAACCTAGCCCACAAAGGGAGCTAGGTGGCCGGTCCTTTCTCACCCAAGGAGGCCGACCACTCCCCTATAAAAAGCCTCACATTTTCTCCAAAACTCACTTCGAATTCTCTTGCTAAAATTCTCAAACACTTTCTCTCTAAATTCTAACTTTGGCATCGGAGGTTCTTCGGCCAAGCCGCACCCCCCCCCTCCCCCCAAATTCATTGTGGGCGAGTGAGGCTCTTGGCCTTGACCAAATGAGTTAATTGTTTTGTAGGTGCAATTTTGTCCAAGATCAAGGAGGAAGACATTTGCATCCACATAAACTAGTTGCACTAAGCATCAATACGCAAATTCAAAATCAAAGTCATATTTGTTTAGAAAGTGTGCTGGAAAGGTGAGACAGATGATAGAAAAGCTAGACTACACTATTTTTCTTATTAATAAATAAAGTTATTGCATGGTTTTTGGTTAAAATTCAAAATTTTGAAACCCTTTTCATTGGTCCCTGAGTTTCAAAGATCGATAAATTTGGTTCCTGACTTTCAATACTGCACATCAATTTAATCCTTCCATTAAAGTTTCGTCAATATTTTTTGTCCTACTAATCCAATCATATGACGCCACATGGATTAAATATAAGAAACTTTTTTTTTTTAAGATTTAAAACTAAAAGTAAAGTAAGAAACTAAAAACCAAAACTAAAAGAAAAAAAAAAGTCATCGTCGTCTTCATCAGGGTATGCTCAAAAGGAAAAGGAATGCACCATGACACCACTAAAGTACTTGGCCTCCCGAACTCACTCCTCATTCTCTCTAGTTGGTTATAATCCTATCAAATTTGAATTGAGTTTGGATTCGATAAAAGATTTTAGATTGAATTTTTTTTTTTCAATTGGGATTGAGGGATGCGAGAAAAATGTCAGCGCGGAGTACTCTTCATTTGGTTCACTCTTAAAAAAAAATTCTTATTGAAAGTCAGGGACCAAATTTACTGATTTTTGAAACTCAGTGACCAAAATGAGGAGATGGGTCAATGTCAGGGACCATTTGCAATAAAACCCCTTATTTTGTGTAACCTCGTGTAACCATTTCATTGGATTTGTGGGTCCCACATATAAACTAACAGAATAGTTGACGGACTCTTAAAGGAAGGACCAAATTGATGTGAGGTAGTGAATGTCAGAGACGACATTGATTGATTTTGAAAGTGAGAAACCAAAATGATGAGTTTGGTCAATCTTATGGACCATTTGTAATAAAAAAAAAAACCTTTTAATATACATGCATTGAAAAATCCTCATAACTTACGACTTATTGCTTTCGAGATTATTATATGTAGGGTTTATATCACAAATGGTCCCTGAAATTGACCCTATCAATCATGATGGTCCCTAAAATTGAAAATCGATCAATGTAGTCCCTGAATTTTAACCCGCGAATCAATGTCGTCCTTCTGTTAGTGTTCCGTCCAAATTAACTTTAAAAAAAGGTTAGAGAACTAATTTTTCATGGTAAAATGATAAAAAATAACCCTGTTACTTATAATTTTACTTACTACCTCTCTTTTCCTTTTTCCATCTTCACTTTTCTCTCCATTTTTTCATGGATTTGGTGCTAAAACTAAAATAAAAACAAAACAAAAAAAAGTGGGAAATTTCAATTTCTTTTTAATATCAAGTAAAAAATAATTCTAACTAGGTTAGCTCCATTCCTTTTTTTAAAAGAAATTGGGTTAGCTCCAAAAGCTACTGCCAAAGTCCACCTTTGATCATTTATCTTGTAAAAGAAATAGGGTACTACCTTTTTTTTCAAGTAAAATTATAAGTAACAGGGTTATTTTTGGTCATTTTACCATGAAAAATTGGTTCTCTAACCTTTTTTTAGTGTTAATTTGGACGGAACACTAACAGAAGGACGACATTGATTCGCGAGTTAAAATTCAGGGACTACATTGATCGATTTTCAATTTCAGGGACCATCATGATTGATGAGGTCAATTTTAAGGACCATTTGTTATATAAACCCTTATATGTATTGATTCATCGATTTTGTTTGGGCTCCATTGCGTTACAAGCTAAATGTGGAACAGAATAAAAAGGATAACATACCCCTCCGTTAAGCATAGCTTTAAACAATACTTAAGGTTGGCCATCCAGACAAAATACTTGCGTGCAAGAAAACATTAGTTGTATATGATACGACTTCTATGAATCTGCCACTCAGTGTTTCCCAATATTAAAGGAATAAGATGCAATATTCAACAAGCCCTTGCCCCTTAATTATGGAGTGGCAGCACTTTACTCAGATTCATCTTTTTATTCTCGTGCGATGTAGATAGTTGTATGCTAAAAGCATAAAATCCAACACTTGGGTATTATACAAATATTTCATAAAAAGCCAGATTTTCCATTAACCCCATCTGATTGATGGAGTCTGTAGCTAGGTTCTCAAAACTTCTTCTCTTTTTTTTTTTTTTGTCACAAACGATAGTGTTAAAATTGACTCAATTAATCCGTAATCATCTTCGTAATTATTGCATGTATTATAGAAATGTAACTTTCCAATTGTAAATCCGTAATCATCTTCGTAATTATTACATGCATAATAGAAATGTAACTTTCTAATTGTAATTAGTGTAGTATTCTGCCAAAATATGAATTTATGTAACCCTATATATTATAATATTTTGAACTAATCCATCTAGGGAGTCATATTTCTAATAGATAGCATTAGTGGGTTAACTTGTTAATTGTTAGGGGAAGAGAATTGATGGAGATAGAACCGCACTAGAGTGTGTAGATATAATTACTTTCCGTCGCTACCATAAAGCAGCATTTGCATTCCTAAAACTCTACTGAATTCTAATACTTTTATTTTTTATTTTTTATAACAATCGCGTCACAATTTTTAAATTAGTTAAGATAATTATATATTCCCTCATCCTCGTAAAACCCTACGCCTATAAATATATATGCCAGAAGTTCTTCAAAGATCCCAACTAAACCTTACGCCTATACATCTCTATCTAATTCACGTTCTCTAAGTAATGGCTAAGGTTCCTAAAATATCTTCTCTTCTTCTCAGGTTGGAATTATGAGTTTTAATCAGAATTATATCTTTGTTTAATTTCGTATAATTTGTCAAGTGTTATATTCCTAATTACTTTATTTTGAGTTTAGTGTGAAGTTATCTAGGGTTTTGTTTATAATTGTAACAGGCGATCGTATAAGGCTGCAGCTGAGAATGTAAGAGGGCAGAAGGCGGCAGCGATGACGTTGAGGACAACAACAACATTAATAAAAGAATCCGGCGGTAGAACTGTCAATAATAGTGCACCAAAGTATGATGGTGAACATAAGCAAGCTTTTTGGATGAAAGACCCGAAGACGGGGAACTGGATTCCGGAGACTCACTTTGGAGAGGCTGACGCTGCAGAACAGAGGGAGAAGCTCCTCCGTAATCCCAATAACAAAAACAAACTTTAAAGATGTGGCCTGTTATGCTATGCAGCTATGGCATACACATATTGCTGGACTTTACTTGGAAAAGAAGTTACAAGTTTATATGTTTGTACTCTGTTTCTTCAGCGTGACCGCCAATCTCATCATCATCAGATGACTATATATACAAACCCCTTTTCTATTGCTTTCAAATTTTCAATAGAGTGTTCCTATTTTCTAAATATCTATTCCTATTCCTGGGAAAAAAAAAACTGATAAAATTAAATCGATGAGAACCAATTAAAATCGATTTTATCTTTTAGCTTTTTTCGTAGACCATTATTCTTATGGTTTATCTTTTAACAATAAAGAAATGACATGTTTACTTGAACTGGAAGGGTTATAGATCGGAATATGATACATAATTGTTGAGGGTGTTGAGAAGTTATTCTTCCAAAGTTGATCAGATACCAATTCAAGATGAGCAAAATGGTACCAACAAAAGGCTAATTATACCTACTGTCGTAGTTGACCTGAAATTCCCAAAATTGAAATTGAATGAGTCGTGAGCTGGGATGATTATAAACCATGTTTTTCACTTAAATATTGAAATTAGGAAAACGCAAATCAAACGATTGAACAATTTCCAATAGTTGATTTTTCGATGTTGACCTTTAATAGGCAACTTCAAGGTTTAGACGATTTCGACCATAAAATAGCATGGTACAATGAAAAAAAGAGAAGACGGAAGAGAAAATATCCGAGTGAAAAAGTAGCTGACATTCTCTTTTAGCTCTATTCTCTTTCTATGGACTTTGCATCCAACAAGTTCCGCATGTTTCTTTACTTTCGTTTTCACCTTTTTTATTCTTTTTCTCCTGTCAAAGAACAATTTCTCCGACACCTCAAATTTTCAATCCTATGAAAATAAGCCTCACCGACAAATTGAAAAAAATTATTGTGTGATACTAGAATAATGCCCATTTGCGCATCCACATGTTATAACTTATACTCTTTACGAAACCACCTGGTATCACTTATACTATGTGCCGATTCATCTTAAGTGGATATGCTAGCAAAACATTAAGAGTAAAAGTTGAGCAAATACTCAATTCACGTGTTATAATATGATACAATGTTCCAGTTCGTCCTATAAGAATACGCGCAAAATATTATGAAAAAAGTAGAACGCCCAATAAATCGTAAACCCCTTGAACGAAATAACATGAAGGAATAGGTTCCAGGGCCTGTAGATGCAACCATTACTTGCACGTTGCCACAAAATAATTGTTTTTTTTTTTTTTTAACAAACGATATTATCTACACAAGGAAGGTGGTGAGCTTAGCCTCACAATGGGCTAGTAATAATGTAGTTCAAATTCGCCTTTAGCGAGAATCGAACCTAAGAACCAAATTTAACAACGAAAGACTAACACCTGCATCATATCACATAAAGGTACAAATTTAACAAATTTGATCCGTTCATGGCCTAAAAACCAAAATTCTTCCCTCTCACTTGAATACTATCATTTGAGGGTGGGGGGAGTTAAGAAGAGGCATGTTTCTATCAGGAAAAATATCACAAGTATAGCTGAATAAGCTCATCGCTGACCACTGACGGAGTTAGCACGCCCAGATCCGTGAAGAGCAGAGTAAGATATTGCGGAGGAGTATAATCACGGGCAGACTTTTCAACTTCAACCTTGGATGGGATGGGTACCCCAAAATCTATGGAACGTAATGCAGGGGCCATGTCTTTCTGGTCCAATGGATAAAGGCGAGCAAACTGGAAAACAACAAATCAAATGTGTGATGTTTTGGAAACTAATGAACAAATGTTGATATTTGGATCCACAAATTCCTCCATTAGATTGCAATTTCTACTCCTAAATCAATTATAAATTTCTACTCTGCGATGCAGGTACTTATATAACATGTAGAAATGACACTGCCAATTAGTAAGTGACGTGAAGTGCCATATCATGGGATAAAACGATTATCTAAAATCTTTATAGGCATTGCATTATTTGCTAACTATTTACTTTTGCTAAAATATGATATCACATTTTCATCCACTAGATATAGTATCAAACACATTTACCTTGTAGCTTTCAGCAGCCACATAAACCGGTTTGTTCATGCTGTGTGCCACTAAGGCAATTTGAAATGTTCCCATCATATTGATGATACCTCCGCTTTCAACCACTCCATCTGCCCCAACAAATACCATGTCAACCTCATCCATGGTATATGCCGCTGCAGAGTCTATTAGAAGCTTCACGGGTACATCAAGCTTGGCCATCTCATTCGATAATCGTAATCCTGTCCTGTCTGGTCTTCCCTCTGCAGTTTACAGCATAAAGATTGAATCATAAGGCAGACAAGTAAAGCAGAATCACCCATAAGGAAAACATTTCATACTAATCCTACCTGTTACAAACAAATTGAATGCAAAGAACATAATTCAAAGCATGAAAAATTCCAACCTAACTAGTTTTCAATTTGGTCAACCTGTGTTGATGTCAAAGAAAAAACAGACCAAGAATCCAAAATCTCTCTATCCCATATAAGAGGTGCCAAGAGGATGGAGATTCTAATTTATGTTGTTAACCCCGTCCTACTCTAGTTTATGTGCACACAAACATAACTCACTGCATCATAAAGGAAAAAAAACCTGTGCAGAAAACTCGAAAGAGTTTGTTGCTCTGTGCCGCAGTTTTTAACACTTCTAGAACAACTCTAGAGAAACCATGAACCAAGATGGTGCAACCATCAAATATAAAGTCTTGACCAAGCACAGCAATGATTCTGCGGGCCTGCAGTATTAGAAGTGTGACTCAATAACCGGAAGATGACAAATAGTTAAAGTTGTTAAACATACACAAAAAGATTTTTGTATTACATCAAAGTGTTGTGCATTAGAACACGTACCTTCATCGATATCTCCCCAAACTTCTCTGCCCGTTCAATTAAACGAGATTTGGCTGAGTTGAAGTCCTCGTACTCTAAAGCTGAAGTTCGAGTAACATACCGAATGAATAGGTCACATCCAGCCGTCAAAGAAATAGAGGTCGTGTCCCATGACTGAAGCATATAAAGGGTAAATCAAATTAAACCAAAAATCCAAAGATTTCAACTTTTCTATTTGGAAAATATATCACGATCATAATTTTTCTTTTGTTTTCAAGAAAAATGAAGATTATAACTTGACATCTCATATGATGCTGCAACTTGATCTAACAAAATAATACTTCATGCAAGCTAGATTTAGAGAGCAATTTGCTGCTTCTAACGAATGGAATACCAGTTAAGGAATGGATTCGCAATCCAGACGACAAGACAAGCAAGTTAGAAAATCACCGAATAGGAAAATTTTCGTACCAAGTTCAATAGCCCCAAAAACTAACAATGCAATTCAGAGATTTGAATTCTGATTAACACATTTTTTATTATGATAATTTCAGAAAGGCAGAGGCTTTTCTCATAGAACGAACCCTAAATTACTGCATTCCAAACATCTATACAGATCCTGATTAAGATATATCAGAAAGGCATGGCAAATTTTCAACAATCCATTCACAAAACCACAAATTTTGAAAACTGCTTTTTCAGTGAAACAAACAGGGCATAGTGGACTCACTTTCAGAGACTCGGAGGCCTTCTTGAGCTCAATTTCGAGCTCCATCATAGTGGTGGCCTCACTGGACCGAATCACAGACGCCAAGGCCCGAATCGCCGCCACGGCCTCCGCCAAATCGGGCTGCTTTCGCCAGCTATTGAACTCCTCGATGACGCTGAAGGGCTTGCCGGAATTAGACCCCGGCTTAGCTTCAACCTCGGCGGTGATTGGCCCTTGCTCGTCGGGGTTTCTACCGACGGCGGCCTGGGCCTGGGCCAGCCAGTCGCTTGTGACAACGCCGTGGTGTGCCGCCCGGGTCTGGTAATAGGCCGAAATCTTAGGGTTAGGGCTTTGCAGAGCGTCGGCCATGGATGATGACGGCGGTGGCGGCGACAGACTGAGTGACTCAGGTTTGGAGGCTAAGACGGCGGCGTTTCGCTCCTCGTCCTGCTTGTCGAGGATGAAAGAGGCTGATCTCCACCACATGTATGCCTACGTGGAGGGTTTAGTGGGTCGTCACTTATTCGAATTGATGAGAAAATAAATGGCGAATCTGCCGGGAACTGTTGCGGTGAGGTTCCGGTGAGTGTAATTAGGCACTTTTAACAGCTGGGGATTACATGCAATTACACTAATTAGGCTCATATTACATACATCAATGTCGGCTGAGAGATGTAAAGTAAACGACGTCTCCTTACTTGGTATAAAGGTCGTCTCCTTGCTTGTTTTAAGGCCCTATTTGGCACCGTATAAGGCACCGGATAGTACTGATAATACGAAATACGGTGTTTAGTGTCTGGTGTTTGGTATTCATTTGGATTAAATAGCCACCGGATTAAATAATCCGGCCCACTTTTTTATACAGTCTATACCTGCTTGCTTGTACCGTCCAAAACCACGGTACAATTTAGTTGGGCTCCTCTCCAGACGCACTCTCGGTCTCCATATGCTCTCTCTTCCTCTCCAGACACACTCTTGCTCTCTCGTCTGAATCTCAGGTTCATCTTCCCAAATTCTTCTTCTTCGTTTGAATCCCAGTTCGTTTTTCATTTTTCTTCTTCTTCCCAGGTTCTGCCCCTCCCTCTGTTATTCCCCCTTCCTATTTTCTTCACCGTTGGCCAAATCACCATTGACCCAAAATAGGGCCTAAGGCCTTACCCTCCATTCTCTTTAGTCAGGGGCACATAAGTGGAAATGTACTAAATTGACAAACCCGTTTTGGTGTTGGCGGGGATTATATGTTTCTGGGCTTCTTCTGCAACTGGGTCTTGCAAAGAAACATGGTGTATTTGCAGAGAGGTTCTTGACAGAAATTGCAAGGAAGGAAAATTGTCTGTGGGTGTTAATTACAGAGCTTCGGAGTCGGAAATCAATCGGGGAAGAAGAAGAAGGGAGAAAGAGGGAGGGAGTTGGGGGGGTGTGGCAGAGAGGTCTAGGGAACAAAAGAGTTGAGAGATGATTTTAGTTTTTTTTTAAAATTTTATTTTCAGTTTGATTCCTCATCTCCGGTATAACACCAAACGCAGTATAAATAATACAGTCATTAATCAGATACTGCACCAAACGCCCGACTAATTTAGTCAGTACTATCCGGTGACTATTTATCCTATCCGACATAAATAGTCAGTACAGTCCGAGTTATGGGCATAGAAATTGTGGAATCGTAAACAGAATCAAATCGCGATAAAATAATTTTAAAAAATCATGTTGTCAGAAAAATTCAACTTAGATTCAAGAACCGGACCAAATTGTTTATACCAGTTCCGATTTCAATTTTCATGGTGGCGGAACCGTTCAGAACTTGACCGAATAGTGAACATAATTAATTAATTAAATTAAATAGTTGAATTGGTTTTTTTTTTTTTTTTTTGGTAAAGCTGGACTTCATTAACAAGAAGGAGTAAAATAGAAGAGACACAAATGCAAAAGCTCCACTCCCAGCCGGGAGATGAAAAGTACAACCTTAGCATACAGGGAATACAAGAAGCCCAGACAGAAAATGAGGTACTGCTAAAAGCCATACAAGGCAACCAAAAGGAGAGGAGGGTGGAGGATCTCCACCGGCCTCAATCATCCATAATATAAGGGCAAGGTAAGCCGTCACGTGAAAGAACCATCACCAAATAGGGAGGGGGCGTTGCTGCCCATCTACAAGTGCACACCCTGAAGTTGGCCAGGTTAGCAACAAAATGCACTGCTTGATTCGAGGACCGTGAAGTCCATCTCCATCCGATATGGGAGAAGTGAATAGCTAAGCGGCGAATGGCGGCAATTATCAGGAAAATGCGCCAAGATCCTTTGCAATGACGATTAATGATAACATTGATAATTGATTTTGAGTCGCTCTCAATAATGACTTGTTGTAGTTGATGTTCCCGAGCCAACAACATTCCTGCCAAAACAGCCTTCGCTTCAATCTCTTCGACAGTAGAACGTAGTAAAAACTTTGCTTCTCCTCCCATCATCGAACCCATTGAATCACGAATAATAATCCCAACCCCAGCATGGAAAGAAGTGGTCCAAGCCCCGTCTGCATTCACTTTATAAAAAGGAGATGCGGGAGCTGACCAATTGAGGGAAAGTTGTGGTGATTCAAATGAAGAGGCATGGTGAAGGAAAGACACACTTGCAGAAATATCACCAAACAAAAGCTTGTTTTTGGTAATCACATTAATAGGATTTGGATGGGTGTGGTTGAAGCAAGCATGGCACCTCTCTTTCCAAATCTCCTAGCAAATAACTCCAATTTGTACCAGTAAGCATGTCTTCTGTGAAGATGTAGCATATTGCCTCTGATCCATAGTCTGTAACCATTGATCAAAAGTAGTGATAGCTTGTCCATTGGGACAATAACCAACATTAGAGCCAAACCAAACATACTGAACCCAAGGGCAAAGAAGCAAAATGTGTTCAATAGACTCCTCATATTCCTAGCAAAAGGGGCACATTGGACTCAGAATAATGTGGCGACGAAATAAATTCAGCTTTGTAGGAATACAATTTGAGACAGCTCTCCAGAGGAAGTTGTTAATTTTTGGGACCATCTTGAGCTTCCAAATTAGCTTCTAGACCATTGGGTCAATCTGGTGCGAAGAGTGGGATAAAAAGGTGATATCAAGCATATTATGATCCATAGCCCACCAATAACCACTCTTAACAGAGTAACCCCCATCTTTATTTCAAGGCCACATAAGCTTATCATCTTTATCCAAATTGAATAGAGGAAAATATGAGATATGATTCAAATCAGATGAGGATATGATGTGTGCGATCAACTCAAGCCTCCAAGACGCCGACTCTACGTCGATTAAAGAAGAAACCATGGTTGGTAATGGCCCAGGTTCAATCCTTGTTGGCCTTAAGTGAGTAGAGCTAAGCGTAGGGAACCAATTATCATTCCAAATACGAATCTTTGTTCCGTCACCTACTTGCCATTTAACACCCCTCATGATAACATTCCTACCTTCGAGGAGGTTGGTCCATGCCCATGACTGACGAGAACCTCTGGCAGTCACAGGCTTTGGCCATAATGGAATATCTTCCAAAAAATGTTTAAGCCATTCAGCTTCATCAGGTGTATCTAAGGCTATAAACTTTGATTCCATTGTCGGACGTGCTATACACGTTTGCTTCGACGATTTCCATGACACAGCTGCTCCACCAAGTGTAAATACATATCCACTTGTGGATTTACTGTCTGTGCTCCCTGAAATCCAATTTGCATCACTATATCCTTCTAATACGGGGGGATATTGAGTGTAATGCAAACCATAGTTCATTGTATGCTTTAAGTATCTTAATACCCTTATTAAAGCATTCCAATGATCTCTTCCAGGATTACTTGAATACCTGCTTAATCGGCTTATTGAATAAGCAAGATCAGATCTTGTACAATTCATAATGTACATCAAGCAACCTATAACTTGTGTATACTCCAATTGAGATACGTTATCTTCTTCATTTTTAGTAAGTTTATGAATGGGATCAAATGGAGTTACTGCAGGTTTACAATCATAATGTCCAAACCTTTTGAGAACCTTTTCAACATAATGTGATTGAGTTAGAACATATCCATCTGAATTCCTTAGAATTCGAACTCCAAGAATCACATAAGCTAATCCCATATCTTTCATATCAAAACTAGAATTTAGCATTTTCTTTGTGGAGTTAATCACATATTTGTTTGTTCCCAATATAAGCATGTCATCAACATAGAGACATACAATAACACAAGCATTTTTTGTTTGCTTAACATAAATGCATTTATCACTATCATTGATCACAAATCCATTTGTGATCATATTATTTTTCATGCCATTGCTTAGTAGCTTGTTTAAGTCCATATAAAGACTTAATCAATTTACAAACTTTCTTTTCTTGACCTTTGACAATGAAACCTTTAGGTTACTCCATATATATTTCTTCGTCTAATTCACCATTTAGAAATGCAGTCTTGACATCCATTTGATGTATCTCGAGATTGTATATGGATGCTATATCTATTAATAACCTTATAGATGTTATTCTAGCTACCGGTGAATAAGTGTCAAAGTAGTCAAGTTCTTCTTTTTAACGATACCCTTTGGCAACTAGACGAGCTTTATACTTGTCTATGGTACCATCCGGTCTCAATTTCCTCTTGAAAATCCATTTATGTCCTATTGGTTTATTTCCAGGAGGCAAATTAACCAATTCCCATGTATTATTTTGCATGATGGATTCCATTTCACTTTAAATAACTTTTTTCCAATAAGGCGCTTCAGATGATTCTAATGCAGCCTTATAAGTTTGAGGCTCGTCTTCGATTATAAAAGTGAGGAAATCAGGACCAAAATCCTTTGCAATCTTTGCTCTTTTACTCTTTCGTGGTTCCAAATCTTGGCTTTGGACTTTAGAAGTTGAAGCATGATTATCGTCATCATTTCTCCTAGTATCATCATGTACTCTTTTATTCAGAACATATGACCTATCTTTGTAAGGAAAAATTTCCTCAAAGAACTCAGCTTCTGCAGATTCAAGTATAGTATTTACATGAATGTCTGCAATTTCAGATTTATGAACCAAAAATCTGTATGCGGAAACCCATCTTTGATATTTAATATATACACCCAAACCCTCCAAGTCTAAGGCCCAAGGTCCATGGCCTTGGCCCAATTCTTTTCAAACTATAAGTGAGTTCACTCACTTATAAAGGTGACTTTCAATAAAGGTTTGGGCAATGTGGGACTGGGAGTCCCTTACAATCACAAGTTCCAACATCATTGTGTGGGTTTCACCTTTCTTTTTGTTCCTTCAAATTTAGTAAACGGAATATATTTCATAATTGGAATCCAATTACGCATTTTGATTTCGATTATGGGTTCATAAACGATGTTAATAAGGCAACGGTAGCTCAATTTAACTTTCTCTGAATTTGACACAAAAGTGATTAACAAAAACCTAAAAAATTGATGGGAAATTTTATTTAAACTCATCTAACCTTTTTCTACACCCAACGTACTCTTTGCACCCATTTGATTTTTAACTAAACTATTAATATCTCTTTAAACCCAAATTTAATACCTAATATACCCCCATAAACCCAATTCAATATGTGGATTTATTTTTACACCAATTTGATTTTTAACTCAGAAGCTGCCACAGCAGGCTGTGTTCTTCAAAACCGAGTGCCAATTTTTCTTAGTGTCCTCATTTTTCTTGAATTCCCATAGCTTGCATTTTTGCAAGTCTGCAAATTTGCAAGATAAAAATCAATGGTTCTCTAGGCCGTTCATGTCTCTGATGTTCCAAACCTCGATCAAGTCACAGAAAATGCTGCCGCATTGGCCGTACATTCTCTGTGGTTGGCTCAAGGTCTCAGCATTTGCCATCGAATTAATTACTTGGAATTCAAGAAACAAAAAAGCAAGAGGAATTTGACTTTTGGAATTGGGGTTTTTTTTTTCTTTTCTTTTTTTGGGTGTGTGAATAGGTGTGAAAGATTAGGGTGAAGAAACGAAATGGGGATTCAATACTCATCTTCTAAACTCTAAAAAATTGAAATCAAACGAACAAAAAAATCATAAATTGTGTGAAATCCCGTCCCCGAATTTCACTATTTAAATTACGTATTTTCGTATTATTAATTTCAAGATTTATTTTTAAAGAATTTTATATATAGTTGGCAACCATGCATAAATCTATAATTTCATTTCTTTATATGGGAGTGGATAAATTATTTAGGGGAAAAGAAAAAAAAGATTAAAGCTGCCTAATGGCAGCGAATGAGGGGGAGGAAGAGAGTTTCAGGAGGGAAGAAAGGAGAGAGGTGGCCGAATGGGGAGAGGGGAGAGGAAGGAGGGTAACCAAGAGAGAGTGAAAGCAAGGAGGAAAGGGAGAGAAGGGAGGAGCACAGGATCCCAAAGGATTCGGTTTTGACCCGTCGGCCAACCCGGTTTGGTTTGCCAATTTCGGCGATTTTCACCTCCAAATCATCATCTCGACCCTTCCTCTACCATTCCCACACCAAATTCGGGGAGATTGGGTTTGAAATTATGGAGATTAGCACCGGTGGGTACGACGGGCTTCGGGGCGGTGATCCATCAAATTCAAAGGTAACTCCGTCAACCAACACCACGAAAATACTCCCCTCAACCTCAGGAACAAAGCCCAAGCAGTGGTGGATGCGTCAGAGTGAGTATGGAGGTCGAATCGAAGCACACCCAAAACTAGGGTTCCTTCCGTTCGGGGGAAAATTCAGGTGTTTCCCGGCCGAATTAGACTTCGGCCCAGGTATGAAACTTGCTCCCCTCACTGAGATCTACTTGCTTGTAAAATTTGGTAATTTTTTTAAATAGTTAAATTTTCCGGTGAGTCGGGGCGGCCGACCGCCACCCACAGCGGCGCGTGGCCAGTGGGCCGATGATGTCTTCCTAAGTTCAATTAGATGCCCTGATTTCATAATTGATATCTGTATAATGTGGCTTGATTGTTTGAGCTTAGTTTCATTACGATAGATCACTTGACCATTATATGAATCGATGATCCGACTGTTGGATCGTCACCAAACTTTAATATATTATAGTACGTAATATTTGAAGACAATAGGAACTTTCGGATCAAGAATCCGATGTACGGATCTTCCCGAATTAGATTTGTAACTTCGTAAAATAAAACGTCGACCGTTGATTTGCGATGAAAATTTAATATGTTGGTCTAGAAGCATAATGTGGACCTTAGAAAGTTACAAATCCGAAATCCGATGTGCAGATCTTCTGGATCAAATAATGTAGCGTTGTGGATCATACTGTTGACCGAGAATTGACTTTTGGTCAACATGTCTCGAAACGTTCTAAATACTAAAATTAGTACTATAGGAGACTAAGTAAAGTCTAGTGGGCCTACATTGGTTAGAGAGTGACTTGAATATATGTGATATGGTTATTACCTTAATTTCTTATATTAATATCATATGTGAATATGTCTTGGTCTTATAAATGTGATTTGTATTGAAATGTGATTTTTATATATTAGTCATAGACTTATGTTATTAAACATGATTTGGCTTATGTACTGATGATGATTGTGATATATATGTGTTTAATTATCTTTTTAGTAATGTGAATGATAAGTAAGATAAATGTTACAACAATGTGACCCTAGAATCATATTAGAAGTATTCTAAGGAACTTATATACTAGTGTGACATATTAGTTGGTGGCCAATAGAAGTTGATGGTGTAGGTGACTACGTTGTAACTCATAGGGGTTGAGGTGTTGATAGGTTGTGTGTTGAATTTACTGCACCATGTAGTAGTTGTACATGGATGGTCCTGCTTGGTATATCTGCATTGGGGGACCATACGTATTTCAGGGGTGATCATGTTGGTATATCCGCATTGGGTGACTGTTAGGGGTGATCATGCTTGGTATATCCGCATTGGGTTATCACTGCCTATGTTATTAGACTATGCATATGGTTCTGCTTGGTATATCCGCGTTGGGGGACCATACGCATTCTAGGAGTGGTCATGCTTGGTATATCCGCGTTGGGTGATCACTACCTAGAGTTAGGATACAGTCCTGCTTAGTATATCCGCGTTGGGGGACTGTTAGGGGTGATGATGATTAGTTGTACTTGGTACATATGAAATAGGTGATCATAGTTTAGTTGGATTCTGTTGAGTTGTCCGGAATCCTTGTTATTGCTCATTTCCATAAGGTTGGTCTAGAACCCTACATTCGTGTGAGTGGAAATTACCCACAATAGACCTAATGAATATAAATTAGAATTACCATGTTTATTACTTATAATTCAAGTAGGGAATTATAAAGAGTTCCTTAATTAAATCGGGAAATTATATGTTATTTCGTTGATTGATTAATGTAGTTAGATGTTAATATCGGGCATCTTTGATTCATGGAATTGATTAATTGACATGATTGTGGAATGACGTTGGGTATGATTGAGATTATTATGATTAGATTAGTTGATTAATGTGACTTGAGAATAACATTGTGCTTCGTTGGTTCTTTGATATGTTACATACTATGATTTGTGGTATTATGTGAAACAGAGTGATTTATATGATGGATGAATGGGAAAGCATCTGTGTGAGAATGGCTTACCTACGTGCATGAAAGATGATAATTGTTGTTTGGCGTAAGGTTGATGTGTAGTATGGTGCTCTATGATTTTCTGTTAGAAGTATTTTACGGAAAGATTAGAGTTTGACGAATGGTGAACTACGAGTGGCTTGATCCCTATTTAAGGTACGTAGGCAGTCTAATGAGGAGGTTAGATGCAGCCATAAAGTATAAGAAAAATTACCACGCAATTCGAATCTTGAGTTGTGCATTGTCCATATCCCGGAGGCGGGGTATGTGAGTTATACAGGTATTTGGTAACGTCACGTGTCGATCTTGGACGTATGTCGGGATCGGGGCTTGACAAATTGAGTGGTTTGAAGATTCAAAACTTCAAAATCACCATCCATTAATAGAAAAACCTATTTTTCTCTATGAGAGCTACTAGGGTTTTAGCCGGAATGAACGTAGGATAAACAAAGAATGATCGTAGGGTTTAATTATAGTGTTTGGGTTTATTGATAAATTTGAGTTTTATGATTAATTTCATTTTGTACTTAATAGTAATTATGCAATAGGGTCAAATAGAAAATTAACATTTAAAATTTTAATTTGAATGTAAAAAGATGTTGCATAAGTTTAAATAAAATTTCTCATAATTGATCAATTTCACGAAATGCAGTTTTTCTCTTCTTTTCACTATTTTGAATCATGTACAAAATACAATCCTAAATATATATATAGGAGAATGCGACTTGATTTGACTTGACATTTGCCGTTAACTTGCTTCCACACTTTCACATTTTACGGTTGATGAGGCCCCACACAACAAGAAGCCCTACGATGAGACTATGATCTATGAACGGCTCTACTACCATTGTCAAAATGTCTTCTCCTAGGACCACTCCACATGTTGATTGTTTCCTCTTTACCTGTTAAATAAAATACCATTAATTATTAGTCTCGACATGATATATCAATAACCTTTTATCTCAGTTATGTTATTATTACTCGAAAATTTATATTATGCGCTCATCACTAATGAAAAAGAATAAGAGAGAGAGAGAGAGATGAGCACCCAATGAACGATTTGAAATGCTACAAGAAGTCCCAAAATAGTAAGACAAAATTTACCTCTGCAACTGGTCTTCCAAACTTGTCAAGAATCTTGTAGGATGACTTGCTGGTCAAGCTTTCTATTCTGTATTGGTGTGGTTGGTTCTTGTCTAGCCCTACAACAACCTTACATTGCGACCTTCCTCTACAAAACCTAGAACTTTTTTTTACTTGAAATCCAGGCTTTTTTGGGTTCATCTCTTTATCTGTAGATCTGTAGCCCTCCCAGACCCCAAGCAAATTGAATTTCTGCATACCAAAAGCACCAGTGTCGTCAGCAAAATTAAGTATACTCTCCAACTCAACGGAGCTCTAATTAGCTAGCTACTATAAAATTACCTTTCTTTGTATGGTGAATAAGGTTTTTCCTTTCAGATCCATAAGATAAACTTCACCTCTACATTTGCAGTCATAGTTATCTACCCGATACACAATTTTGCCATTCGAATCAAAGACCGTGCAGCCATTGCTATTCATTATGAGAGACTTCATCCATATGGTGAATGTTTCTTGTTTCGAAGTAAAGTATTCGGCAGGGGAGGAGAGTGGTGCCTCAGGGTGAACCTTTGTCATGAACATCACAGGGAAGTTTATGTTTTGATGTTATATTCAGCCCCAAGAGGTTTATATGCTCTCAAATGCACATGCATGTACTAAAGAAGCTACAGTGAAAAGAAACTAAATAAACTAATTAATGTCTGATGATAATTTGGATTATGACGTTTGCTGCTTGAGTTTGAAGATATGCATGACAAAATAAAAATTCTAATATTAATTGTAATTATTTTGAGTACTTTTTATTAAGAAATTACTAAAGCACACCCAAAAAGGGTAAATGTTATCATTTTTAATGCCCAACTATCTTAAGAAACCCATTGATTATTATTAACATTATAAAAGGGTAAATCTTACCATTTTTAATACCCAAATGTCTTAATATCATATGTTCAATACGAATCTTATCACTAACTAAACCAAGCAGCTTGCCCTATGTCATCTGCGGCTTTCACTGTAGTTGTATCAAGGTTTTAAAAGGCGCTAGGCGCTTGTCGGGCGGCGGGATAGGGCCTAGCGCCTAGGCGGCTAGGCGGAGCCTAGGCGGGCGACTAGGCGGACTAGGCGGATTTAAGTAAATCCATTCTATTTCGTGTAAACAAGTGTTTGTTTATACTTAAAATATACATAATTTCGTCATAAACTAGAAAAATTGAATGACATCTATATTATGAAGTATTGGAACATAATGAAAACATAGGGAGCAAACATATAATGTGTGTTTATTTAAGTATTCAATAAGTCTCTTACAATTTATTGGAAATAATAAAATGCAAAAGGAAAGTTATCTATTTTTTATCTAAGTGAGTTGCAACCTAGGCAGGTGTCTAGACGGGCTAGGCGGGTGCCTAGGCGGTCTAGGCGGGCGCCTAGGCGGTCTAGACGGGCGCCTTAGCAAGTCTGGGTGGGCTAGGCGGATGCCTAGGCGGTCTAGGCATTAATCGGGGCGGTGACCAGCCGCCTAGCGCCTAGGCGGGGCCTAGGCGGTGCTAGGCGGGAATTTTTAGAACAGTGAGTTGTATGGAGTTCAGCTCATCAGCTAACCCACCAAGTGCATATAAGATTCATTTGCAGATATTTTATATATATATATATATATATATATATATATATATATATGTGTGTGTGTGTGTGTGTGTGTGTGTATGTATGTATGTATGTATGTATGTATATATATATATATGTGTGTGTGTGTGTGTGTATGTATGTATGTATGTATGTATGGTTCACTCTTTTTTACTTTAATGCATGCCTACGGATTTGCTAGGTCAACATATATAGGTGGTTTCGAACCAATTACGTATTGGAAAAAATCAGAGTTTCCTGATCACTTGGGAAGTTTTGCTTTGTTGATCTTGATCATGACCCTTACTTTTTGCACATAAAACCATAGTCTGAGGGAGTAGGTTTGAAATAATCACTAGAATTTCATAGCTAGAAGGTTGGATTTGGCCGCCCTTTTTGTATGTACTTGTCTACCTGCAGGCTGCAAGGTGACAAAAATGAGTGCGAAGGGAGTCTGCAGCTTGGAGAAACCTACTATATATGGCATTTATATCATGCTCCTTTCAAAGGTTAAATAAAAAGAAAGGCATGAAATAAATTAATAATGTATGACCCATTTCTGGGCTATGTCTATAATAATTCATGGGTTAAAATATGTATGGACGGATTTGTATTGTAAATAAAATACGTTGAATGGATATATTAGTTATAACATCATATGACTATGTTATGGTATCACCCAAAAATTTGTTTTAGAAGTACGATATTCATTAATGAGAATAAGTAGATACATAAAGAGATTGTATATAAGTAAATTTACAAATCAAAGACTATCATCAAATGATAAGTTTCCAGTCAATGTGCAAGAGATTGTATATATCCTTAACTAATTGCAGGTTTTTAGCCTTCTTATATTTTTAATAGGGATATTTTTAATGCGGTTCCTAGTTCCTAACACTCTTTGACTAAAACCTTAATGGTATTCAAAGTTCGATCAAAGTCTCTTGACTTTGTACACCTCATTATATTACTATTAATATTTATATAGTTTTGACATTAATTGTTTGATATTTTATGAGATTTATTGACACACCCCGACCTGGATTGTCCAGTAGGACTCCAAATCGGGCTGTGCTGGCCGACACCTGGAAGGTGACGAAGCCATAAAGTGTGGTGATGTGGAAAATGTGAAACAATTTAAACCCAAAGATGCCTAAAATATAATTGCGCGGTGAGCGGGAATGGACCCATTTCACACGTTATGTCAGAGCATAAGTAAAGTACAGTAGTGTGAGTAAGAATCATACCTCAGAGGTAGCCACTTATACTGAGATTCGCCAAGAATCCTCGTCGATACGAACCTTTAGCAATTAAAACCTGGAGGGGCACAAAACAATAAAATGTGAGTGGGCAAAAACAAAGCTTTTCAAAAACCATTTCTCTTTCCAAAAATAGTAACCCCACACCGTAAAACCCGTATAATTTTCTAGAAAATAGTAATACATACGTATATAGAAATCATACCCGAGAGTAGGGAAAACCAAGTATATGCCATGTCAAATATCTCAGAATGAAATAAGTAAGCCAGGTGAAATAAATCAATGAAAAATGATACATCAGCCGGAGTCACCTAACGTGACCTGTACAGCTGAGCCTATAACTCATAACCTAATTCCTGCACATGAGTCAGAACCACCTAAAGTGGTATGTACGACAGGCTAGGTGTAAATAGTTACGCTCAAGTGCTACGATCACGTGAAGGTTGTGCGAAGTATCGCGAGTCACCTACGCGTCGAAACCACCTAATGTGGTATGTACGACAGGCTAGCACCTGCCTTGGATCCAAGGTAAGTGTGTGGTGCGGGAGGTGAACGATCACGTGAAAGCTAGGCCCTGGCCTCGGGCGGAACACTAACACCGGGGTGCAGGATATTAAGTACTAAATGCAACCCAACATAATCATACACACTACAATCACTACCATCAATATATACTCACCTGAAACTTACCTGAACGTCCGTAGCGTCAAACAACAATATGCATAACTATACTAACGCATAATCTAAAATGTAAAGCAATTGACTAGGCATTTAAATCGTAAAACCATTTAAAACAATTTCTGGGAAAACATAAAACATATATACGTATATATATACGTATATATATATATATATATATATATATATATAGAAAACTAAAAGCCCACTCACCTGGAGTCTGCGCTACGATTCCCTAGCACAAACATCGAGGCGTCCCAAACGATCGGTGCCTAGAACAATTATCAAATCACATCTCAGAATTCGAGCCCACTCACCTGGAGTCTGCGCTACGATTCCCTAGCACAAACATCGAGGCGTCCCAAACGATCGGTGCCTAGAACAATTATCAAATCACATCTCAGAATTCTTATCGATAGCATACGTAACTCACATAAAACACATCCTCCAGGACATTCTAGAATGATTTGAGACCCATTGACCAAAAGTCAACCGTCGATCAAAGTTCGAAGGTAGGGTCACAACCCTACATAACTCGATCCGAAAGATCCGCATTTTAGATTTTCGATCTGCAACTTTCAGAGATACACATTATACTTCTAGAATAACATACTAAAGTTTCGTTACGATCCAATGGTTGGATCTCTGCCAATTGCCAAAACCAAGTGATGATTAACGTTTTATTTTATGAACTTACAAATCCAATTCGGAAAGATCTGTAAATCGGATTCCTAATCTGTAAGTTCCTATGATCCTTAAATATTACGTATTATAATGTATCAAAATTTAGTGACGATCCAACGGTCGGATCGTCGATTCATATATTAACCAAACCACTTATTGTAATGAAATTAAGTTCAAACGATCAACCTACGCCATTCGAATATCAAAACTGAATTCAAGGCATTCAATTTAGCCTAAGAATAGCATTGCCGGCCCACTGGCCACGTGCTGCCGTGAGTGGCGGTCGGCTGCCTCGACTCGTCGGAAAATCCAACTATTTCTAAAAATTACCAAAATTTACAAGAATGAAGATCTCAATGAGTAGAGTAACTTTCATACCTGTGACCAAGGCCAATTAGGCCGGGAAGAGCTCTAATTTTGCTAAAACCCGTTTGAAAACCCTAGAATGGGTGTCTTCGATCCGACTCCAAACTCACTCCAATGCCTCAAACATTGCTTGGGCTTTGTTCCTGGGGTTGAGGAGAGCCTATTGGTGGTGGTGGTTGAGCAAAAACGTTTCAGATTTGGTGGATCTCCACCTAAGGCCGAAAAACCCACCGTGGGTATTTTCCTCAAAATTGAACTCCCCCTCGTCGTTTTAAGTGTAAAAATGGAAGAGGGATCGATTGATCTTGGAGTTGGGGTCATTTTGGCACCATTGCCGTCATTAAAGGTGGTTGGAAACAGAAATTTTGGCCGGGTTAGGTTGGTAGGCCGAGGGAGGGTCCGGTTCTCCCTTTCTTTTCTCCCTCATTTCCCCTCTTTGCTCTCCCCTCCTATTGGTCTGTTTCCTCTTTTCTTTCCTTTTTCTCTTCTTTTCTTTGCATCACAGCCGTACATCTCTCTCCCTTCCATTTTTCCTTTTTGATCTCAACCACACACATGGCTCCATAGACCTTTGCTCTAGAAATCTGGAGCTTTCCAATTGAAGAAAATGACCAAAATGTCCTTAACTTTAAACGTTAATATCTTCTTCATTATAACTCCAAATTGCGATCCGTTTGCGCCCCCGCGTCCGTAACGATGAGTACTACGAGGATACGTCAAGAGGGTATTTTTGTAAATTCATTTACAAAGGTCAATGCATTTACCTCAAAAGGGCATTTTCGTAAATTCACTTATTAAAATTATAATTTTGCGGGACGGGTCGTTACATTTATAATCCTATAAATTTAAAATCCCTCATTATAATACTATTAGAAACGGCTACAATAAAAAAATTCAAACATTTTGATTGAATAAATGGATAAAAACTATGTAACAATAAGAAATAATAAATGGCAAAAGAATGTATCCATGGTGTTAAAAAAAAATTGGTACATTTTAGAAAGAAAACAAATTGGTACATTTCACATATAACAAAGTGGTACATTAATAAAGAAGAATGTATACATAATAAATAAATTAGGGTACAAATAAAAGATTAAAAAATTTTGAGTACAAATGAAATTTTAAAAAATATGGGGCGTAAAAAGAAATTAATACATGGGTACATATTAAAACTAAAAAGAAAATACTACAAATTTTAAAAAAGGTTGCAAATTAAAAGTGGGTACAAACTAAAAATATAAATATATGATACAATGTGACAGCCCGTCCCAGAGATTGTTCATTTATTTTTCCTCGAGGTTGTGAATTTACGAAACTACCCTTGAACGTTGGTTGCGTGTGTATTTTTGGGTTAAGTTTAAAGACCCAAATATTTTGTTTTGGACCAATTAGTGTAGTTCCAAGTTACTGGGAACCTTTTAGGGTAAGTGTTAGAATGTTAGGGTTTTAAGTTAGTTAGGTTGTAAAAGTTAGCTTGGGACCAATTAAAACTAACCTTTAGTTTAGGTATACCCAATCAGGCATGGGTACACCTGTACACTATCTGAAACCCTTCATCTCTATCTCTTCTCTTGAACTCTCTCTCTCTTCCTGCACAGTGTAAGGACGTACACTCGTTGACCCTCAAATCTTCACAGATCGAGCCTCCAAAGACCATCGTTGTGATCCTTGCAAGCTACTGAACACAACCATACCTTTGGTTGGTTGTGACATCTTTGAAAACCCCGAGAACCCGAAGGCTCCCTCTAGTGTACTGTGAACCCGAAGTGATCGTTGACGTTTCATACCGTTTTGAGGCTAAAAAAGGTATCTACACTTCTTCCCTAGTGTTTTAGGTTGCTTTGGTTGAGTTTTACGTAGGAAAACCCAGGAAAACAGAACTACCGAAGTGGTGCACTATTCACTCACTTTTAAACGCATAGGTTTCAACGAATTCTGAGACCATAGGGAGCTTAAGGACGTCCTCACGAAGCTCGGAGTGCAACGTTGAGGTTTTTTGGACGTCGGGAAGTCCAAGTTTGAAGTTTTGCAGAGGTGGCCGGATTTTCAAGGTTACTCCGGCGAAATCTCGTGGGTTTTGGGACCCAACTCAAGTATAGTGTTGTTCTTCTCACTGAGAGCTTTCATTTGGTGCAAGTTTCGTGAAAAATGGTGCAAAATTGGACGAGAAAACTAGGTTTAGGAGTTTTCCAGAAACAGGCGAACAGTCGCTGGCGTCTGGCAACTCGCCTGAGAAGAAGAAGAATATTCCGTCAAGTCTGACGGAGTATTCTTAACGGTAGCAAACGGCGTCAGTCAGTTTAGATGGAATATTCCATAATTTTGACAGAATATTCCCTAACTCTGTTAGGGTTCCGTCACCCTTGGCCGTGCCTTGGCCGGCGAGTGGGTTGTCGGAAAATTATTCTAAAAATATGGGGTTGTTCCTGAGGTTGAGTAAATCACTTTGGTATATTCAAACACCCTAATTGAGCAATGTATGAGAAGTTTTTACCTAATGTTGGTTAGGTACTTTGAAAATAACTTTTTTATAGTTGTTTCGCATATAGGTGAGACGTACACGGAGGACGAGCGTAGCCAGGCGAGACTTGGGGGTTACGACCCTTCTACATACCAGTGAGTGGGTATTTTGGTTTTCGTATATGTTTTATACGTTATACATTTCTCAGAAATTGATTAAATGCTATGGTTAGTTAGCTTGTTATGTTATATATATTCTTTTGTTTAGAAATTGCATTCTTTAGCTATTGTTATTACTGGTGCTACTGCAGACGCAATGGTAAGTATCAGGTAATGTTGTGTATGAGAAATGGTAAAAAGTAAAGTGGTGGTATAATTTAGTGACAGAGGGAATGTATAGTTCTGTGGTTCCGACACATACATAATAGTCGTACAGACCACTAAAGATGTTTAATGAAGTGAAGTCGTATAGACCACTAGAGGTGGTTCCGACACACACATACTTTTCTTATAGACCACTAGAGATGGTTCCGACACATACATAATAGTCATACAGACCACTATAGGTGGTTCCGACCCATACTTGTCGTATAGACCACTAGAGATGGTTCCGACACATAACAGTCATACAGACCACTATAGGTGGTTCCGACCTACATGCTGGATATGTGACGAGTTAAGTTCAGCCGTACAGGCCACCTTCAGTGGATCCGGCTGATAAGCCAATATGAATTATTGAATCATGTTTATATGTGAGTTCGTTATCTTGTTGAATGTGATTATTCAAAGTATATATATTAAGACTCATGACTCTGACTTAGTTTTGACTATGAATTTGAGACATGTGTTCGTATACGTACATAATGGTATATGTTTCACTTATGGGAAATAATTATACAGGTTTTACTGTGAGGGATTAGAACTCTTGATATATGAAATGTTTTCAAAAACCTTTATTTTTGCCCACTCACGCTTTTGTTTTGTGCCCCTCCAGGTATTAGGTGATTTGGAAGCTGTGGTTCACGAGGTTTGAAATGCGGTTCTGACAGACTTATCTAATGTAAAATTATTAGCCAACGAGGTTTAAATTGGTCGTAATTTGCTGGACTGGTCCTAGGCCACTTATGTTCTGATATTGTGTTGTAACACTTAACTCTCTACACTTACACTTTCATGCTTTTTCTTTACTAAGCTTCTAGGTTGGTTTTTATTTACTGACGTTGTTTTTACCTTCTTATCACTTCCGTACTACTCACATGGCTACGTCACCCTCACGTGACGGCCAGCACATCTTGATTTAGGTTGGGGTGTGTCAGTTTGGTATCAGAGCCTAGGTTTCACAGTCCAGCATATTTTGTGTGTATTCTAATGATTTTAATGGCTTTTGTCAGAACTATGCTGCCTCGCAGAGATCCACAGCAGTCAGCTGAGTCTAGTTTCCCTGATATAGCTCAATTAGGGGAAGTTATAGCTAATGCCATTCAGTCTTCTTTTCGCCCTTCTCAGAGGACTCATTTGGAGACTGTTTATAACTTGAAGTTAAGTAATTTTGAGGGTATTGAATGATATGAAGGAGCTGAGTGTTGGCTCAACCACCTTGAGAAGACTTTCAGATTGATGCAAAGACAAGGAAATCTCCCTACAGAGAGGTGGGTTAAAACTACTACTTGGTTTTTAGGCAGATAGCCTGCATCGTGGTGGGCACAGGAGACTTATGGGATGCCACCAGAAGAAGCAGCTGATTGGGAATTGTTTAAGCAGCGGTTTCAGAAAATATTTGTTACTCCTGAGTACGTATATAGAAAGAA
The DNA here is from genome assembly GCA_036320875.1 of Cotoneaster glaucophyllus. NCBI lineage: Eukaryota > Viridiplantae > Streptophyta > Magnoliopsida > Rosales > Rosaceae > Cotoneaster > Cotoneaster glaucophyllus. Next base: position 13,404,516 of record CM070064.1, on the reverse strand, counting down.
ACAGGAGTTTACTCATTTAAAGCAAGGAAAAATGACAGCTAACGAGTACTACATGAGGTTTACTGACTTCTCTCGTTACTGTCCTGATATTGTTGCAAGTCCTGCAGAGATGCTCCGTCGATTTAAGTGGGGCACTAAAAAAAATAGAGCTCTATGACGACTACAGTTTCTTGTACCACTTATCAAGAGTTCTATGAGGTACTACTACGAGTGGAGGATTTAGAAAACATGCCCAGTGAGAGTGATGAGGAGGAAGAAAAAGGTAGTTTTCAGAAGAAGAACGATAAAGGTAAAAGGCAATCATCGTAGGGACCCCGTAAGACGCAGAGTTTTAAGATGAGTGGTAGGAGTTCCAGTTCTTCCAGTGGATGATGGAGTACCACGGCACCTAGGGGAGGTGGTAGATTTACTAGGGGATCTAGATTTTCGAGGCAGAGAGATCCTAGCAGTACTGGTACTCCTTTGTGCCGTAGATGTAACAATCAGCATTTTGGAGAGTGTAGGTGAAGTAGCAGGGCGTGCTTTACATGTGGTCAGTTAGAACATAGAGCTGCTCAGTGTCCTTAAAACCAGCAGAGGTCTCAGCCTGCTCTCTTACCACCTCCAGTTCCACTTCAGCAGATTCCAAGACCCAGTTGCTATACCCAGACGGGTCGAGGAGGTACTTACCACTACCAGGGGAGATGGCTCCATATTCAGCAGGGCAGTACCAGTATTCCCAGGATCCTTACTATCAGGGTGGTTACTCTCAGCCTCCTGGAGGTTATACACCATACCCATCTTATGCAGCAGGTGGACCACAAAGGTATTATGGTGGACAGTCTCAGCAGGTAAAGGTTGCTTCTAGCAGTGCCGGATCTTTGAGGCAGCCCGGTGGGTCAGGCCAGGGGCATAATGTTCAGGGGCGTGGTATTCACGCTAACAGAGGTAAAGGAAGACGACAGCAAGTTCAGGGACGGATCAACAATATTACTCTGCAAGACGCTCAGAACCATCTTGATTTGATAATGGGTACGTTAAATGTTCTTGGTCACTTTGCTAGAGTCTTAATTGATTGTGGAGCTACCCATTCTGTCATTTCTCATACTTTTGCTCAATTAACTCAACCTCATTCTACACCCTTGGGGTATGAGCTAGAATTTTCTATGCCTAGAAGGGAAGTGTTCTGTTAGCTGTGTATATCCGGGTTGACCTGTGTTGATAGAAGATGTAGTTATGCCAGCTAACCTCCTCCCATTAGACCTTGCGAAGTTTGATGTGATTTTAGGAGCAGATTGGTTACACTATAATTATGCTGATATCCACTGCTATGAGAAGAAGGTTACCTTCCGTCACCCAGGGTTACCTGGAGTTACGTTTGTGGGTGAACGTAGTGGAGTGAGGCATGGTGTGATTTCTGCCATGAGGGCAAAGAAGTTGTTAAACAAAGGGTGTCAGGGATACTTAGCTCAAGTTGTACTGAATGACAATACTCTTAGTAGTGTGGAGGAAGTTCGAGTGGTCAGGCATTTTCCTGATGTCTTTCCTGATGATTTGCAAGGCTACCGCCAGATAGAGATGTGGAGTTTACCATTGATTTATTGCCAAGTACGGATCCTATATCTTTAACTCCATATAGAATGACTCCGGCTGAGTTAAGAGAATTAAAAACTCAGTTGCAGGAATTAGTTGATAAAGGATTCATTCAGCCTAGTATTTCACCCTGGGGAGCCCCAGTATTGTTTGTGCGAAAAAAAAAAGACGGGACCTTAAGGTTATGCATTGATTATCGACAGTTGAATCGAGTGACGATTAAAAACCGTTATTCGTTGCCACGCATAGATGATTTGTTTGATCAACTTCGAGGTGCCTGTATATTCTCCAAAATTGATCTAAGGTTTGGTTATTACCAGTTGAAGATTAAAAGTGAAGATGTCCCTCAGACGGCATTTAGGACTCGTTATGGTCATTATGAGTTCCTTGTGATGCCTTTCGGGTTGACTAATGCACCTGCAGCTTTTATGGGCTTACTGAACAAAGTATTTCAGCCATATCTCGACAGGTTCGTTATTGTCTTCATTGATGACATACTGGTATATTCTAGAACTAAAGAAGAACATGTGCGACATCTCACTTTGGTGTTGAAGAAGTTGAGGGAGCATCGACTTTATGCTAAGTTCAATAAATGCCAATTTTGGTTGAATGAAGTGGCATTTTTGGGACATGTCATTTCGGCTCAAGGCATTCAGGTGGATCCTCAAAAAGTAGCAGTTGTGGAAAATTGGGAGCAGCCACGAACCGTTACTGAGGTAAGAAGTTTTCTTGGCCTAGCTGGCTATTATAGACGGTTTGTTCAAGATTTCTCAGTTTTAGCCTTGCCACTGACGAGATTGACAAGGAAGAATGTTAAGTTTGAGTGGGATGAGAATTGTGAGCAAAGTTTCCAGCAGCTTAAGTATTGTCTCACTCATGCACCTGTTCTAACACTTCCGAATGGCAGTGGTAACTTTGAAATCTATAGTGTTGCTTCCTTAAATGGTTTGGGTTGTGTTTTAATGCAGCATGGTAGGGTAATTGCTTATGCTTCAAGGTAGTTGAAACCGCATGAAATGAATTATCCTACACATGATCTTGAATTAGCTGCTATCATTTTCACTTTGAAGATTTGGAGGCATTACCTTTATGGTGAGAAATGTAAGATCTTTACGAATCACAAAAGCCTTAAATACATTTTCACTCAGAAAGATCTTAATCTTCGACAATGAAGATGGGTAGAGTTGTTGAGTGATTATGATTGCACGATTGAGTATCACCCAGGTCATGCAAATGTGGTTGATGATGCACTCAGTAGAAAATCCCAAGGCCGAGTTAATGCCTTGTATGCTAGCAGAATTCCTCTTCTTGCTGAATTGAGATCTGCTGGAGTGAAATTGGGAGTGAAAGAAAAAGAGGAACCTTTACTTGCCGGTTTCCAAGTTAGGCCCATTTTAATTGACCACATTCTTGCTGCTCAGATGAATGATGAAGAAATTCAAGAATTAATTCATGCCAGATATAAGGGGAAAAAGACAGATCTTAGAATTCGGGAATCTGATGGTATGTTAATGCAAGAAAGTTGAATGTATGTGCCGAACAATGCAGAGTTAAAGAAAGAGATTCTTGATGAGGCACACATGTTGGCTTATGATATGCATCCATGAGGTACTAAGATGTATCATACCATTAGATCGTTTTATTATTGGCCAGGCATGAAAAAGGAAATTGCAGAGTATGTTAGTAGATGTGCAATTTGCCAACAGGTCAAAGCGGAAAGGAAGAAGCCGTTTGGATTGATGCAGCCACTTCCCGTTCCTCAGTGGAAATGGGAAAATATTACCATGGATTTTGTGTATAAGCTTCGACGTTCACAAAATGGTTTAGATGGCATTTGGGTGATCGTTGATCGACTTACCAAGTCAGCACATTTCATTCCAGTGAGGGAAAAATATTCGCTAAATCGGTTAGCTGAATTGTTCTTGACTAAGATTGTGAAATATCACGGTGTGCCAGTGAGTATTATCTCGGATCGAGATCCCAGGTTCACTTCTAAGTTCTGGGTAGCATTCCAGGAAGCACTTGGTACATGACTACTTTACAGCACATCATATCATCCTCAGACAGATGGTCAGTCATAGAGGACTATTCAGACATTAGAGGATATGTTACGAGCTTCAGTGCTGCAGTTCGGTGATGCTTGGCATAAGCAGTTGGATCTGATGGAATTTGCTTATAATAATAGTTACCATTCGAGCATTCGGATGGCACCATTTGAGGCACTATATGGCAGAGCTTGCCATACACCCTTGTGCTGGTCGGAAGTTGGTGAAAGAGCATTGGTGGGCCTTGAGATAGTAGAAGAGACTACTAAGAATGTTCAGGTAATTAAAGCTAATCTGAAAGCGGCCCAAGATCGTCAAAAGAGCCTAGCAGATAGGCATGTTACTGATCAGGTGTATAATGTTGGTGATTGGGTGTTCCTAAAGCTATCACCATGGAAAGGTGTGGTAAGGTTCGGGAAAAAGGGTAAGTTGAGCCCTAGGTACATCGGACCGTACCAGGTTATAGAGCGAGTCGGTGAAGTAGCATACAGGCTTGAGTTGCCTCCAGAGTTGGCTAAGGTGCACAATGTGTTTCATATTTCCATGCTTCGTCACTATATCTCGGATCTTTCACATGTTATACCTCATCAACCTTTAGAGATTAATCCAGACTTAACTTATGAGGAGAAGCCAATGACGATCTTAGATTGGAAGGACAAAGTGCTGAGGAACAAGACGATTCGAATGGTAAAGGTCTTGTGGAGAAATCATACAGTAGAGGAAGCAACATGCGAAACAGAAGACCGTATGAGAGAATTGTACCCACGTTTATTTTATGGTTATTAGTAGTTGTTTTACTTTTGCAGTTATTGTTGTTTGAAATTTCGGGGACGAAATTTTCTTAATGGGGGTAGGTTATGACAGCCCATCTCGGAGATTGTACATTTATTTTTCCTCAAGGTTGTGAATTTACGAAACTACCCTTGACCGTTGGTTGCGTGTGTCTTTTTGGGCTAAGTTTAAAGACCCAAATATTTTGTTTTTGACCAATTAATGTAGTTCCAAGTTAGTGGGAACCTTTTAGGGTAAGTGTTAGAATGTTAGGGTTTTAAGTTAGTTAGGTTGTAAAAGTTAGCGTGGGACCAATTAGAACTAACCTTTAGTTTAGGTATACCCAATCAGGCACTGGTACAGCTATACACTATCTGAAACCCTTCCTCTCTCTCTCTCTTCCTACACAGTGTACGGACGTACACTGGTTGACCCTCAAATCTTCACAGATCGAGCCTCCAAAGACCATCGTTGTGATCCTTACAAGCTACTGAACACAACCATACCTTTGGTTGGTTGTGACATCTTCGAAAACCCCGAGAACCCGAAGGCTCCGTCGAGTGTACAGTGAACCAGAAGTGATAGTCGAGGTTTCACACCGTTTTGAGGCTCAAAGAGGTATCTACACTTCTTCCCTAGTGTTCTAGGTTGTTTTTGGTTGAGTTTTACATAGGAGAACCTAGGAAAACAGAACTCCCAAAGTGGTGCACTATTCACTCACTTTTAAACGCGTAGGTTTCAACGAATTCTGAGACCATAGGGAGCTTAAGGACGTCCTCACGAAGCTCGGAGTGCAACGTTGAGGTGTTTTGGATGTCGGGAAGTCCAAGTTCAAAGTTTTGCAGAGGTGGCCGGATTTTCAAGGTTCCTCCGGCAAGATCCCGTGGGTTTTGGGACCCAACTCAGGTATAGTGTTGTTCTTCTCATTGAGAGCTTTCATTTGGTGCAAGTTTCGTGAAAAATGGTGCAAAATTGGACGAGAAAACTAGGTTTAGGAGTTTTCCAGAAACCGGCGAACAATCGTCGACGTCCGGCGACTCGCCTTAGAAGAAGAAGAATATTCCGTCAAGTCTGATGGAATATTCTTAACTGTAGCAAACGACGTCAGCCAGTTTAGACGGAATATTTCCATAATTTTGACGGAATATTCCCTAACTCTGTTAGGGTTCTGTCACCCGTGCCAGGCATGTGCCCGCGCGTGGGCGGAGCGTCTGGCCGTGCCTTGGCCGGCGCGTGGGTGGTCGAAAAATTATTCTAAAAATATGGGGTTGTTCCTGAGGTTGAGTATATCACTTTGGTATATTCAAACACCCCAATTGAGCAATGTATGAGAAGTTTTTACCTAATGTTGGTTAGGTACTTTGAAAATAACGTTTTTATAGTTGTTTCGCATATAGGTGAAACGTACGCGGAGGACGAGCGTAGCCAGGCGAGACTCGGGGGTTACGACCCTTCTACATACCAATGAGTGGGCATTTTGGTTTTCGTATATGTTTTATACGTTATACATTTCCCAGAAATTGATTAAATGCTATGGTTAGTTAGCTTGTTATGTTATATATATTCTTTTGTTTAGAAATTGCATTCTTTAGCTATTGTTATTACTGGTGCTGCTGTGGACGCAATGGTAAGTATCAGGTAAGGTTGTGTATGAGAAATGGTAAGAAGTAAAGTGGTGGTATAATTTAGTGACAAAGGAAATGTATAGTTCTGTGGTTCCGACACATACATAATAGTCGTACAGACCACTAAAGAAGTTTAATGAAGTGAAGTCGTATAGACCACTAGAGGTGGTTCCGACACACACATACTTGTCGTATAGACCACTAGAGGTGGTTCCGACACATACATAATAGTCGTACAAACCACTATAGGTGGTTCCGACCCATACTTGTCGTATAGACCACTAGAGATGGTTCCGACACATAACAGTCGTACAGACCACTATAGGTGGTTTCGACCTACATGCTGGATATGTGATGAGTTAAGTTTAGCCGTACAGGCCACCTTCAGTGGATCCGGCTAATAAGCCAATATGAATTTTTGAATCATGTTTATATGTGAGTTCGTTATCTTGTTGAATGTGATTATTCAAAGTATGCATATTAAGACTCATGAATCTGACTTAGTTTTGACTATGAATTTGAGACATGTGTTCGTAGACGTACATAATGGTATATGTTTCACTTATGGGAAATAATTATACAGGTTTTACGACGAGGAATTAGAACTCTTGATATATGAAATGTTTTCAAAGACCTTTATTTTTGCCCACTCACGCTTTTGTTTTGTGCCCCTCCAGGTATTAGGTGATTTGGAAGCTGTGGTTCACGAGGTTCGGAATGCGGTTTTGACAGACTTTTCTAATGTAAAATTATTAGCCAACAAGGTTTAAATTGGTCGTAATTTGCTGGACTGTTCCTAGGCCACTTATGTTCTGATATTGTGTTGTGACACTTAACTCTCTACACTTACACTTTCATGTTTTTTCTTTAGCAAGCTTCTAGGTTGGTTTTTATTTACTCACGTTTTTTTTACCTTCTGATCACTTCCGCACTACTCACATGGCTACGTCACCCTCACGTGACGGTCAGTACATCTTGATTTAGGTCGGGGTGTGTCATACAAAGTTTAGCCATAAAACATAAATATACCATATGTAATTTTTCTATCATTGATTAATTACACAATGTCACGTCAGGGTAAACACATGAGCACAGATACAAATAAAACTTTAAAAAAATATGGGCACAAAAAAAAAATCAATATATGTGTACAAATTAAAACTGAAAAGAAAATTGGTGCAAATTAAAAAAGGTTTGCAAATTAAAAATGGGTACAAACTAAAAATAGAAATATATGATAAAAAATTTAGCCATAAATATACTAATTATAACATTTTTAACACTAAGGGGATATATTTAAAAATAAAAAGTATTTTATTATTAAAATAATTAATAATGTTATTGATACCCAAAAACCTTGATCAAAATTTAAAAGGAAAACTAATGATAAGGACTTGAAAACTTAATGTTAACCAAAAATCATGTAATAACTTTATTTAATGGTTATGACAAAACCTAATATTAAACTAGTCCAATTAGAATGGCCCAAACTATAAATTTCCGATTTTTGCCCGAGGGCAAGTCTTTGTTCGTTTATCCTCTCTTCCTTTCTTCTCTGCTATTCCCTGCCTCCATAACCTCAAATTCCTTATCTCCTTTCATCACCAACCGGAGCTGCAAAAGTGAGAGAGAGAGAAACAACCAGAGCAGCGAAGATGATGACCATCCTCTCCTCTAAGACCACAGACATCCCCGACGGTGTCAAGATCAAGGTCCACGCCAAGATCATCGAGGTCTTCACGGGAATAAGACCAGAAAGTAAAAGCTGAAGGTCGAGGCCTGGTTCGGCTCCCGTAAAATCAACCCCGCCATCCGCACTGCTCTCTCCCACATCAGAAATATCATCACCGACATCACCAAGGGGTATCGCTACAAGATGCGTAATGCGTTTATGTATGCTAATTTTTCCATTAATGCCTCCATCATTAATGAGGCCAAGTCGATCGACACATGTAACTTTTTGAAAGAAGGTGAGTAAGGTGGACTTGATGATGTTTCTATCACCCAATATGAAAAGGTCAAGGATAACCCCATCTCTTGGATGGAAATGATTTTGAGCTTATCTTGGATATCAGGAAGTTTCTTAATGGTATCTATGTGAGCGAGAGGGGAACCATTGTTGCAGAGGAATGAAGGGTGTTTGTTTTTGTGTTCTTTCTGAATGTAGTTTAATTTCTTCATGGGATTGGCTAGTTATTCCTTTTGTTGGAGAGTTCATGTGGAAGAAAATATATCAAGGGGCAATGCGGGATGCAGGTTCTGTTGAATGTTTGATTGTGTTGCTGTTTTTGGTAAGAAATTAGAGAGAAAAATATTAAATATCGGTCAGGGTTGATATATTTGATTCATTTCGGAATAATGGAGAAACTGATGGATTTAAGTACTTGAGGGAAAGCTGCCCTTTTGTAATCACTAAGCTACTACGTTACGTTGCAAGTATTGGTGAGCATTCTTTTGTTACTTCTGGGCAAGGTATTAAATATCGGTAATATCGGAAATATCGGTAGTCCGAAAACACAGAAATATCGATGGAAATATCGGGATAATATCGATATCGATAAAATTTCCATGGAAACCACGGAAATTGTAAGAAAAACTTGGAAATTTTTATTGAAACTTTGCAGGATGTTTATTTAGTCAATTATCTATTAGTTTATCACAAAAAATTGGAAGGAAATGCATTGCATGATGGATTTAACATTATCAAGTTGATTATATAGCGAGCTGGCAAACATTGTGAGTGTAGAAAATATATAGTAATTAATGAAAGAAGTTTAAACACACCAAAATCATTTATATATAATGAATTAGTGCAATATTTTACACTTTATACATTACATGGTAAGATACTTGAGTGACTTAGTACCACATAGAGTTCCTATGAGGTTCAAAATTTTCACTATCTTCATCATCTCTATGTGTAGAGTGAGTGTATTGTGAAGAGTAGTTATCAAATGATAAATCCCCAAAATAGTTTTGCATGTAATTGTTAACATGCCACCCATATGGATCCGAGATTGGTTGACGTTGTCCATAACCAAAATCATTTGAAGATTGAGTGTCGGATTCTTTCCATGAGTCGCTCGATTCCATCCCAACATGAATGGGATATGAAGGGTAGGGAAATGGTTGGTTAGGAGTATAACCATAGTTACTACTTCCTTCTTCACTTGACAAAGTCCCCTTGCCTCTTTCTGAACGAGTATAGTCCTTCCCTATGGCACCAATTCCTGGTCCTGCCCGCCTACTGCCATGGTCCTCATCCTGTGTTGCATGCGTGAAGTTTGCCTCACCAGTGAAGGGGCTCATAAATCCGGGAGGTGGTCCATAATAGTTTCCATATCCGGGAGGTGGTCCATAATAGTTTCCATATCCGGGAGGTGGTCCATAATAGTTTCCAGCTCCACTACCTCCAGCTCCACTACCTTCTTCATCATTATGAAACCACTATTATTTGTTGTCCATGGTCTGAAATTGTACAAAAATAATTGTACAATCACTAGTGAGTCAGATAGATTAGATGACATGAGTGACCCAAGGGCCAAGCCCAACCACACACACACACACACATGCCACCAGGCACACCACCACCACACACGCACACAGAGTCACAGACGGACAGTCCTCTCTCCTCTCTCCCCCACTTGCACACAGACAGTCTCTGTCTCTCTCTCGAACCTTCCGTCTTCTTCCTCCATCTCCCAGATTCCCACACACGGTCACAAGCATACACACACTGTCACAGAGACCTCCTCCTCACCTTACCTCTCTCTCGAACCTTCTCTCTTCTTCTTCCTCCATCTCCCAGACTCCCACACACACAGTCACACGCATACACACACACGCACAGAGACCTCCTCACCTCACCTCTCTCTCGAACCTTCTCTCTTCTTCCTCCATCTCCCACACACATGCACAGCACAGAGACCTCTCGGCGCCGTCTCTCCTTTCTTTCTTACAATTTCCAAATCAACCAAACCCCTCATTCTTCTCCTTCATTTCAACAACTTGATTTCTGGGCAGTGGTTTTCTAACAAAACAACTGCAAGTGCAGTGATTAGATGGAGGTCCAGAGGATGCGGATGCAGTGCAGGAAACGATCTGGTAGAGACAAGTCTGATGCGGAGGTCCAGAGGATGCGGATGCAGTGCAGGAAATCTGGTAGGATGCGGGGACGGCGACTATGGATCGCTGGGTCGATCTGGCTGTGCGGGAGGTCTAGTGCGAGAAGGGCAGGTTGATTGTGGGGTGCAGATGGTGATGGGGTGGTAGAGGTTCTGGGAAAATGTGAAACAGCAGGAGCGATGATGCAGATCTGCAGGTGCGGGTGCAATTTCGGCCGGATCGTCTTTCTCCGACGAGATGCAGCGGTGTTTCGAACTGGGTGCGGATAGCAGAAGCGATGCGGAGCAGCAGCGTGGTGGTGACTATAGTGTTGTTTTACAGTCGGCCGGAGCTGTAGAAGCTCCGGCGTTCTTCTCCGAAATGGATGTTAAAAAAATATCCTGATATTTCGAAAATATCGCGATATTATCGATATTATCGATAATATCGCGATATTATCACGAAAACCCTTTGGATGTTTAAAAAAATATCGTCCCCCCGAAAAAGCGATAATATCGGCGATATTATCGATATTTTGTTCCTTGCTTCTGGGTACGAGGAAGCATTGATTGGAATGGAAGGCAGATTTAAGGCAAAGTTGTATTGATTTGGAAAACAAGCCATTAGAATGCTAAAATAAAAATGAGAGTTTGGTTCGTTTAATTTTTTTGTTTGTTTGTAATATCTTATGTTCTCAAGGATTTGTTTTGTGATGTAGTTTATAAACGCATTTAGGGTGCTGTGTCGTGAGTTTGTGAATGAAAATAATAAATTTGTAAATGAAAATTTATGTGGTGTATTTGGAGGTGTTTTGAAATTGTGTTTTTGTTTCATGCATAACAAAAATAGTCGTTGTTTAGTTTAAAAAATAGTGATATTAGTCGTGTTCAGTTCTAGAAGTAGTTAATGTTCAATTTTAGAAATAGTCAGTGTTCAATTTCAGCAATAGTACTCGTGTTCAGTTTCATAAATAGTTCTCGTGTTCAATTTCATAAATAGTACTTGTGTTAAGTTTCAGAAATAGTGATAATACTCATTTTCAGTTTAAGAAATAGTGATAATAGCAGTGTTCAATTTAAGAAATAATGACAATACACATGTTCAATTCTAGAAATAGTGTTTAGTTTAAAAATTAGTGATGACATCAGTACTCAGTTTAAGAAATAGTGATAGTATCTTTGTTCAATTCGAAAAATAGTTAGTATTTAGTTTAAGAAATAATGATAGTACAAGTTTTCAATTTAATAAATAGTCAGTTTTCAGTTCTAGAAATAGTCAGTGTTTAGTTTAAGAAATAATGACAGTACATATGTTCAATTCTAAAAATAGTCAGTGTTCAACTTAAGAAATAATCAGTATTCAGTTTAAGAAATAGTAATAATATTAGTTTTAAGTTTAAGAAATAGTGATAATACCCGTGTTCAGTATACAAAATGGTGAGTATTCAGTTTAAGAAATAATGATAATACTCGTGTTCAGTTTACGAAATAGTGAATGTTCAGTTTAAGAAATAGTGATAGTACTAGTGTTCCGTTTAAGAAATAGTGAGTGTTCAGTTTAAGAAATAATGATAGTGCCAGTGTTCAGTTTAAGAAATAATAATAGTACTAGTGTTCTATTTAAGAAATAGTATCAGTACCTCTATCCAATTCGAGAAATAGTTAGTGTTCAATGTTTATAATTGATAATTTTGTTTACTTGGGGAAATATTGTAGCTATTTGATTTTTTTCTTTTTTTACTTGAAGACTTAAAGTATCAAATTGTTAGTATGATATCAATGCATTTTTTGTTGATTTGTTTTCAGGTTGGTGCTGGGACAGAACAAAGGCACGAACAACACTGCCAGTAAAGGCAGATAATAAGAAGAAGGTGGTGATGTTGAAAACACCTAAGCCAGTGAAAATACTGGAGCTTTACGGGCAAATCTACAAGACCATTGTTTTATCCGTCAAGAGATCGAGACCCTACTGGCAAATCTACAAAGACTCACAAACTGAAAATGAAATTGGGATAATTTCCAATGGAAGTGGCTCCTGCATTCTAGGAAAATGGGTTCTAAGTGGTAAGCAAAATTAAGGGTGGAAATTGATCAACAAAAGAATCTAAACCACCTCATTACAAAAAAGTAATAAACTAATAAAATAATAACAATAAAAAAAAAAAATATATATATATATATATATATATATAATAAAAGAAATTGGGGAAGCAATTGCTCCCATTTTCTTTAGAGCAACTCCACCCGTTTGGGTTGCTCGGGGGAGAGTGGAGAAGAAAGGGCCTGAGGCCCGGTGGAGTGAGCTCCAGCCGTGTGGAGGGCGAGCGAATGGGGGGTGGGGAATCGACGGGCCTGTCGCTCGAGGCCTTTGCAATTTTTTATTTTATTTTTTTGTGTCAGAGAGAGAGAGAGAGAGAGCGAACGCAGAACGGAAGTGGGTCGTCGCGGGGTGGGGGAAGGCAACGTGGGTCTTCGGGGGGGGGGGGGGGGGGGAAGAGGAAGGCAGCGTGGGTCGTCAGGGGGGGAGGGGGGAAGGCGGGGTGGGTCGTCGCGGGGGGGGGGGGGGGGGAAGGGAAGCAGGGTGGGTCATCGCGGGGGGGGGGGGGAGCTGGGTTCTGTTTTTTGCAGAGGATGGATCTGGGTTCGGGAGCGAGCGAGGGAGCGAGAGAGAGAAAGAGAGAACCGTTAATTATTAAAGAAAAATATTAATATTTTATGGATTGGGTGAGAAAAAATTATTAATATTTTATTACCAATTGCCTGGGGGAAGGGCTCCATGGGTGGAGATGCAAATGGCAATTACTGTTTATTATTGGCAGTTACTATTCATTTAAGGCAGTTACTGTTCATTAGGGTGGATTGCATAGTAGATTGCCTGGGGGGAAGGCTCCATGGGTGGACTTGCTCTTAAACGTGCAAAATGGTTTGAGGAGGTGGCCACTGTCCTTCACGAAAAAAAAAAAGAAAAAAAAAAAGCAAAACCTGGAGAGAACGAACGACCAAAAGAAAAAAGAAAAAGAGAAAGAATTGTCTGACATAATGGCATACTTGTAAATAAAGGTAACATAATTGTCTGACAGACTAGCATTGTTGTTAGGGGCAAAGGTGGAAAAAAAAAATCATTTTGTTTTGGGCTTTTAGTTCAGCCCATGTGTGTTAAATGTTTGTGGGTATGATATAGATTAGTTTTGTCCTTATGATTAAATATGAAGCGATTTTGGTTAAATAATAGTATATGGTGGTTTTTTATTAAATTAAACTTTGCTCAAGCCATTTTCATTAAAGCTCCCTATAATTTACCTTTAGTTTCGTATTTTTTAATTTTGTTTTCTCTTTATTTACCCTAATATCATACTTTCTATTTTATATACACAAAAAATATCTTCAACGATCACTAGCTCTTCAACGTTTCTGCTCAAACTTTCATGTCGATCTAATAACCAGTGTCGGCCTTGAGGGTAACCGGAGTAAGAAACCCGACTAGAGCCCCATTCTGAAGGGGTCCTTTTTTTTTTTTGAACAATCGATATCATCTACACTAAAGGGGAGATGATGGAATAGCCTTACAATGAGCTACCAATAATATAGTTCAAATTCACCTTTGTCAAGAATCGAACCTAAGACCTCTCACTTACTAGTGAAGAGGAAACTAGACCCGTAGTACTAAGTGGCATAAATTAATATTACAAATTTCGTATATGTTCAAATAAGAAGTTTACATACTTTGGGTCTTTGCTTTATAATTTTGCAAGTACTTGCCTCTACAAAAGAAGTTTTTCAAAATTAAAGGTTGATCAAATCTTTCTTCGAATATGTCACAAGAAAGATTGAATGAGTTAGCTATTTTATCAATTAAAAAAGATTTAGTTGGAAAATTAGGTTATGTAAACTTAATGAGTACATTTGCGTCAAAAAATGCGAGACGTGTAATATTTAAGTAATGTTTTTATATTTAAGTAAATTTTAATAACATTTGATGTAGAAATCAACTTTTTGATGTCCTTTTTTTTAACAAACGATATTGCATCACAAGGGAAGAGAAACACTACTAGACCGTAATACTAACGAATTACAATGAGTTAAGGGTAAGAGAATTTTAGGGCCTTACTTCAAAGGGTTGCCTAGGACGTCTAAATTCTCAAGGTTGGATCTGCCAATAACAAAGATTCTTCCTGCAACTTTCTTTATGTATCCGTATATTTATTTGAACGTTCATCAACAAATGAGCGTCAAGATTTTAAATTACGCATCGTAAGATAAATAATAATTTTTAGACGATGAATGGAAAAAAATATTCATGCCAATAATTCCTATAAAATATAGGGAGCTTTAATAAAAAGGGGTTGAACTAAGTTTATTTTAACCAAAAACCATCCTATAACTTTTTTTAACCAAAAACCATCTCAGAACAAGGTAAAACCCACCAAACCAAAAGACAGCTCGACCACCAGCCAGTCACTCATGGGCTCTCCTTTGGCCCTCATCCTCCTCCTCCTCCTCCTCCTCTTCGTCTCGTTGAGTACTACAACTTTCCTTTTTGAATCACCCTATTTCGTTGAGTATTGAAGAACTTATATCCATTTGAATCTTACCCAGTTTCCGGCGACCTCCGAGGCTTTCGAGGCATTTTCCGGCCAAACCACAATGAGTTAGCCATCGTGCAAGGTACCATTCTCTTCGTCTCTTCAAGAACTACGATTTTCATTTTTGAATCACTCGATTTCGTTGAGTATTGTCAAAGTTATGAGCGTTTAAAGTTTGTCCAACCCAGTTTTCGGCGACCTCCGAGGCTTTCGAGGCGTTTTCCGGCCAAACCACAACGAGTTACCTATCGTGCAATGTACCATTCTCTTCGTCTCTTCGAGAACTACGATTTTCGTTTTTGAATCACTCGATTTCGTTGAGTATTGACAAAGTTATGAGCGTTTAAAGTTTGTCCAACCCAATTTCCGGCGACCTCCGAGGCTTTCGAGGCGTTTTCCGGCCAAACCACAACGAGATACCTATCGTGCAAGGTACCATTCTCTTCGTCTCTTCGAGAACTACGATTTTCATTTTTGAATCACTTGATTTCGTTGAGTATTGACAAAGTTATGAGCATTTAAAGTTTGTCCAATTTTCCAGCCGAAATCCGGCCTTCCTTTCCGTATAGCTCCGGAGAGCAGCAACCACACCAAGCCCTTTGGGTCGTGCACAAACAAACACTGTATCTGGAAAGAAAATGAACATTAACACTGTCGCTGAAAAAACATAACACTGTCTCTGCAAAAAACTAACACTGTCGCTGGAAAAATAACACTGTCGTTGGAAAAACTAACACTGTCGCTATAAAAATAACACTGTCGCTGGAAAAATGACATTGTCGCTGGAAAAACTAACACTGTCGCTGGAAAAATGGAAAAATAACACTGTCGCTGGAAAAATGACACTGTCGCTGGAAAAACTAACATTGTCGCTGGAAAAATAACACTGTCGCTGGAAAAATAACAGTGACTTAGATTCCATAAACAGTGTTACTTAAAATCCAGAAACAGTGACTTAAATTCCAGAAACAGTGACTTAACTTATAACATGGTTTTTTATTAAACAAAACTTATAACATGGTTTTTTATTAAGACTAAAACTTATAACATGGTTTTTTATTAAACAAAACTTAAAACATGGTTTTTTATTAAAACTAAAACTTTTCAAGCCATTTTCATTAATTTTCCTTAAAATATAAGATTACAGCTTCCAAATACAGCTTTCTTTCCCAAATCAAAAGTTTAAAAAATGGATAAACATCACGCAAAACAAGCATCAAAACAATTAAATTGGAAAAAATATATAGAAATATTTAATAGAATTTTGTATTTCTTGCCCTTAAAATTAGCATGTTTGTTGAGTATAAATGTAATGGGCTGCTGACGCGTGTTTGTCAAAAAATATCCATTTGGATACTGTGGATTGGAGACATAGCAGATAATTGCTCGTCCTTTGGACAGCGACATTAAAATTACCAAACTGCACACGGGCGTCAGTCAAACGTAACATGCGCACAAAATCTATGTTACCCGAGGAACACACGTGAGGGCACTCTCGGTATTTCACTTTTCTGGCCTGTTGTTCTTTTGTCGCGAAAGCGACGTCGTTTCTCGCTAACACAGAGAAAAATAGACGAACATTATATTTGCAACCACGTTAATCGGAGCCGCCTTTGTCTCCGCCACAAGAAAAAATCATAAAATAAAAAAAAAAGCGAAGAAAAGTACAGAATTTTTTTTAAAATAAAATAAATCTGTCGATCAGATGGTGATGTTGAAGTTCTTTGATATAAATGTTACAAAAATTTGTCTTCTGATTGTTGCTGTTCTTCAATGCGGATGTAAATACGACGAACGAACTGCATTCAGAGAATTAATTTTCAAAAATCGACGGAGATGGTTGCTGTTGCATTGATACTCTGTGATTTTTTTCTGGCTGCAAAGATGGCGGATTTGTGAATTGGGATCGAGAATTGAAGCGTAGGGCATTGAATTGGGGACGAATCGGTTTCTGGGTAGGTGGGTTCTTGGAGCTTCTGGTTCGTTGGGGATTCTTGAGGGCACGTGGCGGCAATATACGGGTGCCCCTTTTTGGCTTTTCACTGGAGGGAAGATCTGAAAACGGTTTCTGTTTCCATTTTACTTGAATCGCAAGGTAAACTTTTTATCTTTTTATCCGAATTGTATAGAAAAATAAAGACTCTGTTTTTCGATTTTTTTTTGTTGTTGTATTGTTTGTTAGTGGCAGAGAATTTGTTGGTGTTTTTGAAATTGGTGTTGTTTTTGGAACGTTTGGGTTTGTGTTTGCGTGTGGGAGCTTATTGGAGACGGATGGGTCTGAGTTGGTACATGCAGAGAAGCTTTCTGGGTTTCCTGAATTTTCATGGCAGTTGTTGGGAGGTTGTTGTGGGGTTTTTCTGAATCCAGTGTTCATCTTTGTTTTCATTCGATTTCGGAACTTGGGTTAGTTTTGTTTGGTTAATTGAGCTGTGGTTTTGAGGATTTTTTTCCCTTTCGTGCCAGGTTGTTGAACGGAAATAGAGAAAGAGGAGTTGCTGATGGGGTGCCTTTAGTGTTTTGTTTTGTTAGTCTTTGTTCTTATGGGGTGAATTTGGCGCGGTTGCAATCAAGAGTATGATTGTGAAGAGTTTAGTGTTTCGATTTTAGTATTGGGGGTGAATTGGTCAGGTTTCCCATCTAGAGTTGGGCTTGTTAAGAGTGGTGATTGGCAAATGAGCAGGGCAGCAGAATCGTTTGTCGATGGCTGCGCCCAACAAGATGTTCTCCCATTTCATTTCCATTGTGAAATCATGGATCCCTTGGCGATCAGAACCTGCTAATGTTTCGAGGGATTTTTGGATGCCTGATCGTAGCTGTAGGGTATGTTACGAGTGTGATGCACAGTTTACTGTATTTAACCGTAAACATCATTGTCGACTTTGTGGACGAGTTTTCTGTGCTAAGTGTACAGAGAACTCAATTCCTGCCCCCTCGGGTGATCCAGGAACAGATCGGGAAGAGTGGGAGAAGATTCGTGTATGCAATTTTTGTTACAAGCAACGGGAACAAGGCGTAGCTATTCCTGATAGCGGAATCCTGATTGCCAACTTAGATCTTAGTACTTCACCATCAGAAACAAGTTTTGCTAGCTTTAAGTCATGTGGCACTGGTAGCAGCAGTAGTAGCTTCACTAACTCAATACCACACTCAGCTGGGCCATATCAACGACTTCAACTTGGTTCTGGCCTCAGCCCCAGTCAGTCATCTCTAATGGAAACTAACACAGAAAAGCAGAGCAAATTCGGACCATGGAGGAACAGTGATTTTGGTGCCAATATGTCTCCAAACCAATATGAAGTTGCAACTGCCAGGTTTGTATTTCTTCTTTGGCAGGTTTACATTTCTTATTATTTGTGCCCTTAAGATTTGTGTTCAAGTTAACTATGATTCTCATTCTGTGCATAGTTTATAAGAAGATAACAATGAATTATATGTAGTTTTTTTAGCAGCTGCTGAACCGCTTGTTTGTTCTTTGGTATCAGGAGTGATGACGAGGATGTTGAGTCTGGTGTATATCAGTCAGATTCAAAGAATTATTCTCAAGTCAGTGACTACTTTAGTCACATTGATTTTGATGAGATGAGCAACGATGATGGATCCCATAAGGTGCATCTTGATGGTGAAAATATTGATGCGAAAAATTTAAGTAGCTCCTCGTTACTACCCAGTTATGACTCGCAGGTTTTGGAGGGAATCCCACAGCTCGAAAAAAAAGAAGATGAACATGATATTGGGGATGAATGTGAGGCATCTTCGTCTATGTATTCCGCAGGGGATGGTGATATACAACCTGTGGATTTTGAGAACAATGGACTTTTATGGCTCCCTCCCGAACCAGAAGATGAAGAAGATGAAAGGGAAACTGTTCTGCTTGATGATGACGATGATGGTGATGCTACAGGAGAGTGGGGCCATTTACGTGCATCAAGCAGTTTTGGAAGTGGGGAATATCGCAATAGGGATCGGTCAGGTGAGGAGCACAAGAAGGCCATGAAGAATGTAGTTGATGGACACTTCAGGGCTTTGGTAGCTCAACTATTGCAGGTTGAGAACCTTCCAATCGGCCAGGAAGGAGAAACAGAAGGTTGGTTGGAGATCATTACGTCTCTGTCCTGGGAGGCTGCTACACTATTAAAGCCAGATATGAGCAAAGGTGGAGGGATGGACCCAGGTGGTTATGTAAAAGTAAAATGTATAGCTTCTGGATCTCGCTATGATAGGTAACTGATGTATTATGATTCATTGAATTTTTCATGCATAATTAGTATGTACTTCTACTGCACGTTTGTGATTTCATGGCTTGATTTCTGTGCATGAATGATTAAGAAAACACAATTGAAACGTATTGAAAACCATAAATTAGTACAAATCACTATTGCATAGTTACGCATTTGTAATAACAAAAGAAGAAATTTTTTTATAACCATTAGAAATAGAACTCAAAATCTAAAAGGTAGCAGTGTTACTTTCATATGAAGTTGCAGGATTACTTTTTCTGTTAAGCGAATTTGTTCTGACGAATTATTGCATTGCATATCTGATATGAGTTACTCTGCTAGTGATGTACTTCTACATAGTACATTCGGCTTCATATTTATAGACCTGTAATATTTCTGTTTTTAGGTTATGCCTACTTTGAATGAGTTTGACTTATTTTTAATCATTTCGGAAGAAAAAGAAAAACCTGCACCGAAGTCACATGTTTGTATTTATTGTAGTTGATTTGTTGGGGCTTATGGCCCCAGTGGTATGAATGTTGCCTTCCATCTGAATAAGAAATTAAAGTCTATTGTTGCTGTAAAAGCAATTGTTTGTTTTCTAAGGTTTTGAGTGTTTTTCTTCTAGTATGGTGGTCAAAGGAGTTGTGTGTAAGAAAAATGTGGCTCATCGACGAATGACATCCAAATTAGAGAAACCTCGGTTTATGATACTTGGTGGTGCTCTTGAGTACCAGCGTGTTTCTAACTCCTTGTCAAGTTTTGATACTCTATTGCAGCAGGTTCTGATTGCCTACTCTTCTCTTCTCTTAGTTTTTCACTTGGTAGTTTCTAGAACATTGGAAACTGTTTCCTTAATAATAAATTAATCATTCTTATGCACTTATATCCTTATTTAGGAGATGGACCACTTAAAGATGGCAGTGGCAAAGATCGATGCACACCACCCTGATGTCCTTCTGGTAGAGAAATCAGTTTCTCGATATGCCCAAGAATATCTTCTTGCAAAAGACATCTCACTTGTTCTGAATATCAAGAGGCCACTTTTAGAGCGCATAGCTCGCTGCACAGGTGCTCAAATAGTCCCTTCAATTGATCATCTTTCATCCCAGAAGTTGGGCTACTGCGACTTATTTCATATGGAGAGGTTCATGGAAGATCTTGGTTCTGCTGGTCAGGGTGGGAAAAAACTGGTGAAGACATTGATGTATTTTGAAGGCTGCCCAAAGCCATTGGGTTGTACTGTAAGTCCTCGGATTATCCTTGCTACACCTGTTTATGAAGATTGCGTTAATTTGACACTGTTGACAGTTTTTTTATCCTTGTATAGTTCTGTACATGCGATTCTGAAGTGCTATGAAGTTTTTATTTAGCTATTTTGTCTATGTCATTCCAGATTCTACTTAGAGGTGCTAATGGTGATGAGCTGAAAAAAGTGAAGCATGTGGTTCAGTATGGGATTTTTGCCGCATATCATTTGGCTTTGGAGACATCCTTCCTTGCCGATGAAGGAGCCTCTCTGCCAGAACTCCCATTGAACACTCCAATTACTGTGGCACTTCCAGATAAACCATCAAGCATTGAGAGGTCCATTTCCACAGTACCTGGTTTTAGTGTTGCTGGCAATGGACAGTCTCGCAATGAACCACGAAGATCCAACAGTGTCCCAGTTTCAGATTTGGACTCAGCTATCAGAAGTATACAACCTCCTTTACTAAGTAGTCGTACCTCTCTACCCACTCCTCCCACTTCACGTTTCACCAATTCTACATCTGTGTACCCCACTCCGGCTGGGAATGCTTCAGATACCACATCTGTGTACTCTACTCCGTCTGGGAATGCTCCAGATACTTATCACCAGAGTCTTTCTTCATATCATATGTTTGATAATCAAAATGAAATGGGTTCTAAAGAATTTTCACAGGTGGAAAATTCTGCAACCAAAATTTGCTCTGATATCATGTCTAGTCATCTCGCTGGCAACAATTTGAGGTCTTTAGAGACCATGGGACAGGGTATCTTCTCGGTTGCCCAAAATGATGAAAGTGTAAGTGCTGGAAATCAACTAGGTGGTTCAGATAATTCATTTCTGCATGAAGATGGTAAAACTCAAGCTGATGAACCAGGACCTATGAATGAAGAGTTTCCTCCGACACCTTCTGACCATCAGAGCATTTTGGTTTCCTTATCATCCCGGTGCGTGTGGAAGGGGACTGTCTGTGAGAGGTCGCATCTGTTTCGAATCAAATACTATGGAAGTTTCGATAAACCATTAGGACGGTTTTTACGAGACCATTTATTTGATCAGGTGAGCTCTTTTTGACATTTACATTCTCTCTCTCATTCAACTTTATGATACAACTTGAAACTGAAAATGCTGAATCATGTGTCAGAGTTATCAATGCAATTCTTGCGAGATGCCATCAGAAGCACATGTTCACTGTTATACTCATCGTCAGGGTACTCTCACTATATCTGTTAAGAGGCTGCCAGAAATTCTCTTACCAGGTGAAAAGGAAGGAAGGATCTGGATGTGGCACAGATGCTTGAAGTGTCCGAGGACAAATGGATTTCCTCCGGCTACTCGGAGAATAGTGATGTCTGATGCCGCATGGGGTTTATCATTTGGGAAATTTTTGGAGCTCAGTTTTTCAAACCATGCGGCTGCAAGCAGGGTGGCGAGCTGCGGCCATTCTTTACATCGAGATTGTCTTCGTTTCTATGGGTATCTTCTGTGTCCCAGAATTTGCATATGTGGTACTACAATATAATTGATATGATATTCTTTGCCTCTTGTTGGTTGGGTTGAACCCAACTCTGATGGTTATGCTTAACTCTCTTTTAATTTCAAGTACATGCTGACAAATAACTTCATCGATGCCCTTCAAGTTGTCGAACATAACTAATATGTGGGTGAAATATATAATTGCATAGAAGTCCCTATCTTTCTCTCTCTCTCTCAATATGTGTATTCATGCAGATTCGGGAAGATGGTCGCTTGCTTTCGGTATGCATCAATTGATGTTCATTCTGTCTACCTTCCACCCGCCAAAGTGGATTTCAATTATGAGAAGCAGGAATGGATACAAAAAGAAACAGATGAGGTACAATGGTTCCATGTTTGGATATTTTAGGATTGCATTGCTTTATGTCGTTGATTTGTTTATCTGGTTATAATAGGTTATTGATCGGGCAGAGCTTCTTTTTTCTGAAGTACTTAATGTTCTTCGTCAAATTGCGGAGAAAAGATCTGGTTCAGGATCGCATAGTAGTGGCATGGTAACACCTGAATCGAGACACCAAATTGTCGAACTGGAAGGAATGTTACAAAAGGAGAAGGTGGAATTTGAGGTGAGCCCTTCAATTATTCATGGGCCACTTTCCAGCTTTAGTTGCAAACTTACATGTTCTAGAATCTGAACTTTACGCATGGCTGGAAGATACATGTAGAGTTTTCTTTTTGTCGCTGCACATTCATGTTTATGGACCAGAAACAATACTTAGTCAATCAAGTTCCTTTTTATAACCCTTGTGATTCATCCTCAAGCTCCTTTAATGTAGAACAAGTGGTTGAAATATCTTTGATTGTCACAAATTCTTCTTGTCAATTATTGGATAATCTTGTTGGTTTATATATTCATTTACATCAATATGGCCTTGTCTGTGAAGATGATTCTGACCAATCTTCGTATGTGAAGTAAATTCTCTGTTTTGATATTTGGCTTAATATGTTTTCCTTGATGCTTTATTTTTCAGGAATTGCTCCAGAAAACTTTAAACAGAGAAGCTAAAAAGGGCCAGCCTGTTATTGACATTTTGGAGATCAATTGGCTGCGAAGGCAGCTGCTTTTCCAATCTTACATTTGGGACCATCGCTTAGTTTATGCTGCCAGTTTAGAGAATAACAGACACGGCGATGGTTTGAATAGCTCAATTCCAGATGAGGGGAAACCTGCAACTAATAGTGAAGATATTGCTGATAATGTGGCAATAAATCCAGGAAAAAGTTATAACAGTTGTGATTCCTTTCTTGTGGATGCAATGCTTAACAAAGGATTTGACCACGGGGAAGACATTGCCAACACTGTCCACTCTGAAATGGTGAATAAAGAGAGTGACAGCGGCCGAAATTCAAAATATGAAAATGAAGATCAGTGTAATCTCTCTGATGGAGTTAGTACCTGTGATCAATCTGATCCTTTGAAACCAAGGGCAGGTATTCGTAAATCCCTCTCTGATGGTCAGTTTCCTGTCATAATGGATTTGTCAGATACCCTTGACACTGCGTGGACTGGTGAAAATCAATGTGGATTTGGAACAGCGAAGGACAGTACCCGCACAGTTCCTGTTTTAGGTCTAGCAGATTCAAGTGCCTCTCCCGTGAAGGACGGATTGAACTTAGACCATGCAGAAGACCAGAATGGGCCCAAGCTTGCGCATTCTGCTTCTGGATTATCTACCAAGGGGTCTGAAAATATGGAAGACTCTGTAAGCTGGTTGAAAATGCCATTTTTAAACTTCTACCGTGGCTTCAATAAGAATTTTTTATCTGCTTCTCAGAAGCTTGATACACTTGGCGAGTATAATCCAGTCTATGTTTCATCCTTTCGAGAGTTGGAACTGAAAGGTGGGGCTAGGCTGCTTCTGCCTGTGGGGGTAAATGATACTGTTGTCCCCGTATATGATGATGAGCCCACGAGTCTTATATCTTATGCCCTTGCCTCACCAGATTATCAATTGCAAATAAGTGACGAGGGGGAAAGAACAAGAGACAATGGCGATGTTACTTTGTCTGACTCTCTCACTACGCAGTCACACCATCCTGATGATGACACAACTTCTGAATCTCATCGAAGCTTTGGGTCTACTGAGGAGAGCTTTTTGTCCACTTATGGATCTCGTAGCTCACTGGGTTTGGATCCGCTTTCATACACAAAAGCTTTGCATGCAAGAGTTTCTTTCGGAGATGATAGCCCACTTGGTCAGGTTAAATACTCAGTGACGTGTTACTATGCAAAACGTTTTGAAGCCTTAAGAAGGATTTGCTGCCCGTCTGAGCTTGACTATGTAAGATCTCTTAGTCGTTGTAAAAAGTGGGGAGCCCAAGGTGGAAAGAGCAATGTCTTTTTTGCTAAAAGCTTGGATGACCGGTTTATCATCAAACAAGTCACCAAGACGGAGTTGGAATCTTTCATAAAGTTCGCTCCCAGTTATTTCAAATACCTATCTGAATCAATTGGCACAAAAAGTCCAACATGCCTGGCAAAGATTTTGGGGATCTATCAGGTACTTACTTTTAGATTAACCTCAAAAGCTGTCAACTATTTTAACCAGATTAACCTGACAGCTTGCCGTAAGAACTATTTTTTATTACCGCTGAATGATACCTACTCTTTCTGTGGTTGTATTTGTATTGAAGGTTACATCAAAACATCTTAAAGGAGGGAAAGAGTCGAAGATAGATGTCTTAGTTATGGAGAATCTTCTGTTTGGAAGAAATATTACACGGCTCTATGATCTCAAAGGATCTTCAAGGTCTCGTTATAATCCTGATTCTAGTGGGAGCAACAAAGTACTGCTGGATCAGAACTTGATTGAAGCAATGCCCACATCTCCGATCTTTGTGGGAAACAAGGCAAAGCGTGTGTTGGAGAGAGCTGTCTGGAATGATACTGCTTTTCTTGCTGTAAGTTCTGAAACTCTCTTCTTTGTGCGTATGCTCACGTGCCATATTCTGATAGGCTGAACTTGTATTTCCATGTATACTAAATTAGGTAATCCTGTTATTATGTATTCTGATGCAGTCAATTGACGTAATGGATTATTCACTACTGGTTGGGGTGGACGAAGAGAAGCATGAGTTAGTACTTGGAATTATTGATTTCATGAGGCAGTATACATGGGATAAGCACCTTGAAACTTGGGTTAAAGCTTCGGGCATCCTCGGTGGGCCAAAGAACGCTTCTCCAACTGTAGTTTCCCCAAAGCAGTACAAAAAAAGGTTCCGGAAAGCAATGACAACCTATTTTCTGATGGTTCCAGATCAGTGGTCTCCTCCGTCTATTGTTGCAAGTACATCCCAGTCTGATTTGGGCGAAGACACAGGTGGTAATTCAGTTGAATGACGCTGGGAGTCAATCCACATGTACATGTAAGCATGCCATTCGGGAATTGACCCAGCCACATGAATTGTTACCTCATTTCATTTACCTTCCCTTTTTTGATATCGATATCCCAATTCTTTTGTATAGAAGTATATCGTTTTGCATTTTCTCATTTTACATGAGAAATTCGTGATTATTTTGCTAGAAGATGCAGAAGAAGGCTGTTGAAGCCAAGGAAATTTTGGTCAGGGGTATAGTATTGGATGACCTCCCCATTAAATCCTTGTGTAGGAAGGAATATAATTCTTGATGTATTTAGCATTACAATATCTATGTTCAGTGAAAGTCCTTTAGTCTTGGATACCTGTATATTAGATTCATGTTCATCTCTGTCTCTCTCACCAAACTTTCGATCAAATGCAAGTTGATCATACTTTTGATCAAAGAAAATTGGTACGAGGACATACAATAAGGGAGCTGGAGTGCAAAAGGCATATGATATTTTTGTCCTCATTCTCTAATGTTTATGTTAAATTTTGTTGATAAAAAAATTGTCGTCCATGACCCTTGAACTTGAGACTCTTTACTTTTTAACTTTTGTCAGAAAATTATGTAATGTTCAGTGATATGAAACGTGAGTCATACATTATTATATTCTATAATACAGTATTAAAAAAATCAATTAGTAAGAGTAGCTGATCTTATTTTCATTCTTTCTTCCAGCCTTTTTCGATTCATGATTTTTTCCATTTCAACTAAATAAACATGTCATTAAAAATACGAAAACGGAGTGCAAAAAAACGAGGATTGGAAATTGGACCTTGCATACGTCCTGGGTTAAAAAAAAAAAAAAAAAAACAGTGTGTGCTTCAAAGACACTACATTTATGCATGTTATTCAATTTTATGATTGATTGAAGGATATGCGTCTCTTTATATGTTACATACTATAATTGGGAACCGTTGATATGGTTGACAAGAGTTGTTGGGGAACACTTGGCATGATCTGGTTAGCGGAGAGTGTTGAAGCCATTGCAGTTTTTTATGTCCTCTTGCAGAAAAACACTGCCTTTATCGCCACGGCTCAATTCTGTGCCTGTTATGAAATTATTCCACCTCTGTTGAAGATGATCAAAGATCTCTGTGTCTCTGCTGTAATTTGTGCCAAAAAATAAATAAATTAAGAGATCAGAATCAGATGAATCAAAACTAGCCGGCTAGCGATTGTGACACACTCCTCTTTTGTTTCGTCCGCGCTTTAAGTTGAATATTTCACAAACGTTTTTTTGTACTCGCAAGTAGAAGTTGGTGTGCAGGAAGCTAAACGAGGAGTGTTAAAATTGCTAGCCGATCAATTTCATATGTCATGATCAAACTTTACTTGTGTTAGAATGTTGATTGGTGATTAAGATTGTGATTAAGATTATATAAGATTAAGATTTGTTTACCTGGGTTGCCAATGAGTTCTTGGATTATGTTGGTGATACCTAGGACCCTCATCAAACCCTTCACAAATTATCTCCCCTCTGTCATCCTTGTAGCATATTATTCCATTGGACCGATCCTCAAAAACCTGCAACAACCAAGAAAAGAATATCAGACATAAACAAGAAATCTTTGTTGACATAAAAAGAAAACGTTAACGTAGTTTTATTGAAGAACTAATATCGCATAATCCTCTATTTAAAAGATAATAATAATCCCATTTCACTCTATATTTTTATAGAATTAAAAAAAAAATTAATACTGACCTCTTCTCTCAAGGAGGATCTGATCTGGAGGGTTGAGCTTTTGATCTTCACTGTTAGTTGACTGCTTTTCAGCCTCAGAACTCTGCTGAAAGGCTTTAAAACTGGCCCAGATTTTTGGATGGAGAGAGAATTAGCAGGAGAAAAGCAACATGCTGTTGCTGCAGCCATTGACGTGAAATATATGTTGCAGAAACAAGAAGAAGATGGAGAGGAAGAAGAAAAGAAGATAATGTGGTTACTAGAAATGGAATGATACTCGAGTTTATTTTATGTTTTGCAGGATGATTAAGTAAGAGATATAAAATAAAGGGTTTATATCATAAATGGTCCCTGAAATTGACCTCATCAATCATGATGGTCCCTGAAATTGAAAATCGATCAATTTAGTCCCTGAATTTTAACTCGCGAATCAATGTGGTCCTTCTATTAGTGTTCCGTCCAAATTAACACTAAAAAAAAGTTAGAGAACCAATTTTTCATGGTAAAATGACCAAAAAAAGGTTAGAGAACCATTTTTTTTGGTTTTTATTTTAGTTTTAGCACCAAATCCATGAAAAAATGGAGAGAAAAGTGAAGATGAAAAAAAGAAAAGAGAGGTAGTAAGTAAAATTATAAGTAACAGAGTTATTTTTTATCATTTTACCATGAAAAATTGGTTCTCTAACCTTTTTTTAAAGTTAATTTGGACGGAACACTAACAGAAGGACCACATTGATTCGCGAGTTAAAATTCAAGGACTACATTGATCGATTTTCAATTTCAGGGACCATCATAATTGATGAGGTCAATTTCAAAGACCATTTGTGATATAAACCTTAAAATAAATAATTGAATTATTGAGATGGCTTTTATTTTTGGTCGAAAATTGAGATGGGGTAATGGTCTTGTCATAGTTCGCATTATATTTGTAAATATAGGTGGTGTGGGGCCCGTCTTGCTTATCTTCTACCTTTTGCTGCCGGTGAAACCCTAGTTAGATTGTTGGTTGATGATGCTGCTACTGCCATTCTTTATTTTCATTTTGCGTAATTTTATAATGTATTGATGTTTGAACGGTTAGATAATTCAGTCTTACAAATTTAATCTTACAATACATAATACACCAGTGTATTACATGCACAAATACATTGTAAAACTTTGGTACCATATGACTCCTTATCCTTAAGGAGATTTTCATTCTTAACTGACATATATATAAACTCGAGTCTCTTATTAAAACAACAAAAAGAAAAGTTTATGCACATGCACCACGAGTTTGATTTGTTTGTAACCACGAGTTTGATTTGTTTGTAAGAAGGAAAAAAGTCACTTTTTTTTTTTTCTTTTCATGTTCATACAAAGTGACAGATAAAAACAATAAACAAAAAGCTTTTACACGTATTTGATGAGATATGTTAGCAAGAAAAAGAAAAAAAAATCATCCAAATAGATCCAATTTTTGTGTTCATATGTTTGAAACACAAAAAAGAAAAAAAGCTATTAGTAGCCAGGAAGAAATAGATAATATTGATGAAAATTATATGAGAAATGTTAAGAGGATTCTCTCAAAAGTAGGGATGGGCGCTTAAAACTGAAAACCGAAACTGAAACACGAATCAAATTGGACCGCACCGAACGGTTCGGTTTTACGGTTTTGAAACGGTTTGGTTTCGGTTTTGGCTTTTGAAAACTGCACCGAAACCGAACCACACCGTAAATATTAATAAGCATTTAATTAAATGTTCATATTAGATGTCATGTTTTAATTGGTTGTTTGTTTGAGTCCATACATTTAGTATGAACTCAACCACACTAGAATATCATCATTCATCACTTTCTTTCTCTTCTACATAATATCATCACTCATCAGTAAGGGTGGGCACTTGAATGCATTGTCCTACACTGGATATGTGATCAACGAGTAAATGTTCCACACAAAGGATGTTGAGAAATCAAAATTGCAAGGGAAATAATGCATAGCTTTCTTATAGATTTGAGGGTGCAACCATGCAAGTCTGTTTGCTAGGCAATTATAATATATGTCTGCCATAAGTCCATGACATTAGTTCATTGATACATGTTATCTACTGCACAGAGTATGCATGTAAAGTTGCAAACCGTTCATTCATTTCTTCTTCCCAAGTCTTAAATTTTTGCGTGGCAATTGGTACCTAGCTAGCTAATAAGGTTGCTATGTGATGACTTTTTACTGGTTTTTAATAAGGGATTAGTTTCATTTTATATACGGATTTATGACATTTTGTAGTGGTTCGATTAGCTATTGCTTAAGTTTAATTTGTACCCTTTAGGAGCACTCTCTAGGACTTGGATTCTCTCCCCTCCTCTTTTCATCCCCTTCCATCCCCTCCTCTCACATTTTCTTATTTTGTCTTTCTCTTGCTATAAAAAAATTAATATAAGATATTGACGTGGCTTAACCGTGACCGTTCAATTAGGAGGGGAGGGAAGGGGAGGAAAAAAAGAGGGGAGAGAATCCTACTCCCACTCTCTAAGATGTCTAGATTGGGAAATGCCTAATAATATGTTCTAATCTTTCATTTCAAGTTCTGATTTATGATCTTACTAGAAAGTACTTTTCTTCTAGAAATTTCTTAAAAAAGTTCTTTGTTGATTGCATTCATGTAAAGCTTGAGATAATGAGCGTTTCGTATTTTAAATTGTATATTTTTTTCTTAAAAACCGAACCAAAATCGTTTGAAACCGTACCAAACCGAACCAAACGGTTTGGTTTCATTTTGGTTTCATTTTGGTTTTGGCTTCAAAACCGCACCGAACCGAACTCTGTCATCTCATGTTTTTGACACAATGTTTATAATGTTAGTACAAGAATTGACATTAAACTATGAAGTAACAGAAAAATAAAAAGTCTCACTTTAAGAGAATGCCTTTAGGATTTCTCAAATTATATTATTGGATGGGGAAAGAAGTTGTGTAAAATAATAGGGAGTGATGTTGCATGATCATTCAATTGTGATGTGTATTGTGACTAAAATAAGTTATCTTAATTTTTCAACTTTTAATCGGTCCAATTGCTTCTAAATGTCACTTGCTCAAGGATTGGTTCTGCATCAGCAAGATTCTATTTATTTATTCTTAAAAAAGTTTTGGCATCAATCAAAATCAAGGGTTAATAAAATATAAATCTCTTCTTTTATTATTGTTGTTTATACTGTTCGTTTGAAGCAATGATTTCCAACTAGACTTAGCACCTTCCCATTTGCATTACCACACATAACAATAAGTGGCCTAGAAGTGTTGAATCCGACTTCGAATATATTTCCGTATTGACATAATTAGAATATGCTTCTTACAATTTGGCATTATTTTTATGTCATTTAGTACTATGATCTAATGATAATTCTTTATTTGTAAGTAAGAGATTTTAAGTTCAACTCTTATAAATGACGAGTTCGTAATCAAATTATTATGACTGACCTATTATATAACTTAGCTCAAATTCTCCACTTATTAAGAGCATCAGTGGTGGAGCCACTTCAAAACTAGGGTAGACTTGGGCCTATTAATTTGTTGTATTGGTTAGTCCAATTAACTTCAGTTCAACGAATACAAAGCCTTTAACATTTTACATCAAAGATTCAAAACTATAGTTACATAATAATATTTGTTGATCATATTCTCCGTTTCTTGCATATATACAATTTTTTATCTTTGCCTGCTAACTATTATTTTGGTTAATTTCTCATTTCCCTTTATTATATCATCTATGAAATTAAGAAGAGAAGAAGCCTTCATGTGTCCAAATTAGCACAAAAAAAACCCTTCAAATTCTCTCATGCCTAATGTTTTTTTTACAAAAATGTTCTCTTGGTCACCATGAGAAAAGGAATGCATAGTCACTCACCTTTAAATTTAATATCAAAAATGAAGAAAATGGATGTGCTTTTAATGTTTTATTTTCAACTATTGATATAGTTGACCATGTATAATGAAGAATAAATGCATAGTCACTCACCTTTAAATTTGATACCAAGGTGACCAAAAGAAAGAGACAATTTACATATAATATTATGTCCATTTTAGTCTAAAGTGTGCCCCTCATAACATAAATTTCTAGCTCTGTCCCTGAAGAGCATCTCCAACAATTTTGTTAGATGTCTGCTAGTCTAGCGGGTAAATAGTGTCGAAAAATTATCTTATCTACTCACTTTAACTTTTCTTTTTCAGCAACACTCTATTTTGGGTAATGTTAGGGAGACTAAATGTGTAGAGTAAATTTTGTAAACTAAATGATATGGAAGTTGGTGATTGGATTATTACTAAGTGTTGATCAACGTGTTTATTTATTATTTGTGACACATCATTTAGTCTGCAAATTTAGTCTTCAAAGTTAGTCTCCCTAGCATTATCCTTTTTAATATTTAGCTTATGAACATTGCTCTGTAAATTTAAAAAGAAAATTTTCATTTTGCTATTATATAGACTCTTTTATAGATTTTGTCAGAGATAAGTTTTTTTAGAGTGATTCTTTAAAAGGAAGTTTTAATGGTTTTAAAGCTTCTCGTGGAGATGTCCTTTGAGTTTCTTACAACAACAAAAAAAACTATAAATTGCATCAAATGTCAACTTTAAATGGCTTGTGTCTGGTTTAAGAACTAGGATACAGAGTCAAATGTTAGGCAACTTTAAGTTAGAAGTATTTCTTTTATAAGGTTAGATATATCACATCTCAAATTTTAAAGAACCAAACAACTCTTTAGGTGATGAAGTTTGCCTGTCGTGTAAGTTTTGTTCTATCTTTATTCATTTTTTTATTCTTTCTTTTTTTCCTCCACTTTCTAGTTATCTTCTGAGTTCTGCCCTCATTACCATTCAATTATTGAAGATTTTAGCCCCATGGAAGTCAGCCTTAATCCATGTATTTAAAATTATCCCATTCAAAATCAATGCATATATGCCTCGTTTCGTATACATGATTGGATAAGAAGAATAAAGAATTTAGACGATTGGATTAGAAAGAACAAATAATTTATGACCAACTTAGGTTTGGTTAGAGGTTGCTTACATTTTTTTAAAAGTTGCTTCTGAAAAACGTTGAGGACAATCATACCTCCATCTTTTCTTGTGCTAAAATCACTCTTAACATTATATTTTACCCAAATACTTACCCCTTTTTTTTTCACAGATGTTTATTATACATTGTGCAACTAGTTTTCGTCATGTACTGTTTATGTTTAATTTTAAATAAAAATATTTCAAATGATTCTGACCGCACGATATACGATGAACGGACATGATGTGAGGATCATCGGAATCCTCACAAAGAGGATCGCTTCTTTTCAGTTGTCACATTGTTGTGGAATAAAGCATTTTATTAATAATTGCAAAGCTTTTGTCCTTAGTGTTTTGAAGAGATTTTTCAGGGTGACCGAAATGTAGAGTGATACACTACGTGTCATTAAAAAATTAACAACTTAAAAAATAAAACTTTCCTTTACTTATATAATGACACGTGGTATACCACTTATGTTCCGGGCATGAAATTTTTTTGGGTGTTTTGGACTTGTTCTTTTACAAAGAAAAGATTGTTGAGTGACAACAATATGAATGGCAGATATCCTCTATATTAGATTTGTAAGAGAACAATACTTGTCACTCTGTCTATTACGCGGATGGGAGCTCCTCACTCTAATTTTTATCATGTATTTTTGGCTTTAACCTTTTATACTTGCAAGTTGTATGTATTTCTTAGACCTACTCCAACTTTGAAGTAAAACTCAAATTTTAGTTTCTAAACTTACCCCAACTTGCTCTAACCCTTGGGGCAAATAGGAGTTTTAACCCAAAACTCATTTATGAGGCATTTAGCCCAAGATTCCCCCTAGGTTAGTGGGGTTGGCTCACCATATATGTGTGCCCTTTTTCTTTTTATATTTATATACTCATTGAATTTAATGGCTAAGATCTAATATGATCAAATACAACGGTAAAAAAAAAGGATCTATCGGTCCAAATTTTAATCCAACAACTAAAGTAATTAAAAAAATTATTTTATGTGTTTCATATTCTTCCATAGTGTTTCACGAGTTTCATGGTGTCGGTTAGTATTTTTCAATATTTGTCGGAATCTAATATTTTTAGGTTAAAATGACACATCTCGACCCGGAATGTCCACTAGGACTCCGAATCGAGCTGTGCTGGTCGACACCAGGAAGGTGACGAAGACATAAAGTGTGGTAATGTGGAAAATATGAATAAATTTAAACCTAAAAGTGCCTAAAGACAAAAGTGTGCGGTGAGCGGGAATGACCCCTTGCACACGCGATGTCAGAGCATAAGTAAAGTACAGTAGTGTGGGTAAGGATCATACCCTCAGAGGTAGCCGCCCATACTTAGATTCGCCAAGAATCCTCGTCGATACGAACCTTTAGTAATTAAAACCTGGAGGGGCGCAAAACAGAAAACGTGAGTGGGCAAAAACATCTTTCTTTTTAAAACGTAATAACCCCTCACCATAAAACCCATATAATTTCCCAAAAAATAGTAATACATACGTATATAGAAATCATGCTCAAGAGTAGTGAAAACCACATGTATATGCCATGTAAAGTATCTCAGCAATAAAGTAAGTAAGCCAAGTGAAATAAATCAAAGTAAAATGATATGTCAGTCGGAGTCACCTAACGTGACTTGTACGGCTGAGACTATAGCTCATCTATCAATTCCTGCACACAAGTCGGAACCACCTAATGTGGTCTGTACGACAGGCTAAGTGTAAATAGATACGCTCAAGTGCTACGATCACGTGAAGGCTGTGCGAAGTATCGCAAGTCACGTACGAGTCAGAACCACCTAATG
The DNA here is from genome assembly GCA_036320875.1 of Cotoneaster glaucophyllus. Taxonomy (NCBI): domain Eukaryota; kingdom Viridiplantae; phylum Streptophyta; class Magnoliopsida; order Rosales; family Rosaceae; genus Cotoneaster; species Cotoneaster glaucophyllus. Next base: position 13,370,930 of record CM070064.1, on the reverse strand, counting down.
TGGTCTGTACGACAGGCTGGCACCTGCCTTGGATCCAAGGTGAACGTGTGGTGCGGGAGGTGAATGATCACGTGAAGGCTAGGCCCTGACCTCGGGCGGAGCACTAACACCAAGGTGCAGGATATTGAGCACTAAATGTAACCCAACATAATCATACACACTACAATCACTACCATCAACATATACTCACCTGAAGCTTACCTGAGCGTTCGCAGCGTCAAGCAACAATATGCATAATTGTACTAATGCATATTCTAAAATGTAATGCAATTGACATGGAATCTAAATCGTAAAACCATTTAAAACAATTTATGGGAAAACGTAAAACATATATACGTATATATAGAAAACCAAAAGCCCACTCACCTGGAGTCCGCGCTACGATTCCCTAGCACAAACATCGAGGCGTCCCGAATGATCGGCGCCTAGAACAATTATCAAATCACATCTCAGAATTCTTATCGATAGAACATGTAACTCACGTAAAACACATCTTCAAGGATATTCTAGAATGATTTGAGACCCATTGACCAAAAGTCAACTTTCAATCTTTGATCGACGGTAGGGTCCACAACCCTACATAACTCGATCCGGATGATCCGCATATCAGATTTATGATCCGCAACTTTCAAAGATCCATATTATGTTTCTAGAATAATGTACTAAAGTTTCGTTACGATCCAACGGTTGGATCCCCGCCAATTGCCAAGACCAAGTGGCGGTTAACATTTTATTTTATAAACTTACAAATCCAATTCGGGAAGATCCGTACGTCAAATTTTAGATCCTTAAGTTTCCAAGATCCTTAAATATTATGCATGATAATGTATCAAAGTTTGATGACGATCCAACGGTCGGATCATCGATTCATATATTGACCAAACCACGTATCGTAATGAAATTAGGTTCAAACGATCAACCTACGTCATTCAAATATCAAAACTGAATTCAGGACATTTAACTTAGCCTAAAAATAGCATTGACGACCCTCTGGCCACGCGCTGCCATGGGTGGCGATCGGCCATCCCGACTCGCCGGAAAATTCAACTATTTCTAAAAATTACCAAAATTTACAGTAGGGGTGGGCACGGGCAGGGCTGGGCCCATATTTGGAGGAACCGGACCCTACTCGTTTTAAAATGTAACATGGCGGGCCGGGCCGGGCCGGGTAGAGAGTTTTAGAATTTTATAACCGGACCTAACCCGGCCCGTTTCAAATGGACCGATTCGGGGCGGGTCCACGATTCCTATTACATTTTTTTTTCTTCAACACAGAAGGGGATGACGTCGTTCAAGTCGTCTTCCTCAATCGTCGAACCGGTTTCTTTCGCGACAACCCAGATGCAGCTCAGACCGTTCAAGCCGTCTTCCCTAGTCGTTTGGAGAGAGAGAAGACTACAAATCAGAACCATAAAAACAACCCAACAACACAAAATCAAAACAATACAAAAAACCCAGAAAAGATGAGTCAATGAGAGAGGAGAAGACCAGTCCTAGATCTTGGCGATGAGGTAGTTGATCGAGTCAAGAATGCGCAGAATTGACCGAGTCAGATCATATTGGGTGGTCAATGGCCAAGATCTGACGGTACAGCGACTTCAGCAAGAGCTCGAGGGCGGCGCAGTCGTGGTGGTTGTGAGGCGATGATGGTCTAGGTGACTGCTGTCGAGAACTCGACGCAAGCTCACCTGCTCAAGTGTGAATGAAAGCCTCTGAGATGAGAGGATAAAAATGCAGGAGAGTTGGTTCCAGGGACCTTGAAGGCCTCCCAAATCTGGTCAAATTTGGGGGGCGATACCTTGTAAGTTGAGGCCCACGGCTTGGCTTTAATCCAATCCATTATCCCATATGCTACAAACGGGCCGGGCCGGGGGCCCGTTCCACCTTATTTTTGGACTCGTCCCGCCCCGCTAATTTCGTAGACCCGCCCCGCCCCGTTTTGTGTTTTGAATTTTTGGACCCGCCCCGACCCGCGGGTCCAGGACCCGTTTGCCCACCCCTAATTTACAGTAATAAAGATCTTAATGAGAGGAACAACTTTCATACCTGTAACTAAGGCCAATTTGGCCGAGAAATGTCCCAATTTCATCAAAACCCACCGAAAACCTTTAACTTGGGTGTGCTTGATTCAAACTTCGACGCCCCCAAACTTGTTTGGGCTTTGTTCTTGGGCTTAAGGGAAGGCTAATGGTGGTGGTGGTTGAAGGAATCACCTTCGGAAATGGCGGATCACCGCCAAGAACCCGCCGGTGTCCCAGTCGCCAAATGCCACAGATTTGTCCCAATTTCTGTCGAATCTTAGGTGAAAAATGAAGGAGAAGAAGTATGGTGATGATTTCAAGGGATGGTTGGGTGAATTTCGCCTGAAAATTGGTGAAAATAGGGCGGAATCCACTCTGGGTCAAAAGGGTTGGCGCGGGTCAAGGAGATCCGGCTGATCCCCTTCTTCTTCTCCTCCCTCATTTCCCTTCTTTCCTTTCCCCCTGATTGGTCACTCCCTTTCTCTCTCCTCTCTTCATTCCTCCACTTCTCTCCCTTTTATTTTCTTATCTTTTCATCACAGCCACCCATTTCCCCTTCCTTTAATCTGGGCCACACACGTGGCACACCAGATTTCACATAAAAAAATTTGGAGTTTTCTAAAAATAATCAATTTACTAAAATGCCCCCAACTTGAAACGTTAATATATCCTTCGTTATAACTCCAAATCGCGCTCCGTTTGCGCCACGCGTTCGTAGCGACGAATACTACGAGGACATGGCAAGCAAATGAGCCTTACGTGACACGACACGGCAGTCAACAATGGTTAATGCATTTGCCTCGAAGGGCATTTTTGTAAATTCACTTATTAAAATTATAAAAATTCATAATTTTTAGGGACGGGTCCTCACATAAAATTAAATTATGATAGTCTACATAAAAAACTATTTCTGAGTTAAAACCTAAATTTTCTGAGCTAAAAATTTTAGGTTTTAACCCAAAGGTTGGAGATGGTCTTAGAAGGCCAAACTATAATTTTGGCTCAAGCAATTTTAGCGAACTTTCACTTTATCTCTATAATTTTGCTTGTTGTGATATAAACACTGTGGTTGAATTGTAAAAAATACAAATATTTGTTCTTAGACTCCAGGGTTCAAGAAAATTGTAGTTATCCATCATTCAATCTTGATTTGACAATAGGTTGTCATTTAACTTTTTTGTTGTTTTTTCTTCTCCACCATTGAATTAAGATTGAACAATTAGTGACAACGATTTTCTTGAACCCTGAAATCTAGGAAAATGCAAAATGTAAAAATAACTTGAGTTCGCAAGTATGTCACCCCCTATAGGCACTCAAATTAAACACTTTTTTTTAAGTAACAATCAATATGTTGTAACAGTTAAATTGTGACAATTGATCATACTACAGAATCAAATTAAGACTTTAATCAAACTATACGAAAGGCTAAAATAACAAAAACCACTATAACAAATGGGCTCATTGTGAAATCTCGTTCTTGGATTTCACTGTTATAATTTACATATTTGTACTATCGAGATTTTATATTATTTTTCAGAAATTTATTTGAATTAGATTTTAATTAAACTAGTTACGAAGTTTGAGGTTTGGGAATTAATTAGTTAAAATCCGTAGACCTTTCGAGGTCACAGTTTATATCGTTGATTAGATTTCGAGATCATAAACGCATAGGCGAAAGCCATTTGCGTGTCCGAGTTATAACGGTATAGTTACGAACATTTGGGCTGTTTTTCTAAACTTTAGATTTTGAGTTATTTGAACTCTCACCTTGTGAGAAAGAAGATCAATCAGATTAGTGATTGTGGACCAATTAGACAAATGGCAGCAGGTTAATTAGGTATGTGTATGTGTGGACCAATCAGAAAATAAGGGAGGAAGGCAGCAACCAATCAAATAAGGAGGGGGAGAAAAAAAAAACATGACTCTCCTTCGAGGGAACTCTCTGGAACACTCTCTGTTTTCTATTCCCAGATGAGGTAAGGCTGCCGAGGAGGGGAGGTCTTGTCTTGTTGATCAGAAATGTGGGGTGAGTGCACCTGCACTGAAGAACATCATTGATAAGATGATGAAAAATCAGGGAATATCTACAATGTTGATTGACAACGATGCATAGAGCATTTTCAGCTCATCAACTCAAAGTCTCAAGAAGGAAAAGGATTCTCAAAACTTAAATTCCCAGAATTGTAAAGTCCACACACTCACTCTTGCTCTGAGGCAGAGCCGCAAAGGGAGAATCTAGCTTCAATTTGCAGCGGTGGTCATCCAATTGCAACAACAACAACAAAGGGTGCCAGCAATTGTGGATATTTTGGATTGAGAATCGGCGATGGAGGAATAGAGAGGTAGGAGGCAGAAAAGACTTGTTTTTCAGGTTTGCACTGCTGAATTGAACTTGAGTGATGAGGTGGACTTGGAAGATTATGTCTCTCGGCCAGACAAAATCAGTGCTGCTGAGGTGAGACATTAATTTCTTTTGGGAGAGAATATGCTTATAGTTTTAATTCTTCTACCAACGTTAAATCTTGTTACTGTTATGCTGTTGGGATGGTGCTATTATCTTGAAATACTAATATTTGCTTAAAGCTCTTGGTTAGAACACTTATGACGATAGAATTATACATGTTCTTTTTAACAGTCAAGGTGTTAGCAGGATAGTTGTTTAGAAAAATTATGGTGTTAAGATTCTTAAGAATATACATGTTTTATTTGGGACGGATCTGTATATGTTGCTAGCATTGGAGACTTCAACATCGTCAAATGGGGTTGGATTTAGCTTTTTAATGGTTGATAACAAAGACCTCAATACGAATTGAAATGTGAATTTCGGCTAAATATATGGGATATGGTTATTACCTTAATTTCGTATATTAGTATCCGTTGTGAATATGATTTGGGTTATAAATGAAATTTCTAATTAAATGTGAATTCTTTATATTCATGCCATAGGTCTATGTTTATTAAATGTGAATTCTATTGAACTGTTATTTTTGTTTCTGGCCATCGATCTATTTTCATTAAGTAAGATTTGACTTGTGCATTGGAAATATGGGTTGTATTGTATGATTGGATGGATGTGATGAAGCGTGAGGGCTAGTAGTGGACCGCTAACCCATTGTTATGGGGTTTGTTGCTTGAAACATGTTTTACCCTCGTGTCATTATTTCATTTCTCGTTTCGCTGAGCCTTTGTAACTTGGGTAACTCGGTCCATGTCTTGTTTCATTGATTGGTGTTATACATTCCACTCCGCGATTCCGTTGAGTGATGGTCCGGAATCGTATCTTGGTTTGGATTCCTTTGAGTGATGGTCCGGAATCCCTTCTACTCTGCGATTTCGTTGAGTGATGGTCCGGAATCGTATCCCAGTTTGGATTTCGTTGAGTGATGGTCCGGAAACCCCTTTTGGTGTCTTGGTTCTGTTAAAAGGTCTGGAACCCGATGTTGATGGATTTCGTTGAGTGGTCCGAAATTGCATCATTTGATTTATTTGAGACAGCTTCAGAAATGTAGGCTTCGGCCGAACTGTGTCGCTTTAGCCCGGCATTCCGATGAATTGTATGTGTTATTGATGATATAGTGATTGGCATTATTGATTGATGTGATAATTGGATGGTGTTGGAATGCATATGTGAGGATGAATGACGTTATGACTAGAGATTATTATGGTGCTTGGTTAAATGTTCTTTGAGATGCTACATAATTGAATTGTCATATTATGTTGAGATATAGTGGTTTATGTGATGAATGATCGAGTGTAGTGAAAGGATGAACTACAAATGGCTTGATCCCTAAGTAGGGTACGTAGGCAGTCTAACAATGAGGTTAGATGCAGCCATAAAGTGTACGAAAGATTACTACGTAATTGGATCGTGAGTTGTGTTTGCACATATCTCGGAGGTGGGGTATGTTAGAGATACGGGTATTTGTTGAAGTCACGTGTCGATCCTGGACGAATGTTGGGATCGGGGCGTGACACTCATGCTATGGTCCAAATTTTTTAACTATTAGCCATTATTTCTTAGCCAAAGATCCAACGATTAAGAATTCTGGATCATAGCATGACCCAGTCTATTCTAGAATAGCATTAGCCAAAAGAATAGCATGTGTTCTTGGTTGTTCAACTTCATGTTCATGTAAGTTGTAACTTCCCAAAGGTCGTTCCAATGTACCCAATCCAAGTTCTTGATACCCACCACCAATTGTTTTAGCCACCTTTCCTTTACATCTCTCAAACACTTAGGTTAAGGCCCAAGACAGACACACACAGAGCAATCTCGTTACCTGGAATGAGACATGCACCATAATCCATAGACTCCATCCAAATTACAAAGCCTGTAAATTGTAAAAGCTGTTAAAAGGACACAAAATCCAGAGAAGGGGATCCGTCTAGGAGTAGGTTTGGTACGGTAACCGTACCAAACTTTCGGTTTGATAAAATCTATTACCATTACTGTATCAAACTTTTGGTATACCAAAGTTCGGTATTGCCAAAAGTTCGGTTGGCATGGTATGACAATGGTAATTGCCATTTTGTTTTTGGGGCAAAATCTGTTTTTGTTTTTTTTTTAACCCAATTCATGGGCAAAACTTTTTTTGTGTGCCTTTATCTCATACATTGTAGCTTAAATTCATCTAATATTCATCGCTCACAATTCACATACACAATAATTCAAATTATGCATCAAAATTCATGATGAAAATTAAGCTTACAATCCAAATAGAAGTTACGAACCAAAACAAATAGAAGTTAATAATCCAAATAGAAATTAAAGTTTCAAACCAAATGAAAATTGGAACTAAACTTCAAAAAGTAGAATTCATTGATCAGTTATTCAAGCTTGAGATGTCGAAGCTTTTGGAGGAGACATTGAACTTGTAGAAGATTGAGCTTGTGTCAAGCCTACATTACAAACAAAGAAAACATATTAATTAGTAGCAAGAAAAATTAAAGTTGAAAACCATTTAATAACAAATTTACTAAAAAAATTAAAGCATATCTTTCTTGTTTCCTCTTCTTTCATTTCCTTGTAAAATTGAAGCATATCTTCCGTTAGTTCCTTGTAGAAGTTTACTTTATCTGCCCTAAGCCAACCACTAGTACACATTAGTGCATGTACTATTTTAGGAGTCAATGATGCCTTAAAATGGTTCACAACCCTCCTCCCTAGGCTAAATGCATTTTCACTAGCAATGGTAGAAGTGGGGGTTACAAAGATATCTTGGCTATTTGTGAAAGAATTAGGAACTCTTTTGTGTTTGATTTCCACCATTTCAAGAGATCAAAGTCACCAACAACAATACTACTATAAGTAGGGTTTTATTTTCAAATTATTGGAATATTATAAATATGTGTTATATAATTATATATTATATTGTATTTTCGATACGATACGGTAATACTATGATAATAATATCCATTACCAATATCCTATCATGAAATTTCGGTACGGTACAATACCGTACCATTACTGATTGACACAAAATTAGTATGGCACGGTTGGCAAGGCAATTTGGCAAAAAAATCCACTCCTAGATCCATCCCAAAAGAAGCTTCCCAAAAAATAAAAATTAAAAAAGAACCGGTAATCTCTCTCTCCTCGCACTTGGGACTCATGAGTGAGAGATTTTTCAGTGTGACCGGCACATGAGATGATGCATCACTTGTCACTATACAAATGGTAGGATATATGTGTTAAAAATGTTAATAACTTAAAAATCAAAATTTGTCACCACTTACATAGAAACTCGTGTTTCCATCACAATTAAAAATGTCTATGAATGAGTAGCCTTTGTCCACTACTCCCAAAGCAGTCCCTCTCCTTTTTATGAGGTACACTCTTTCGTCCACTTCCTAGTTCCTAGCATGGTCTAAAATATCCATAATATCCCGATATTTCCATCGAAATTTTCGTGTTTTTGGCCTACCGATATTTTTTTGGACTACTGATATTTCCGATATCATCGATATTTTAGACCTTGCTAAGTCACTCATGTATCTTACCATGCAACGTATAAAATGTAAACTATTGTACTAATTCATTATATATAAATGATTATGGTGTGTTTAAACTTCGTTCATTAAAAACTACATATTTTCTACACTCACAATGTTTGCCAGCTCGCTATATAATCAACTTAAATCAGTTAAATCTATCATGCAATGCATTTCCTTCCAATTTTTTGTGATAAACTAATATATAATTGACTAAATAAACATCCTGCAAAGTTTCAATAAAAATTTCCAAGTTTTTCTTACAATTTCCGTGATTTTTATTCAATTTTTATCGATATCGATAATATCCCAATATTTCCATCGAAATTTCCGTGTTTTTAGACTACCGATATTTCCGATATCATCGATATTTTAGACCTTGGTTCTATTCTTCCCTTCTGCTCAAGTACGACTAAATGTCACTGTAGTTAGAGTAACTCTAAATTTTGAAGGCTGAGCTTTTAAACTTTTGCTTCCTGCCAACTCCCATGTGACTCAATTCTGGTACAGTACTTTTAAACGGCATCAATGAAAAACTTTGTAGGACATCATACCAGTTGAGCACTCTACCCAAAAAAAAAAAAAAACACGATTCTCGTTGTATTTGAGTTTACAATTATACAACTCAACGTAGGTCCAAACTTTGCATGTCATTTTTACCGGCTATATGGTCAAATACTCTTAAAAAGAATGAGGCTCATTGTATTTGAATAGTCTCCGACTCAGTATGTTCAATTTGTATTGCATACAAAGACCATATACTATCTGAATGGTCAAATCTCAAATATTATTAAAAAGAATGAGGCTCATTGTATTTGAGTACTATCTGACTTAAGATAAATACAACTTTCATTGCATACAAAGAATATATACCACTGCATTTGGATACTATCCGACCCACGCTTATTCGAAATTTACATCTAATTATTTTGACATTTCAAACTAATATTTTATTTTATGTTTTATCTTTCTCAATAAAACATTTTGCGACTTGTCAGCAGTCAATGCTTTTCTCCTTTGCTTCTGCTTCTATTCTGCTGCTCACTTGGTCATTTTCTCATGATAAAGTGTTGTATTACTATACCCAAATGGTGGAGGAGATACACAAAGCTCTTGTCCAAGATACCAAAAAGTAGTGATTCCACAAGAGAAGCATCCCCATCCACATCCACCACAAAGCCTCTCTCTCCATGGATCTCACAAGCCCCAGATGCTTTCAACCTCCATCTTTTATCCCATCCAGTGGGGTAAATATCCCACATTTGGTTTTTTCTTTTACCTTCTGTTTTTGCTTTTATGATCTTCACAATGGGTTTTAATTACTCTAACTTGTTTCCTCTTTTTTTTTTCTTTTTTGCTGTTGTTTTTGGTGTTTGTGATTCAGGAACCGCCATTGAAAAGCAACCCAAGCTTCCATGGAAAAACCACAAAGGACCCATTTGCAGACACATTTCCAGACCCTCTCTGCAAGCTCAACCTCAGGGAAACCTCTGAGTTTGTCAAGTCACTCCCAGTCCCAAGCAATGCCACATCAGCACAGAGGAGGGAGGGAGGAGTGAGCTATATGACCCAGAGGAGAGCAGCAGAAGCTCCTCTCAGTCCTGGAAGGCCAGTTTTCAGCTTCTCAGTTGGCAACTTTTCCAGAAAGAGCTTTCCTTCAAAGTGGGATGATGCTGAAAAGTGGCTCATAAGCACTTCCTGCCATGACTCTCCTGCTCACACCACCAAGCCGCAATCAGATTCCACAAAGATTTTTAATCCAAAACAATGCGAGGTTTTTGCTGAAAGATCAAGGGTCACAGAGGAAAAGGTCTCAAAGGTGGTCTCAAGCTTTCAAAGATGTGTTTCTTTGAACAATTATCAATCTACCAGAGCTTTCAATGGGGTCTCAACATCAGCTGATGTGCTTCTAAAAGGTTAAATCTTTTATTTCAATTTTTGTGGAAGCTTCTCACCTGCTGGCTTTTTGCATCACATGTTCCTCTTTTTGTTCTACTTTCATCTTCCCCTACTTTTGTTTTTCCTTTTAACCAATTGAGCTGCAAGCCAATTCAAGTTAAAAGCCCAGATAGTAAACAATGTAGAATCTAGTTTTTACTTTTTCATCTATGTTGTTTACTGGGTATCTTTCAATTTCTGTAAAACACACAAGAATTGTTCTCCTTAATCAATAAAGGGTTTTGCTAAGTATCAGTTTATGCAAAGAGAATTGGAGTCTTTAAATCTTCTAGCTGAAATAGTTACTGTTACATTGAAATTGCTTAATTTTTATCATAACCACATTTCAATGAACTGAGTTAATTTGTTTTACAAACTGAAATTTGGGTTTTGTTTTGTTTCTACAGATAAGTTTGTCGATGACATAGAACCAATTTTACCCAATTCCAGGTGCTTAGAGCCAACTAAAGAGGGCTTTCTATTAAAAAACTCAGCCTGTGATGCCATGAAAGATGCAGGCAGCGGCACAGAAGAGGCTCATGATGAACACCATCGAGATGTCGGCACCGAGATGACTCCTCTTGGAAGCTCAACAACTTCAAGGTGCCCTACGCCGTTCAAGCGCTCATCTCCCGCGCGCCACAACACGCCTGCGAACAGGTCAGGGCCTTTGGCACCGGGGCACTCTAGCAGCACCAACAACACCATTGACATTGCCCAGCTGCAGGAGTGCCTCGGGACACAGTACGATTCAGTTACATCGAACTGGAGCTCAAGGGAAGAGGAGGAAGTGGAAATATCGAAGAGCTTGAGACATTTCGAAACAAGCAATGCGTGCGGAGAGAGAATTTCTGAAATTAGAGGTGCTGCATGGGAAGAGGAAGAAAATAACGAATGCTGCCTTAGGTATTAACTGGATTATTAAGTTAAAAGTGTTAAACCACATTTGTTTAAGAGTTTTAAGAGTAGTTTTGCAAGTGGTGGGTAAGGCCTCCATTTTCATATGTCCATCTCGGGTTTAAACCCTCTCTTTGCCCTTTACTCCAACTTAAAATAGTAATATCGCTTGTAATAAAAAAATGAACGTAAGGTTGGAATGTACAGATATCAAAGAGAAGAGGCCAAAATCCAAGCTTGGGTCAACCTCCAAAGTGCCAAAGCAGAAGCTCAGTCAAGGAAGCTTGAGGTACTTCTGTCATTCTGTTAGTATTTCCTTGGTGGAATCTTACTTTAGCTGGTTTTTCTTCTTTAACCATTTGTTGATTTTCCATGGCAATTCAAATGCAAGCATCAGAAACATGAGATGTGAACTTGAATACTGATGTTGCCTCCCTTTGCTGTGATTTGTATAATGATCTTCTAGTAGGATAGGGAAATAATTGAAAATTACACACAAGTTGAACTGATTATAAATGTTGAACAAAAAAAAAAAAAAACCCGGGTAACACAAAAACGTCACGTCAACAAGTTTCTACACTTCTGCACTTTTGCTATTTGGTCATCAAACATATTACTGCACTCTGGACCGCCTCCATTGAAGTGCAATGGTAGGAAGTGCATTAATTATTATATTGGTTCTGGTTGGCATCCTAGTTCTTGAGCCACCCGTCGCTCTTGGACATTATTCTTCTTTTGTATTTTACACTGCACTCTGGACCACCTCCATTGAAGTGTGTTTTGCTTCATATTATATGTAGTTTCTATGCATGCCAAACTTTTAAAGCAAAGAAGAAAGCTAGAAGTCATCACCCCACATTTTAATACTAGCAATTGGAGAGTATTTAATTGGGTGCTTTTTGTTCTTTCCTAAATTCCTTGTAGATTAGTGCAGAGGGCCCTATTTAGTATTATTGTCACACCGTTACAATTATTAATCCATTACTGTTATAACTTGGATCTTTATTTGTTAGTATCATACTCTATATGTCCATGACCTATGAATCATGTCCACGCGGTAGTGAGGTAGTTGGTGGTGTAAAAGGTTGGCTCGATACAAGCCAAGATGGATGTGAAGAGAATCCCACATCGAAGAAGTACAATAATATTCTAAGGTTTAAATATAGGTGTTCCACTTCTAATTGCACCGAGACCTTTTGAGATAAAATCTCACACCCAAGGTCCATTGGTCTTGATACCACCCAAGGGATTCCGCCTAGGCGGTTAAGTGGAGACAATACCGTTACATGGCAACTTTACTAGTGGACACTTATGGAGCCCGTGACACAATAGTCACCCTAAACTTTCTCTTTCTACTTTTAATTGCATGCACAACTGGAGCTCATCCACTTTACACAATGTAGTTATGCTCACGTCTGCATTTCTCCTTTTTCGCTTGAACTTCATTTGTAGTTAACTGGCTGATGCATTTTTTGATTTGGGTTATAGGTGAGGATACAGAAGATGAGATCGAACCTGGAGGAGAAGCTGATGAAGAGGATGGCAGTAGTGCACAGAAAAGCTGAGGAGTGGAGTGCAACAGCGAGGCAGCAGCACTCTGAACAAATCCACAAGGCCACCAACAATGCAGCACACAAGATGATCACAAATAGGCACAACCCTCATTTTTCTGGCCACATTTCTTGCGGCTGCTTCCCTTGCAATAACCATTAAGTAGCAACCCAGATCATGAAAGGAAAAAAATGCAAACAAAAAATATATTTCTTAATCTGTAGAGTGAGGCTGCACCGTAAGTCCAAAAAAAGAGCAGTAATGGGGGCAACACTAGGTCATTGTTTTTTTCCGTTACAAGGGGAAATCGAATCGAAATTAGAATCTACAATTAACCTATGAACAAGGGAAGCGATTTTCGTATTCTAACCTTCCTCTGTGTGAGGATTGAATAGTGAAAGGAGGATTGATAGACGAGAAGTGCAGACAGAAAAATCGGGAGTGTGACAATCACTATTAGGGGTGATTTTCGGCACAATCCGATCAAAAACAAGTTTTCCAATTTAATTCTGAATTTTTAAAAATATTTAGATTAGAAATTTATTGGCGGAATTGAAAATGCAAACTTGCACCCCTAATCGCTAACCCATGAACAATGTCTTAACTCTTAATCAAAGTATTAAAGGATAACCTGCAAATGATATTTTATTAGTCCAATACTTGATTAAGAGCATTTATCTTTACACATGAAATTTCAAGCTTAATTTTTTATTCCATGATATCGCTTGTATAAAGAATTTGTGTTTTTTTATCCAAGTAAAGACGATTCAGAAGAATCACATATTGAGGACCTTTTGATAACTATTTCGTTTAGTTTTATCAAACCCATAACAAATTAAGGTCAAACTGAAACACATTTTCTTCTTCCCATTAATGTCTTGACATTTAGAAAGAACTTATAGTTCGAGTGATTGAAACTCATATATTCACTTTTACATTGGAGCTCCCACATATTTACTTTTGGATTTGAGGTCCCGAGTACGGTTTTCACCCTATTTGAATCTATACTATTAAGAGAACCCTCATTGTCAATTTTTTTCCTATTTTACTCTCACTTTTGATACACATTATTGACAAAATGAGGGTAAAATAGTAATTTTGTACCTTTTTACAAAATGACAATCATATCCCTATTTTTACCTCCTTTTTTTTTTGAGAAAATGACAATCATATACTTATTTTTCTAATTTTACCCTCATTTTTTATACACAATATTTACATACGGAGGATAAAACAGTAATTATGTAATATTAAAAAAATATGCACTTATTAAAAGAAATTGTTCACACACACAAAATATGTGCTCTCTACTACTACTATGCTTTAAAATAAAGATCACATGAGAGCAGAAGGTTAGAGTGGACGCGGAAAACATCTGAAGCCTGCAAAGGCAAAGTGAGGAAAGCAGTTTTTCATTTTTTATTTTTTATTTTTTATTTTTTTTTGTTATTTGGCTTACTTGGCTTATTACCCCAGAATCTAAGATCACCACAATATTATCCTCCTGCCATTGTTGGAACTTGGAACCTTTGGGACCTACCTGTAACCTGTCTGCATGCAGCCATGCACGAGAAGAAAGAAAAGGATATATACTTTTACTATTAGCAAATGGCAAAGAGAGATTTTGGCACAGTAATAATTTGTTTTTACGTGCGCATAGTGACCAAAGATTTGATCTCATTTGATGATAAAAGCAGCACCACTTTGTCTTAAATGACCCAACTATTTCAAATGTTATTGCATTTCTGGTCACTCTTGCAGTTGCAGCAAAAGGTTATTATGATGGCTCTTACAGTTTTTTCTAGACGGGTTTATCATTAATATTTTGTTCAAATTTAGAAACTCAACGTTTTGCAGAAATTTTTTACACATGACACCATATCACGGTGACGATCACTCATTTTCTAAAGTTGTAATGGTGGTATTTGTTGGACCACTTGGTCTTCATTATGGAGTCTCGCTCGAAGATTAACACCAATATACAATATATAACAGAAGGAAGAAGAACCTCTCTCAAAAGTTATATATACACACACAATGGTGACGAGGTGTATTCTTTTAGAGCAATTCCATTCATTGCCAAGGGCCAAGGGCAATGGCTTCTCAATTGCACTTTAAACCATCTTCAACTGAAGGAGGGCCAAAAGGCCATGTTTAGCCTTATAGTTTTGCAAGAAATTATATTTTAATAAACAATGTCAGACTATATTTTATATCATCTCCTCCAACAAAGGGGGCCAAAAGATCATAGGCCAAACATAATTAATATATATTTTATTATTTTAATTGAATTAATATGGTTAATTAAATTAAACTACCATATTAAAATAAGGTTTTCGGACATATTTTGAGTGCCACTTGTCACTGAATGAATAAGCCTCTGGATTTTTTATCCTTTTATAATCTCAATAATTTTTCGGATAGGATTTTCAAGTGACATGTGTCGCTAATGTGTGTAACTTTCCAGATTTCTTATCTTTATGTATAATTTTCGAATAGGATTTCGAGTGATACGTGTCACTAAAGTGAGTAACTTCCCATATTTCTTATCTTTATGTAATCTTAATAATTTTTCGGATAAGATTTCGAGTGCCACATGTCAAGATGTAATTGGTTGTGCAAATATTATATAGGATTTTTATCTACGTGGCACTTCTTATCTTATGCTTCCAATGTTAATAAATTGGTTGGATATTAGGGTAGAATTCACACACCTTCATCTTTGCACTCTCCAATATCTCTTTTAATTCAAGTTTGCAATGAATTCCAACTTTGGATCCTCTTTGCATATTAACTGAAGGTCAAAAAGACAATTGGTGGGCCCGCCAACTACCCTTACAATTCAAGCCCGGCCTTCAAGCCAGCAGGCATGTCTGACGTCAACCACGTTCTATTATTTATTTTTGTCTGGCGCGTGTAATACATGCGTATCCAAGCGAGTGGCCAACAACTTCTATTGTCGTGGGACCTATTGCAGCAGTTTTATCTGAAGAGCACAACGACTCTATGAAGTTGCGCAATGATAGCCGTTAGATTTCCAATGGTCCAATGATCTGAACCCTTGGATTTCCAACAATAAAATAAAATTTCAAAAAAAGTTACGGTTGCGCCACATGACACGTTCTGGTGCATTAGATTCAATAATAAGAAAAATCAAGTGGTGAAGATTAATCCAATCCTAAAAAATGGAAAGAAAAAAAAAGAACAAAAATGATTTTTTTTTTTTATTATAAATACCCAACATCTTCTTCATTATTTTTAATTAATTATGCTTGTTGTAATGGTAAGCTTTCCTTTGTATTTGAAATTAAATATTGGAGTTAAACATTAGTTTGTTTTTTGAATAGTTAAACATTTAGCTTTATTTTCAAAAAAACAAACTTACAAAGTTCACATTTTCAAGACACAAAAAAATAATATATTAGAAAATAGTAATCCCCCTTGACAAACAAGTGGAGTTGCACAAAAGCAATTATTTGAGTGCCTTGCCTTTCCTATGTTTGTGAAATTGCACTTATGGATTTGTATAAATGCTAAAGAGTCATATGGTTTAGCCATTAGTGAACTCCACCATATCTTGCAGAAAAACCCTCATGTTCGAGAGCAATTTACAAGAAATAAGTTCACTGTTACATAGGGCGCCAATTCAATAAAACATTATCATGTAAAAAAAACTCACACATAATAATGCATTATTAAATAAAAAACATCATATGACAGTGATCTGTTCTTATTTTCCTCTGCTCATGTGCAAAATCCTAATAAAAAGCGAGTAAGTAAACCATGACTATCAACTTTTAAGGACCAATAACTTAAATTCTAACTACTAAATGATGTGATGTTTTAATTACCCCCTTTGATTGCTACATCAGTCTATAATTGTTTAATCATGAAGATGAAAAGGACCGGTGATGTCACAAGATTAGTGAAATAGAAAGAATGATGTTAATTAACATGATATATTCTCCTTGGACAAGTTATCTGCAAAAACTATCCATTGCAAAAATTCATTAGATCTCTATATGCAAGCTTTAACTATTAATATTTGTTTCAGACCACTCAGTGATCGATGGTCTAAAAACAAGACAACAAAATAATGCACAACTTGATATGCCATTCAAACCAGAAAAAGCCTAGTAAGAGTAACATATTATTCTCATAACATCCGGTACGACTGTACCTGAACCTGTTTATCTACCACATGAACAAAAGATTATAAAGTCTTTGACACAAATGTTTGGCGCTTATCCTGAAAGATCAAACCACACGGGTTTTCTAGTCGCGGAACTCGTCCATGAACGACTTGTGGAAGTCTGTCAGACGGGTGACAATGGCTGGAATTTTATCCTCTTGCGGCAATATAGTGCATCTGAAATGCCAGGTGCCCGGAACCTGTCACAGTGCAATGGAAACAATCTTCAGTTAAAACTACACAACATGACAATTGCATAATAATCTTAATCAACAAAATGAAGGGTTTGTCAACTTCTTATAGTTTTGTTGTTTAATTAAACACGATCCTATTCCCTAGAACACTCAAAATTCAAACATTTCACTGTTCTGCCATGAGGTTCACTTATTATTGTTGCTTAGAAATATAGAAGGCCAGGATAATATCGTATTACCACTCGATAGGCTGCATAATATTTTCAATTTAGGTGAGCAGCCATTCCTACCACGCTAAGTTACAGTACAACAATAAATAAAACTAACCTGCCCGAAACCAGAACCAGGAACGACAACAATTCCTGTGGCATTGAGAAGGCGGCGACAGTAGAATGCATCTGGAGCTGTCTTTGCAGCCTCCGCTGCTTTAATTGCCTTTTGAGGCAGGGTTATGCAGGGAAAGAGATACATTGCTCCTTCTGCTCTGTTGCATGTCACACCCTCTAAGCTGTTCAATGCTTCTTCTAATGCCTGCGTATCAAAAGAAAATCAGTCTCGCTATGCAAAAAGTTCACTGAACTTCAGAAACTAATGTCATTCTATTGTCTTTACTGTTTCATACTACTAACCTTTGCACGCCTTGCTAGGGATGACAGAATTCCATCCTTCTCTGCCAAATACATTTCATAGGATTCATCTCCAACCTGAATTCAACCAACAAATTTCATCCATTAGAAAACAAACTTATTTGATTTACCAAGTTTATAATCAACTGAATTTCCAGATCCCCATGCCATATGTAACAAATTTAAGTGCAATACGAGCAAAATTGTACTCCTCCAAAGCCCCAATGGCACACTTAAGTACTTAACAGAAGAAAATGGTCCAAAAATTTCTGATTTGGAATGTTCGGAAATTTGTTAAAT
This sequence comes from Cotoneaster glaucophyllus, assembly GCA_036320875.1. Lineage (NCBI taxonomy): Eukaryota > Viridiplantae > Streptophyta > Magnoliopsida > Rosales > Rosaceae > Cotoneaster > Cotoneaster glaucophyllus. The sequence goes on along the minus strand of CM070064.1, from coordinate 13,353,220 downwards.
AATGTAAGCCTCAAAACGCCTCAGAACTATCACAAGCGTCTGCCAAATTGTTTTAAACTAGCATTTGCCTTCTCCCATTTCAGACATTCCAATATTTGAACCTAACTAGATGTTCAATCCTCAATCCTAAAACCCAAAATTAATTTCTATGAGAAAAGACAAATACAAGATTACGAAAAGATAATAAACTAACCTTTGGTGGACTCATGACAAGGCTTGCAAGAATTTGACCCGAGATATTAGAACAAAGATTTACGGATGCCATTTTGTATATTTGTTCCCTTACTTCAGGACTGATTCCAGTGACTTCCATGTAACCACCTCTTTTTCCACACTCCCCGTAGTACCCTACAGAAGAAGAAAAAAAACGACAAATTCTTCATGTTCATTAATTTCCATCAGCTACTCCCTTGTCATCATAATGAACATGGCGATCCACCTAATTACCTTTAGAGACTGATTGAAATGATACCAGAGAAATATCCTGCTCGCCATATCCCATAGACCGGGATACCTTCTTGAACGAATGAAACTCCTTATCAGGTACATAAACATTTTCTTGATAAACCTGTGTAAAATTCATCGAAGCATTAGACCAGGAAGTAGCTATAGAAGTTTCTAACTACATTTACAGTTCTCCAACCATGTCACAAAATAATTGAAGCAAATCTTAAAAAAAAAAAAAAAAAATCCATCTACCTCATCTGCCAGCAAAACAAGACCTTCTTGCTTGCAGAAGTCCACAATCTGCCGCTGGTTTTCCTCGGCAAGAACCTGCAGACAAGATACGATAAAACTTAACCAATGACATTCTAGAATTAAGCACAAGATTCTCTTCCAATAACACCCCCTTGAGAAAACGCAACTATTGACAAGGAATTTTCTGATTAAAAGCCATTCATATCTCACCTGTCCTGTTGGGTTGCCAGGATTTATCACAACCAAGGCCCTTACATTGATACCCTTGGACTTCGCATCCTCCAATTGCTTCTTCAACTCAGAAGTTTCCAATCCCCACCCTGATGCCTCATCAAGAAAGTAAGGAACCTGCATGCACCAAGCCACAGATTTGAAATCTTAAAACAATAAATGATACATATTGATGACATTTTCCAACTTCTAGTTTCTGGCAGTCATGTAACATCAATTTCCGAATAATCAGGCAATTCACTAATCAGTTCAATTTAAGCTCGAGTTTTAGCCAATAACAAGAAGTAGTGCTTCAGTAGTTGAGTATAAATGCAAAACAATTTATATCTATTGACATTTATCAAATGCAATAAACCTTTTAAAATCCAGACATACCAGTGTGCCACCGTGGAGGGCAATTGAAGCAGAGTACAAAGGGTATTGAGGAATGGGACAAAGAATCCCATCCTTCTCCGAACTTATCAGCAATTGCATCATCATATGGACCTGGAAAAAGAGAAATGGAGATGATATGTTATGAAGTGGAATTTAATATATTGAGGACCACGGCGACACTACTAATTTGAACAGAAGGGAACTCAGGAGATACCGCAGGGCTTGCACCATCGGTTAAGAAAATATCATTCGGATCAGCAGGATATCCGTCACGAGCTTCAATTCCAGCAGCGATTGTATCACGTAAACCCTTGATACCCTGATGTCAAAGTGCGTGAAAAGGGAGAATGCGTTATATGACATATTGCTTATGAGTTTCGTCCAAGTTTTACAAATTTATGTGACGTAAAACCAATGATCACTACCTGACTGTGACTATAAGCACCAGTTGCCCTTCCAGGAATTTGATCCAGAATCTGCCATGCCCGCTCTATTGCATCGGCACTGCAACGGGTAAGAAAGATAAGATTTTAACTTCTTGGAAGACTTCTCTATGAATTCCTACTATTGAATTGAATAGGATTGTAGGACAGCCTAAAAATATATTCTTATGTGCAACAATTTTCAAATACCTGAACAAACCCTGTGTTTCGCTTTTGTCCAAGATGGCTGGATGGTCGCATAATGCAAGAACCTGAAACAAAGATTGTAACGATCAAGGATTACATGAGATGTTTCAGCATTAATGTTATCAACCATGTAGTCCACTAAACCAACCTCTCGGAAAAATGTTATCGGTTGTTGACCAAGAGACTGAGGATTTCCGATATTGCAGTAGAGAATCTGTATAACATATGTTCACAGTGAGTACCCAAGTGAGAGAAATGTCTTAAAAGATATGGATTCAATACTGTAACTCATCAAAGGAGAAAGTAAACACACCTCATCAAAGGGATGAGAGCCCGGATTCGCCTTTAACTCTTCTTGTAACCTCTGTCACAGGACGACATTACAGTCGAGATTAATATAAAGGGACAGAATTACTTCACTTGATTAATTTCTACACAGTCAATGTATGTACCTGTGCAAGGGTGACGATTTCACCTCGGACAGCATATTCACATTTCAAAACCTGTAAAAATTAGATGTGAGGAGTGATAAATGGAATAGAAAATGTTCACCAGTACTAAGAAATCAAGAAACAGATTTAAGTATTTGACTGTGAGAAACAAAAACCTAGATTAAATAACCAATCAATTCAATTACTACCCTCTTGAAAAATAAAAACAAATCAAATAAATCTCATCAGAGTGATCCAAATATGAGTGATGAGTTAAATTAATTTGTGAAAAGTTAAAAATATAAAATAACTAACTGAGGTCCAGAACAAGAGAGCCAGTGTGGGTTGAAATAAAATAGAAAAAATAAAAATTAACCACACCAATGCACCATACATCCATGATCCATCATCAATCATTTATTTGTTAATAATAATTATTATAAATTTTAAGAAAAACATGAAAATTAAAGACGAAATGAACTATCTGGATTAAAATAACAAACAAATCAAAGCAAACCCAGATGCAGAAACAATAAATAAAACACCTTTGATCATCCACACAGACAAAACCAATCGAACAGTAAACAAACACCAAAATACGCATGAAAATACACAGCAATCTGCACAAAAACAGCAAAAATAAGCAAAACAAAAACCCAACTGCGAAAAGATCAAAAACCCAGTTGGGAAAAAAATCACAAACCTTGGGATTGATGTTCTGGAGAGTGACGGGAGGAGAGGGACGAGAAGCAGAGTGATCAGCCATGGGAGGAGAAGAAGGAGGGAAATCTACAGCTGGAGCGGCGGACAGGAAACGCGAGTGAGAAGAAGAAAACACAGAGGAGGAGGAGGTTGAACGAATCTGCTTTTGCTGAAAGGAACGGATGAGAAGAGCTCTGACTCTGCCGCTTCCAAATTTCCGCATCTTCGACTGTCTCTGTTTTTATAAAGGGAAGAAAAAAGCAGTGAGACTACGCGCGATGTGATGCAAAACGGTAAATTTTCACGTTTTCTGGGCACGTTCTTCGAAGGAAGCCTCTCAACTCTTATCACCGATTCGATGGCGCCCACGGATTGCGACTTCTGGTTTATTTGGATTTTCATAGCATTGACACGTCGTACTTTTCTACAGCCTTTTTTGGGAGTAAGATTATCTCCTTCTATATTTCATTCTTGTATTTAAACGGTCACGATTAAATTATATTAAAATTTTATATTAAAGATGTTCTTTAAAAAAAAAAAATATTGTGTTAAAGATTATCTGTCTCTATATTCTCTCATTCTATTTAAACAACTACAATTAAGCTACGTTAAAATTTTTTTATTGATTAGAAAGAGGAAAAGAGGAGAGAATTTAGAAAGAAGAGAACTAGTCCTCCTTTTTATCCATACGCATGCAACGCTTGGAAGTTGGATAAACATCCACATCATGCATTACTCATTTATCTGTATTGCTTTCGTGTCAAACACTTGATTCTTTCAACATGGAAAATTAAATAAGATCAATAAAGAAATAAAATCAAACTATTGATTAGAAAAATTAAACAAAAATGATTTATCTAATACTGGCATTTTTTTATTACTTTATTACAGCCATATCTATAGAAGGGTTTGAATCACTAAGGCATTTGATTTTAAGAGGAAGACCTAAACAATTTACTATTAGTTTTTTTTTTTTAATTAGTTGCGGAAATCAAACTGCATCAAGCTGCATATGCATGATTGTTTTTTTTATCATTGTGGTAAAACGTCATCTGCACTTAGTTGAAGAATGTTATAAGTGTTTTAATCGTGTTACTCGTATACACAACAAATCTTGAATTTGTATGAATTTTAAGTTTGTAATATATTATATATGTCCAATATTTCCGTCATCGCGTTAAATCTCCATTAGCACTTTTCATTTTGTCAATACCCCATTAAGAGTCCTTGCATGGCCATCACGCATCAGTCGAGGACAACTTTTGCACCAAGCAATTACATATACAAACTTATTCACCAAGAAAAATAAAATACCCTACAACCTATAATCACTGCCTCCAAGTAAAATAAATGCATTCAACGTATGATAAAGAAGTATTATGATCCCATGTTCTATCTCCACCAACCCATCCTCTTCTCTCACTTCCCCAATCTTTTTTATTCTCTAACTCGTCACTCGGAGAAACTCATTGGTGAGGATGATCGGACTACGTGATCGTCGAATAACACACGCAATACGCCCCACCACTTGTATTCGGTCACATCCCATGTGGTTTGGTGCTCCGCATATGAATTCTAGACGGGAGATTTTCTCTCTCCCTTGTGCTACAATACCTAACCCTTTGTATCTTAATCTCACACTCGTATCTGGTGCTATATACAGACGTTTGGACTCAAAATTGTGAGTTTTTCTTATTGAAAACAATTGTTTTTTGGGAAATTGAAGAGAGAGAGTTCTTCAACACTCATTTGAACTAAATCTTGATCAGAATATTTCATGTATTTTCAAGTGTACCAATCAAAAGAGAATGTAAGTACATGACTTTCCAGGGGAGCGTGGTAGAGAAGGGCAAGAAAGGAAGGGGACATACACAAAGTGTAACAGATATGTATGGCTACCAAACTGTAATGATAGAACCGAGAAAAACAGAAAATATATCAAACCATATTCTTTCTAGAGATCGATTTCTGAAGGCTTGAACTTTTAGCAACTCTTGATTTCTTGGATCACAAGGTAGTCTCAAATGCCACATCAGTCGCCGGCAACCACTCACCGCCTTGGATCAATGACGTTACGGTGAACTTGGCCGCCTCGTCATCTGTAAGAGTAGGGTTGTAACCGGCCCACTTAACCCTTTGATTCACACCTGATCCAGGCCCACTGTTTTGGTACTCTCCATAGAATATGGTGTTGGGTGGGTCAACATTGGTAACCCATTCCTTCCAGCCCAATGGGTTCAAGAATGATCCAATCTCAGACTGCATGATGACTGTGGTGGAGTAATCCTTCCAAGGCCTCCCCAGATATGTTTGAGCAGTGAGATTACTGTCTAACGCAGACAATCTGCAATTTTGGATTGAAATGCCAGTGTTCTGATTCGGGTCCTTTTTGCCTTGAGCTGTGATGGTGTTGAACTGGTTCGCCATAGGTTGCCTGGGCCGGATGTTGCAGTTCTGGAAAACTACAGCTGCATTGCCAAAAATGAAGTCTATGGTGCCGGTAATGTCACATTCCCGATAGAATTGTCGGTTGGAATGCGCATAGAGGGTGTCCTGGAAGCCATCAAACGAGCATCTGTAGTACACAGAGAGGTCCGAACCAGAGCGGAATGCCACGGCCTGGTGCTTTATTGCTCCTGCAGTGTTGATGAATCCCATATCTTTCAGGATGAAGCCTTTTCCTGCGACGGCTGGCAATCCAATATATAATCACATTAAGAATCCAATTGAGTTTATATGTAAGTCAGAAAGCTTAAACACATAACAGTTTGAATCAAAACATGAATTCTCAATCATGTCTCTCAGTCTGAAGACATAAAAACCCAACACATTTTATGAGAGAATGTGAATGCAAGAACACAAGGAATCATCCTAATTGCTTGACAATTTTTAGGGACACTTCCTATAATCTTAAAATGCATACTTGCATAGAAACCAATAGGAGGGGCTGTGTTTTCTTATGACTGGTGCAGGCCAATACAAACAATTGTTTAATGTTTTAGGGTTTAGGGTTTAGGGTCCTTCTGCTATACAACAATATATGCATTGCCTTTAAGTGGCTCGGATCCATCCGCTAAACATCCTTGAATTCTTCAGTGCATACTCGCATATTCAGCGGTTAAATTTACCAAAATGTCTAATTCTCAGAACAGGAGCTTGCATAATCCATGACATGCACACATGTTCATCAACTCAACATAATTTCAGGCAATCAATGAGAAAAAGTCAGCTGATCCACCACATGATGTCATTCAGGATAGACAGGCAACACTTGCATTTCAGGGCAAGCAGGCATGTGCTAAGTTGCTAACTTGCATAGCACATTAAATATGCAACAAATGGGGCCACCACATGAACAACAAGCAATATATTTGAGCATAAACCAGACATGCAGATGGTGGGGGGCATCTGCTGTCCTCACACATCACCCAGATAGATATTGAATCCAACTTAACAGTATTAAAGCTAAGCTTTGATCTTTTGATTCTTTTCATAAAAAAAGAACAAAACAATATCAACAGTTGAAAGAGTAGCACTAGCACATCATAGATAACACGAAGATGCACAAACCATGTGACTGGTTCCTAATTTAGCCTTATCAATGTCATCAATTTAGAAAGGCGACTTGGTCTCAATGTCTATGGTCTCCTTCCTAGCTCCAACCTCAACGTTTCACATTCCTCACATGAGTGAGAAGGACTTCTATAGTACGGATTCACTGTCATTGTGCTCTTCTGGAATAAGACCACGTGTAGTGATCTAGGAGACCACGATGGCTGTGAATCCCTTCGATAGAAGGGTGACTCCCATATGAAATTTCCTTCAATTGGAATAGTCATGTTAGAATGCCTTGAGGCTTGGAGGCTATTAGGCTAATTTTCTAAACGCAGCCGGCACGCCCTTATCAATTGGACTAACCCACATTTGCACCTAGTGTTTCGAACATAATATTAATATCACACAACATATACATGATCTATCTCACTAGGTGTTTCTCCTAAATCCGAACATTGATTGTTTAATCTCAAAACAAGAATTAAATTAATCAAACCAAAACAATGACAGAATAAATTAGGAAACTAATTAACACAGGATTAACTAAATTGAATGTGGTGGCGATTAAGAATTAGTACCAAAAGTGGCGGTGGAGAAGGTGGGGGTGCCGTCCACAAAGCTCAAGTTGCCGGAAACCACCGTCTTCGTCTTCCCATCTCCGAACATCATCACATTCCACTTGCTCTTATCCATTAACACATTCTCATAATAAACCCCTTGCTTCACATGAATCAGAATCCTGTTCTTGTTCTTCTTTGGCACCTTATCCACCGCCTCCTGAATCGTCTTAAAATCTCCAGTCCCATCCTTCGCCACCACTATCTGCGCCGTCGCATTGTTGTCCTGCAGCAGCCTCCTATCCCCCGGACTAACCCAACCCGGAAAATCCACCTCTGATCCTCCGATCCCGAGCAGCCTCCGGTGAACCGGAACGTTCAAATTCGTAAGAAGGCTCAGGATTTTCGCCACAATCGCCAAACTATTGCTCGAAAATTCAGTTGTATTCTGCATCGCCGCCTTGAATTCTTGAACGAGGGTCGAGTTGAGATCCGCCAGAGAGTCCAAACAAGTCTCCTGATCGGTCAATGTGGTGCTCAACCACGTCTTGATGTCGTTGATTTTGGCGGCGGAGAGAAGCTTGTCGCCCTGATTCACATCCATGGAGGTCAGCGAGTCGTTGAGCCTGTCAACCACGTCTTCAAACAGGTCCTCGCAGACGTCTAGAACTTTCACCAGGTGGGCGTCATTCGCGATGTTCCGGCCGATTTTCGCCGGCAGCCCGGGAAGCTTCGCGGCGGCGTGAATGGCGACCTGCAGAGAGAGCTTGAAAATCACTTCCGGGTCGGTGCTGTTCGATGTCTCGAGCGCGGAGATGCTCGAGAAACACGAACTCGGGTACTGGGTCACGCCGCAAACCGCCTTCAGCGACGCCGCCGGAGTCAATTCGGGGCCAGGGGTCGAGTTGGGTGCAGAAGACGAGGAGTTGTTCCGCTTGTGTATGATCACTCCCGCGACAACGCCGATGATCACCGCCAACAGAACCACCGTGGAGACTGAGAGGATGATGAGACGCTTCCGGGTCTTGCGTTTGAAGGCCTGCTCTTCGAGCTCGTCGACTTTGCCGTAGCCCTTGAAGGACTTGACGGAGTCCATTTCTGATACTCCTTTTTTCTTCTCTGCTTTTCTGCTTTTGGTTTGCTGGGTTCAGTTTCCAGGTTTTGGGTGCGAAATGTGAAGGAAGTGTGTGTGTGATCGAAAGAGGTGTGAGATTTGGAGCTACTTTTGGACTAGTGTGGGATATCCTTTTTCTATGATGCTTCTTCTTGCTTAACAAGTTCAATTACTTTTTTAAGGACTTCGTTCTTTCTCTTACGTTTACTGCGTTTCGGGTACAAATCCGCTCTTCCACCTCCTATTAGGTTTGGTCTCTAAGTAACTTCTCCCTTGGTTTGATTCGAGAACCCTCCTTACGTCTTTCAGGACATCCTTCTTCAAGGCTTGTAATGTATTTGAGTTTGTTTAATGAAAATTATATCCTTTTTTCATTAAGAAAGTCCATTTCCTTACAAATAAACAATGATTTGGTTTAATTAGTAGGGAAAACATACTATACCATGCTTACCAGCCATAATTAATTATTAGCACAAGAGCACGGAGTTGCACTCATGGTCATAATCGTTTGTTTATCTGGAGTTAAACTGAATTGGGATTGGTCCTATTGGGCAATTTGCTTCCTACATATAAATAAATAATAAGTTTGCTTCCTACTGCATAGGGTGACATTGCTATTGGAGAATTTAATTATTTTACCTGTTTACCTAGTCCAATATCCATCACCTTTATATCCGGTTACAAAAGAACTCATTCTTGTTTTCAAAGTCATTTCTTCAACGATAATGCTAGGGAGATTAAATTTTTAAACCGAATTTTGTAAACTAAATAATATGGTTGTTGATGATTGGATTGTCACTTACGTGTTTATTAACGTGCTTATATTCTATTGGTGACACATCATTTGGTTATCGATTGAGTTTTCACTTTTAAGTTTTAATAACATTAGTGCCATGCTAACAGAGTTGCTCATCGTGTATGCAATTTACAAAGTTAAGTTTAACAGATTTGAATTTGTCTAATTACAATTCGTTTATGTAATTAGTCACCTGAAATCAACTCCTTAAGTTAACGGGTTAGGCGTTACACCCACTAACATTCGTCATGGGTTCTTTTCGCAGTACACTACAATTAAGCTATTGGGAGACTGAATGCTTGTGAAAATCAAAACCAAGAGAAAATTGGTCATGGAATTTTACTTCCAAGAACTTCCATAGTTTTGTGTTTGTATTTTTTGGGTTGTACTATCTAATAAAAGTGAGATCTCTCTCTCAAATCTCAATACAAAATTATTAATATCCTCCACACATAACTTGGTTATTTATCCCCAACTTAACTTATTTGAGGTAGTCCTCCATAATCCATATGTCAACTTCCCCATATGAAACAACAACCAATCAATCAATTTTAAGTTTGCTTGATTGTTTCCGACAGTCCAAAGCTACAAGCAAAACGAGTGGACCCTAATTTGAAATCATTCTTCCTTCATTCCTATGTATATATTGTTGTGAGAAACGTTTCTATACAACGACATTGTAAGAGATAACGTGTCAATGATATAATTTAGTATTAAACTCGTTATTTATGATGAAAATTAAATCACTGAATCGTAATACTAGTTGCAAATTGTTATATTTTTTTTTTTTCAAATAGAGAAAGATTAGGTGAAATTAGCTCTTCGGTAATGGTCGCATAAGAGACACATACCCTCATCCGTCTATTACACCTAAAAACCCTCTGCCTGTCCCTTCTCCACCAATTTGTTTGATAATAAATGAAAGTAAAAGAAAAAGATACTCGCGAGGGGACTAGGCCAAGACCTGCAAAAACAAAAACGATCAACAAAAATGGTAATATAGACGAAACGAAATGCCACAAGCATGAGCAGAGGCTGCAAAATTTGGTATCATGGACCACTATTAATAAGCATAGCTATCTACCCAAAAGAAGCCAAAGCATCTGCAACCTGATTTCCTTTTCCATAATTATGTGTACACATAAATTACACATGGCGAAATCGCCAAAGACAATTCTTCCAAATTGTTATATAAAACTTAAACAGAGGGTTTCCATAAAGGTGTATACTGCATAGTATAGACCATTTTAGCCATGGTACCAACAAAAGCAGTTAGTTTCTATGGGCTCATTCGATTATGCATTCTTCAATTTCATAATTGGTATTGGGAAGCCGGTGCACTTCCCATCGTTTATTCTATTCAACAATGATCATTTCCATCAATCTTTCTTTGTACTTTTCATTCACCAACCAAGCACGGTAGATTCCAACTTTGAGTTCTCTTACAAGGATAAGGATCATTTCCGAATCTTCTGAAGATGTCCATTCATCGTACATCGTGCATGTTAATTTTCGTTAGGTATTATTTATATCTAATTTTAAATTAAAATTTCAAAATAATTTATAACCAACGATATACGATGAACGAATACGATTGATTGATCAACCGGATCCCCACAAAGAGAATCCGGAGAGGATCCTATTCTCTCTTACAATACTTGTAATTCGTTGAAATAAACAAAAAATTACCACCGGTGATCATTTTCATCAAATTGTAAAAACTTTCACCCATATCGTCCACGCGTTATATGAAACGTGTCTGGCATTTCATGCAACGGATGGAGAGAACGATTGAAAGCAACAATGTGAACTTGTTTTGCCACATGGAAGTGGAACCACAAAGAGTGGTAGCATAACATGCGAGATTAACGCTCATCAAATTTGGTGGTCGTTTTCAATTGGACTGATTCTTTGATTCATATCCAAGTTATCCTAAAGCTAAGGGTACCCCTCTGCATTTTTCTTCCCTCTATATTTACGGTGGGGATATATAGAATAGTGGCATCTTACTAATTCTACGGCAATGCCGCGTGCTGATGTGAAATGCCGAATATGTGATGGAGAGCCGGCAATTCCGCCCCTAAAGCCCATATGCATTTTCAATTTTACACTCTGTGTAATGCTATTTAGATATCTAAAATTAACAGATTTGCCGACACATGTCAACGTATATTGGTAGATTTCACATCGATTAGAGAGTTCATTAGCTAATGTGTTTAGCTGCGAACAACTTGTATGACAAGTTCATTGTCACAGTGATGCCCCGTTCTAAACACAATGATATTTGTAAAAAAGCTAACACATGTCATATATATATATAAAGTGAGAAAACAAAAAAGATGAAGCTTTCAAAATGCGTAAATTTAAAAACTATGAAAATTACAAAACAAAACTACCTCAGAGGAAGTAATTACTGATATAGCTATTTTCATTTTTTTTTTTTAAATACATGTAAATTCAATTCTTTAATCGCCTATACATACAAGAAAAGAGAAAAAAAAGCCAAAAGAACAAAAACAAAACAAAACCAGGAGAAATAGTGTTTCATCATAATTAGTAGTAATGTAATGAGAGAGATAGAGATCAATATACAACATGTGATAGATAAGTTATTTTGGTAAGAAGAAATAGCTAATTATATATCGGAAGCAACCCTATTAGTCAATCCCACGTAAAAGTAGGTATGATATATATAGCAATGAACAAAGGTAGATGATGCCCTAGAAATCACCATCTTCTTCACTCTCATCTATCTCCCTCTTGGTTCTTGTGCAAACATCGCAAAGATAATTGGCTAGAAATCACCATCTACAGGTATGAAAATTACATTAGGTTTTCAAGCTTTTACAGATTCACTTAGCTAAGATTTGTTGGTTAAATTAGATCGACTACATGAGATGATAATAAATTGAAAGAATCATTTGTTACCTTGTTGATGAAAAAAAGGTTGGTGTTTGGTGTGGTTAATACAAGATAGACCCAAGAATTGCATTACAAACAAAGTGGACATGGCCCTCACTAAAGTCGTTGTGATGATCCTTCTTTTAGAAGGAATGCTACTGGAACTCCTACATGCACTATAGTCCCTTATAAAACCAGATTTCCCAACTCAGATTTCCCAATTCGGTTGGAATTCTTCATCACATTCTCTTAGTAGTGCTCCTTATAGAGTTTCAATATATGCACTGTTTGTATAGTATCATATTTGTCACGACCAGCATAACGAAACTTAATGAACCCACCAATGTGTGGATCATTACAGCGCACGTTTAGCATTTCCTTTTCAAGTATGTAAAACACTTCATAATCTATATTTAGCTCTGTCAGTTCTTCCACTTTGTCATGGTCTATCTTTTGCTCTGTCAATTCGTCCACTTTTCCATGGTCAGTCTTCTTTTGCTTTGCGCTTTGCCAAAAAGCTTTGAATAATCGCATTTACCATAGATGATCCCATTCAAATAGTAGAATAGCACTCTCCAATATTTATGGGTTTTGGCTCCCATGAACCGGAAAAGAGGTTGCCGTTTTTATCAAAACCATATTCTATACAAAAAAAAAAAAAAAATCATGACACAAGTAAGGCGTATATTGTAAAAGTTGTATAAATTATGAGCAAACATCTTACACTAGTGTGGTGTAAGGCAGGATAAAATGGTAAGGTATTTATAGAAAGAAAAAAAAATTAAAAATTTGAAATTTTTTCGGATTTTTAATTTTTTTTATTAACTTAATTAATCTGAACCGTTAGATTACAAAAAAATTTGAAATCCAACTGTCTAGATTGTGACACGTGGCCCACCGTAACATTTTTGTTTTTTTTTCTTATGTTTTTTTTAATTTTTAAAGCGGAAAAACCGGGACCGTTAATCTGAAAATCAAACGGTTCAGATTCAACGGCTACTGAATGGGCTGCCACGCGGGTCCCACCGCCTAAAATCTTGCCGGTAACGCTCCCCCCATGTTCGCGTGTTATGCACGCTTCTGACGCAAAAAAAATTATAACATGGCTGAGTTCTCTCACGGCCTCCCCCTTAGCCCAATTGCCCAAATGGACTGGCGCCACTTTGGCAAGGGATTGGATTGCAAATGGAGTCTGTCCACAAAGCAAAAGAGGACGCTGGAAGTGCTCTTAATGTTACATTGAAGAACATGGGATAAAGTTTTTGAAGGTGCAAAAACTAAATAATGTTAAGTTTTGACGCATTGACCCAAAATGGGAAAAAAATGACATTCATAAGACAAATCACAAATTTAGAAGGGAGGAGATCTTTATGTGATATTAAGTACTAATTTTTTTTTAAATTACGTGATAACTTAGATGGAAACAAAATATTTGTATGTACAACATTTCTTGCAATCCCATGTTGTGTTTGCAATTCTTGTATAATGAAGCATATAGTGTAAATAGGTAAACGTATTGCTCCTACAATGCCTTTGGTTTGACTTTTGAAAATGCATAACATTTGTACGTCTCAACCAGACTTCGTCATGCCGACCTATACGATTAATTAGACTGCAACAAAGATGCAAAATGTGCATAAACTTTGTTAATATATAGTACACTGTATGAACTTAACATCAGTACATCAACTAATTGATCAGGAAAACCAAAAGGCGACATAAGACAAAAGAACAAAAATAAAGAGGAAAAACTTAGCTTACATCCATTACATGGTGAAGTTTTGTGGGAGGAACGAAGAACATGGTTGAAATTTTGTAGGAGGAACGAAGACCGTGACGTCGTGGGAGAAGCGGTTCTTGGTTTTTTCTATTTAGTTTTTACTTTTTTCGTTTAATTTTTAGTGTAAAAAAATGTAAAAAATTCATATTTGTTCTACAAAATTGCCCCTGCAATATGTTATGTATTATTTTCGGTTAGTTTTAAATTTTATTGTTTCAAGGACTTTTTAGTCCACTTGTTTTTTTTATGAAGCCTTAGACACCAAAGTTGGCTTCTGGCATTATATTAATAGAGATAATAAGTTGGTGACAACTGCATAGGATGACAGTTGATATGGGAGAATTTAATTATTTTACCTATTTACCTCTATATCCGGTTACAAAATAACTAATTCATGTTTTCAGAGTCATTTTTTCAAAGATAATGTTATGGAGATCAAATTTTTAAACCGAATTTTGTAAACCAAATAATATGGTTGATGATGATTGGATTATTACTTAAGTCTTGATTAACATGCTTATTTTCTATTTGTGACATATCATTTGATTACCGATTGAGTTTTCATTCTTAAGTTTTATCCCATATTCCCATTAGTGCCATGTTAGCAGAGTTGTTCATCGTATATGCAATTTACTGAGTTGAGTTTTAACGGGTTTGGATTTCTTTGATTACAATTTGTTTATGTATTAGTCACATGAAATCAACTCCTTGAGTTAACGGGTTCGGCGTTACACCCATTAACATATGTCATGGGTTGTTTTCGCAGTACGCTACGATTAAGCTTTTGGGAGATTGAATGCTTGTGAAAATCAAAACCAAGAGAAAATTGGTCATGGAATTTTACTTCCAAGAAATTTGATAGTTTTGTGTTTATATTTGTTTTGGTTGTATTATTGGCTTGTTATATAAACAAAATATTAATAGAACTCTCTTTGTCAATCAAATGAGAGTGAAAAGACTATTTAGTATTCTATCACAACAACAAAATTAAAGGCGGTAACGTAATTTCACAAAACAAATTTTTTAGTGTTTTTTTTTTTAAGCATCATCTACATTTGATTTTAACATCTCTAATTTTTTTTTTTTTTTTTTAAAAAAAAAACCCTAACCCTCTCTACCCACTCCCACGTCTCATCCTCTTCCTCTCTCCTTCAATTCAAAAACAGAAATAAACAAAATTTCACATACACTTTATATACTAGTATTATCTACTAAAAGTGAGATATATCTCTCTCAATACAAAATTATTAATGAACTCCACGAGGATATTTGTTTGTGTTCACGCATAATTAGTTATTTATCCCCAACTTAACTTATACGAGGTAGTCCTCCATAATCCATATGTCTACTTCCCCATATGAAACAACAACCAATCAATCAATTTTAACAACTAGGTTAACGGGTTCTTTCACAATTACTCTCTAAACCACTTCAAATATAGAATAATGAGGTTTAACCAAGTATACAATTTGAATTAGGCAATCCAACTGGATGCCTCATGTTAATGCACTTGTCCAAATGCAGTCTAAAAGAATTCGACAGAGAGAAGGAACTGGACGTGCTTTCAACTACTAGTACTACATATGCAATATCATAAAACCAAGTCACTCTACAAACCATTCTACAGAATACACGACTACTTCACAACCTCCTAAAAGCATGTTGAACTAGCCTAAGCTGAAATGTCATTTTAGAAACTATTCACATCCCGAAATCATCCAATCACTCTTCAAACTCAGTGACGTCCATCACATCAGCCATGACATTCTGATTCTGCATTTTACGCAATTCATCAATATCAAAGGCTAACAATGGATCATCCTTCACTTTATCTGACTTCAATTTCGCAGGGCAAGCTGATAGGAGGAAAAACCAAAAGAGTTTAGCAATCTCACCAATGTATAAGTCCAACTGATGTAGGGGAACAAAAGTTAAATATACTTGCAACAGGGTATCGTGTGTTGTTTTCCCCTAGGTAATGCATGATATGCCCTTTGTCGTAAACATGCTTGCATATGACACTGCATTTGGGGGGGGGGGGGGGGGGGGATACACCAAGAAAAATCTTTAACATTAGAAAGATCTACAACAGTGTAGTGTGAGCTAAAGTAAATATAAGAAGGGACTGGAAACGCCTAAACACACATAAATACTCAATGCTAGAAGTCTTATGCCACACCAACATTCAGCAAAGACCTTAATTCATATTTTCCCAACAAAGAAAAGGATAAATGTCTGAAGTAACTGATACAGCACCTGCGTACTGGATGCTCCAGTTCAGTGACAGGCAAATGGTCTTGGGGCCAGAAATAATAGAAATAACTTCTCATAAATTTTAGAGAGTGAATTTTCCTGGTAGATTGGATAATGGCTTTCATCTACATGCAATAGTATACAGGGAATGCATACTATGGTCAACTGTGGTCTGCTTACTAGATGTATCTTATTGGCGTCTCACAGAGAGGGATGAATTTATAGTCCTGGCTACTGATGGGGTACGTAGCCAGCTAATTTATGCTATTTACAAAAGATATGTATAACATTTCCTTTCCTTTTCCCCCTTTTATTCCTCGTGCTCTTGGAATCTAAGATTAAAACTTTCTTGGCAGATTTGGGATGTCCTCTCTAACAAAGAAATGGTAAACATTATAGCAACAGCCCCAGCACGTTCTTCTGCAGCTCGAGCACTGGTAGAGACACCAGTTCGAGCGTTTGGAAACAGAAGTACCCAACTTCCAAAGTAGATGACTGCTGTAGTTTGTCTTTTCCTTGACTTAACATATGTCAAACACATTGGACAGGGAGCAGTTTAATACATTGACAACAGAGCAAACATCTTTAGATACTTGAGGTAAAACATTTGCATGACAATACTGCTATGGTGCTACCCAAATCGAGCAGTGCAATATATTTATCTAACTCTAAAGGATTATCATGGCTCTTTACACATATAAACAACTACAGAGGTGCCCCTCAAATATTCAATAGTACAGAGCAGGTTGATAACCATCTATAGAAAACGGAAATCAACGATTAAACTAACATTATCATAATTGTTTATCCACAATTTTGCTATTGTTGACTCTTAAGACTTTGTGACTTTTTCTGAAGCAATTAGATTGTCAAAGATTAATAATAAAGACAAATCCCCACTTAGTTTACAAAACTCATGCAAGACAGACAACCACTTTAGGAACTCTTCTGGAAGACTCAAAGTCTGAGAGTGTTCGCCGCAACCACGAGACTATTAATTTGTTATCACCTATCAGATCAAAACAAAAGTACAGTGACGCAAACAAACCCACAACCAATTAGCTTTCCAACCACACCAACTTCAAAAAAACACTCAAGAATTTCCCTTTCTCCACCACAAGCTCACAGATAGTACTCTGCATCATTTTTGAATGACTGTCATGATAAATATATATATAAATCGATAAAGGAACCAAATCTAACCATATTTTTTCACAAATAAACAAAAATTAGACAAACAAAATTAGCAGAAATCATGAAAAGAACGAAAAAAGGATATTAATCAGCCTAAACAAAAAACTGTGAACCAAAAACTCAAACCTAGTACTAATTAAAAAGAATAACATAAATGAAGAATTCAAAAAAATAAAAATATGAAACATGATTGCAAATTGAGAGAGATAAGATACGAGCATTGATCTGGAGGTTGGAGTTTCAGAAGAGACTGCAAGAGCTTGAAGAAGACGATGAAACAACGTCGTAGAGGGGTGTGCTGAATCGCAAGAGACGAGGGAACGCCGCATGACAAATCAAAAGCAGAGTTCACAGATCAGAAGCAGAGCAGAGCTTTATAAGAAATCCTTTCTTATATACCTAAACCCTAAGATAAATCAGAAGCAGACCTTCTAAAAAAATGTATATAGAAGTTATCCCATCGCTCTTCCCACCCCTCTTTCACTCACTCTCCCCATCCCCAAATTAAAAAATCCAAACAAATAAATAACAAAATTTTAGAGAAGAGAAGCTTACCAGAGGAAGGATGGAAGACGACGGCGAGAGAAGGCGACGGCGAGAGGAGGCGAGAGGAGGGAAGGCGACGACGGTGTCTGTGGTGCTGAGACCGACGGAGAGAGAGGAAATGGAGGAGGAGGAAGAGCTGAGAGGAGAAGAGGGCGTGCGAGAGAGAAACGAGGGCAATGTTGGGAATTTGAATATTTCATTGATAGAATTACTGTAGCTCCGTGTTTTCACAAGCTGTTTTCTGAAGCTGCTTTTTGCAGCTTCCCATTGTTAACTTATTTCCAACTAAAACTTTGAAAAAAAACTGGTTTTGAGTGTTTACCAAACACCAAAAACCCTCCCAACTTATTTTCATACCCATATTTTTTAGAATCACCTCAATACCAAACCTGACCTTTGGTAATATCAAACTTATTGTGCTTACTGAATACTCCGACTTGCTAAATTTGTTCAGTTTTCCTTAGTGGCACTTAGATGCTGGTTACTCATCCATTTGAAATCTTGTATATTGCAAGATACTCTTCTGTTTGTCATAGCTACGACTTGCGTGGTTCTTCTCTACAATCGTATTGTCTCCGTTGTTTGTGACAGTTGAGCATCTACACCGTTAAAGAATGGGTTTGTGGAAGTACTGTCAGACAAGGAGGAGAAATTTGTATTTATGTGCGAAGATGAGCAGGAAAATTTGATCGGTTCTGTTTTTGCTAGAAGGGAATGAATCTTAAAGGAAGTATGGAAACGGGCAAAGAAAGAATTGAGCGTTAAGGCGAATATTTTACAAGTTGCAGAAGCCTTTAGCAATCTTACACAATTATATAAGAGCAAGAATTGGAAACGGGAAGATGGCTTTGTCGAGATTATCATTGCTAAGGGAGGCAAGAATGGAGCAATATACACCGTTGGTCTAGAGCCCGATATGGATGAAAAGGGCATACATCATAACCAAATGGAAAAACCAGCCGAGCAAGTGGAAGAATCGGCAGAGCAAGTGTAGCAGTCGGCAGAGCAAGTGGAAGAGATGGCAGAGCAAGTGGAAGAACCGACAGAGAAAGTGGAAGAACCGGCAGAAAAAAGTGGAAGGGGCAGATGTAGACCACGAAGTCGTTTACACACTTGAAAAGGCAATGTTAAGTGCGTGCTGTGGTGACCCATACACTGGTGGGTACATCAAGTTTCGCTATGTTGGTTATCAAATTTACAAAAGCATACCCAGAGTGCACCCATTGGATCTCTACAAGAAACATTATGATGATGATGTAATCAAGAACTCCACCCGAAACAGAAAACTTGAAATGTTTGTTTTCAATACCAAGGTTGGCGACATATGGCGCTGTTTCTGTTTGAAACCAACGAGGCGTCTTCAAGACTGGCATTTTGGGTTTGATAAGAGGATACGTAATGCACAGTGTTTGGTTGACACCGAAAGCTTTATTAAGAAAAATGGAGACTGCTACAGGGTGTGATGATGAGGTATTAGAAACCTTACAGTTTGGTTATTTTTACCCAAAACCCCCCAAAAAATCAAAGGGTTGCAAAGGGTTGCAAAAGGGTCACACTACTTTTGTTCGAGCTCTTATGAGGTCTTGGAGAAGTTGGTTCCTGAATGTCATAATAAGGATATGTTTGGTTTTAGCACGGATTATCGTGGACAACCTTCAAGTTCAGATCCGGCTGGCTCTAGTAAGAGTAGGGTAAGCATTAATCTTTTAAATTTTCATGAAATGATATTTGTATAGGATGATGCAAAGAAAAACATTCAATTTTGTTATTGCATCAGCTTTTATGAGGTGGTGCAAGAGACATCAGATTTTTGGTTTCGTGTCCCAAATGAAGAGCAGCAATTGATCATATGATGCTAAATTTTTTGGTTTGGAAAGAGTATTTGTATCCAGGTGTTTCAGTGATGTGGGGTTCTGTTTGTTTATTGATTTGACATGATCAAAAGCTTTAGATATTGTTTCTTGTATTGACAATATATAGATCTAAGGTTGGATATCTGAGTTTGATTTGATGAATTGAAATTGTACTAGATTAACTTCTTGATATTGGATTTCATTTGGCATATTCGTATCCGAGTACCTGCATGTTTATGTGGTGCTAATAACACTTTTGGTGTTGTTCAATCAGGTACTCAGATACGAATATGCCAAATGAAACCCAATATCAAGTAGATAATCTAGTACAATTTCAATTCACAAAACCAAACTCAGATATCCAACCTTAGATCTTATATATTATCAATACAAGAAACACCTAAAGCGTTTGGTCACGTCAAATCAATACACAAACAAAACCCCACATCACGAAAACACCCGGATCCAGATACTAAATCCAAACCACAAAATATAGCATCATATGATCAATTGCTCTCCATCTTGATGATTGCTCTTCATTGGGGACATGAAACCAAAAAACTAATGTCTCTTACACCACCTCATAAAAGCTTATGCAATAACAAAATTGAATGTTTTTCTTTGCATCATCCTATACAAATATCATTTCATGAAAATTTAAAAGATTAATAGTATTAATGCTTACCCTACTCTTACTAGAGCCAGCCGGATCTGAACTTGAAGATTGTTCACGATAGTTCGAGCAAAAACCAAACAGATCCTTGTCATGACCTTCGGGAACCAACTTCTCCAAGACCTCATAAGAGCTCAGACAGAAGTAGTGTGGCCCTTCGTCTTTGCGACCCTTTGATTTTTTGGGGGGTTTTGGGTAAAAATAACCAAACTGTAAGGTTCCTAATACCCCATCATCACACCTTGTAGCATTCTACCTGGCAGTCTCCATTTTTCTCTTCAAAAGCCTCATGTGCCAACCAAACACTGTGCATTACGTATCCCCTTATGAAACCCAAAATGGCATAAACTTGAAGACACCCAGTTGGTTTCGAACAGAAACAGCACCATAAGTCCCCAACCATGGTAGTGAAAACAAACAATTCAAGTTTTTCGTTTCAAGTGGAATTCTTGATCACATCATCATCGTAATGTTTCTTGTAGAGATCCAATGGGTGCACTGTGGGTATGCTTTTGTAAATTTGATGACCAGCGTAGCGAAACTTGAGGTACCCACCAATGTATGGGTCACCACAACACGCACTTAACATTGCCTTTTCAAGTGTGCAAGTGACTTTGTGGTCTACATCTGCCCCTTCCACTTTATTTGTCAGTTTTTCCACTTTCTTTGCCGGTTCTTCCACTTTCTTTGCCGGTCTTTTCACTTTCTCTGCCGGTTCTTCCACTTGCTTTGCTGCCTCGTCCACTTGCTCTGTCGGCTCCTCCACTTCCTCTGCTGGTTGTTCCACTTGCTTGGCCAATTTTTCAACTTGGTTATGATGCATCATTCATTTTGACCGATCTTCCAAAACGCCTCCAATAACACCTTTTACAAAGGAAGATCACATTCCAATGCTAGCATAGCACTCTTCAACCTTTATTGGTTTGGTCTCGAATGGATTGGGGATGTTGCCCTATTCATCCATATCGGGCTCTAGACCAACTGTGTATATTGCTCCATGCTCGCCCCCTTAGCAATGATAATCTCGACAAAGCCATCTTCCAGTTTCCAATTCTTGCTCTTATATAATTGTGTACGATGTTTGCTAAAGGCTTCTGCAACTTGTAAAATATTCGCCTTAACGCTCAATTCTTTCTTTGCCCGTTTCCATACTTCCTTCAAGATCCATTCCATTCCGGCAAAAACAAAACCGATCAAATTTTCCTACTCATCTTCGCACATAAATACGAACTTCTCCTCCTTATTTGACAGTACTTCCACAAACCCATTCTTTAACGGTGTAGATGCCCGACTGTCACAAACAAAGTAGACAATACGATTGTAGAGAAGAACCACGCAAGTCGTAGATATTTTAACAGAAGAGTATCCTGCAATATACAAGATTTCAAATGGATACGAAACCAGCATCCAAGTACCACCAAGGAAAACTGAGGAAATGCAAAGAAGCCCCTTGGCCTACCATCTGGCGCATGCTATAAATCCAACACATTCTTCTTCATCATTGCCACAAGTCTCATTGATCTTTCCACATTTCAGATTCTGGCCAGTGTTCAAAAGATTCTGCAACACTTAATTTCTGCTTGCTTTCCCAAGCAAAGAATTTGTGAAGCTTCAGTGCATGTTCATTTCATATGGGCACCTTGCAATATTTGCTTCACTTTTAATTCGAAAAGCTTCGGTATATATTTTCTTCAAATACAGAATTGCTGCCCAGTCATTTGTCTTCAGCAATGCATTTTATTTGATCCACTATTCCCCAAAGAATACAACCAAATGTATCTTCTCAATACCCGCATCTTCTACTGGTAGCTTCAGAGTTTCTGTTGTTAAAAACAACTCTCCCTCAGACAGAGTGTTGTTATATTTTCTCAGCAGCTTCGGAACAAGGCACTTTACTTCCCTTTCTTATCTGCATGCAAATCTATGAGGTGGCAGAGGTTCTCCTCCCCAGCATGCCAACTATAATTCAAATCGGGAAGGGATTTTTTTTTTTTTTTCAATTTTTTTCTTCCCAATAATATCGCCTGAGGTTGATTAGCTTCTCGGTGTAATTTTGCACTTCAAACTCATGAAATCTTCAATCACTACATCCCTTTATTGCATTACCAATTGATCTTTTGACATATCTGCAAGCAGGGCAGGATCCATATGTTCTTGCCTACTTGTTTCCGACTGATAATGTTTGCCATTTTCTTCCCATAGAGATGATGATGATGGCTATGTCCCAAGTTTAAAACCTTGCAGTGGGAATCGTTTCCATTTTCATCACCTTCCAAGGATCCCTGAGAAGATAGGTGGCCAAGGCCAGAAACAGAAAGTGATTTAGAAATGGAATCTAATTCCTCAACAAAACTTGATGTCTCTTTCATCCTTTCATTCCATTTCAAATTCGTATAACCATCAAACTGGTCCCAATTTACTTCTTCAACACCCCAAATACAATTCCTCATGTAGAGCTTGAGTCTCGAACAAGGATTCTAGCTCCGGTTTAATGAAATTAAGCTATGTCTTTCAGTCCACAAACAAGGAAGTCTGACAAGAGTGTCAAGACAGTTAATTCTAGCTGCGCAGCACATAGACGTATAATCTATCAAGAAGTGGCAGACGTATTTGGGTACCCGGTAGGCCATCCAAGAATAGGACGGACGTATTTAGAACAATTAACAGCTTTCCCCATTGAATAGTAAAAAAACCGTGTCCGATCCCAGGAGCTCTCCTTGGAAATCTCCTTACGAGTGTCCTAGCTCTTCTTCTCTGTATTTGCATCACCTGGAAAATAATTAGGATACAATTCACACCAAAAACTACACCTCACGGAAAAAACTACAGCAGATCATAAGGAAATGAAAAAATCATGTGTTACCTAGTTGTTTCATAATTATGAAGGGAAGTTATTACAATTATGTGTGTCCTTTTCTATGTTATGCATAAGTGATGTAACTAACAATGTGTGTGTCCATGTAGAGCACAAAATATATCATTAATTCTAGAGCAAGATTGTAAAGTTCCTGTAAAGTTAAAATTAATATATAAAAAAAAAAAAAAAAGAAGCAGATTCATGTTGCTGCAACAAGCATCATTACACGATTTTTCCTATCTAAGCGATCTCCTAGTTCTATCTGTAGTTCTCTCTTTGAACAATTGAAGATGGGCAATGAACTGAAACATAAAAGAATGATATCAAAAAGAGATGTCTGGGTGAGAGAGTGTTACGGCAGTTTGGGATTTATCAGCCGGTTCCTGATCCGCCACCCCAATCCTTCCATGTATTGCGGACGGGTGGAGCAGCTAGATATAGCTTACTGGAAACTTTAAGAGATCAGATTAGGCACTTCAATGCTGGAGGAGACTTCTTCGAGATGCATTTGACCGACCGCGAGCGCTATGATGAATGGTATGCTTCAGTATATAACAAGAACTGTACAGATTTCACAGAGTCCAGTCCCGTGTCCGCGCTAGCTACTTCATCTTTTTCCAGTCAAGATCTGCATACAAACACAAGATAAGTAGCTAGCCACTCCATATTTTTCCAGTCAAGATCAAGATCTGCAAACTAACACAAGATAAATAGCCATGGTAAATACATAATAAAGAAATATGTGTACATACCTTCTTGCAAATATATAATAAAAAACAAAAAAAAAAATCTGGGCAGAGGTTTATTGCTTTGGTTATTCCGGTTGTAGGTGGCAGAGGAACTGGAGTTGTAAACAAAAATTCACCGTCGAAAGTACAACCAAAGCAGATCCAAAGATCTGTGAAGAGAATTCTTGTTGAGGGTACGGATCAACCATTCTCTCTCATACCAAAATCGCCAATTTCCCTTAGGGAAGGTTGCCAACCTGGAGGTTCCAAAGCAGAAACATCTCACCAGCAGTCTAAAAAGGAGAAGGAGAGAGTTGACGAGATGATGGTGGTGATGTTGTCGACGTCGGGGTGGCGACGGTGCCTAGGCGTGGGTCTGGGTTCAAACGAAGAGGTGAGAGATTTGTGAGAGAGATAAGAGTGAGCTGAGAGGGGGAGGCTCGGGAAAGGATAAGAGGAAAAGAGATTGGGACTTGCCACGTGGCAAGCCGTGATAGGAGGATAAGTCTTAGGAAATTCCATCCGGATAGGGTAAATGTTCAAATGACCAAATTGTAAAATTCGTTAACTTTGAGGGATAAATATCTGAAATTACAAATTATTAGAGAGTGGGGTTTTACAATTATTGGCAGTAAAAATTGGCTTCAGATTTGCTGTCCCCAAAAGAGTGTCTCATTTGTGTCTCCTTCCTAATATGTTCCTTTAATTTAACTTAAAACTTAACTCTGTTAACTTTATTTATTTAACATTTAAATTTAAAAAAAAATCCAAAATAATAAAAAACTGTTGGGTTAACGAGGTGAGCCGACCCAAATAAGATTCTTCACCTTCTTTTACGTGGCTGTTCAGTGCACAAACATCTCTGTTCAAGCTTTCTGGTAGAACTTGATGATGGCGCGTGGCTTCTTGCCGGCAGGAGGAGGAATCACCAGACAGGAATCGGTCTAAGTGTAGATTAATCTGCCAGTGCTGCTGGAAAGTGGGATTAATAAACAAGCTTCTGCGTCCCAGCTGAAAGGTGATCAAAGAACTCCATGCTATGGATCAGGTATCTCTCTCTCTCTCTCTCTCTCTTTATATATATATATATATATATATATATTCTTGCTGAAATATTCATGTATAAATTTGACTCATATATTGTATTTTTCATTTTTCCTGAAGGACATGGACGGAATTGTGAAAATTGCTTGGGTTCCACCGGAATTCGGCGATGCAGTGTCTGTGCAGATGGAAGTTGCTGAAGATGCAGAACCTCTTCAATGGAAGCTGTGCACAAGCTTTAATAGCGGTTCGGCTCAACTTCTAGATACCCAATTTGGAGTCTCACCGGCAGGTTTAAAAATGGTTACTGCATATTCAGATGCTCGTGTCAAGTTCTATGAGCTACTGAATCCCTTGGAACTGAAGAATGGGCAGCTTCAGATTGAATTTCAGAGTGTTATTGACTCGGTGTCTACAGTTGGCCATGCCATATGCTTATCTGCATCTATATCTTGGAATCCACAAAGGAAAGAAAAGCCAGGAATCAATTTTTGTTTTGGGTTTCAATTCAAACACACCACAACTTAATTCCGCCGAGGTATGGGAATTTGATCAGGCTCATCAAAGATGGCTCCCAGTTGCAGAGTTGGTTTCACCTGGTGACAATGGTGATCAGGTCTATGCAGTTGCGTGGGCACCGAATATTGGAAGGCCATATGAGGTAATTGTTGTTGCCGGCTATCATTGGAGAAGATTGCACTACTTTCAGGTCACAAAGACGAGGTCTGGCAGATGGAATGGGACATGAGTGGAATGATGTTGGCAGCCACCGGAAATGATGGGGCTGCACGGTTGTGGCAGTCTAGTTTGAACGGAGTTTGGCATGAAGAGGCTACTTTTGAACCCACTTCGTAGTCCCTCTGGTTTTACATGTTACTGTGGCAAGTAAATGTTTGAACGTTATTGATTGTAACTATATATTTTGGTTCAGATGTTCAAAATTGAGGCGACTGAATTACACAAAACCAAAACTATAGTGCTATATATGTCCTTTAAATGCAAGAACTGATTTGTGACTAAATGAAAGCTCTTGCATGCAGGTGCTTGGGGTCAAACGAATTTCACTCTAAAAACAAAGTAAAATTCGTTCTTTTCAATCAAACTATTTTACGAGTCATAAGCAAATCAGAAGAACTGATAGTCACTACTTTCCAAACATCAAACTAAATAAGATGGTTCTTTAATAAAAAGTATTAACTGAAGCTTTAGTCCCAAAAACAGAGTAAATTCCCTAAGCGCTCTTCTCATAGCATCTTGCACTTTCATATCATTATCATGTGTCTTCGTGGTGCTTGTCATTTGAAAGCTTATCAAAGCCTAATCCTTCGTTGTTGGTAATTGTATCTGCGCCTATATGCATATATAATGACATAAAATTAGTCCTTCAAGAAAGAAATTATAAATGAAAAAAAGAAGAAAGTATTAACCAATTACAAAAGAGTTACCTGCAATAAATTAACCATGCTAGTTGGATCTTGCGGATAACTGCTTGTAGGATTTTGGATCCCTAAATAGTATTGCTAATATACATATAAACAGAAGTGCAAAAAAATATGCTTATAAGTAAACAATATATTTAAGAAAATAAGTGCAAGATTGTAGAAGTATGCTTGTATAAGTGAACCTATATACCTGTGAAAAATCAAATGGCTGTCCAAAATGCATATGTCCAGGCACTAGATTGGGTTGACCAACCTAAATTTATAAAACCGTCCAAAATTAGATGGAAGTCATCACTAAATGAAAGTAAAATAAATGTTCAAAACCATGAGTTTCAATGAATCCACAGATCACAAGGTTACATACCGATTGCAATATGGAAGTATGAGGTAGAGCTGTTTGTATAGAACCGGCAACGGAGTCCACCGTTGAATATTTTAGTTCCTTATTTCGAGGCTTTTTCTTTTTTGTGGCCTTTTCTAGAGCATTTCTTGGCCTCTTAGAACTTCCAGCAACTTTTTCCTTAGTTTTGATTCCTCTAACTTGAATGACATTATCATCAATGCATATAGTCTCACTGAGCTCAGATGCACTCACTTGAGTTGGTTGTTGAGTTGCTTTCTCCTTCAAACATGCATCAACCTCTCCCAACGTCTTGTTCAGTCTTGATATAGCAATTTCATATGCTTCCGGCGACTCTGCTGCTCGTGTTGCTAATTGAATATGCAATCGACATAGCTCTTTATATCGCCTTACAATGTTGGCCTTTGGGTCATCTTTACTTGAGATGTTGAGTGTAACTCTTGCACTCTTAGACTTGATATTTTTTGTCCATCTCTCCAAGACGTACTGAGTTGGAATGCTTGTAATATTTCTTGTTGAAAGAACCTTTAGAGCATGTGCACACAAGATTCCTGCAAAATCATACTTCTTACAACTACATGAAACAGTATTATTTGTCGAGTCAAATGTAACTGTATGGTGCCAATTCTTCCTATGAGGGATGATTTCATATTTGCTGACGCTTCCAATCTCACCATTGAAGATCAAGACACAATCATGAGCTTTGCATAACTCGTTTTGAAACCATTTAAGCACTGCTGGTGTATAAATACCTGCTGCATGCTTTAATATTTCTACTGGAAATGACAATGCAGGGGAACTTTGACTTGCTTTAAATTCAGCTCTCAACTCTTGATACCGACGATCGTCAACCAACCTTTCAAAATGTTGAACAAATCGTAGCAAATCATATTTGTAGTTGACATACTTCTTGATAGCACTGTTCATACTTTCACTGCGCTGAGTAGTAGTAATATCAGCACAAAAAGTTTGTCGTCCGTAAACTAATGCCCATTTCTCTTTTATGGCAAACAATCGATTCAACCAATCATCGTCTGTAAGATTATATTTCTGCAGCATGTTATTCCAAGCATATAGAAAATCATCTTCATCCTCATGGTCGTATATGCAACTACTAAACTCCTTGGCAAAATCATTAAAATTCTCAAAGACACTTTTAAGTTGCTTGGCTGCATTTTGGTATATGTGCCAGATGCATAAACGATGACATGTTTGTGGCCACTTCTCAAACAATGCTTTGGCCATTGCTGCATCTTGATCAGTTAGAATAGTTTTTGGTTTTTTTCCGGACATAGCCTTGACAAAAGTATCAAATAACCAACTGAGTGTTGCAGCGGTCTCCGCATACAATAATGCAGCACCAAATACAACAGTTTGTTTATGATTGTTGACACCAACAAACATCCCAAAAGGCCTTCCTTCTTTATTTTTTCTATATGTGGTATCAAAACAAACAACATCACCAAAATAATCATAATCCACAATCATCCTTGAATCAGCCCAGAAGATATTAGTAATCAAATCATCTTCATCCACTTGTATAGCATAAAAGAAATTAGGATCTTTCAACTGCATTTTTTGTAAATATTCCAACACTCCGCCTGTATCACCTAACTTCATCTCTCTTGTTCGCTTGGAATGCAAATAATTCTTATAGTCATCATAAATGAATCCAAGATTTTGACGACCACCAGCTTGTCTACTCATAAATTCGACACTTTCTCTTGGAGCAATTCCTGAACTATCAGCCATATCAGCTTCAACTTTTTGCACAAAAGACATGTTCCTATGCGACCTAAAAAAATGAGTCTTACTAGGACTTGATGTTGGATGTGTATGCTCAGGAATAAATTTAATAACCTTATAGTTCTTTGCCGATCGACCACAACTGATTTGCATCCTTGCTCGACATCCAAATCTTGTTTCAGCGCGATGAGATTCAACATTGGGATCACACTTTTTTTTTTGACGATGCCCTTCCGAATAGCAAACAAAAAGTCTGTCCATCAACTTGCTATCCTCATTTTTATGAGCTTTACTTTTTCGAACACTAAAGCCAACGTTATAAGCATATGCATTGTAAAATTCAAAGGCATATTCTTCTGTCTCAAACTCCATGCCTAATACTGGAACTAATTGTTTCTGGACATCAGTTTTTTCCAAATCTACTGTTTCATTTCTTTCACAGTCTATAACAGAATTCAAGTCAGTACCTGTTTCATAGGCTTCACTGGGATTATCTTCTCTGTCCATGTCCTTGAGGAAAAATGAAAAATACAATATATAAGAGTCAAATTTATATATGAATATTTCAGCAAGAATATATATATATATATAAAGAGAGAGAGAGAGAGAGAGACACATACCTGATTCATAGCATGGAGTTCTTTGATCATCTTTCAGCAGGGACGCAGAAGCTTGTTTATTAATCCCACTTTCCAGCAGCACTGGCAGATTAATCTACACTTGGACCGATTCCTGTTTGGAAATTCCTCCTCCTGCCAGCAAGAAGCCACGCGCCATCATCAAGTTCTACCAGAAAGTTTGAACAAAGATGTTTGTGCACTGAACAGCCACGTAAAAGAAGGTGAAGAATCTTATTTGCGTCAGCTCACCTCGTTAACCCAACAATTTTTTATTATTTTGGATTTTTTTTTTAAATTTAAATGTTAAATAAATAAAGTTAACAGAGTTAAGTTTTAAGTTAAGTTAAAAGGAACATATTAGGAATGAGACACAAAGGAGACACTCTTTTGGGGACAGCAAATCTGAAGCCGTAAAAATTGGGTACTAACACCTTATCACCTGTTGACTGTTTGTTTATTTTTTTTTCTCACTTAAAATATTGTGCTAACCATCACTTCTCTTCTAGTTTTATCTTTCTACCCCATATGTTTGTTTACCCATTTCCTTCCTCTTTTTTTTCTCTTCTGACCCCATCTTTTTTTGTGGTTTATTAACTCATTTCTCTTCTTTTTTTTATTCTTGTATTTATTTTTATTTTCTTTTTTAAGATTCTCACCGTATTTATCGTAAACTCTCACATTATTTATAAATATCGTATTACTTTTTAAAAACAAAGTAAATATTGTTTAATGTTTATTTTATGATAATTTAAATTCATCTAGGGTCCTACCTAGATCTCGTCTAGACACCTAATTGCTAGTTCTCAGTCCGCTGTTTGACTAGCGCCTAACATTTTTTAGGATCTAATCCTAGCCAATTTAAGCTTCTTACATTGGCTTTGATATTATTGCTCACAACTGCTTTGGTAAAAAGACTATTTTTCTAGTATGAATATGGACTCAAAACTTTGCACTTTCTAATGTGAAAGTAACCGTTTCAATTGAACCTTGCACTCTTTTGAATTTTGTCCCTCCCCTCGGCAAATCCTGGCTTCGCCACTGGAGCCAGATTACCCCTCTTTCTCCCGTTTGGGGAGCTAATCCCCCACGGCACCATTCCATGTCCTCCAAAGGAATGTGGAGGTTGTGGCAAGGGAAAGCTGGAATTGGGCCGAAATATAAAGATAACTGGGTAACCAATCTGTTAAAAATGCAGAGGATTTTACTACCGACTTTAAGATGCTCGATGCTGATATTTCTCAAGGATGCTTCCGGTGCCACCCAAATTGTTCCAAGGAAATTAATAATATAAAGTCAGAATTGAAGCAGGGGGCTTCCAGGGAAAACATCGGTGATAACTTTTTATACTGTCCAAATGTTGTGGAGGCACTGGGTTAATGGCGAGCCCATGATAGTCAAAAATGTTCTGGACAGGACAACTGGGCTTTATCTGGGAACCTATGGTTATGTCGAGGGCTTTTAGAGAAAGGGGTGACAATGTAAGGTTTAAAGAGGAGACACTGTGTGTGAAGGCCATAGACTGCTTGGATTGTTGTGAGGTCAGTTATATAAATAGTGACAAGAGGTTTCATATATCGCTATGAGAATCCGTATCCTTACAATGACATCTCTTTTTATGCAGGTGGAAATCAACATTCACCAATTTTTCTTGGGCTACTTAAATGGTCGTGAACATAAAAACAGGTGGCCGGAGATGTTGAAATTCAAGGATATTGAGAATAATGTTTCAAACTTTTCTCATTAATTCTCAAAGATAATATTACACATGTATATAAAGTTACACTATGGGTAAATGTAAAATAATATACCCTACAGTAACTATCTAACTGAATTAGTAATTATCATGAGTTACCATTACAATGAGTCAATATTTTATCCTTATCACACCCCCCCCCCTCAAGCTGAACGGAGAAGGTTCAATGAGTCAATATTTTATCCTTATCACACCCCCCCTCAAGCTGAACGGAGAAGGTTGAAGAGAGAGCTTGGATCTAAGTTGGAGAAATCTTTGTCAAAGAAGTGACTTAGTGTATATGTCTGCAAGTTGATCTTCACTGCAAACAAACTGAACTCGGAGTAAGTGTGCTAAAACCAACTCACGAATGTAGTGATAATCGATTTCTACATGCTTAGTGCGAGCATGAAAAACTGGATTCGATGTTAAGGCAATAGCAGAAACATTATCACACCAAATCTGAGGAATGATAGGTAACTTGAAACCAATATAAGTAAATAATTGGCAAATCCGCCAGAGAGTCCAAACAAGTCTCCTGATCGGTCAATGTGGTGCTCAACCACGTCTTGATGTCGTTGATTTTGGCGGCGGAGAGAAGCTTGTCGCCCTGATTCACATCCATGAAGGTCAGCGAGTCGTTGAGCCTGTCAACCACGTCTTCAAACAGGTCCCCGCAGACGTCTAGAACTTTCTCCAGGTGGATGTCATTCGCGATGTTCCGGCCGATTTTCGCCGGCAGCCCGGGAAGCTTCGCGGCGGCGTGAATGGCGACCTGCAGAGAGAGCTTGAAAATCACTTCCGGGTCGGTGCTGTTCGATGTCTCGAGCGCGGAGATGCTCGAGAAACACGAACTCGGGTACTGGGTCACGCCGCAAACCGCCTTCAGCGACGCCGCCGGAGTCAATTCGGGGCCAGGGGTCGAGTTGGGTGCAGAAGACGAGGAGTTGTTCCGCTTGTGTATGATCACTCCCGCGACAACGCCGATGATCACCGCCAACAGAACCACCGTGGAGACTGAGAGGATGATGAGACGCTTCCGGGTCTTGCGTTTGAAGGCCTGCTCTTCGAGCTCGTCGACTTTGCCGTAGCCCTTGAAGGACTTGACGGAGTCCATTTCTGATACTCCTTTTTTCTTCTCTGCTTTTCTGCTTTTGGTTTGCTGGGTTCAGTTTCCAGGTTTTGGGTGCGAAATGTGAAGGAAGTGTGTGTGTGATCGAAAGAGGTGTGAGATTTGGAGCTACTTTTGGACTAGTGTGGGATATCCTTTTTCTATGATGCTTCTTCTTGCTTAACAAGTTCAATTACTTTTTTAAGGACTTCGTTCTTTCTCTTACGTTTACTGCGTTTCGGGTACAAATCCGCTCTTCCACCTCCTATTAGGTTTGGTCTCTAAGTAACTTCTCCCTTGGTTTGATTCGAGAACCCTCCTTACGTCTTTCAGGACATCCTTCTTCAAGGCTTGTAATGTATTTGAGTTTGTTTAATGAAAATTATATCCTTTTTTCATTAAGAAAGTCCATTTCCTTACAAATAAACAATGATTTGGTTTAATTAGTAGGGAAAACATACTATACCATGCTTACCAGCCATAATTAATTATTAGCACAAGAGCACGGAGTTGCACTCATGGTCATAATCGTTTGTTTATCTGGAGTTAAACTGAATTGGGATTGGTCCTATTGGGCAATTTGCTTCCTACATATAAATAAATAATAAGTTTGCTTCCTACTGCATAGGGTGACATTGCTATTGGAGAATTTAATTATTTTACCTGTTTACCTAGTCCAATATCCATCACCTTTATATCCGGTTACAAAAGAACTCATTCTTGTTTTCAAAGTCATTTCTTCAACGATAATGCTAGGGAGATTAAATTTTTAAACCGAATTTTGTAAACTAAATAATATGGTTGTTGATGATTGGATTGTCACTTAAGTGTTTATTAACGTGCTTATATTCTATTGGTGACACATCATTTGGTTATCGATTGAGTTTTCACTTTTAAGTTTTAATAACATTAGCGCCATGCTAACAGAGTTGCTCATCGTGTATGCAATTTACAAAGTTGAGTTTAACGGATTTGAATTTGTCTAATTACAATTCGTTTATGTAATTAGTCATCCGGAATCAACTCCCTGAGTTAACAGGTTAGGCGTTACACCCACTAACATTCGTCATGGGTTCTTTTCGCAGTACACTACAATTAAGCTATTGGGAGACAGAATGCTTGTGAAAATCAAAACCAAGAGAAAATTGGTCATGGAATTTTACTTCCAAGAACTTCCATAGTTTTGTGTTTGTATTTTTTGGGTTGTATTATCCAATAAAAGTGAGATCTCTCTCTCAAATCTCAATACAAAATTATTAATATCCTCCACACATAACTTGGTTATTTATCCCCAACTTAACTTATTTGAGGTAGTCCTCCATAATCCATATGTCAACTTCCCCATATGAAACAACAACCAATCAATCAATTTTAAGTTTGCTTGATTGTTTCCGACAGTCCAAAGCTACAAGCAAAACGAGTGGACCCTAATTTGAAATCATTCTTCCTTCATTCCTATGTATATATTGTTGTGAGAAACGTTTCTATACAACGACATTGTAAAAGATAAAGTGTAAATGATATAATTTAGTGCTAAACTCGTTATTTATGATGAAAATTAAATCACTTCAAAATCAAAAAATAAAATAAAATCATTGAATCGTAATATACTAGTTGCAAAATGTTATATATATATATATATATATATATTCAAATAGAGAAAGATTAGGTAAGATTAGCTCTTCGATAATGGTCGCATGTGAGACACCTACCCTCATTCCTCTATTACACCCAAAAACCCTCTGCCTGTCCCTTCTCCACCAATTTGTTCGATAATAAATGAAAGTAAAAGAAAAAGATACACGCGGGGGGACTAGGTCAAGACCCGCAAAAACAAAAAGGATCAACGAAAATGGTAATATAGACAAAACAAAATGCCACAAGCATGAGCAGAGGCTGCAAAATTTGGTATCATGGACCACTAGTAATAAGAATAGCTATCTACCCCAAAATAAGCTAAAGCATCTGCAACATGATTTCTTTCTTCATAATTATGTGTACACATAAATTACACTTGGCGAAATCGCCAAAGACAATTATTCCAATCAACAATTCTTCCAAATTGTTATATAAAACTTAAACAGAGGGTTTCCATAAAGGTGTATACTCAGTATAGACCATTTCAGCCACAGTACCAAAAAAAGCAGTTATTTTCTATGGGCTCATTCGATTATGCATTCTTCAATTTCATAATTGGTATTGGGAAGCCGGTGCACTTCCCATCGTTTATTCTATTCAACAATGATCATTTCCATCAATCTTTCTTTGTACTTTGCATTCATCAACCAAGCACGGTAGATTCCAACTTTGAGTTCTCTTACAAGGATAAGGATCATTTCCGAATCTTCTGGAGATCTGGAGATCAATTAATTATGTTCATTCATTGTACATCGTACGGTTAATTTTCGTTAGATATTATTTATATCTAATTTTAAATTAAAATTTCAAAATAATTTCTAACCAACGATATACGATGAACGGACACGATTGATTGATCAACCGGATCCTCACAAAGAGAATCCGAAGAGGATCCTATTCTCTCTTACAATACTTGTAATTCGTTGAAATAAACAAAAAATTACCACCAGTGATCATTTTCATCAAATTGTAAAAACTTTCACTCATATCGTCCACGCGTTATATGAAACTTGTCTCGCATTTCATGCAACGGATGGAGAGAACAATTGAAAGCAACAATGTGAACTTGTTTTGCCACATGGAAGTGGATCCACAAAGAGTGGTAGCATAACATGCGAGATTAACGCTCATCAAATTTGGTGGTCGTTTTCAATTGGACTGATTCTGTGATTCATATCCAAGTTATCCTAAAGCTAATGGTACCCCTCTGCATTCTTCTTCCCTTTATATTTAGGGTGGGGATATATAGAATAGTGGCATCTTACGAGTTGTACGGCAATACCACGTGCTGATGTGAAATACCGAATATGTGATGGAAAGCCGACAATTCCGGAATTGGATCTCCTCCTG
Source organism: Cotoneaster glaucophyllus (assembly GCA_036320875.1). NCBI lineage: Eukaryota > Viridiplantae > Streptophyta > Magnoliopsida > Rosales > Rosaceae > Cotoneaster > Cotoneaster glaucophyllus. The sequence goes on along the minus strand of CM070064.1, from coordinate 13,318,302 downwards.
AGCAAATGGTGGGAATTCTCATGGCCTACAAATACGGACCGTTGAATTTTGATCAAACGGCTACAATTATTATAACTTTTAAAGGGACTCTCTGTTTGTAACCGTTGGATTCCGTGTTAGTGGGTCATGAGGATCCCCACCATTTGCTCAGGAGATGATTCAATTCTGACAATTCCGCCCCTTAAAGCCCATATGCATTTTCAATTTTACACTCTGTGTTATGGTATTTAGATATCCAAAACTAACAGATTTGTCGACACGTCAACGTATATTGGTAGATCTCACATCGATTAGAGAGTTCATTAGCAAATGTGTGTGTGTCTAGCTGCGAACAACTTGTATGACAAGTTCACTGTCATAATGACGTCCCGTTCTAAACACAAGGATATTTGTAAAAAAGCTAACACATGTCATATATATATAGGAATCATTTCACAAGAGGGATCCTTATTTTTCAAAAAAAAAATGGGGACATCCTCTTGACCGTTGGTTTTGACTTTAATGAAATTGTGCGACCTGTGTTTTAATCTCAACCACACAATTTCATTAAAGTCAATCCAACGGTCAAGATGGTGTCCTTATTTTTTTAGAAAAATGGGAATTCCTCTTGGTAAGGGACCTGTATATATACATATCTATATATAGGAAGACCTTATGCAAAGGGATCCCCATTTTTAAAAAAAAAATGGGGATTAGGTGTGGGGCCCACTCCACATCGAATTTCAACGATCCGAACCGTCTATTTTTCAAGTTACACCTCATAGATCATCCTTGCAAAAATTCAACTCAATCCGAAACCATTTGCCTATTTAATTATCACGATAAAATTTCATTGTTTCTTATATAACAAAGTATTCGTTAATTTCTTTGAACGCAATTAGATGCCTTAAACATTTTCGATTTGCCTAATATTTTGCAAGGATGATCTATGAGGTGGAACTTGAAAAATAGACGGTTCGGATCGTTGAAATTCGATGTTGAGTGGGCCCCACACCTAATCCCCATTTTTTTCTAAAATGGGGATCCCTTTGCATAAGGTCCCTGTATATATATATATATATATATATATATATATATAAAGTGAGAAAACAAAAAAAGTGAAGCTTTCAAAATGCGTAAAAATAAAAAGGGAAAAACTGTTAAAATTACAAATATTGTTGTGGACTATTTTATCTGACAGAGGGAGAGAGGGCCGGCGGCAGAGAAAGAGAGAAAAGAGAGATGTGTGTTTGTAGAATTGTAGGGGAATTGTGTGTTTATCCCTCCTACATTGAACCTTTATTTATAATAATAAGATGATAGGATATTCCTTGGTCCCCAAGGAATATCAGTTACAATAGGAAAGGATAAACTCTAATCTAATCTAACCTAGGATTTACACAATCATACTTCGATTAGGAATGTTTCACAACACTCCCCCTTGAGTGTGTAAATACTCAAGGTAGATTTTAGCATCATGCAGAAGTTGAGGAAGTCGACTTGTCAGTGCTGATTCCAAGGAACAATGCTTATTCTCAATAAGGTAGGAACTTGCATAAGTAGTAAGTCTCACTAAAAACCCTAAGGCTATGGCAAAAACCCGAGTAGGGACAAAATCCATAGTCTAAGGAAAAATGCGTGAGAAAAATGCAAAGTCAAAAGAAACGTCTAAATGACGTCATCAGGGATATGACCAGCCCAAGGTGGGTGCCTCGTTAAAACCTAGTTAGGTAGCAAAAACCCAGTGGGAAAAATGCTCCTAATCGTAGGGAAAAAGAGTACATTAAGATCAAGCGAGTATCTACAGGATACTCCCCCTGAGTTTGACATAATTCCAAAGAGAAATAGCAAAGTTACAACTCAGAAAGTTTACGCATACCAATTCCATGAACAAGCTTCTAAAATGTCGTCTTCGGTAGTGATTTGGTGAAGAGGTCAGCCAGATTGTCTTGCGAACGGATTTGCGTGACTTCGATCTTCTGCTGCTCTTGTTGTTGATGTGAAAAGAAAAACTTTGGCGCAATATGCTTGGTGTTGTCTCCTTTGATGTAACCCTTCTTGAGTTGTTCGATGCAAGCTGCGTTGTCTTCAAAGATCGTCGTCGGGACATCAATGGCGGGGTGAAGATCGCAGGAGCTTCGAATATGACTCACTACTGATCTCAACCAAAAGCATTCCCGAGTTGCTTCATGTAAGGCGAGGATTTCAGCATGGTTAGACGAAGTGGCAACTAAGGTCTGTTTAGTCGACCTCCAAGTTATTGCGGTGCCTCCAACAGTAAAGACATAACCCGTTTGAGAGCGCGCCTTGTGCGGATCAGATAAGTATCCTGCGTCGGCATAACCAACAAGGCGGGAATCAACTCGAGGAGTACATTGTGCGACACCATTCGAGGATTCGTAGGGATAGAACAAGCCCAAATCCGTAGTACCCTTAAGGTAACGGAAGATGTCTTTTACGCCAGTCCAGTGTCTGCGTGTAGGTGCATTACTGTATCTTGCCAAAAGATTAACAGCGAAGGAGATGTCGGGTCTAGTACATTGAGCTAAGTACAATAAAGCGCCTATTGCACTTAGATAAGGAACTTCAGGCTCCAAAATCTCTTCATCATCCTCCTTCGGACGGAAGGGATCTCGTTTTGCATCTAGTGTACGAACGACCATAGGAATACTCGAAGACTTCGCTTTATCCTCATTAAAGCGGCGCAACACCTTATGGGTGTAGTTCGATTGATGTACTAGGATTCCATCCGAACGATGCTCTACCTCGAGACCGAGACAGTATCGAGTTTTACCTAGATCTTTCATCTCAAATTCCGACTTCAGATGCGCGGCAGTTCTCGCAAGCTCTTCAGGAGTTCCGATGAGATTCATGTCATCGACATATACTGCAACAATCGCAAATCAGGAATGTGACTTCTTAATGAACACACAAGGGCATAATTCGTTGTTCACATATCCCTGACTAGTCAAATACTCACTCAGACGGTTATACCACATTCTTCCGGATTGTTTCAAGCCGTAGAGTGAACGCCTCAGCCGAATTGAGAGCGTGTTCCGAGGTTTGGAAATATTTGAACCAGTCAATGTAAGTCCTTCAGGAACTTTCATGTAAATTTCCGTATCAAGATCCCCATAGAGATACGCGGTTACTACGTCCATCAGCTGCATATCCAGTTTTTCGGAAACTACCAAACTGATAAGGTAGCGAAAGGTAATCACATCTATAACGGGTGAATAAGTTTCGTCATAGTCAATCCCGGGGCGTTGTGAGAAACCTTGTGCAACAAGACGAGCTTTGTAACGCACAATTTCGTTCTTCTCATTACGCTTCCGAACGAAAACCCACTTGTAGCCAACGGGCTTCACATGTGGAGGAGTAGGAACTACAGGTCCAAACACCTTACGTTTCGCAAGCGAATCGAGTTCAACTTGGATTGCTTGTTTCCAGTTTGACCAATCAGCTCTACGTCGACATTCATCAACGGAACGCGGTTCAATGTCATCGCTCAACATGATCTCAGTAGCTACTGCAAATGCTAATGCATCGTCGACAATCATCTCATTTCTACGCCACACATCATCTAAGCTAGCATAATAGACCGAAATCTCACGATTCTCGGGAGGAGGATTCGTCTCTTCAAGGACGCTTCCATAATCTAGAATTTCCTCATGAGTTGGGTAGAATGAGTAAGCGATAGTCGGATTCACGGTAGGTTCTTCAGGACCTTGTGCCGTGGTTTTCCTCTTCCGGGGGTGTGAATCCTTTGAACCAAGGGGTCTGCCACGCTTTTGTGTAGGGGCAGATGATTGGCTAGCCGCTAATGTACGTGGATCACCAGAATTGGTGTCCCGGGCTTCCAGGAGGGTAGTCCGTCGTACATTTGGTACATCTATCTTTGCAGGCGTATTCGCAGCTGGAATGTGTGATCTTGTCACGCGCGCTAGATCGGTGAAAGCATCTGGCATGCTCTGAGCTATGCTCTGAAGATCTAATATGCGCTGCACTTCAGTTTCAGACTGAGCGGTGCGGGGATCTAAATGAGACAAAGTGGGAGTCATCCACGATAATTCGCGTCATTCTTCGGGAACGTTGGCATTCTTATCTCCCCCTAACGACGGGAAGACTGTCTCATAGAAGTGACAATCCGCAAAACGAGCGGTAAACAGATCGCCTGTCAAAGGTTCTAAGTAACGAATAATCGAAGGAGAATCATATCCGACATAGATTCCCATCCTTCGCTGAGGCCCCATTTTTGTACGTAAGGGCGGCGAGATCGGCACATATACCGCACAACCAAAAACGAGCAGATGCGATATGTCAGGTTCGTATCCGGTAACCAACTGAAGGGCACTAAATGGTTGTGTCGCAACAGGCCTCAGGCGGACCAACTTTGCTGCATGCAATATTGCATGGCCCCAAGCAGCGATCGGGAGCTTGGTACGTATGACCAACGATCGAGCAATCATTTGTAAGTGCTTAATGAAAGCCTCTGCCAGGCCGTTCTGGTGTGAACATGGGGTACATGATGTTCAACTTCAACCCCAACCGACATGCAATAGTCATCAAAAGTTTTAGATGTGAATTCTCCAGCATTATCCAATCGAATAGATTTGATTGGATAATCAGGGTGGTGAGCCCTGAGCTTGATAACCTGAGCCAACAGTTTGGAGAATGCAGCGTTCCTTGTGGACAACAAGCACACGTGTGACCAACGTGTGGAAGCGTCAACCAAAACCATAAAGTATCTAAATGGTCCGCATGGAGGGTGAATCGGTCCACAAATGTCCCCCTGAATCCGTTGTAGAAAGATGGGAGGATTCGAACGAATCTTGTCATAAGAAGGCTTAGTGATAAGCTTTCCCATTGAACATGTTTGACATGCGATTCCTTGGATCGAACCTAAACTGCGGGTTAGTGGATGCCCGTGTGAAGATTTGAGGATACGGCGCATCGCTATTCGTCCAGGATGTCCCAAACGATCATGCCAAAGTGTAATTTCGTGCGCGGTCCTAGTAGTAGGGCCAGCCACATAGTGGCATTCTATAGGGCGTATGGTCGTAGTATACAGACCACTCGGGTTACGCTCCATCTTCTCTAGAATACGCTTCTGGCCATATTCGTAGGAAGTTATGCACAGAAATTCAACTCCGTTTTCTACGTGGGTTTCAGCGTGGTAATTGTTATCTCTAATATCCTTGAAACTTAGCAACGTTCTTCCGGAACGTGGAGAATAGAGTGCCTCAGCAATGGTCAAGATTGTACCATTGGACAACATTATACGTGCCTTACCGTATCCTTCTATCAGGTTGGATGGGCCTGAGAGGGTTGTCAGAGGTGCATTCTTAGGTATGAAGTTAGTGAAATAGATGCGTTCACGCAAAACTGTGTGCGTGGTTGCACTATCTGCCAGACAACTAACTTTCCCACTAGTCATACCTAGAATGAAAAATTAATTTGAATCGGTCACATGCATAAAAGTTTATAAAACAATTATCAATTCAAAATAATTTAATTTATTCAAGGATTAAAATTGAATATCCAAAATAAATCACCAACTAATAATCCAAAACATGAAGGAAAATTGTTCAAAAATCAACCAAAAACAAGGGGGGTTCGGCCACTAGGTGGAATTCGGCCCCATTTGTCTTATTTTAGCTAAAAAAATAAGTCTATGTCTAAGATTCTAATCTTCCATAGGGGTGGTATCCTCCTGAAAATCAGAAACCTCCATCTTTGTAGTCTCCGGTTCGTCCACTTGCATGAAGTTTGATTCAAACTTCTTACAACGAGAATGATATTCATCTACAACCTTCTTGGGAGCACGGCAAACACGGGACCAATGGTCCTTTGAACCACAGCGATAGCACATATCGTCATCCATGGTTTTAGGTGCTTTGCCTTTATTCTTGAAGTTCGGGGCCTGGGGAGCGAGGTTTGAGTGCTTCGGAGCTTTATTTCCTCCCTTGGGTGGGCCTTGTCTCTGTTGACCTTGGTGGGATGGCTTCTGGCCTCCCCTGCCACGCCTCTGTTGGCGTTTTGGGTGCTGGTTAGTGCTATAATGTGCTTCAGGCACAGCAGTAGCCCCAGTAGGTCGAGCTTGATGATTCTTCATCAACAGCTGGTTCTGCTTTTCAGCAAGAAGTAAAACAGAGATCAAATCCGAGAATTTGGTGAACTTCTGAGCTCTATATTGTTGCTGCAGGACAATATTAGAAGCAGAGAAGGTCGAGTAGGTCTTCTCCAGGAGATCCTCTTCAGTTAAAGTTTCATTGCAAAACTTGAGAAGTGATCGGATTCGACAAACTTCAGAATTATATTCATTCACAGACTTAAAGTCTTGGAAGCGCAAGTGCTGCCAGTCGTGTCTTGCTTCAGGCAAGAATATGTCCTTTTGGTGATCAAAGCGATCAGCCAAAGCGACCCATAATGCACGTGGATCCTCTTCAGCAAGATACTCAGTTTGTAGAGCGTCATGGATATGTCTTCGGATGAAGATCATAGCAGTGGCTTTTTCAGCTTCGCCAACAGGTTTATCTGTTGCTTCTTCAATAGCCAGACGCAAGTTCTTTGCAGTGAGGTGGAGCTTCACATCTTGAACCCACTTGAGGTAGTTCCTTCCAGAAACCTCCAAAGCGGTGAAGTCAAGTTTGTTCAAATTTGACATGTTCCTATCACAAATAGATGGACAAGATGTGGTTAGTGTAGTGGAGAAGAAAATCGATCCATTCACGTAGGAGTAGAACATACAGGTTCTAATAGACATGTATTGGTTTAATTTTGCATGAAAAACTGCGGGTTTTCATGGGTGAGTTGTTTAAGTGAAAACTTCAGGTTTTCAAACAAGGCATGTTTATAAGAAGAAACTTCAGGTTTCAAAAATAATTATGAACTTCAGGTTCATATATTCCTGCAGGCAAACACGAATATATATGCAAACAAATATGCAACAAGTATATGCAAAAATATAACTTCAGGTTTATAATTATAATTGAATTTGAATTATTTGGACTTCGGGCCAAATTAAAGTGTGGTTGAAAAATATATAAACCCATTTGGGCCTAAAAATAATTAGGCAAGTAATATTCGGGGTCCAAAAGAAAACACTAAGCCACGGGTGGCTTGGAGAATTGGTCTGTGAGACATATGCCCAAAAATTGGGCAGGGGAGGGTCTCGGGGTGAGCTGCAGGCTCACGGGGTGGACTGGGCTGCTTTAAGCAGCCTAAAAAAACCTTCTTTTTTTTTTCGCTGGCCGCTTCAGGCTGGGCCGCTGCAGGCGAGCCCAGAAAACAAAGTTTGTTTTTTTTTTTTTTTTTTTTTCGTACGGGCTGGGCCGTGACATCTCAGGGCAGCAGCAAGCCCAAAGGGCGCTGATGCAGGCCGAGGAACAGGAGCCCACTAGGGCTCGGGTTTGATAGCAGCAAAACGACCCAGCGGCGCTGGGTGTGCTTGGCCGAGGAAGAAGGCCGGAAAAATTGGGACGGCGCCACTGCAGGTGGTCGTGTCGGGGTTGTTGGGGCTCAGAGTGAGTCACGGTTGTCATGGACAACCACTGAGATAAGAAAATCTCAATGTTTCAACAACCAAAAACCCTAAAAATTGAAATCGGATTTTGATAAAATTCCGACGAGATTCCGGTGAATCTCAGTTCAATTTTCCGACATGGGACGACTTCAGGTCGTTGATAACAAGAACCAATGGGTTCGGGGTGGTGGCTGCAAGCCACTCCATTGTCGGGGGACACCATGAAAGGTGTCGGGGTTCTGGGTGTGGGGCTTTGCAGGGAGAAGGAGAGCTGCAAGCTCTCTGTGTGCGTGGAGACACACGGGTTCGAAAGAACCCAAGGTCCAATTTTTCTTTTCCGTTTAAAATTTTTTCAATTCAATTATAGGCATATAAAATTCAATTCAATATATATTTCAATGAATCACAGATTTACAGTGGTGCATTGCAAAATAATATTTTCAATGCATGTACATATGTAAGATTCAATTCATGGCAAATATCAAATTCACATAATTGTAGCAATTTTGGTTATGAAGCATACACAATTTATGTAGAATCTAAAATACGTTAAACATAAAGTTGGGTCATGCATCATGGTGAATGTTCATGCTATCAGGGCTTGCAAAATATCGAGTTAAAAGCCGTTGTTTTGAAAGAACCTGATTGCGTGATGATATGGATGAACTGGTTTGATGCAGAAAAATTCTCCAACGTCAGATTCCTAAGCGCAGCGGTAGGAGCGTGCTGATAACGTGTTGTGGACTATTTTATCTGACAGAGGGAGAGAGGGCCGGCGGCAGAGAAAGAGAGAAAAGAGAGATGTGTGTTTGTAGAATTGTAGGGGAATTGTGTGTTTATCCCTCCTACATTGAACCTTTATTTATAATGATAAGATGATAGGATATTCCTTGGTCCCCAAGGAATATCAGTTACAATAGGAAAGGATAAACTCTAATATAATCTAACCTAGGATTTACACAATCATACTTCGATTAGGAATGTTTCACAACAAATATATATATAAAGTGAGAAAACAAAAAAAGTGAAGCTTTCAAATGCATAAAAATAAAAAGGGAAAAAACTGTTAAAATTACAAATATATATATATGTAAAGTGAGAAAACAAAAAAAGTGAAGCTTTCAAAATGCGTAAAAATAAAATGGGAAAAAACTGTTAAAATTACAAAATAAAACTACCTCAGAGGAAGTAATTACTGATATAGTTATTTTCATTTTGTTTTTTTTTAAATACATGTAAATTCAGTTCTTTAATCGTCTATACATACAAGAAAATAGACATAAATATGCATGCACTAGGATACTGTCCATTTTAACCTGGACCAATATAACATGTTCTTCACCTTGGTCCTTTGATCTGTTTCATCCTAATTAGTAGTAATGTAATGAGAGAGATAGAGAGAAATATATAACATGTGATAGATAAGTTATTTCCTTAAGAAGAAACATCTAATTATATATCAGAAGCAACCCTATTAGTCAATCCGACGTAAAAGTAGGTATGATATATATAGCAATGAACAAAGGTAGTTATGCCCTAGAAATCACCATCTTCTTCACCCTCATCTCTCTCCCTCTTGGTTCTTGTGCAAACATCGCAAAGATAATTGGCTAGAAATCACCATCTACAGGTATGAAAATTAAATTAGGTTTTCAAGCTTTTACGGATTTACTTAGCTAAGATTTGTTGGTTAAATTAGATCAACTACATGAGATGATAATAAATTGAAAGAATCATTTGTTACCTTGTTGATGAAAAAAAAGGCTGGTGTTTGGTGTGGTTTATACAAGATAGACCCAAGAATTGCATTACAAACAAAGTGGACATGGCCCTCACTAAAGTCGTTGTGATGACCCTTCTTTATAAGGAATGCTACTGGAACTCGTACATGCACTATAGTCCCTTATAAAACCAACGTGATATGTTACCGGCTTGGATGTGAAAAGAAACAACTCAGATTTCCCAATCCGGTTGGAATTCTTCATCACATTCTCTTAGTAGTGCTCCTTATAGAGTTTCAATATATGCACTGTTTGTATAGTATCATATTTGTCACAGTTGAATATCAGAGTGCGCAACGAACAAGATTACAAACAAATAGAAATTTTATTAAACAAACGAGAATGTCAGAACGGCTACAAAACCCTAAGAGATTACATTGTGAATGACTTGTTTTCTAATGAATAACAAAGCATAATAAACTAACCCTAATCTGTAACAAAACCTAATTCTAATGGGCTAAGCCCAGAAAACAAATTATTCAAATAAACCTAAATATACTAATATTTTCCAACACCCCCGTCAAACTCATGGTGGTATATGACATGGGTTTGCAAACAAGCAGATGTGGACTGGCTCTGTTAGGCGGACTGGCAGACATGCAAACTTGACTTAACTTGACTGGCAAACTGGTTCTTGGTTCTTGATTCTTGATTCTTGCTGACAAACTGATTCTGGTTCAAACTAGCTAGTGTTGAGAGTATAGAAAGAACCTGTCACTAAACGGACGAGATTTCCATATCTCAATTGTAGCAACGAACAAACAAACATAACTATCACTTGAGTTGACACAATTCCAAACACTTGAGTAACGGTCACAAAACATTCTCAAACAGGCCAACAACTTGTGTGAACCTAAAAACAAACTAAACCATATTTTTCGCTTTGCCTGTGTGGGCCTAAAGCAACAACAAAAGATTTATATTTTTATTTTTTTTTCTCCTTTTTTTCTTTTCTCCTTCCCTTCAACCTTTCTTTATGGGCAGTGGTTTTCTCCAGAACAAATTGTACAATTGCGAGTGTAGTGGATTCAACGGGTGTGTGCATACAATGGATATACTGGTGCAAGAGGATCTGGTACGGCTTGACAGAGATGGGTCAGGTGCGGATTGTTCAGGCGGGTCTAGCAATTGGTGGTGGTGGACAGCGACGGCGATGACTGATTACAGTGATGCAGGACAGAAGCGGTGCAGCAAAGATGGCGACGGATCAGGTGTGACACGATCTGGAGCAGCAGCGGAATGCGAGTCAAGATCTTGACTTCGATCAGATGTTTGAAACAGAGGGAGAACAGGTTTACAGAGGCCGATTGCAGGAGGTTGTGTTCCGGGTTTCTAGTTGTTGCGACATCGTGGGTGGATGGTGAGGCGCACAACAGATTGGTATGGACGATCTAGGTTGAAGGCGCAACGTGGCTCGGCTTTAGCGTGGCTCTGGCGCGATACGGCTCCAGCAGCTCAGCTTCAGATTTCTAGCAATTTCAAACTTTTTCTTCCTTTTTTTTAACATATAACAAAACCCTAACTAAAACAAAACTGATACTGAACAGACAAACAAATCGATATCAACCCCAAAACAGATTAATTCCTGAAGGATTTAACCTGCTCTGATACCAAGTTGAATATCAGAGTGCTCAACGAACAAGATTACAAAAAAATAGAAATTTTATTAAACAAACGAGAATGTCGGAACGGCTACAAAACCCTAAGAGATTACATTGTGAATGACTTGTTTTCTAATGAATAACAAAGCACCTTATTTATTTATAATATACTAACTATAATCTCTAACAAAACATAATTCTAATGGGCTAAGCACAGAAAACAAATTATTCAAATAAACCTAAATATACTAATATTTTCCAACAGTCACGACTAGCATAACGAAACTTAATGAACCCAGCAATGTGTGGATCATTACAGCACACGTTTAGCATTAATTTTTCAAGTACGTAAAACACTTCATAATCTATATTTAGCTCTGTCAGTTCTTCCACTTTGTCATGGTCTATCTTTTGCTCTGTTAATTCTTCCACTTTTCCATGGTCAGTCTTCTTTTGCTTTGCCACATTTTGAAGGTATATCTTTCGCTTTGCCAAAAAGCTTTGAATAATCGCATTTACCATAGATGATCCCATTCAAATAGTAGAATAGCACTCTCCAATATTTATGGGTTTTGGCTCCCATGAACCGGAAAAGAGGTTGCGGTTTTTATCAAAACCATGTTCTATAGAAAAAAATAAATTATGACACAAGTAAGGCGTATATTGTAAAAGTTGTATAAATTATGAGCAAACATCTTACACTAGTGTGGTGTAAGGTGGTATAAAATGGCAAGGTAATTATAGAAAGAAAGAAAAAAATGTAAAAATTTGAAAATTTTTTGGATTTTTAATTTTTTTTATTAACTTAATTAATCTGAACCGTTAGATTACAAAAAAAAAAAAATTGAAATCCAACCGTCCAGATTGTGACACGTGACCCACCATAACATTTATGTTTTTTTAATTTTTAAAGAGGAAAAACCGGGACGGTTGATCTGAAAATCAAACGATCCAGATTCAACAGCTACTGAGTGGGCTGCCACGCGGGTCCCACCGCCTGAAATCTTGCCTGTAACGCGCCCCCCACTTGCGCATGTTATGCACGCTCCTGACGCAAATTTTTTTATAACGTGGTTGAGTTCTCTCACAGGCTCCTCCTCAGCCCAATTGCCCAAATGGACTAGCGCCACTTTGGCAGGGGATTGGATTGCAAATGGAGTCGGTCCACAAAGCAAAAGAGGATGCTGGAAGTGCTCTTAATGTTACATTGAAGAACATGGGATAAAGTTTTTGAAAGGTGCAAAAACTAAATAATGTAAAGTTTTGACGCATTGACCCAAAATGGGGAAAAATTGACATTCAAAAGACAAATCACAAATTTAGAAGGGAGGAGATCTTTATGTGATATTAAGTACTAAATTTTTAAAAAATTACATGATAACTAAGATGGAAACAAAATATTTGTATGTACAACATTTCTTGCAATCCCATGTTGTGTTTGCGATTCTTGTATAATGAAGCACATAGTGTAAATAGGTAAACGTATTGCTCCTACGATGCCTTTGGTTTGACTTTTGAAAATGCATAACATTTGTACGTTTCAATCGGACTTCGTCATGCCGACCTGTACGATTAATTAGACTGCAACAAAGATGCAAAATGTGCATAAACTTTGTTAATATATAGTACACTGTATGAACTTAACATCAGTACATCAACTAATTGATCAGGAAAACCAAAAGGCGACATAAGACAAAAGAACAAAAATAAAAAAGAGGAAAAATTTAGCTTACATCCATTATATATAGTTGAACCATAATTCATAAGGCAAAAATTCGGCCCTTCTCAAGTCTCAATAGGTTTTTCTCTGATATCCCACAAATAAATTAGGGTTGAGGAAGTTAAATACTTAAGATTATCGAAGAACCCTATTTTATTTTCCACAGAGAACATGGTGAAGTTTTGTGGGAGGAACGAAGAACGTGGTTGAAATTTTGTAGGAGGAACGAAGAGCGTGACGTCGTGGGAGAAGCGGTTCTTGGTTTTTTCTATTTAGTTTTTACCTTTTTCGTTTAATTTTTAGTGTAAAAAAATGTAACAATTTCATATTTGTTCTACAAAATTGCCCATGCAATATGTTATGTATTATTTTTGGTTAGTTTTAAATTTTATTGTTTCAAGGACTTTTTAGTCCATTTGTTTTTTTGATGAAGCCTTAGACACCAAAGTTGGCTTCTGACATTATATTAATAGAGATAATAAGTTGGTGACAACTGCATAGGATGACAGTTGATATGGGAGAATTTAATTATTTTACCTATTTACCTCTATATCCGATTACAAATTAACTAATTCATGTTTTCAGAGTCATTTTTTCAAAGATAATGTTATGGAGATCAAATTTTTAAACCGAATTTTGTAAACCAAATAATATGGTTGATGATGATTGGATTATTACTTAAGTCTTGATTAACATGCTTATTTTCTATTGGTGACACATCATTTGATTACTGATTGAGTTTTCATTCTTAAGTTTTATCCCATATTCCCATTAGTGCCATGTTAACAGAGTTGTTCATCGTATATGCAATTTACTGAGTTGAGTTTAACGGGTTTGGATTTCTTTGATTACAATTTGTTTATGTATTAGTCACCTGAAATCAACTCCTTGAGTTAACGGGTTAGGCGTTACACCCATTAACATCCGTCATGGGTTGTTTTCGCAGTACACTACGATTAAGCTTTTGGGAGACTGAATGCTTGTGAAAATCAAAACCAAGAGAAAATTGGTCATGGAATTTTACTTCCAAGAAATTTGATAGTTTTGTGTTTATATTTGTTTGGGTTGTACTATTGGCTTGTTATCTAAACAAAATATTAATAGAACTCTTTTTTTTATCAACCAAATAAGGATGAAAAGACTATTTAGTATTCTATCACAACAAAAAAAGTAAAGGCAATAACGTAATTTCACAAAACAAAATTTTTAGTGTTTTTTTTTTTGTTTTTGTTTAAGCATCATCTACATATGATTTTAACATCTTTAATTTTTTTTTAAATAAAAAAAACCCTAACCCTCTCTACCCACTCCCACGTCTCATCCTCATCCTCTCTCCTTCAATTTCAAAAACAGAAATAAAAAATTTCACATACACTTTATATACTAGTACTAGCTACTAAAAGTGAGATATATCTCTCTCAATACAAAATTATTAATGAACTCCACGAGGATATTTGTTTGTGTTCACGCATAATTAGTTATTTATCCCCAACTTAACTTATACGAGTTAGTCCTCCATAATCCATATGTCTACTTCCCCATATGAAACAACAACCAATCAATTAATTTTAAGTTTGCTTGAGTCCAAAGCTACAAGCAAAACGAGTGGACCCTAATTTGAAATTTCTAATCATTCTTCCTTCATTCCTATGTAGTATGTATGACAACATGCATATACAATATTGTTGTGAGAAACGTTTCTATACAACGACATTGTAAGAGGTAAAATATCAATGATATAATTTAGTATTGAACTCGCTTTTTTATAGTAGTTAAATAACTTGAAAGTCGAGAAAAATATCACTGAATCGTAATACTAGTTGCAAATTGTTATTTTTTTTCGAAATGGAGAAAGATTGTGCGAGGTTAGCTCTTCGGCTATAGTCGCGTACGAGACACTTACCCTCCTCAAAGGGGTGAGGACCATTACACCCATAAATGCCCCGCTTGTCACTTCTCCACCAATCTGTTTGATAATAAATGAAAGTAAATGAAAAATATACATGTGGGGGGACTATGCCAAGACCCACAAAGAAAAAAACAATCAACGAAAACAGGAATAAAAGACAAAACGAAATGTCACAAGCGTGAGCAAAGGCTACAAAATCTAAAATCATGGGCCACCAATAATAAGCATAATTATCTGTCCCAAAAGAAGCTAAAGCATCTGCAACCTGATTTTCTTCTCTATAAGTATGTGTACACTTGGCGAAGTCGCCAGAGACAATTCTTCTATGCTTTTCTACTTTTGGTTTACTGGGTTAATATAATTTGCTTCGGTGGGTTTAGTTTGGAGGTTTTGGGTGTGAAATGTGAAGGGAGGAGGGGAGGGGTTAGCTTTAGCTGGGTGTGCGATAGAAAGAGGTGTGATATTTGGAGCTACTTTAGACAAGTGCTCTATGGGATGCATGCCTACTATCCTTCCATATATAAAAGCGAGGCAAATACAAGGGGTCTGGATATCCGAACTCGGTGAATTCCTTCTTTTATCTTTTCCAGGTGTCAGTAACTACACAATATCTATATACTAAAACCAGGCCGCCCGGCCCGGCTCTGGCCCAGTGCAAACAGGGCTGGTGTCCGGGGCCCAATATTTAAGGGGGCACCCAAAAATAAAAATCCATATAATTAGATATATATAAAATGTCCAGCCCAAGTTTGACAAAAGAGTACGGTCCATCTCCCAATTTTTTTTTTTTTTTTTGTCAAAGCCCATCCCCTAACAGCCCATCCATCCCCCAATTAATTAACCCTAACCCTAAGTTTCTAATTCGACCTCCCCACTTTGTTTCTCACCTTCCCTGCCGTTTCAGTCCGACTGTCCCTCTGAGCTCTGACTTTCTCACTACAAGCTGCTGCGCTGCAGCTTCCACAGGTTCTTGTCCTTCTCATTCAGTGCATTCACCAACCCTTTTGAGTTTTGAGGTAAATTAATTTTTAAAATTTGAATCAATGCTTTTGTTTTTTTGCAGTGGCCAGATTATTCACACCCAAGACCGCAAGTTTTTATGAAGAATTTTACAGATCCAAATTCACAACATGCTTATATTTACCTTTTAAATTGCAAGATGTCATTGGTCATCTCACTGCAATACAACATTTAGAGCCAAAACAGATTAATCAAAGGGTAGCATAAAAGTGTGATATACACATTCAAAATGTTAGGTTATTCCTTTTTTCTTATCACTCTCATTATAGATTATCTTCATAATTTGCTTTATATTGAAAAACATCTATATATTTGTTTCTGATTTAATATATCTACAGAAGGGAACAACTCACTGTTACACTATGGGGAGACGTTGCTGAAGAATTTTGTTCTTCATCTGTCCAAGCACTGCCTCTCCCAATTATTGTCGTTTTTACAGGCTTAAAAGTGAAGCTTTATATAGGTACTTAGCTTAATTACAAGCAGTCGTTCGTATCTTTATTTATTATTATTTTTTAACACAGCTTTGCGTAAATTGTCCAAATTATATATTATATTATATTATATATACTAAAAGAGAAAAACGTGGTATTGTAGAAGTAACAGTGTTCTTCCGTTTTTGCCATTCAGTTGCTCTTTAAGTGTGGATTTTTTGTGTATTACACATTAATATGACGGTTTTGACCCTGATGCCCAGTTGAAATCCCTCGACTTCTTCCTCAGAGCAACTCTACCCTTGGAGCCCTCCCTCCAGACAATCCACTATTCAATCCACCTAGTGAATAGTAACTGCCCCTAATGAACAGTAATTGTCATTTGCATTTAGCGTTCGAGCCCTCCCCCTGGCAATAGGCAATAAAATTTTAGCTTTTTTTTGTTTAAATAATACAAAATAAAATTATTTGTAATTTCGGATAAGAATTTTAAATGGTTCTCGTTGCGCCACGTGTCATTTTATTCAAAAAAACAATTATTTTAGTAATGGATTTCGATAAGATTTTTATCCAATGTCATCGTGCCACGTGTCGTTATCTTTTTAGAATCTTTGAGGATAGATTTCGATCAGATTTCAAATCGTTCTCGTTGCGCCACGTGTCATTATCCAAAAAGATAATTATTGGCGATCGATTTCGATAAGATTTTTATCCAATGTCATCGTGCCACGTGTCGTTATCTTTTCAAAATCTTTGATGATAGATTTCGATCAGATTTTTAACGAATGACGGCATGCCACGTGACCCTATCTACAAGCCAATCCTTTCTGAATCGTCTATATAATCCACCATCCATCCTTACAAATCTCACACCAATTTTCTCAAGATTTCTATCATTATTCATAGTTTATGCTTCTTTCATCACCAAAATCTTTATCATTATTCATAGTTTCTGTTTCCTTTTTACAATGTCTTCTTCTTCATCAAGGATGATGTGGGAAATCGATCAACAAGAGGAAGAATTGTTTAACCAATCTGAAGGAATGTTCAATTTTCAGATAGCCCAAAATGAGATGGAAGAGGATGAAGAGTGTACAAGGAGAGATGACGAAGCAAGAATGGCCAGAGCCTTACATTCTCGTCGAGTCATCCAAAATGTGGCTCAGATATCCAGGCCCAGCCATTCCAGAAACTTTGATAGAAGCAGGCAACGATGGGGTGAAGAGCTGTTAGACGATTACTTTGTCCATAACAATGCATTTTATGATACGTACTTCAGACGTTGTTTTAGAATGGAATAACATTTGTTCAATAGAATCATGACTGATGTTCAAAATGTCAGGTTATTCCTTTTTTCTTATCACTCTCATTATAGATTATCTTCATAATTTGCTTTATATTGAAAAACATCTATATATTTGTTTCTGATTTAATATATCTACAGAAGGGAACAACTCACTGTTACACTATGGGGAGACGTTGCTGAAGAATTTTGTTCTTCATCTGTCCAAGCATTGCCTCTCCCAATTATTATCGTTTTTACAAGCTTAAAAGGGAAGCTTTATATAGGTAGCTTAATTACAAGCACTCTTTCGTATCTTTATTTATTATTATTTTTTAACACAGTTTTGTGTAAATTGTCCAAATTATATATTATATTATATTATATTATATTATATTATATATACTTAAAAAGAAAAACGTGGTACTGTAACAGTGTTCTTCCGTTTTTGCCCTTCAGTTGGTCTTCAAGTGTGGATTTTTTGTTGTGTATTACACAGTAATATGACGGTTTTGACCCTGATGCCCAGTTGAAATCCCTCGACTTCTTCCTCAGAAGCCACTAGAAAACTCGGCTGCTCTGCTTCTACGCTATTGACCATTTCGATCATGCTTCCTTCGCTCCGCTTCGCGATCTCTTCGATCCCTGCTTCATCATCTCTTCCATCTCTGCTTCACGATCTCCTCGCCGCCTCATCCTGCTCTCAAATTTTCTAGCCTTCCGCAGGTAATTAAGCCTCACTTTTCTTAAGAAGCCAAATATTTGATTTTTTTGCTGTGGTTTGTAACTTTGATCACAAATTTAAATCCTCTCCTCTTAGTGACTGCGTCACCTCTTCCTCATGGCCTTCTTCTCAATCTACATCCGCCATTGCTCCAAAGCCAACCAATCCGCTAGCGTCTGCCCCGGTGGCCCCCACACCGGCCGATCTTGACGCAGCGCAGCCTCCCGCGGCCTCGACGCCGTTGTCCTCGATACCTTCCCCACCCTCAACTACGCCGAAATCAAAGGGCTTAAAATGGGGAAAGGCGCTGGAGTGCGCCGTCTGCTTAAACGAATTCGAGGACGACGAAACGCTGCGTTTGATCCCCAAATGACTGCAGAGGTAAGCTCTCTGCTTATATCTTCTAATTCACACTTTATTTCTTTTTACATATGAGTAAATTTTTTCATGGATATATGTATTTTTTTTCCTGTGGGTAATTCCCGGCTTTGAATATTGTGTGTTTAGGAGTGTAAATTTGGATTTATAAATGGGTTTTTGGTTCAAATTTTGTTATTGTTTTATGTTGTAGCATACATGAACGATTTGGTATGGTTAGAGGGGAAAAGGAACATAAGGCCGGATCCTGAAATTGATGCATATATGAAAGTTTGTTATTGTAATTTAATTTTGACACAAGAAAAAAGAAAGAATTGAATTTTGGATTCTGTAATTGTTTTAGTACTAAAGGTTTTATTTTATTTTTCCGTATGTGTTCTTTGTAATGAATTTGAATCCACAGGCATCATCTGTTGGTCGTAAAAAGCAAAGTGTTTCAACAAATTATGTGTTGAAAGTGCTCGGTATTGATGTATGTTCAGAGCAATTGTTGGAAACGAAATGGTAAGAGGCGTTTCAGGTGGACAGAGGAAAGGGGTTACCACAGGTATCTCTCTCGCTCACTATCATGAATTTAAATGTATTCTTTAACCGTGTTAATATTTGTAAACATAATTTTGAAGTGATGGATATTTAATTCATTTGGAGTACGGCTGAATAGTTATGTTTCATTTTTTGGCTGGAGAAGTTTTATTTTGTTTTTTTTAATGTCTTTAGAGCATTTCTAACTGATTACATCCAAGATCAACATGATTTGTTGTTCTTCTTTAAGAACCAAAAACATCTTTTATTTACAAATGTAGGAATTCTTAACTGATTCCGGTTGCCTTTGTGACTTTCCCTTCATCCAATTGTAATAATTAAGCTAATGTTTTGCAGGAGAAGTGACTGTTGGCCCAAGAAAAGCCCTATTTATGGATGAAATTTATACTGGACTTGATATTTCTACGACATTCCAAATTGTAAAATGCACTCGGAACTTTATTCATCTAATGGATGCAACAATACTAATGGCTCTTCTTCAGCCTGCACCCGAGACATTTGAACTGTTTGATGATCTGGTGCTGTTATCAGAAGGGCATGTGGTTTATCATGGACCTCGAGCTCAAGTATTGGAATTCCTCGATTCATTAGGCTTTCATCTACCCCCACGCAAGGCATTGCAGATTTTCTTCCATTTTACTTGCACTTTAAGCGATAACGAATAATTCGTACATTAATGTCTAACAGAGCTGGTGTATGGAGCCAAAGATGCAGCAACCATTACTGTCGGCTTTGATTATTTTATCACGGATGTACCGAGAGGTACCACTTTCTACCAAAGCACTCACCTGGGTACTCAACTTCTCCAAATGGTACATTCTGCTATCTCTCCGCCTTTCCCCTTTCTGGGTTTCTCTACTTTAGTTATTTCCACTCTTTGGTTGCCTATAAAGTTTTGGATAATAGGAGTTATTTAAGACCCCAGATTGTGAAAAGTTTAAATTTTTGTACAATGTTAGGCTATGATGGGACTGGCAACAAGTGGGATGCCTACTCGAGATGTAAGAAATGACTTATGTAAGTTCTTTTTCCTTTTGGGTAATGTTTCATGGTTTTGTGTATATCGTTTCACTATTTAATTTTTAGATTTTTTTCTTTAAAACAAATTATTGTTTGGCATATGGGTTATTTTATTTGTAGTTGAAGTTCTAGGTTTTTAATAGATATGGTTTTTTTAATTGAAACGAAAAATGATGATCCATCTGTTATCCTTGCTGATTATGCGAATTTTGAATTTCATTGCATGTAAAAACTGACAATTTGATTGGGTGGCTATTTGCTCAGTAGTCAAAGTGCTACAATTTTTAAGAGTACATCGCTGTATTTTGAACAAATCTTTATGTATATATAGTTGTCAGCAACTACTATATGTTTTATGTAAATAGGTTTTACACATATCTCAATGCTTACAACACATTTAATCCCTTATTCTAACGGTTATATTTCATACTTATAATCAGGCAAAGGTTCCAAAAGGTGTTGTAGTGCTTCCAGAAGGCTTTCAATGAGGTACTTTCACTTAAAAATCTCATAATTGTTTTCATTTTGGCTACTTTGTTGTGGATCTTAATGCGTGTTTGATCATTACTTAATGTCTTTTGGATAGTCTGTGAGATTTAACTGTTTATGCTTAATCTGTGTATTTAATGAATTACTGGGTGTCTGATGGATCTTAATATCATGTTCATGATGCTAATTAAGGATTGAATTAATTTTTATGATATGTTTGAATTTCTTGATTGAATGAACTTCAAAGTATGTTTTGATGCAATTGGAGGAAATAAATAAAAAAGAGGGTAGTAGAGAGATTGACTGCATGATTTGTAATTTGCGTTTAGTGATCCTGCACCATTTTTTTAATTTTTAAACTGTTTTGGTTCTTTGTTGAACATTAGGATGTATATGAATTTTGATGTGGATGAGAATTATGTTTTAATATATTTCACACATTTAACATGGTTTTAAAACCCGCAGCATCGCGCGGGCTCATTTTCTAGTCTTTTCTGATGACATAATTTTATCATATTCACTACCTGTGACTTATCATATATCTTTGTTTTATACTTGATTAATTAATTTTCAAGTATCTTAATAAATTAATTGTCAATCACTGTTATTAATTAACTCTCTTTTATTTTTAGCTTTTTTAAACTTTGTCCATTTCGATTAAAATCATGGTCAATAAGTGATTGTATCATATCATTCTGATACTTGGCATGTGT
The DNA here is from genome assembly GCA_036320875.1 of Cotoneaster glaucophyllus. Lineage (NCBI taxonomy): Eukaryota > Viridiplantae > Streptophyta > Magnoliopsida > Rosales > Rosaceae > Cotoneaster > Cotoneaster glaucophyllus. Next base: position 13,297,184 of record CM070064.1, on the reverse strand, counting down.
CAGTAAAACCATTTATCAATATTTTCTTTCAACTTTCTTATCCATTTTTTCAATGCATAGATAAAATTGTGATGAACAGTACTGGTTGCTCACTTTTCTTTTTTGATCCGGACATCCCATAAGTTAATGCATACAAGTCAGTGTAAGTATTTCTATAGCTTTTAACACAATTAAACTGTTTTAACTTTTGTAAAAGCGTAGGAAATATTAGTTTCATAAAATTATTCAAACAGTTTTACATTTTCAATCGTATAGGTTTGCAAATTGTAACGAGCCTGTGAAAATATTGGCCCCCTCCTCCACACAAGTAAATGAGGCCGAAATTTTACTCACAGCCAAGATGTTCACAATTGATGAAGTCGCTTTTCAAGATCCTGATTTACACAAGGTATAAAATCTAATTATATGTTATTAACTCATCTTAAAAACATATGACTGCATTTTCACATTTTTAATAAACATTGTATACATAATTAGTATTCCTTATACAAAACTATTACAAACTGTTTCGCAGAATGATACGTTTTTCTGTAAAGCGTGTGTCAAGTGTTTTGACACACGTTATCAATGGTGGTATGGTGCGTGTCCTAACTGTGTAAAACAAATGCATAAAGACTTAACAACTGGACAACTCATCTGCCAAAAGCATCCAAACCAAATTCCAACTCCTTGGTAATGTTTAACATGCATTCCTCAAACTTTGTCATAAATTGCTTTAAATATTTGTTATCCTTATATTTTTATATAATCTAACACTTACCAAATCTGTTTTTTCACATTTTTTTCTCATATTTGTATGCACATGGTTTGAATACATTTATCTAGAATGAAATCAGGTCAAATATCCTCACCCTCATTCATCATTTTTCTCGCTGTTTTTTTGCAGCTGTTATCCAAAACTTTGTTAGAGTGATACTTTGCTTAAATTTTGTGATGTTAAACAAAAAATTCTAACTTTTCCTGCTTTCACATTAGTTAAACAACTTTCAAATACTATGTGTTCAACAATTAAATCATTGTTTAAAACATACTCATTGCAGCACAGATTTACCCTTTTTGTACAAAATTGGTGTAGCTTTTGCACTTTTGACCATGTTATCTTCATTACTTAGTGACTAAGATCTGCTTCTTTTCGTTTACACTTGGTCAAATCGTTCCAGTATTGGTTATGATTGGTCTTCACATATACTCTACTTTTCTCACACTTTAATATGGCTATCATAAATCCAAACTATTAATAAACTTAATAACCATGCATTTCGTTGTAGATTTAAGTTAAAAACAAACACTGCTCTTTCTGGTTTTAACAATGTTTTCTTCTGTTTTATTTTTATTTGTATAAGTTGAATTCAAGATTATTTTCCCTCATGCAGTTTCATTTTTTCAATCTAGGAATAAAGTCAATTTGGTTCTTGAGGATCACACCAATGAAATCAATGCTCTCATAATTGGAAAATCTGGTGAAAAGCTTTTTGGTGTGCCATGTAAAGACTTGGTACTGAATCAAAGATTAGTTGACCAACAACAGTTACCAAACAAGTTTCTAAGGCTGATGGGGCAAAATTTTTTTTTCCATCTGCGATTTGGTAACAGAAAAAGCAATTTTAGTTCAACTAATATCCTTATTTACAATGTCTCTGAGGATACCTCCATTGAGCCAATCGCTCCACAACCGTTGTCCAGAGAAATTAGAGTCTCTTCAACCACCATGTCATCCTCTGCTTCAATGTCTGAAACAAGTGGATCATCATATAAATGAAAGCGAGAATCCATCAGGAAAGCTCTTTTTACCGCTGGTGAACACAGGTTTCTTTCATATTTCTCTTTCTAATTACCAATTTTAAATCATTACGTAACCATCTATTCTAACACTCAATTCCTATTTAAAACAGTGAACTGGAAGAAATATCAGAGGTTGATCCAGAAGAATTTGATGAGGTTCCTATCAAATCATTGTAAAAAAAATCGTCTCTGACTAATACAAAAACTGCTACCATCCCGCCAAAAAAAGACTAGGTAAATATACTCTTAACTTTCTCCTTTCAGTCTAAATTTATTGAAAACCAAATTTAACAGTTATTTAAATATATTTTGTTTTCTTTTCTGCGACTAGGTTGTTTTGACAGTGTAGAACCAAAACTTCATCTGCTGCCCTCAAAAATATACAGTATGGTTCATCAACATATGTAAAAAACTCTTCCGAATGTTTTATGGCAGGTAAATAACTCTTTTTACTCAAAAACTTATCAATATTTTTGCATGTTCATACACCAGCACTTCTTAATATTTTGTATATCATTGCTGGTTCTGGTTAAAAACAACAACTACTAGACTATGTTAGATGACTAATATTTTTTGCATGTACATAGACCAGCATTTTGTAATTTTTTGTATCCAAGTGCTGGTTTCAGTAGAATGATAGCCATAACTGCTAAAGTATGAAAAATGGATGTAATATTTACCAATGAAGTTGTCCATATTTAACTGTTTATCTCTATAGTGTTTCTAATAGTTTTGTAATCAATGGCATTAGCATTCTGTTACACTGTTTTTAAACCCGCGGCAACGCGCGGGCATTACACCTAGTACTTATTGCTAACCGTTGGTTTAGAGGGACGATCTTGATCAATTTATGGCTTAAAAGCTTTGTGCCGGACTCTGGTAAAGATCAAATCTGCGCAAACTGACCTCCTCACTCTCATCTCTTTCCCTCTTCGATCTTGTGCAAAAATTGCAAAGATTGTGGCCTAGAGAGTAGAGATCACCATCTTCCTCGCTCTCATCTCTCTCCCTCTTCGATCTTCTGCAAAAAGCGCAAAGACAATAGGCTGGAAATCACCATCTATAGGTATGAATATTAAATTAGGTTTTCCAGCTTTTACAGATTTACTTGCATAGCTAAGATTTTGTTGGCTAAATTAGATCAGATTGTAGCTAACTTTTAAGATGCAAGTAATTTAGAATTTAGAAAGATCAACTTCAAGTTAGATTTTTTGTTTTTTTTTTTCATTCAAGCTAGTTTAGAGTTATGAGTTCATTTAGTTGCATTTTATAGCTATGACCGATCAATTTGTTTAGATGGATTTTGTGCTTGATCCAAAATGTACTTTGGCATCTACACACTCTCTCCTTACACTTTGAAGTTATTTGTAGGAGAAATACATATACCTCACTAGCAATCAATGTATTAAAAGCGTGAGGCGTGGGCAAGGCGTCCGAGGGAAAGCCTGGCCTAGGCATGAGGTGTGAGGAGAAGCCTCATGGAACCTAAAATTTAAATATATATTATATCTAAGTATATTTATAACAATATAATACTTTGTAAAAACAAATATAACTATAACTAAATCAAAGATAATATCATCTTCTTTATTACTAAGTCTAGTTGTACTTGGAAACTATGTCATATAGTCTCAAAATGTTATAATTATTTATTTTATTGTAAGCAATTATAGAGAATTTAAAGGAAAATAAGGATGAATGGCCACAATTATAGGAAAATTTCAAGCAAAATAAAGGCTTAATGTTGCAATTATAAGTAATTTAAAAAGAAATAAAGGCTGAGTGAAGTAGTTATAGGGTATTTAAAATGATATAAATCAATAATTATGGGAATTGAAGGAAAATAAAGGGTTGAGTGGAATATTTATAGGGTATTTAAAATGAAATAAATGGGTTGGAGTATTTATAAGGTATTTAAGATGAAATAAATGGCGAAAATAAAGAGTTGAGTGAAGTATTTATAGGGTATTTAAAGACAAAAATTAAAAAACAAAATCAGCCTAAAAAACCCTAGCCGCTGTCTTCATCTCCAACTCCATCTCCTTCGCTAGTTTCTTGGTTTGCAACTCAAAAACAGCCATGCAACTAAAAAAAATCCAGATTTCTGCAACCAAAAAAGGAAAAAGGGACGCCCAGTTGACGCCTCAGGCGCCTAGGCGCGCCCCGACGAGCCTAGGCGAGTATTTCGCCCATTCCCACAAAACAGAGGCGGAAATGGTGAAGCCCCGCCTCCAAGGGCGCCTAAGCGCGCCCCGAGGCTTGTTTTTTAAAACATTGCTAGCAATACACAATTATGTCTGGCATTCTATCACTCTTAAACCATGTTGTTTCCTGAGCCACTACATATTATAGTTTGAGGAACCTTATCTCTTACTACAGTTATCGAAGAGTTTGAACTTTTAGACTATTCTAATCCAAGACTAACTTTGTATCGTTCTTTCAAAATATATATTTGATGCAAGTCTTTTGTGATGTTATGCGCAAGTTATTCGATTAAATTTTGAAGAGTTTATGATTGGATTTGTATATGTCTGCAACTGTTCGATTAGATGTCTAAGAGAGATTTTGTATACTTGATATGGTTTTTTCAAAGTGGTGCAGAATAATTAGTGACTTGACCATTGTCTCTCTCTGATCTTAACCAGAAACCTCACACTAGTTCTTCCCATATGTCAAGATAGTTATGGTAATATCAAACCTATCGTGCTTATTGAATACTCCGACTTGCTAAATTTGTTCAGTTTTCCTTGGTGGCACTTAGATGCTGGTTACTCATCCATTTGAAACCTTGTATATTGCAAGATACTCTTCCGTTTGTCATAGCTACGACTTGCGTGGTTCTTCTCTACAATCGTATTGTCTCCGTTGTTTGTGACAGTTGACATCAGCACCGTTAAAGAATGAGTTTATGGAAGTACTGTCAGACAAGGAGGAGAAATTCGTATTTATGTGCGAAGATGAGCAGGAAAATTTGATCGGTTCTGTTTTTGCCGGAAGGGAATGAATCTTGAAGGAAGTATGGAAACGGGCAAAGAAAGAATTGAGCGTTAAGGCGAATATTTTACAAGTTGCAGAAGCCTTTAGCAAACATCTTACACAATTATATAAGAGCAAGAATTGGAAATGGGAAGATAGCTTTGTCAAGATTATCATTGTCAAGGGAGGCGAGATTGGAGCAATATACACAGTTGGTCTAGAGCCCGATATGGATGAAAAGGGCAACATCCCCAATCCATTCGAGATCAAACCTATAAAGGTTGAAGGGTGCTATGCTAGCATTGGAATGAGATCCTCGTTTGTAAAAGGTGTTATTGGAGGCTTTTTGGAAGATCGGTCAAACCGAATGATACATCATAATCAAGTGGAAAAACCAGCAGAGCAAGTGGGGGAGCCGGCACAGCAAGTGGAAGAAGTGGCTGAGAAAGTGGAAAAACCGGCAGAAAAAGTGGAAGAACCTACAAAGAAAGTGGTGGAACCGACAAAGAAAGGGGAAGGGGCAGATGTAGACCACGAAGTCGTTTACACACATGAAAAGGCAATGTTAAGTGCGTGCTGTGGTGACCTATACACTGGTGGGTACATCAAGTTTCGCTATGTTGGTTATCAAATTTACAAAAGCATACCCACAGTGCACCCATTGGATCTCTACAAGAAACATTATGATGATGATGTAATCAAGAACTCCACCTGAAACAGAAAACTTGAAATGTTTGTTTTCACTACCACGGTTGGCGACGTATGGCGCTGTTTCTGTTTGAAACCAACGAGGTGTCTTCAAGACTATAGCATTTTGGGTTTGATAAGGGGATATGTAATACACATTGTTTGGTTGACACCGAAGGCTTTTTTAAGAAAAATGGAGACTGCTAGGGAGAATGCTACAGGGTGTGATGATAAGGTATTAGAAATCTTACAGTTTGATTATTTTTACCCAAAACCCCCCAAAAAATCGAAGGGTCGCAAAAGGGCCACACTACTTCTGTCCGAGCTCTTATGAGGTCTTGGAGAAGTTGGTTCTTGAATGCCATAACAAGGATTTGTTTGGTTTTAGCACAGATTATAGGGGACAACCTTCAAGTTCAGATCCGGCTAGTTCTAGTAAAATTAGGGTAAGCATTAATGCTATTTATCTTTTAAATTTTCATGAAATGATATTTGTATAGGATGATGCAAAGAAAAACATTCAATTTTGTTATTGCATCTGCTTTTATGAGGTGGTGCAAGAGGCATCAATTTTTTGGTTTCGTGTCCCCAATGAAGAGGATCCATCAAGATAGAGAGCAATTGATCATATGATGCTAAATTTTGTGGTTTGGAAGGAGTATATGTATCCAAGTGTTTAAGTGATTTGGGGTTCTGTTTGTGTATTGATTTGCATGATCAAATGCTTTAGATGTTGTTTCTTGTATTGATAATATATAAGATCTAAGGTTGAATATCTGAGTTTGGTTTGGTGAATTGAAATTGTACTAGATTATCTTCTTGATATTGGGTTTCATTTGGCATATTCGTATCCGAGTACCTGCATGTTTATGTGGTGTTAATAACGCTTTTGGTGTTGTTCAATCAGGTACTCAGATACAAATATGCTATATGAAACCCAATATCAAGAATATAATCTAGTACAATTTCAATTCACCAAACCAAACTCAGATATCCAACCTTAGATCTTATAAATTATCAATACAAGAAACAACACGTAAAGCGTTTTATCATGTCAAATCAATACACAAAAAGAACCCCACATCACGGAAACACTCGGATCCAGATACTCATTCCAAACCACAAAATATAGCATCATATGATCAATTGCTCTCTATCTTGATGATTGCTCTTTATTGGGGACATGAAACCAAAAAACTGATGCCTCTTGCACCACCTCATAAAAGCTGATGCAATAACAAAATTGAATATTTTTCTTTGCATCATCCTATTCAAATATCATTTCATGAAAATTTAAAAGATTAATAGCATTAATGCTTACCCTACTCTTACTAGAGCCAGCCGGATCTGAACTTGAAGGTTGTCCACGATAGTCCGGGCAAAAACCAAACAGATCCTTGTCATGACCTTCGGGAACCAACTTCTCCAAGACCTCATAAGAGCTCAAACAAAAGTAGTGTGGCCCTTCGTCTTTGGGCCGTTTTAGGGCCTTTCCTCTTTTGCGACCCTTTGATTTTTTGGGGGGTTTTGGGTAAAAAATAACCAAACTGTAAGGTTCCTAATACCTCATCATCACACCTTGTAGCATTCTCCCTGGCAGTCTCCATTTTTCTCTTAAAAAGCTTTCGGTGTCAACCAAACACTGTGCATTACGTATCCCCTTATGAAACCCAAAATATCATAGACTTGAAGACACCCAGTTGGTTTCGAACAGAAACAACGCCATACGTCGCCAACCGTGGTAGTGAAAACAAACAATTCAAGTTTTTCGTTTCAAGTGGAGTTCTTGATCACATCATCATCGTAATGTTTCTTGTAGAGATCTAATGGGTGCACTCTGGGTATGCTTTTGTAAATTTGATGACCAGCGTAGCGAAACTTGAGGTACCCACCAATGTATGGGTCACCACAGCACGCAATTAACATTGCCTTTTCAAGTGTATAAATGACTTCGTGGTCTACGTCTGCCCCTTCCACTTTATTTGCCCGTTCTTCCAATTTCTTTGTTGGTTCTTCCACTTTCTTTGTCGGTCTTTTCACTTTCTTTGCCGGTTCTTCCACTTGCTCTGCCAGCTCATCCACTTGCTCTGTCGGGTGTTCCACTTGCTCGGCTGATTTTTCAACTTGGTTATGATGTATCATTCATTTTGACCGATCTTCCAAAAAGCCTTCGATAACACCTTTTACAAAGGAAGATCACAATCCAATGCTAGCATAACACTCTTCAACCTTTATTGGTTTGGTCTCGAATGGATTCGGGATGTTGCCCTTTTCATCCATATCGGGCTCAAGACCAACTGTGTATATTGCTCCATGCTCGCCCCCCTTAGCAATGATAATCTCGACAAAGCCATCTTCCCGTTTCCAATTCTTGCTCTTATATAATTGTGTAAGATGTTTGGTAAAGGCTTCTGCAACTTGTAAAATATTCGCCTTAACGCTCAATTCTTTCTTTGCCAGTTTCCATACTTCCTTTAAGATCCATTCCCTTCCGGCAAAAACAGAACCGATCAAATTTTCCTGCTCATTGTCGCACATAAATACGAACTTCTCCTCCTTGTTTGACAGTACCTCAACAAACCCATTCTTTAACGGTGTATATGCCCGACTGTCACAAACAAAGTAGACAATACGATTGTAGAGAAAAACCACGCAAGTATACAAGATTTCAAATGGATGAGTAACCAGCATCCAAGTGCCACTAAGGAAAACTGAGGAAATGCAAAGAAGCCCCTTGGCCTACCAACTGGCGCATGCTATAAATCCAACACATTCTTCTTCATCATTGCCACAAGTCTCATTGATCTTTCCACATTTCAGATTCTGGCCAGTGATCTTTCAAAAGATTCTGCAACATTTAATTTCTGCTTGCTTTCCCAAGCAAAGAATTTGTGAAGCTTCAGTGCATGTTCATTTCATATGGGCACCTTGCAATCTTTGCTTCACTTTTGATTCGAAAATACAGAATTGCTGGCCAGTCATTTGTCTTCAGCAATGCATTTTATTTGATCGACTATTCCCCAAAGAATACAACCAAATGTATCTTCTCAATACCCATATCTTCTACTGGTAGCTTCAGAGTTTCTGTTGTTAAAAACAACTCTCCCTCAGACAGAGTGTTGTTATATTTTCTCAGCAGCTTCGGAACAACGCACTTTACTTCCCTTTCTTATCTGCATGCAAATCTATGAGGTGGCAGTATTGTATCCGTCTCTCAAACTACCAAGACTTAAGAAATGTAGCTATTTCCTCCTTTTCCACAAGAAATTCACCTAACTTAGTAATAACCTCAGAGGTTCTCCTCCCCAGCATGCAAACTATAATTGAAATCGGGAAGGGATTTTTTTTTTTTTTTTTTTTCAATTTTTTTCTTCCCAATAATATCGCCTGAGGTTGATTAGCTTCTCGGTGTAATTTTGTACTTCAAACTCATGAAATCTTCAATCACTACATCACTTTATTGCATTACCAATTTATCTTTTGACATATCTGCAAGCAGGGCAGGATCCATATGTTCTTGCCTACTTGTTTCCGACTGATAATGTTTGCCATTTTCTTCCCATAGTGATGATGATGGTGGCTATGATCTTATTAATTGATCAACGCAGCGAAATGTTAATATCGTGCATCTTTGATTCTTGGGATTGATTAATTGGGGTGATTGTGGAATGATGTTGGATATGATTATTATTACTATGATTATACCGTTGACCAATGTCGCTAGAGAATAATATTACGCTTCGTTGGTTGTTCTTTGAGATGATGCATGCTATAAATTGCGCTATTATGTTGAAACAAAGTGATTTATAAGATGGATGAAATGGAAATCTTGATTGTCATGTGGGTTTGTTATGTAGTCCTGAATCTAGTAATTCATGCTTGTCAAGTCCTAATAATTGATTGAGGAATGCTATGCCTTCCTGTTAGAACGCACTGGGAAAAATGTTTGAGTTTAGTGAATGGTGAACTACAAATGGCTTAATCCCTTCTTAAGGTACGTAGGCAATCTAACACTAAGGTTAGATGCAGCCATGAAGTAAAAGAAAATGAATGGTGGTTAAATCAATGATTGTGTTTTGATCTTGTCTCGGAGGCGAGAAAAGATATTAACTCGGGCAATAATCGTAGCTCGAGGTGGGAACCACTTCCTCATACCCCGCCTAATAATACAGCCAATCAACAACTCAGAGATGAGTTGGCTGAGTTGAGGAGGATGGTGGTAAGAAATGCCCAGCCACAAGCTCGCCCGCTGTTTAGAATCGCCTATCAAAAGCCTTAGTCGGAGTTTATTGACGAGCAGAATCCCATTCCTCTTAACTTCAAGATGCCCGCATTCCCAACATTCAGCGGAGAAGATAACAATGTGTCCTCCAGAGATCACATCTTCAAGTTCTCCAACCATTGTGTGGCATTTGAGGGCAACCCCAACTACAAGTTAAGATTGTTTGGGAACTCCTTGGTAGGCTTAGCATCTCAGTGGTACTCTTTGTTACCCCCAGATTCCATCGCTAAATAGGGGTAAATGGAGATGGCTTTCCACGAGCAGTTTTACAGGATGAAGCCAGAGATGACCATCAACGGTTTAGTTTAGATAAAGCAATATGAGCATGAATCTACTGAAGACTTCATTATGAGGTTTAGTAGGACGAGGATGAGATGCCAGTTTCCTGTCAACCATGTCCAGCTTATAACATTGCTCAGAAGGCCTTGAGACTATCCTTGAGGAAGAAGTTTTACAACGTACAATTTAATGAGCTGCAAGAGTTGGTAATTGCTGCCACTAAGTGTGAGAAGTTGTTGCTTGAAGAGCAGTAATTGAAACTCTTCTAAAACACCACCTTTCTACAAAAGTAAAGCTGGCATTCACCAAATAGAGTTTGAGACAGAGCCAGGAGAAGATGATGGTCACGGGAGAGAAGTAATAGATATGTGTGCAGCAGAGATGACCACTCTTTTTAAACCCTTGATAGTAAAGGGATTGGTCCAACCAGTCAAAGATCAAAAGGTGGTAATGAACGATGGTGGATTTGTCCCCATAAAGCCCCCAAAATACCAGAGCTATTCCTTTGACTTAACTAAGGCCGCAGAAGTCTATGAAGAATTGGTGGAGACGAGTGATTGTACCCGATACCACAAAAAAGCTACCTAAGCCTGAGGAATTAAGAGGAAAAAGTATTGCAAGCTGCACTATACCTTCAATCACTCCATTACCAACCGTGTCCACTCCATTACCAACTGTGTCCAATTTAGATATTGGATACAAGATCTCATCATTAAAGGAAAGTTGCTGTTAGAAAAACCTTAGGGCAACATGATGATTGACACGGACCCCTTTCCAGAAGCCCCAATAAACATGATCAACTTAACATGGGCCGAGAGAGGGAAAAGGAAAACCACTTGGAGGTAAAAGCAGAATGAAAGATCCACAGAGGAAACTCTCAAGCTGCCTGAGAAATCCAAAACAGCCTTAGTAGAGAAAGTAGTGTTATATGGTCAATACCGATATAAATATAAACTAGAAGAACCACCCTTGGTCATAAGCTATTAAAAGTTTAGAAATTGGAGTTCAAATAGAAGAAGATTTCATTTCATGAGGAGTATAGAAATCCTAGTCTAACAACTTTACATCTTCGGCCAGAGCAACTATTCTAGAGAAGTAAGTTTGCATGATGGTGAAAATTCGGCCTGGTTCTCCTAAATACATATTACTATTTACAAGTTGGGTTTGGGAGTCCTCAACCTCTAGGGAAATCTTCTTCATCTCTTCTACTTTTTGGTAGAGTTGGTTGGTGAGGGTCACTTTCTCGGGTTTAAGTGAGGACAACTGCTCTTCCAAGCACTGGATTTCAGAATCAACCACTACAATCCTTTCTTCCATCACTGACCCCTCTTCCACCAACTGCTGGAGCGCGGTTGTACTCTTCACATGTTTTTTCTAAAAGCACTTCACCCTGTTGGACGCCCGCTCCGCCTTTTGATGTTGATCCCTTAGTGCCTGTAAGTTTCTCTCAATACCAAATTACTAATACATCTTCTCCGCTGAATTAGAAATTTTAGAGTTTATGCTTGAACGAATTTTTATGTTTGTGATTTTCAGCGCGTCTGGACGAGGGCACCCCTCTTGCTGTTCGTAAAGTCCGCCCCCCTCCTCCTCCTCCCGCTTCTCATCAATTGAATGGTAATTATCTTTTCTCTTCCTAATAATTTGGGGGTTTAGGGGTCTATCCTAATTTTTCGATCGTTTACGTTTACATTTACATTGATTGATGTTAAGATGTATGGGTTCCCTTTCCTTTCATTTTTGTGTTATGGATTGATGGATGGTTATGCTTAATTATTGCATATAGTCACACAGCCATATGCATGCATATATTGACGACGACATTGATCGGTTCTGGATATTATATTAATCTGATATAAAACAACACAACCCTAATCTATCGTGCATATATCCAAAGTTAAAGTAAAACAAGGACTAGTATACTGTATCTTAAATGATTCGATGATGATTGATTTCCAAATTCTTCAACCCCTCATCCATTCCAATCAGTTTGGATTTTGAATTCAAATTGGTTCGTTTTGGGTTCAACTTTGCACTCCCCTGTAGTATTACATTTGTTAATAAATAAATAATCCGACAAACTGCATGTGAATAATTGTGTCAATGGATTCATTTCCCCTTGACACTTTATTCTTCTTATGACATAATATCAGTCACTATGTTTCTTATTATATACTCTGGTGTGTGTTTTTTTCTTTTAACAGCTTGATTCTGAAAATGGTCCTTGTGTTTTACTCTATGGGCCAATTTTCAATTTGGCCATATTAGTCCTTGTGTTTACATCCGTTTGCCAATTCAAGACAATCCGTTAAAAGAAAGTTAAAATTGACATGTCCTAAATTACAGAGTACTCAAGTTAATTGAACGAAGCATCAATTTCTAAAGATAGGCATCGTATCTGTTTAGTGGGTGTACATACAATTACTTTTTTGTCCTCTCACGTGCCTGACACATGTCAATTTTACCGGTCCTTTAACAGAATGTCTTGAATTTGCTAACAGATGTAAACACAAGGACCATTTTGGCCAAATTGAAAACACAGGGACTGAATTGACCCATAGAGTAAAGCACATGGAGCATTTTGACATTTAAGCCTTTTATTTATTATTTTTTTATATTTTGTATAGAAACAGAACCACCAGAGGGTACTGTGAAATCCGAAATTTGTCACAATACTTGGGATGATTGTAGTGACGGCCCTTGTTGCGTTTGTGGCGAGTACCACGACTTTGCTGAACACTGCCCCTACTTCTGTGAGATCCCTCCTGGAAAAATACCTCTACGTGGTTTTCAAGTAGTTTGTTGCTACTGTCGTACACCCATGTGCTACTTGCGCGGCCGTTATGTCAAAGAATTTTGACCATGTGTCAGGGGAAAGAAATGTTGTTTTTGTATGGATAGTGGCCACATGCATGGTTTGTGCCCGGCAAGAGTCAAGGAGATTCTACCTGCCCTAGAAGGTGACCAGTATGAACTGCCAAAGCTACGACCTGTTGCATCTACTAATGTTGTTGTGACCAATCTTACTCCAAAGGCAAGAGTTCTTACTCAATACCATCACCATGCTTTGTGGTTCTGTTTCCCAGGATCCATAATACCATCGTATTATCTCGATGGTCATCCTGTATTGCCCACGTAACAACCCTCGTTACCGTAGAGCAGATGGTCACTATAGAGGCAATACGGCGGGCAGGGGAACGAGATTCAGCGAAGGGGTTGTTCCTATTTATTGTTTACTGTTTAATTATATGGCTGTTTATAAAAATTCTCTTGTATAGGTTACTACTACCTGTATTTGGGTCTATAGGATATAAGTTTTCAACATGTAAATCTAGCTCATTTGCAATAATTGATGTGTACGCAGGTGACTGAATATGATCTCTTCAGACATTTTGGTAGGCTTGGTGCTAATGGCATGCGAAGTGTCGATGTCGACAAGATTGAAGGTAAACATTATGGGCATCTGGAATTCCGCAACCTAGAATATGCTTCTTTGGCTATACAGAAGGCAAACGTTAGTACTACCACTCTGGACAGCCAGAGAATCAAGGTACATGTACAATCTTGTTAGAGATTATAATTAAAGCCATTAACATTTTTTTTATTTACACATTCTATAGTACAAGTATAAAAATTAATGCAGTTGATACTGTTCTCTGTTGCAGTGTCACATTGTTAAACTGCCTCATCTTTCCGTGAACTGGGATGCATTTAAGAAGTACAGCTTGAACTAAAAAGTATAGTACGTAAGCTAATTTGGAAGTGTGGATGAAACTGATAAAAAAAGTGCATCTGGATATGCTTTTTCATTTGGAAGTGGGGTTTTCTCTTGGGCCTCGATTAAACAACATAGTGTTGCTCTGTCAACAGCTGAAGTTGAGTACATAAGTGCAACTGAAGCAACCACTCAAGCTGTGTGGTTGAGGTTTGTGCTTCAAGATTTTGGTGAAGAACAATCTGAAAATGCAATTGCCCTAATTTCAGCAAAAACATTTTCAATTATTTTAAGAGTAAATTGTAGCAATAGTCAAGCTGAAAATACAATTGCCCTAATTTCAGCAAAAACATTTTCAATTATTTTAAGAGTAAATTGTAGCAATAGTCCCTCAACTTTAATCAAATTGGAGCAATGGTCTCTCAACTAAAAATCTATTACTATTGGTCCCTCAACTTATCAAAATGTGTAGCTATAGTCATTTTCATCAATTTAGTCAAAATTTTGTCAAAATAAGTTATGTTGGAATAATCATTTATATAATTAGGGTCCCTTAACTCATCAAAGTGTAATTATGATCATTTTTGTCAACTACGTCAAAATTTTTGTCAAAACGAGTTATGTTGGAAGGATCATTGCTACAATTGGGTTAAAGTTAAGAAATGATTTCTCCAGTTGAATTAAAGTTGAAGGACTAATGGTAATGAATTTTTAGTAGAGGGACTATAGCTGCACGTTTTGATGAGTTGAGGGATCAATGGTAATAGATTTTTAGTTAAGGGACCATTGTTCCAATTGAGTTAAAGTTCAAGAACCATAGCTACAATTTACTCTTATTTTAAAGGGTAATACTAGAGAGACCAAATCATGTGGTTTGCAAACATGATTCAAAAAATTTGGTCTCCTTACATTACCCTATTTTAAAAACACTTCCAAATGATTATGAAGTTTAAGCCCCCTCTCACATCTCTTAGTGTTGATAATATTGAGTTTAAGCCCTCTCTCACATCTCTTAGTGTTGATAATATTGAGTATTAGCCCCCTCTCATATCCCTTAGTGTTGATAAATTAAAATTTTTGTCATTTTCCATAACCATTGGATCTCTAGCATTAAATCCTAGCCTTCCATTTCCGCATGTAACCCTACCCTAAATATTATGTCTGTGCATGCATGTAGGAAAGCAGAGAAACAAGCATGGGTAAGGGTAAGGGTAAGTGGCGGCCTTCTCGCCGGGATCATTCACGTTCGAAGGCTGAGAGACAAACCCATTGCAAGGTTCTCTCAATACCAAATTACCAATACCTCTCCTCCGCCGAATTAGAAACTTTAATATTTCTATCTTTGTGATTTTCAGCGCGCAGGCAATTGAATGCCAAGGTCAGCCCTATAAACGTCACCCACCCCCCCACCCCCTCTCTCTCTCTCTCTCTCTCTCTCTCTCTCTCTCTCTCTCTCTCTCTCTCTCTCTCTCTCTCTCCCTCCCTCCTCCTCCTCCTCCTCCTCCTCCTCCTCCTCCTCCTCAATTGAATGGTAATTGTCTTCTCTTCCTAATAATTTAGGGGTTTTTGTCTGTTGCTTTGCTACTAAAATCCATCTCTATCCTAGTTTACATTTACATTGATTGATATGAAGATGTATGGGTTCCCTTTCCTTTCTGCATACAGTTACAGGCATATGCATGCACATATTGAGGACGACATTGATCAGTTCTGGATAATATATTAATCTGAGAAAATTAGACTTATAAAACAACACTCGTAAGTTAAAAGTAAAACAAGGACTAGTATACTGTAACGATTTGATGATGATTGCTCCGGTACAACGACTTTCCTGATCCCTACCCCTACTTCCGTGAGATCCCTCCTGGTAAAATACCTCTACCTGGTTTTCAAGTAGTTTGTTGCTACTGTCGTAAATCAATGTGCTACTTGATCGGCCGTTATGTCAAAGAATTTCAGGGTATGGAGCCTCATGGTAAACCATGTGTCAGAAGAAAGAAATGTTGGTTTTGTAGGGATACTGGCCAAATGCATTGTTTGTGCCCGGAAGGAGTCAAGGAGATTCTACCTGCCCTAGAAGGTGACCAGTACGAGCTGCCAAAGCTACGACCTGTAGCATCTACTGATGTTCTTGTGACCAATCTTACTCCAAAGGCAAGAATTCTTACGCAATACCATCACCATGGTTTGTGGTTCTGTTTCCCAGGGTCCATAATACCATCGTATTATCTCTATGGTCACCCTGCTGTATTGCCCACGTAACACTCCCCGTTACCGTAGAGCAGATGGTCACTGTAGTGGCAATACGGTGGACAGGGGAACGAGATTCAGCGAAGGAGTTGTTCCTATTTATTGTTTACTGTTTAATTATGTGGCTGTTTATCAAACTTCTCTTTGTAAAGGTTTACTACTACATATATTTGGGTATAAAGGATATAGGTTTTCAACGTGTAAATCTTAAAGAGTCGAGTAACATTAGTTAGACGTTTGTTAAATGTTTGTTAGGTTTCTTATGTAAATAGATAGATTAGACAAAGGTATAATTGTAATTGTAATAGTAGTATACTGTCTATATATATATTGTTGCGCCATTGTAAGATTATTACGTTGAATCAATACAAGAGGGATATTTAGAAATTGTGTATTCTTGGTTTTTTTACAAATCTAGCTCATTGGCAATAATTGATGTGTACGCACGTTACCTAGAATATGCTTGGTTTCTTCAGACATTTTGGTAGGCTTGGTGCTCATGGCATGCAAAGCAAAGTGTCGATGTCGACAAGATTGAAGGTAAACATTATGGGTATCTGGAATTCCGCAGCCTAGAATATGCTTCTTTGGCTATACAGAAGGCAAACGGTAGTACTACTACTCTGGACGGCCAGAGAATCAAGGTACATGTACAGTCTTGTTGGAGATTATAATTAAAAGCAATTAACAATTTTTTATTTACACATTTTATATTAAACTGCCTCATCTTTCAGTGAACTGGGATGCATTCAATTCAAGGAGTACACATTTGAATAAAAAAAAGTCTAGTACGTAACCTAATTTCCTCGTAGTGTAGTTTGTAATCTGTTTGACAGTTATATCCATCTATCTATTTATTTTTCTATTAGTACTCACGGCGTGAGTGCCTGACATACTCGCCTTTTAAGGATTTCCTATTTTGTGAATGATGGTAACCCTAAGCTTTTTGTTTAAAATTATTTGGGTTAGATTGTTTTAGTGTTCTATCTGCACATCATATTGGCCGTTCCTGGACCCTCTTACCCTCTTATACCTAGGGCGGGACTGGCAGAGGGAGAAAATGATTGATTTGGGCTTCATTTTGTGGTTTGCAAGTTTGCAGGCTACTTTTACATTGAGTTGGTATGGAAGTAGTTTGACACCCCCTCCTTCCATGGTTAAAATCCCAAAGAAATTTTAGCCATTTAGGAATGTGAACTATATATGTTAACTTTGGGATCCTAATTTATAATGTACATTGAGCATGGTGACATAGTTGAAGGCTAAGTAAGATCATTACCTATTAAGATAAGGTTTATCTATTGTCCAGAATATTTGTTTCCTCTGAGAGTAGTCTACCCTTTTCTTGTGACATTAGCAGTCTGCCCCGCCTGCCCACAGGGTTTGGTTTATCTATATCTTGGGGATCTAACAATCAAACAATATTTTCCAGAAGTACAATCGAATTTGAACTTCTAACTCTTGATACTACATGCATAGAGGCTAAATGGACTAAGAATTTTTTGCTTGATATCAATGTTTTAAAAGGCGAAGGCACGTGAGTGAGGCGTTTCATGGATAGCGCTTAGGGGAAAGCCTTGAGGCGTGAGGTGAAGCTTCACGAGACCAAAATTTTTTAAAGGTAATTTAGCCAAAGATCAATAAAAACTTTACTATTTAGCCATATATCAATGATTGTTGTAGGCATAATTTACTGAACAATTATGGAGGCCATAGAGAGAAAGGGTGCGGCAATAGTAGAGAGAAGAGAGAGATGTGTAATTGTGGGGTGTATGTTATTCCACCCCTTTGGGAAGGTTAATTCCTTACCCTTTTAGAATTACAACTCTAATAGGATATTAACTACTAAAGAGAATATAAAAGATATCCCTAGATATGTTAGGATTTACACAATCACATTCCTATTTCAATAAGACTGCAACACCCCCCTCTTGAGTTTGTAAATACTTAAACAGATGGCGCATCAGGTCTTCAGTGATGAAGTAAATACAGTTGATGAAGTCGTCGGCACAATGAGCGAATGCGAGTCTCAAATCAATGGAAGAATGCATAAAATGGTAAAACTCACAAAATCTGGCTATGGTAAAACCCAAGGTGGGAGAAAAACCCATAGTCTAAGGAGAAAAGTGAGAACTTGCATTAAGTCAAAACTATATGTCTTTTGGACGCAAGTAGAAGAGCTCACAAGGGTATGATCAGCCTAAGATGGTGCCTCGTTAAAACCTAGTTAGGTAGCAAAAACCCAGTGGGAAAAATGCTCCTAATCGTATGGAAAAAGAGTACATTAAGATTGTGAGTATACTTATGGATACTCCCCCTGAGTTTGACATAACTTCCAAATGAGAACCACAAGCATTGCATATGAATAGTTAGGCATACCAATTCCTCGGACAAACTTATGGAAGGTTAACTTCGACAGTGACGTCGTGTAGAGGTCGACAAGGTTTTCTGGGATCGGCTTGCATGACTTCAATCTCCTGATGCTTTGCTGATGTAGATGTAAACGCAATATGACTTGGCGTTGATTTTGTTGATGTGTCATGGCTTAGTCTGGTTGATACATGCAGCATAGTCTTCATGGATCGTCGTCAAGATTCAACGATGGATGAAAACAACAAGTACTTCAGATATGCTCAACAATAACTCCTAATCATGTCTCACTTGTAGCGTAGTGAAGTGAAGTGAGTCTTGGAACGATTTGAAGATTTTGCAACTAAGGTCATATAATTTCGCAACTAAGGTCATATCATGGACCTCCAAGATATTATGATATCCTTAACGGTAAAGACATAACCACTTGGGGGTTTTGCCTTGTGCGGGTTTGATAAGTAACATGCTTCAGCATAACAAACAAGGCAAGCATCATTTCGAGGATTAGGGGGACACTCAAGATGCGTTGGGATTTGATTTGCCTAAATTTGTGGTTGCCAATAGATCAACAGCGAATGAGATGTCCTGTCTAATACAATGAGCTAAGTACAATGAAGCGCAAAGTTGAACTTAGATATGAAATTTTGGATTCCATAACCTCTTCAAGGGTCTCATTTGTTTATAACGTATAGACGATCAAAGGTATACTCAAAGGTGACACATTCGGGGTGTAGTTCGACTGGTAGACCAAGGTACGTCAGAACAACGCTTGAACTTCAGGTCAAGGCATAAATGAGATCCTTCATCTCAAATTCCATCTTCAGGTGCAAGGCAGTTTTCTCAAGCTCTTCCGGAGTCTTAGTAAGATTCCTGTCAACGACATAAACTATAACTCTAGCAATTTGGAATAAGACTTCATAGTTTAACACGCAAGGGCATAATTTATCCCTGACTAATCAAATAATCACTTAGACGGGTATACCACTTCCGTCAGATTGTAAGTGAATGCCTCAAACAAGTTAAGAGGCTGTTCCGTGATTTTGGAACTATGTGAACCCGTCCATGTAATTCTTCGGGAACTTACATGTAAATCTCCGTATCTATATCCCTATGGAGAAAACACTAACCATATTTCATAATGTTGCTATCAACAATAGGACGTTTGAGAGAAACCTTACGCCGTAAGGCGTGCATCATATCACACTATTTCATTCATCTCATAACGCTTCCTTTCTCACTTGTAACACAACATGGTTACCTTGGGCAGTGTAGGAACAACAGGTCCAATACACACTTTGGTAAGAAATTTGACCTGGATTGTAACTTCAGTTGTCCAATCAATTCTACGTTGTCACTTAATCAACGGAACATGGTTCGATAGCGTCGCTTTTCATTTATGTCGATAGCTACCATATAAGTGAAAACATCATTGATGCTAATCTCATTTCAATTCCATTTAGCTCATCCAAACTAGTATATTGGACCAAGAACTTCAAGTCTCGAGAGTAATCCGGACTAATCTCATGAGATGGAAATGATTTGAGACAGCAATTGAGTTTAGATTCATTGTTATGCCGTGTTTTCCTCTTCTAGGGAAGTGAATCCTATGAATCGAATGATCTGTCTTACTCCAGGCCAAGACAAATTGATTGGCTATCTGTCAGTGTACCGGACCATCCAACAGGGGCGTCTAAACCGTCCAACAAGGGCGGCACACCCTCCAGGGATGTTGACTCGACGTCCGTTAAGTACGTCTATCCTTGCAGGCATGGTTGCAGCTGGTATATGATCTCATCACTTTAGCTAGATCAGAGGAATACGTCTGGAGCAACATTCTAAAATCTAGAATTCATTGCACTTGCTTATCACACGTGTGCGGTATGGGGATCGAGATGAGATATAGTGGGCAATGTCCACGTAAATTCGTGCCGTTCTATAGGAACATTTACGTTCTTATCTCCCCCTAACGGTGGGAAGACTATCTTATTAAAGTGACAACCAGCAAATGAGAGGTAAAGAGATCACGTGCAAGGGCCCGAAGAGAGCTAGTGTGAAGGAGAATCGTGATCGACAAAAGATACACATCATTCTTTAATGACCCATATTGGTACGTTGTGGCAGCGTAACTTGGCACATGGAATGCACACCCAAATGCGTAAATACGAAAAACGTCAGGTTCTTACCCAGTAACCAACTGTAACGTCATATAGATTAGGTGGCAATGGGCCTCAAGGCAGACCAACATAATTACGTACAAGATTGCATTGCCCTAGGCAGAAACCGAAACTTGGTACGTTTACCAAAATTTGGACGATCATTTAAATTGCGCTTTATGATCGCTAGGCGAGGCTATTTGGGGTGAACATGGGAATTCGATGTTCAATTATAAACTCAAAATACATGCAATACTTTATCGAAAACCGTCAATATAAACTCTCTAGCATTATCCAGTCTTCCAGACCTTAAGGGATAAGTAGGGTGGTGAGCCCTTAATGGGCTAGAAAGTTTAGTAGCAATGTGTGTGGACAAACTTGTGACCAGTTTGTTGATTTATAAACCAAAACCATAAGTATTTATATGGTCCGCATTTTGGTTGGATTAGTCCACATATATTCCCTTGAATCCACTGTGAAAAAAGAGTCGTTTTGTATCTTTGCGATGAATGATAGAAATCAAATTTCTCAACGAGCGGGTTTTGGCAAAGTGTGCTTGTAGGCACAAGATCCTTACTTCAGGTAAGGAGATGCGTTGTAGCATCATTGTTCGACCTATGTGCCCCAAAATATCATGCCAAAACAAGTAAACTGCTCTAATCACCCAGCTCCAGGCCGGCCACATGTGGCGTGTTTCCAGTTCAGAGACAACCATTGGCCCCAAATCAAAGCTTCGGGTTTATTTTTGGAGGTGATGCAAAGCTATTTCACTCTATTTTCTTTAGTGGTTTCATTTAGAGGTATTCATCAATTTACCTCCTGAACTTATAAGGATTGGCCAATTTTCCCCCTCAACTTTAATTTTGGCCAATTTCCCCCCTCAACTATCATAATTACTCAATTTGCACCCTACTGTTAATTTTTTTTATTTTTATTTTCCATCTATTCTTCCGTTAAGTAGGTATCCACATGACTGCCCTTAAAGGGCAAAAAAGTCATTTTCCCTACACCTTCTATCTTCTTCCTTTTCTTCGAACTTTCTTTTGTTCTTTATTTTCTCCAAGCCGAGCCCGTGACTGCCGTCAACGCCTCCATCCTCCGTTGTTTGCAACCTAGTCCATTTGATATGCTGCTTTTGCAGTTTGCAGCTACCCACACCTCATCGCCTCTTCCCTCGGCCTCGTCTACCTCTGGTAAGGTGTAGGGAAACCTATTTAACGAAAAATGATAGTAGGGTGCAAATTGAAGAAATGATAGTGGGGTGCAAATTGACTTTTTTTTGCCCTTCAAAGGCAGTCGTGCGGATACCTACTTAACAAAGAATAGATGGAAAATTAAAAAAATTAACAGTAGGGTGCAAATTGACTAATTATGAGAGTTGAGTGGGGAAATTGGCCAAAATTAAAGTTGAGGAGGGAAATTGGCCAATAATCACAAGTTCAGGGGGTAAATTGATGAATAACTCTTTCATTTATGATCATTGTCATCTCGAATATCCTTAAAAACTCAACGACATAGAGAATTTAAGGTCCCTTAAATGGTGATGCAGTTCCATTCATACAACGAGGAGCGTGCCAATGCTCTTAATTAGGTTGGATAGACCAAAAGTCATTGTTAGAGATGTGATTTAGGTGTAAAGTTAGTGTGCGTAGTACGTATTCATCCAGACAACTAACTTTCCCACATACCTACCTAATCACATGTTTAATTGAATCGATCATATGTACTAAGAAACATGATTCAATTCACTCATATTCGAGGACAATATCAATAAGATTACACATAAGTACAACATACACCATGCTTGAATCCGAGAACATGGAAAAATGTTCACAAAGTAAACCAAAGTTACTATTGTTAAGAGTACATCCTCACATAGCAGCAGTGTATCAAAACCATCAACAGATTAGACTTTTACTTAGCTGATATGTTTGTGGTGTAATGTGATTAGTTAGATGTATTATGCTGAGTTAGCACATATACTTGGGATATGATATTTATGTATAAATACCTTATGTATGGTTCAGTGAAATAATAACAATACACATTTTATACTTTCTCTCTCTCTCTCTCTCTCTCTCTATACAATTCTCTTATTCTCTCTAACAATATCTTCTCTCTGGATTCTGAGTTTCAACATGGTATCATCACCATTGTCTAACCGACTCCGATCCGGCGCTTCCCTATCTTCTTGAATTTTCTTCGACTTTCTTGAATTTTCCTACCTACTAAACAGATCGCTGCTTCTCTGATTTCCTCGTTTTCTTCTCCCAATCCAGCAAATGTTGATATGACGACTGCTGCAAATTCCTCTGATTCCACCTCTCAACCTCCTGCAAACCCTAATTCTTCAGCGAATCTCCCTCACAGTGACATCTCCAATCCCTCAATCATGTCGATTGGATCGATTTCCATTGCGAATGTTGCTGGCATGGTTCCGACGAAGCTCAATCGTCAGAATTATATCACCTGGCGCAGCCTCTTCATCCCTGTTCTGAAGCGTTTCAAGCTTCTTGGTCTCGTCAATGGCGAGGATCTGTGTCCTCCCAGATTTGTTCGTAACTCGGTTGGCGAAAGTGTTCTCAATGATTCATTTGAGACTTGGTGTGAGCGTGATCAGATTCTGACCATTTGGATCAACTCCACTCTCTATGAAGATCTTCTTCCCCTGACCATTGGCATGGAAGACTCTCGCTCGCTTTGGCAATCTCTTGAGCATCGCTTCGCTGGTGCTTCCCTCACGCATGTGCACAGTCTTCGATCGAAGATCCAAACAATTCAGAAAGGTGATTCTTCCATGACCGACTTTCTACATTCCATTAAAGATATTTCTGATAAGCTTGCGGCTGCTGGCGAACCATTGACTGAATCTGATCTCGTGGCCTACATCTTATCTAGTCTACCGGATGAATACGAATCGTTTGTTGATTCTATTGAGACTCGTAATGAATCAGTGACTGCTGATGAACTTCATGGCCTCTTACTGAGCAAAGAAATCTCCCTTAAAAAACGTAAAACCAGAGCTCCTTCTTCCTCTACTGCACCATTCCATGCCTATGCTGCTCAATCTGCCAATTCTGGAGGTATCTCGACCAGAGGCAATTGGAACAACAACAATTTTCGCAACTAAAATCGCAATCGCTCTCATCAGAATCGAAATTTTGGGGGCAACAAACCTAACACCTGGAACAACAGCAATTCTGGTGGTTTACTTGGTGCTGGTCCTTCTCGTCAAAACTATGGCCAATCTTCTCTTTCTGGTCGATCTGTACAATGCCAGCTATGCCATCAATATGGTCACTGGGCTCCCACATGAAATCGTCTCTCTCAGTTTGCATCCACATCACCCAACACCTTCACTCAAGCTCTAACAGCAATGTCTGTCATGACTTCCTCAGCACCTCCTAGCTATTGGCTCACTGACAGTGGTGCATTTCATCATGTCACTTCTGATCCGTCTACACTCAACTCTGCCATTCCTTACTCTGGAAGTGATCAACTCTTCGTTGGAGATGGTAAAGGTCTGTGCATTTCTCATACCGGTTCTGCCATCATTCGCACCAAACATGCTTCTTTTAAATTGAATAATGTTCTCTTAGTTCCTCAGGCATCCCATAATCTGTTATCTGTTTACAAATTTGTCTATGACAACTGGTGTTCCCTGACATTTGATCCTTTTGGGTTCTATGTCAAGGATCTAAGCACTAGGAAGATGTTTTTCCAGGGCCCCAGTGAAGGTGGCCTGTACCCCTTCTACTGGAATGTTTCCAATGGTGTTTCTGGCATTGCAATATCTCCCACTGCGTTAATGATTGCTAAGGCCGACATTCATATCTGGCATCAAAGACTTGGACATCCTTCTAGGAGAATTTTACATTCTGTTGTGCATAAGAATAACCTCCCTGTAGTTGGTTCTGTTAACAATGTATCAGTGTGTACTGCATGTCAACTTGGGAAAGCCTCTAGGCTTCCATTTCTGTCTTTACCCTGTACTTCCACTAGACAACTTCAGCTTCTCCACACTGATGTATGGGGTCCATCTCCCACATCTTCATGTACTGGTTACAGATTCTATCTAATAATAGTGGATGATTTTACTAAGTACAGTTGGCTCTATCCTTTCTACTTCAAGTCTGATGTCTTCTCTACTTTTAAGACATTTATTTTAAAGATTCAAACTCTTCTTGCTTGCAAAGTTCAGTGTATCAGATCAGATTCAGGGGGTGAATTTTTGAATAAGTCACTTCAAGGTTTTCTTAATGATCAAGACATCACCCATCAGTTGAGTTGCGCTCACACTCCTGAACAAAATGGGTGTGCAGAGAGAAAGCATAGACATGTTGTGGAAATGGGCAGAACATTATTATCTCAGAGTGGCTTACCTGCACAGTTTTGGGTTGAAGCCTTTCAAACTGCTATCTATCTCATTAATCGGTTGCCTTCTCAGTCTTCTGTGATCAGTCCTTGGGAACTTCTATTTCATGACTCTCCTAAGTATACCACACTGAAGACCTTTGGCTGTGCGTGCTATCCATGGTTACAACCTTACTCCACTGATAAATTGGACTCCAAAAGCAAACAATGTGTGTTTTTAGGTTATAGCTTGAATCACAGTGGCTATAGGTGTTTGGATCCGATCACCAATAGACTCTACATCTCGAGACATGTGGTGTTTGATGAATCCTTATTTCCTTATAAGCATCTCTCATCTCCACCCCCATGTTCCCCCAACACCCTCCAATCTTCTTATGCCTCTATCTCTTCCATTACCCGTATCCCATTCTAAGCCACGACCACACTCCGAGAACCAACCAGTTACTACTTCTCCTATTCCAGACCAGCCTCAGTCTTTACCTACTTCTTCTAGCACAGGAGCATCTCCCAATCTCTTACCTCCCTCATCTTCCTCATCATCCTTATTTCATCATTCACCTCCTGTCAATACTCACCCTATGGTCACAAGAGCCAAGGTAGGAATTCATAAACCCAAGGTGTTCACTGCTACTACACACCAACTCCCCCTACTGTCGATTCTCTTACTAAGTTACCTGCCACTCCAACAACTTTTCTTCAAGCCTCTAAGCATTCTCACTGGATGGATGCTATGCAATCTGAGTTTCAAGCATTACAATCTACAGGCACTTGGGAATTGGTTCTTAATCATCCAACTTACAATCTTGTAGGCTGTAAATGGGTTTTCAGGGTTAAGCACAAACCAGATGGTACCATTGACAGGTACAAGGCAAGACTTGTTGCCAAAGGTTTTCACCAACATGAAGGTTTAGACTTCTCTGAAACCTTCAGCCCAGTTGCAAAGCCCACTACTATCAGGATCTTACTATCCATTGCAGTTAACTATGATTGGTTTATACACCAACTAGATGTCAGTAATGCTTTCCTTCATGGTCATTTAAAGGAAGATGTATATATGATTCAGCCCCCTGGTTTTGTAGACTCTTCCAAACCTCACCATGTCTGCAAGCTTCGGAAATCACTTTATGGCCTTAAACAGTCTCCCCGAGCTTGGTATGAGGCTTTTTACACTGCAATTCTTTCTCTGGGGTTCAGTGCATCATATTTTGATACAAGCCTTTTCATTAAAAGGGATACTTCCATTACTTTCATATTAGTCTATGTTGATGATATAATCATCACTGGAAGTTCAACCTTTGAGTGTCAATCTGTTATCTCCAAACTGCAAACTTTGTTTCCTGTTAAGGATCTAGGTGATATTCATTATTTCTTAGGCATTGAAGTTCAGAGGTCAACCAAGGGCTTGCTTATGCATCAGTCTAAATATGCATTAGACTTACTCAGAAAAACAGATATGCTTGGTGCTAAACCTTGTGCAACACCGGTCTCTTCTTCCAAACTGGATCATTCAGGCACACTATTATCTGATCCAACTCATTATCGATCTACAGTTGGTGCTTTACAGTATCTAACTTGGACAAGACCTGATTTAGCTTTTGTTGTCAATCAAGTTTGCCAATATATGCATTCCCCAAGAACCATTCATCTTCAGGCAGTCAAGCGCATCCTCAGATATCTCAAGGGCACGGTTGATTCCGGGATTTGGTTCACTAAAGGTCCTCAATGCCTCACTGCTTGGTCTGATGCAGATTGGGCAGGCTGTCCTGTGGATAGAAGATCCACCAGTGGCTACTGTGTGTTCTTAGGTCCTAATCTCATCTCCTGGAGTGCTAAGAAATAGGTCACAGTTGCTAGATCATCAACAGAGGCTGAGTATAGGTCTCTTGCAAATACTGCTGCTGAGATCACCTGGGTGTGCAAGATTCTGCAAGATATTTTCTTCCCTTTGCTTAAGACACTCCTCATCTATTGTGACAACAAAAGTGCCATTGCTCTTGCATTTAATCCCGTTTTTCATGCTCGAACCAAACATGTTGAACTAGACTATCACTACATCCGAGAGAAAGTTTTACTTGGCCATATCAATGTACAACATGTTGCTTCTCTTCTTCAGATTGCAGATATTTTCACCAAGTCACTGGCTGCAGATCGATTTGCTGCTCTTACTTCCAAGCTTTCAGTTCGATCATCTTCCTTCAGCTTGAAGGGGTGTGTTAAGAGTACATCCTCACATAGCAGCAGTGTATCAAAACCATCAACAGATTAGACTTTTACTTAGCTGATATGTTTGTGGTGTAATGTGATTAGTTAGATGTATTATGCTGAGCTGGCACATATACTTGGGATAGGATATTTATGTATAAATACCTTATGTATGGTTCAGTGAAATAATAACAATACACATTTTATACTTTCTCTCTCTCTCTCTACAATTCTCTTCTTCTCTCTAGCAATATCTTCTCTCTGGATTCTGAGTTTCAACAACTATGGTAGATTCAGCCAACAAGGCCATCCATGTCGCAATTCTGCTCTTCCAATGATGTTTGGTGGAGCAAAATTAGTCTCACATATTGACTACTAGAATGGTACTCCTCAACAACATTGGTAGGGGCACGAACAGGTGCATAACCAATGATCTATTCCATCGAGACGGAAGTAGATTCTACAGGGCTGAGGTGCGGGAATACTATCTCTTATTCTTGAAGTTTTAGGTCTTAGGTGCTAAGGATCACACTTCGGGCATGATGCCACACCTTGTCAGGCCCTGATTCTACCATATGTTGTAAAAATAAACTCGAAATTGGATTGTGAGAGAGTATGTCATTCAGTGTATCCCTGTCGAAGCAGTGTATCACCATTCGGTTAGGCTTTGACCGAACTGGGTCGAGCCATTCGGTAGACTCCAGCCGAACTGAGTCTATACCTTTCTCACGTTTGTGGTAGTAATCAGATCCGAGAATTTGGTAAATTTCCGCTTTCTACACTGCTGCTTCAAGGGTGAGTTAGAAACAGGGAATGACGAGAAAAGTATTCTCCAGTCAAAATTCGATTGGATTTATAAACTTTAGAATTGTACTCATTCATGGACGTAATCATGGTGTTCTTCAGGCAATGTCTTTCATGATTAAACAGTCCATAGAAGCGAGCCAAAGAGCCATGGAATCCTCATTCGGGAGGTATTTCCATTTGTAATGTTTCGGGCATAAGTCTTCGAATGAAGATCATGACGGAGGCTTATTGGCAATGTCTTTCATGATTAAACAGTCCATAGAAGCGAGCCAAAGAGCCATGGAATCCTCATTCGGGAGGTATTTCCATTTGTAATGCTTCGGGCATAAGTCTTCGAATGAAGATCATGACGGAGGCTTATTTAGCTCTTCAATGGTTTCTCAGCTTCTTGATAGTCAAGTGGAGATTCAAGTCTTATACCCCACATAAAGTGGTTTCTATTAGAAATCTTCAAATAAGGGAGATCGAACTGTGACGGATCAATAATCCACTGAATTAGAGGGAACAAGATTGTGATTAGTGTTATGGGAATGAATCATCCATAAGCATCAAAGTTAGAACATTTGAGTTCTAAGACATGGTTTTCATGAAAAACGTCGGCTTTTCATGGGTGTATTATCTTTATGAAAACCTCAGGTTTCAATGGCACTAAATTTGAAACTACAGGTTCAATTTAGTTTATGAACGTTTAATTCATAAAAGAGAGGTTCCTGCAAGAACACAGAAAGCAATATGCAACTAAGTGTAGTGGATTTGGGTTGTTTCAGGAACTCAAGTGTAAGCGCTTCGGGACTACGAAAGTGAGTCAATGGTTCAAATAAGAGAAATAAAATAATCAATCTTTAATGTCCGAAAGTGATATTCGGGTCAATAATTTTGGATTCATTATCAGATTAATGGACTGTAGGTCACTTTTAATTAATTCAATAAATCAGGGACCAAACGGGGTCGATTTGAAAAATAAAATTTGTCAAGACCTATTTATTATTTAATGTTGGTTGCATGCCACACAAATAAATTAGGCCCAAATTTGGGCTCGGGTCATGGCTGCAAAGCAGCCCAGATAGCTGCAAGTGGCAGCGGGCCAAGAAAGAAAAAAAATGGCCCATAGGACTGGGCGGGTCAAATGGTAGGGGCTCATCAATGCAACTGCAGGCTAACATGATAGGTTCATTATTTTAGGCTCGGGCTAAAACAGAAGGAAGCCCAAGTAGGATTAGGGGATAAAGCAGCTCATCAAAGCAGAACAAAATTTGGCTGCTGGGCTTCTTGCAATGGGAAGCGGGCCAGTCTTGTGAGGAGCCCAGCGATGCGCTAGCTTCTGGGGTGGGATGCGATACAAGCCAAACAAATGCTGGCTTGGTTTGGCACGGGCTAGAGTGAGAAAAAGGGGCCCAGCGAATTTCAAAACCAAGGCCGAATGCCTGGTTTACATACGCAGCAAAGGCCGAAGGTTGAAGGGCTACTGCCTCACGGGGACGTCGGTACGACATCGTTCCAGCACCCAAGCCTTGAGCTGCAGACTCGGCTTTGGCGTCAAGTTGGCATGGTGGCGTGGCTCAACTGCAAATTTCCCAAGTTTTAATTTTCCCTTTTTTTTTTTTTTTTTTTTTTTGAAATTCCTAGGGTTTGAAAAACCTTAATTGCTTCTAATTTATTTCGATTCTTTGACTCACAAATTCCACATAACAAAAATTGCGTAGTGCATCAAATAAATAAATATATATATATATATATATATATATATCGGAAGAAAAATATAAACATGAGGGGCGTTCATGCATCATGGGGAATGTTTTCATGCTTCACGGTCGTTTCAAATATTTTACTTTATTTTAAGCGTAGCTGATTGGCAGAAAACTACAAATGCCTTTGAATTTGTAGAAGATCCTTCTCGCAAAGCCGGAATTGCATCTCCAATGCATTGTATCACGTTCAACATAGAAAAATTAAATTGAATCAATAGCATGTAGATCAATTCAATAAAATAATAAATTAATCATAAAAAGAATGATTAAAAAGATCAAACTCTCTTTAGCGTAGTGTCAAGAGCGTGCTGATAATGTGTTGTAGGCATAAGGGATACGGCAATAGTAGAGAGAAGAAAGAGATGTGTAATTGTGGGGTGTATGTTATTCCACCCCATTGTGCCTTTATTTATAGAAGTAGGGAAGGTTAATTCCATACCCTTTTAGAATTACAACTCTAATAGGATATTAACTACAAAAGAGAATATAAAAGGTATCCTTAAATATGTTAGGATTCACACAATCACATTCCTATTTCAATATGACTGCAACATGGATTTATTTTTGTTATGAACTTAATCAATGATAGATTTTTATTAATTAGGTATAAGTCAATGATAAATGCTACATGGGCTTTAAGGCATTATCAAGAGTCAGAATTTTACCCTACTTTCATTCTCTCTCATTTTTTTTTTTCAAAAAAATTGTGATTACATGCTGCCCGACCTTTCTACTCCACCCCATGACCAACCGCCAACCAGATATGTTAAATATGCAGTCAAGCCGTCCACGTGCGCTCTGTCTTCCCTCGCCAAGACACCACGTCGATCTCTCTCATCCTTCTTCCTCTCCCAATCCAGCAACTTGTTCTTGGTGGGACTCATCAACGACGCCAAACCACAGCAACCACCTGTAGGAGAAAAAAGAACCGAAATTAGACCCAAAAAGCTCTGATTTCAATACATACGCCTCGTTGGCGCCATCTTTCACGCCAAGGCCTCAAAACGTGGAAAGCCGTGATGAGGATCTGCGGGGGATGACTTTTTTGGGTTTTGATGTTTTCTTCTTTTGGGCTTGAAATCTTTTTGCATTTTGATTAATTTGATGGGTTCTATCTCCCTTTTTTTATATGATATGAAATGTATAGTTTTTTTTTTAAAAGAACTAATTTTATGGGCCGAGAGAGACTCCATGAAATTTGGAAATAATGGCGGAAGAAGAAGAGAACCACGAAGCGTACATTGCAATGTATCGTCTGAATAAAAATGTAAAATAGAACCAGAAAATGGACACTGCATTTCAATGTCTAAATCAATATATATATACATACAGGGACCTTATGCAAAGGGATCCCCATTTTTAGAAAAAAAATAGGGATTAGGTGTGGGGCCCACTCCACATCGAATTTCAACTATCCGAACCGTCTATTTTTCAAGTTGCACCTCATAGATCATCCTTGCAAAATATTAGGCAAATCGGAAATGTTTAAGGCATCTAATTGGGTTCAAAGAAATTAACGAATACTTTGTTATATAAGAAACAATGAAATTTTATTGTGATAATTAAATAGGCAAATGGTTTCGGATTGAATTGAATTTTTGCAAGGATAATCTATGAGGTGTAACTTGAAAAATAGACGGTTCAGATCGTTGAAATTCGATGTGGAGTGGGCCCCACACCTAATCCCCATTTTTTCTAAAAATGGGGATCCCTTTGCATAAGGTCCCTGTGTATATATATATATATAATAATAAAAAATAAAAATAAAACCAGGAAACATACACTGCATTAGGGGTGGGTTCAGTACGGTTACCGTACCAAAACCCTCGTACCAATTACCGTACCAAACTTTCGGCTTGGTAAAATATATTACCATTACCGTACCAAACTTTCGGTATACCGAAGTTCGGTAATGCCAAAAGTTCGGTTGGCATGATATGGCAATGGTAATTGCCATTTTGTTTTGGGACAAAATTTGTTTTTGTTTTTTTACCCAATTCAAGGGCAAAACTTTTTTTTTTTGTACCTTTATCTTATACATTGGAGCTTAAATTCATCTATTATTTATCGTTTACAATTCACACACAATAATTCAAATAATGCATCAAGATTCATGATGAAAATTAAGCTTGCAATCCAAATAGAAGTTACGAACCAAAACAAATAGAAGTTAACAATCCAAATATAAATTAAAGTTTCAAACCAAATGAAAATTGGAACTAAACTTCAAAAGTAGAATTCATTGATCAGTTATTCAAGCTTGAGATGTCAAAGCTTTTGAATGAGGCATTGAACTTGTAAAAGATTGAGCTTGTGTCAAGCCTACATTACAAACAAATAAAACATATTAATTAGTAGCAAAAAGAATTAAAGTTGAAAACCATTTAATAACAAATTTACTAAAAAAATTAAAGCATATCTTTCTTGTTTCCACTTTTTCCATTTCCTTGTAAAATTGAAGCATATATTCAGTTGGTTCCTTGTAGAAGTTTACTTCATCTGCCATAAGCCAACCACTAGTACACACTAGTGCCTATACTATTTTAGGAATCAAGGATGCCCTAAAAAGGTCCGCAACCCTCCTTCCTAGGCTAAATGCAATTTCACTAGCAACGATAGAAGTGGGGGTTACAAAGATATCTTGGCTATTTGTGAAAGAATTAGGAACTCTTTTGTATTTGATTTCCACCATTTCAAGTGATCAAAGTCACCAACAACAATGCTAATATAAGTAGGGTTTTATTTTCAAATTATTGGAATATTATAAATATGTATTATATAATTATCTATTATATAATTTATAAATTATATATTTTATTTTATTTTCGGTACGGTACGGTAATGTCATGGTAATGGTATCCATTACCAATACCGTACCATGAAATTTCGGTACGGTACATTATCGTACCATTACCGAATGGCGCAAAAAATTTGGCACAAAATCGGTATGGCACAGTTGACAATTCGGTTGGCACGTCAATTTGACAAAAAAATCCACCCCTACACTGCATTGTAGTTTCTGAATCAAAATGTAAAAAAAGAAAAACAGAACTGGGAAACGGATGCTGCATTGCAGTGTCTAAATCCAAACGTAAAAATAAATAGTCGCGAGAATAATGGCCACTGCAAAGCAGCGTCTGAATCCAAGTGATGAAAAAAAGGAACTAGGAAACGAACACTACAATGCAAGGTCTGAATCCAAGTGTAAAAAATATGAGAAAGATGGTGTCAATTGAAGTGGGTGCTAGCAGTAAAGGCAGATTCTGTAATTTTGTTTATTTTAAATGCATTTAAGTGTCACAATACATGATTGACTTATTTATAAATTACATAAGTATTGTTGATCTATTGTCAATATGGTAACTTTGTATTGATTTTATACAAAATCACCCATTTTTTTAATAATATTATATATAATTGTTTAGGCCTAAAATTACACAATCGGCCCGAACGGTCGAGGCCGTTGAGTGAATGAAGTTCTAAGCCGTTAGGTGATTGAGTCAAGATAATTTTAGTTATTGTTAGGGGATAATATTGTGATTTTTATCATAATAATTATCTCCTAATAATATATTGAATTATCTAGAACACGAGAATGTGATAAAAGTTAAGTGGCCGAAACCTATTGGGATAAGGAGTCCTAGGCAAATCATTGTGCATGAATGAATTTGGCCTGCGGTTGGGGGCAGATTCAAAATCCTAGTTAGAATAGGATCGGCCGAGATAGAGATGAATTAAGATCAGCCGAGATAGAATTTGACAAGGAAGATGATTCCTACCCAAGAACATTCTAACTCGATCAGGAGTATTTGCCCTGCTATAAATAGAGGGAGGAGCACAACATTCAAGGATCTCCAACTCAACACACAAATCTGCCCTGCGCAAACCCTCTCAACCTTGAGATTTTTTTTATTTTCTTTTTCGCCAACACATCTTCAGTTTGGATAAACAGCACTATTGCTGTAGAGTCAGCCGACCGCGGAGCACCTTCAGTTTGGATAAACAGCACTGCGTCGGGGCCGACTGGTTATCTATCCAAGTCTCGGCCGAGAAGGATTTTCGAATCCTTATTGGTAGAGGTCATCTCATCAGCCTTCTCGGCGAAGTGAGGTGTTACAGGTTACTACATTTGGCACATCGAAAGCCGAATTTGATATTGAACTTCGCAGAACTAGCAGCCTTGTCTTCAGGCTCTAGAACCCAAAGGCCGAGACGTGTTCGTTCCTAGGCCGCAGTCGCAAGATCGAGAAGTCAGCCGCGCACACAACGCAACATCAACATTTTACTCACCGGCCGAGCTCGGCCGTCGAGTTGGCATGCCCCGCATTCAACCGAAGGACGTAGTTAGCTTATTAATTACGCGGCCTGCGCAAGTAGGCTTGGTAGTTTTTAGGGCCAACATTTTGGCACGCCCAGTGGGACTAGTGCTAAAACTACGAAGTTCATATGATATATCAAGATTCTGATTCGGCTCCACGTAGCCGATTGTATGAGGAAAGTAAAAGATCTTTGGGAGTGGAAAAAGTTCTTTGTGGCCGAAGAGAGATGCAAAAGTCATTCGCTCGCATGTTGAGGATAAAAGCTCATGTTAGCCTCCAAGAGCAATGGGTGAATGAAGACACGGCTCGATTCAATGCCTGGCTAAATAGAGAACATTTTCCTTACGTTTCGATTACAAGTCAATTCCATTTAATGAATGGTTGGTTGAAAAGACCGAGGGGTAATTTTTTGCTCCGACCACAACCAACATTCGACCTAAGAAGATTATCGAGACGGCCGAAGAAATACCTAGGCCACCTATTGTCTCGGTCGAGACTGAAAGTGTGGTAAGCCTAGAAGAAAGAGTTCAAGTCTCTGAGCCAGAAATTGACTTGGAAAATGGTTCGTCAGAAAAATGTTCGAATGACGAACAAGACCAATTCACGGTTCCAGCTAAACAAACCACGCCAATCGATATGATTATTGGCGATAAAGCCGATATAAAGAAATCTCATTCGGCTAAGTTGTTCGAATTAAAAGCCGAGATTGGTGAAATTATTATGCCTGGGGGGCATAATAATTGTTCAACACATTCGGTGGTCGAAAATGAAAAATATTTCTCCAAGACAGAAATATTTGGAGAATATTCTTTATTCGGCCTAGAGTGAAATCAAGTTGAGAATTTTCATATTAAAATATCTTGACTTGGAATAAAGTATCGTTGGCCTCCTCCTGTTTGGTTCGACCACTTTTCTTTCTATTTGCTACATTATTTTCTTAACCATTCGGTCTCTTGACCGATACTTCAGAAAATAGGGGGGAATAAGCATTTAGCCCTCGTACAAAAAAAAAAAAAAAAGATCCGCCGAATAAAAGATTGGCAGATTGAGGCCAACTTTGGAGTTACTTGGTGGTGTCGGCCGATTATCCAATTCTTCTCGACCTAATATATATAATTAGCAAACATCACTAGCCGATGCCACTGATATATATATGTTTATAGGCAGGCCGAGCTACCAAGACAGAGGCATCTCGACCTCGGCCCCAGTTTTCTCTACACCTCAATTACTCTCGGCCTCGACCCACTTCACTCTCGGCCCCATTGGCAGGTGTTGGGTCTTTCGACCGTACTAGATGGATGGTCGAATAGAGGTGTTACAGCCGAGGAGCAAAGTTCTTTTTCGACGATATGATGGGATTTCGTTGGTTATGAAAAATTAATTTCCTTAACCATTCGGCTTACGAGCCGAAGCTCAAGGAAACTGGGGGGCAATGTTTAGGCCCAAAATTACACAATCGGCCCGAACGATCGAGGCCGTTGAGTGAATGAAGTTCTAAGCCGTTAGGTGACTGAGTCAAGATAATTTTAGTTATTGTTAGGGGATAATATTGTGATTTTTATCATAATAATTATCTCTTAATAATATATTGAATTATCTAGAACACGAGAATGTGATAAAAGTTAAGTGGCCGAAACCTATTGGGATAAGGAGTCCTAGGCAAATCATGGTGCATGAATGAATTTGGCCTGCGGTTGGGGGCAGATTCAAAATCCTAGTTAGAATAGGATCGGCCGAGATAGAGATGAATTAAGATCAGCCGAGGTAGAATTTGACAAGGAAGATGATTCCTACCCAAGAACATTCTTACTCGATCAGGAGTATTTGCACTGCTATAAATAGAGGGAGGAGCACAACATTTAAGGATCTCCAACTCAACACACAAATCTGCCCTGCGCAAACCCTTTCAACCTTGAGATTTTTTTTATTTTCTTTTTCGCCAACACATCTTCAGTTTGGATAAACAACACTGTTGCCGTAGAATCAGCCGACCGCGGAGCACCTTCAGTTTGGATAAACAGCACTGCGTCGGGGCCGACTGGTTATCTATCCAAGTCTCGGGCGAGAAGGATTTTCGAATCTTTATTGGTAGAGGTCATCTCATCAGCCTTCTCGGCGAAATGAGGTGTTACAGGTTACTACATTTGGCACATCGAAAGCCGAATTTGATATTGAACTTCGCAAAACTAGCAGCCTTGTCTTCAGGCTGTAGAACCCAAAGGCCGAGACGTGTTCCTTCCTCGGCCGCAGTCACAAGATCGAGAAGTCAGCCACGCACACAACGCAACATCAACATTTTACTCACCGGCCAAGCTCGGCCATCGAGTTGGCACGCCCCGCATTCAACCGAAGGACGTAGTTAGCTTATTAATTACTCGGCCTACGCGCCACATAGGCTTGGTAGTTTTTAGGGTCAACAATAATATATAAAAAAAAATCTAATACTTTGCAAAAACTCTTAACTAAAAAGTGAACAGAAAGGAAGATGGTGCGGGTAATAATTATCAACAAAGTGAGTAATAAATTTTAGGAAAGTGGGGTAATAAAAAGTATAGAAAAATGAAAAGTGAAGGGAAAGGAAGATAGTACAGTAGGGTAATAAATATCAGCAAAGTGGGTTATAAAAAGTTTAGAAAAATGAAAAGTTAAAAAACCTCTTAGTTGTCTTCATCTTCTTCGCTGGGCAGACTGTGCAACTAAAAAAAAATCCAGATTTCTCCAACTTGAAAATGAAAAAGGGATCCCTCATGTGCGCCTTAGACGAGCCTCAGCCGCCAAGGCGCGCCCCATGAAGCCTAGGCGAGTATTTCATCGACTCCCACAAAACAGAGACGAAAATGTTGAAGCCTCACCTTCAAGGCGAGCCTTGAAGCAAATTTTTAAAAACATTGCATGATATCCCACTGGTGAGCAAGCCTATATGTCACGCCCCGATCCTGACATACGTCAAGGATCGACACGTGACGTCAACCAATACCCGTATCTCTAACATACCCGCCTCCTGGAAATGGTAAAACACAACGTAAGATCCAACTGCGCAATAATTCTTTGCAGATTTTATGGCTACATCTAACATTTTAGTTAGACTGCCTACGTACCCTTAATAGGGATCAAGTCATTCGTAGTTCACCATTTCACTACTCTCAAACATTCATCACATAAATCGTTATGTCCCAACAATATATCACCATGCATATCATGCAATAATTCAAGGAACAAACGATAAAGCACAATCATATTCTCTAGCCATATTTATCAACGAGTCTGATCATAACAATAACAATGATATCTAGTTTCATTCCACTCCTGTCAATTAATCAATTCATGAATTAAAGATGCACGATATTAGCATTTAGTTACGTTAATCAATCAATGCAATAACATATCATTTCACGAATTAAACCATGAAACTCTATATAATTCCCTACTTGGATTATGAGAAATAAACATGATAATTCTAATTTGTGTTCACAAGATCTATTGGGGTTAATTCCCATTCACTCGAATCTAGAGTTCTAGACTAATCTTCTGGAAATTAGCAAGAGCAAAGATTCCGGACCACTCAACGGAATCAACAACATCGAGTTCCGGACCACTCAACGGAACCAGAATCTCAACCGGTTTCTCGTAACCTACCCATACTTATCACATGTATAGTTTGTGCCTACATCATAGGAATGGTGCACCGGGTAAACAACAACCCGGTTAAGCTACGAAGCTCGTGGGAGTGACAAAATTACAAAGTATGTGATAATAATGATAAAACCAACCATCAATCACAGTATATAAACCTTGAATAAAAATCATTCATAAGAAATAAATACCAAATCTTGCAAACTCTGAAGGAGTTACCCAGACACCCAACGGTTCGTCTGAAACAAATCACAAAAGTTCACAACCAATAACTCATGCCGCACAATGAAAAGTAAGGCTAGAGCAACACAGTTCGGCCGAAGCCTGCATCTCGGAAGCTATTTCAATCCAAACTCAATATAACCCAAGATGGATACGATCCCGGACCTCTCTCAACGGAATCCGAGTGGACACGATTCCGGACCATCACTCAACGGAATCGTGGAGTACAATGCATAACAATCACTGAATGAAACCTAAGTAGATACAATTCTGGAACATCACTCAACGGAATCACTGAGTAAGGGGGATTCTAGACCATCTCTCAACGGAACCCGAGTGAATACGATTCCGGACCATCACTCAACGGAATCGCGGAAGACCAACAAACATAATGTACAACTTATGTAGCATGGAAGTGAGTAATTACAAATTATTAACTTGTGTAGCATAGGCATTACTTTAGTACAACTTATACTTCAAATAACAACACTAAAATAAAGCAAAGTAATTTAAAGAAAAACTCGGATAAGAATTGCACAATGTAGAAATAACACTCTTTTTCTATATAAAAGTTGCAAATAACTGTTTTGATCAACCAAGTTTAAGCTCATAATGAACACTCCAACCTGAACCAAATGGTACCATCTTAAATGGTCTTCGGAGGCTTGTTTTGTGTACTTTAAAAGCATATAAAGTTTGTAGAAAACGAAGCTCTGAATTGGAAGTTATGCCAACAGAAAAATGGAGTCTTGAAACTGGAAACCCAGTTTTCTGCTGTTGTTTGGCAGCTCGTAACCTAAGTTTAAATAAGGTTTTGATCAACCAAAACTCAACGGAACTGAGTGAAAACAATGGGGTTACGGTCACGAACATATGTACTTTCAACACACTAAAGGTTTCTCCAAAGGAGCACATAAAAAACTAGAAATTAAAAGTCAAAGAAGGCCACTCGAAACTTAAGCTTTTCTTAGCAAAGAATCAATTTTCTGCAACTTATGTAACAACCCGCGTCTAATTCACACTTCAAATCCCAAATATTAACTCGTATACATACATACATATATATGATGATACCACACCCCAGTAACAACAACAGTTGAGGAGATGAGATATCAAGACAAGGACCTTCCATCTTTAATTCCACACCATTTCTCATTTCTCACATCATTAGTAACTATATGATCTGTCTGCTTAAACTTCAAAAGAAAAGTAAGAAGATTACAAAATGGAACTTGGTACCCCATGGAGTGAGGAACAAACCCAATTGAATCGGTTCTCAAGAATTCAACAAGCCCAATTCAATTCTGGAACCAAGAAAACTAGCAAATCAGAATAATTCCACATTAGACAAATTGGAAACCAAACCAAATCCCGGTTCAATTAAGCATTTAACAGAGAACCCAGGTCCAA
The DNA here is from genome assembly GCA_036320875.1 of Cotoneaster glaucophyllus. NCBI lineage: Eukaryota > Viridiplantae > Streptophyta > Magnoliopsida > Rosales > Rosaceae > Cotoneaster > Cotoneaster glaucophyllus. Next base: position 13,257,975 of record CM070064.1, on the reverse strand, counting down.
TTAACTCAAGAAACATTAAGAACGAGCATGAAGAATGAGATCAATTCCGGTCTAGTAACAAATACAAACACAATCGGTTTCGTGGGCGTGTGTGTAATGCATCTATATATGTATATATAAATATATACAGGAGAGCGAGAGAGAGGAGGTGAACCTGGAGAGTCCAGGTGGCAAATTCGACGCCAATGGTGGACATGGACTCCAAATAGAATTCGTTGCGAGTGAATCGGGAGAGGAGGTTGGATTTCCCCATGCCAGAATCGCCTACCACTTTGAACCAGTAATCCTATGCCTCCTCCGGCCTTCTCGCCATATCTCTCTCTTTTTCTTTTCTTTTTTCCCATCTAATTGACCCCTTTTCCCCCTCCTTTTTCGGCTTTGGTCTGAAACTTCCCTGCAGAAACTACACAGAAGATGGCACGCAGGGCAACCTCGGTTTTGCCAAAGCCAACATCTCCACAAATTAAGCGGTCCATTGGGGTTTCTCTGGCGATTAGATCATTTTGAACATCAATTCCAGCCTGCTATAGATTAGGGGTAGGTTGATAAGGAAACTGAGAAACAAAGTGAGTCATGGCATGCGTGAGTGGGTAGGGAGGGCGTGTCTGTGAAGATACAGCTCCATCCAATCAACCCCTTTTTCTGAAAGGAAAACTAATGGAAAAGCCATGAAAACTTTGAATTTTAACGATAAGAACAAAATAAAGGGTAAAGTAAATAGTACCAAGTTTAACTTTTTAGTGTAAAAATGTGGTTTTTTGTTAAAATGAACAGTACCGCGGGCTTTTCGTTAAAACTCCATTTTCTAAATGGCAATCTTTTCTTTGGTCTTTCCCAAAAAGAAAAAAAAAACAAACTGATGGGTCTCTTGTGAAAATTTATTTAACTTAAAAAAAAACTGTAGTGTAGTAAGACGATTTCAAATGGCTGTAACTATATCGTTATAATCCGGACTCGCGAACGGCTTTCGCCTATACGCTCGTGGTTTCGAGATCTATTCAAAAACATAAATTGTGACCTCGAAGAGTTCACGGATTTTAACTAATTAATTTCCAAACTTCAAACTTCGTAACTAATTTAATTAAAATCTAAATTCAAACAATTTAAAATAAATTCTCGAAAAATAATATAAAATCTCAATAATACAAATACGTAAGTGATAACAGTGAAATCCAGGAACGAGATTTCACACTATACCTGCCACATACATACATACATAGTAATAATAAGGTCGTGGTAGACTTAGTGAGGCAAAGTTACATCTTTGGACTATGTGAAGTCGGAAAAAAATATTGCTGATCAATTGACCAAAGGTTTATCTAGGAATGGAGTCCTAGATTTGTTGAAGAAGATGGGCTTAAACCCGTAAGGAAGTCATCTAGGGAGGAAACCCAATCTTTGTGATTGGAGATCCCATGAAGAAGGTTCATTGGGTAAAAACAAAGGGAGTTTTAACGAAACACTCTCGGTACTGTTCACTTTAATGAAAAATGACATCACTTTTGGTACTATTCACTACAACACCTTTTTTGTCATTTTGATTGAAACTCAAAGTTTTCAAGCCATTTTCATTAGTTTTCCTTAAAAACAATCCATATTGTGTGACTTATATTCCAGCACTCTAAAATATGAGATTTGAAAAAAAAAATCCCATGTTCATCCCTATGATATTTGTGTTGATGATGTGTGATGTTAAGGAATGAGATTGTCCTGAATGAGTTCCAAGGTGAGCAATCTCACATGGTACAAGTCACATGTACTTTTGGAGGACTCACCTAAGTGAGAGTACTCGTGAGCACGATTGTGAGAATTGATTGTTCTCTAATAACACTCATGAGATCAGAATTAAGCGCATGGCCATATATAGCTTACCAATACTATGTGCGTCATATGTTGTAATCTGAATTAAAGGTTATCTAGTTCAACACTTAGTTTACTATGATTCCTTAAGGCGAAAACTATGAACAATTAGTGTAGGTTCAAGTCCAAAAGACACTGACACCTGTTGCATAGTATACAAATTGCCCAAACTTCCGTTTCTTCAAATGTGTCTATTTTTTTCCTCATAGAGTTTTGAATCATTGTGCGCGTTTGTCGGTTATTTTAAGTATTTCACTTGATTTTGTTTTAAAGATTCGAAACTTATTTTACTTATTTTTAATATCGAAGAGTTGTGTTTTATTTGAAGAGTCATATCCTTTTTCAAAGGGGTATGAGGAGTTCTTTAAATAAGAAACCTCATACAGAAAAATAGAATATGTTAAAAATTATTATGTCTCCTTCACTCTTGATTTTCTATGATCGTCAATTTTCAATTCCTACAATCCTTTTGTTTTAATCCTTGGGCAATTGATTACTACTTGGCAATTCCGTCTGCCGTTGGCGTGAATAGTGGATCAGCCATCCTGTGAGCCTTTGGGTTGTATCTTGGAGTTATAGACACTGCCATAACCTTCACGTGGGGAGGCGTCTACAACTTGCAACGACATTGCACTCTCTTCGGTTCACAGGCCATAATTTCTTATTCTCTTTTTTCTCATTTAAATTTCACAAGTCTGATAGTAATTATATATTTAATTTGTTATATTTGTTTATGTAAATAGTTACTATAATTTTGCAATATATTTCACACGGCCGCAACTATGTGATTCAATAAATCCACACCAAGAACTTCCAACTTTGCACTACATTACTTTGATTTCTTGGCAAAAATAATAAATGCTCTTATTGGTAGTTTTAAGGGATATTATTACAATTTAAGTCGAACATCACTCAACACGATCTAACCTCACAAGAATACAATAATAGTACGACAACAAAATAGGCGTAAAATGTACATTTTACAGCCCAAGAGAAAATGGAAAACCAGTAGAACTCAACCAACTACCACCAGCAATAAAGCTGCCCGGCGTATACGCCTGAGCCTCAGTGGAACTTGTAATTACCTTAAACCCCTTCCACGTCACCCTGTTTGCAGTCCCAGCGCCTGCCCCGGTGTTAGCATACTCTCCATAAAACAAAGTGTCGAGGGCAAAAGTGCCAGACCACTCATGCCACCCAGCAGGGTCAATGATATCAGTTATACTTGACTGCATGATCACTGTCCTTGAATATTCCTTCCATGGCCTCCCCAAAAACGTTTTGAAGCTGCTCTTTGTGGCTTCCAAGTCGGAAGTGGCGCCGATTCTCGATTTTTGGATCACGATGCCGGTGTTTTGATTCGGGTCAGTTCTGCCTTGTGCAGTGACCATGTTCTTCTGGCCGGAATCAGGTTTTCTTGCATGGATGTCACAATTTTGTAACACGACAGCAGCATTGCCGAAGATGAAGTCAACTGTTCCGGCTACCAAGCAGCCTTCGAAAAACTGGCGATTCGAGTGCACGTAGAGCGAGTCTTGGTACGCAAGAATGTCGCAGTGGTAGAATGCTGAGAGATCGGACCCTACTCTTAGGGCAACAGCTTGGTGCTTTGATGGACCTGCTGTGTTTTGGAATGTTACGTCTCGCGCTAGAAACTTCTCACCAACCGCAGCTGCAACCATAAATATTCACGTTTTTCATCAGATAATTTGAAATATTACGTTGTCAAACTGTCAATACGCAGTTGCCCAAATTCACTTGGGGCTTCTAGATCACCGATGCTTAAGTACGATTTAAATGGCTTTATTGTTCTGTTTCATCTGTGAATAGAATCTATCAACATGGAGTGCAATCCAAGACAAAAGCAAACAAAATACGTGCTTTGATTTAAGTACGATTTAAATGGCTTTATTGTTCTGAAAAATGGGGACAACAATCATGAATGGAAAACATAATGACTCAGCTACAAACAAGCCAACGGCCAAACAAAGAACATGCACGGGGAGTACTAGCCAGGGTCCAGGATCCAGGATCCAAACACCACCCAAAGTACAGGAGCGCGCATTTGTGTTTGCAGCTTTTCATTGAAGGATTCAAAGAATCTAACAGCTCTTAGCAAGAAAATTCAAAACAAAATAAAAATAAATAAATAAAAAGAGAATAGAGACAAAGGAGGTAAAGAAAGATTATGGTTTGAACGGGGCAGGATGGTAAAACATGGTTTGAATGGGGCAGGATGGTGAAACAACATTCAATTCAATTTTAAAAGGTTGTACAACAAAGAACAAGTGCCATGTGAGAAGATTATGAACAGAGTAATGCTAGATAGATTAAATTTCTAAATTATATGATGTGTCATCAATAGGAAAAAAAAACACGTTAATTAACATTTAATAGTACATTCATCAACCACCGTGTCATATGGTATACACAATTTGGTCTAAAAATTTAATTTCTCTATCATTACCCTTGTGAATAATCATGTCGCGAAAACCTACCTTCAACAGTTTTATTAACTATCTCTTTGTCCTCCTCATCAAGTGATCACGAGAGAAACACAGAGGAATGAGATCGGGAAATGCAAATTTGAAGTATTAAGTTTAGGCAGCTGTTGTCACGCTAATAATATTTTATATGTACATAATTAAAATGGTGATGACTTGGTTGGGACAACAAGAGGTGACACACATGGTCTAACATGGTTTGTGCTGATAGACACACGAAACGACACCTTGTGGTCATCAAAGATTATGCCCTAAATTATGTCAAAAAATTTGAAAAAATAGTGTCGGTGTGATTGGCACCTTGATTTGGGCCCCAAATTTCACCATGATTGAAGGTACAACCACGAGAAAAGTAACAAAAAAAACAAAATTGCATGATTGGCCAACAAAATAAAATATATATAAAAAAAAAAAAAACAAACAAACAAAGTAGAAGGAAGCATCGAAGAAGGATCCTTTAGGATATGCTAAATTGCTATAATGAAACTAGCTTCAAATTTATGAGCATGTAAAAGTCATGGCAAGAACACAAATTGAAAGAGAAGGGGAAGTGGGGATAGTAGCTGTAAAATGTCGACCACACCAACATTCAATCAAACAGATATAGACAGAGACATGAGGGCACAACACACATTATATTTCAACAATGACATATATCTAAATTGAGGAAAGATCGAAGTCGGATTGTTTGTGTTACATAGCAGTGTTAAGCACCAGAAGAATCTGGTCACAAATAAGATATCAACATCAGAGAGTGGTGCGTGATTAGTTTTTTAATCTCGCGAACACATGTTATTTTACCATATACAAAAAACAATAGAGACACTGCCTGATGGTTCACTAATAATGTAGTCATAAATATTTAAGATATGATCAGAATTGGAAATGCAGAAAAAAGAGATGGCTGCTAAGAAAATTAACGAAAAAAACCATGACTTTTCTAAAAGCAAGGCCATGTGCTTGCTTGTTGGTCCACGTCCTCTGTCTAGTCAAATTGGTGGACCAGAAATTTGGAGATGATGTCTGATACGAGATAAGATTCGAATTCTTTTTGTAAGAATTTCAAAATTTCAGAAATTTGGAGAAACGGACACTGTTATGGAATTTTTCGCATTCCTAAAAAAATGATCCGAGGATCCTTTTCCATTAATTAGAGACCTTGAAAATCAAAATAAAATTAAAAATTGGACTTACCAACTGTGGCTGAGTTGAAAGTTGTGCTGCCATCGACAACATTTCTACTAGCAGTGATGATGGTGTTTACCCTCCCTTCTCCCAAAAACATAATGTTGCTCTTTTTCTTTGGCACGTCGACATTTTCTCTATAAACCCCCGCCTTTATTTTAATCACGTATCTGGTACTACTCTTCTCTGGGGCAGCAGCAACCGCTTCCGACACCGTCTTGTAGTTCCCAGTGCCGTCTGCTGCCACCACCACATTTGGCGTGACAGATGACGACTGCAGCAGTCGCCTGTCCGCCACCGACAGCCACTCCGGCCACCTGTGCTCGTCCACCATATCCTCCTTGAGTTTTCGGTTCACATTCATTTTTATCTCGTTTGCAATGTCGGTATCGGTCATGTTCTTGATCATGGCCAGTACATTACTGCACAATTTTTCTATGTGTTCCTGAGTAACGCCAATTGTTTAAATGTCGGTGTTAACAGAAATATCGGCGGTCTAAAAGCACAGAAAAATTGGTAGAAATATTTCAGAAAAAGAGAAAATATATCAACAAAACACACATATTGATGTCAAGTGAAATTAATTAGTGAAGTAAAAATTGAAATGTAGATCGATAGTCCAAAAATATAGAAACATTATACAAAAGTAATTTAGAAAAACTTACATAAACATCCGCATAAAATATAATATAGAGAAATATAACAAAGTGAAATGAATTTTGAACAACCTTTTTCACGCTCCGCACATTTACTTCTATTTCTAACTTTTTAATAAAATAAATCAGATTATAATTAACAAAAATAAATAAAAAATGAGCATAAAAATGAAAGCGCAAAAATCATTTTTCATCCACAAAATATCAATATTATCAGAAATTTACCTCACCAGCCAACAAAACTTTCCTAACTTTCTTATCAGCTTCATCATGCGAGAACCCATCAAGGCAAGTTTCTTGGTTGGTAATGGCGGAGCTTATCAAAGTTTTAAGGTCATCGGCATGCTGAACCAAAGTCTTCTTATTAGGGTACTCATGGAGATCCTCAACAGCCTCGTGGAGCTCGTCGAGGGTTTCGTCAATGGTCTCCAAACAGTCGTGGAGAGCGCCCTTCTCACGCTTCTTGAGCTTATTCTTCCTGGACTTCAGCAGCTTCTCGACGGTGAAGAAGATGTGCTGCACCGCCGTGGTCGTGATGTTCAGTGACAATTCTATCACGTCCTTCTGGCTCGAAACCTTTTTGGAGGCTTCCGGGTGAAGAGCAAGAGTTGAAAAGCACAGGTCAGGGTAGAGGGTGGAGCTGCATGAGGATTTGACTATGGCGTGGGAGGCCTCGATGGTTTCGTCGTCGGAGTTGTTTTTGGAGGACTTTACTCCGGTGACAATGCCGATGACGGCGCCCACGAGTAGGATGGTTGCGAAAAGGGATATGAAGAGCTTCTTGTTTTTCTTGTTTGTGGATAATTTTTTGCCTGATTCGGACATTCTGGCTAAAAACTCTTTGATGTTGGCCATTTTCGAAAAAGCCTATCGGAACTGGGAAGAGAGAAAATGGGCACAAAATTTAGAACATGGAGGACAAAAGAGGGGACTGATCGAGTTGGGAATGGTGGGTATGGGGTTCTTTATATAAAGAGTAATCCAGCTCAACTTTTTACATCATATTTACAAACAATGTCATGTGTGACTAATAAAAGGTTGATTTGTTGATCAACATTTAAATAATAATTTAATTATTAACAACTACGTCATATGTGGATGTAAATTTTCACGTTCTTCTCCTTTGACGAAAATGTACCTGTAAAATAATAACACATAAGATTAAGGCCAAAAGCCTCACGCGCCTATGATGAATGAGAGGCTTTGGCCGAAGAATTTCTGATACCAAAGTTAGAATTTGAAAGATAAAGTGTTTAGGAATTTTTGGAGAAAGAATGAACTAGCATTTTAGTAGGAAAGCATAGTCATTTATAGGGGAGTGACCGGCCTTATTTGGAGAATAAGGGACAGCCACATATGGTCAAATTGTGAGTGTAATTGCAAGATATTATGTGATATAATATCTTGCAATTAACTTGGCAATTGATCCCAAATTGAATGGGAAAATTGAGAGTTACCTTTTGAGTGAGTATTTGATGAGGAGTGATGAGAGGGTTTTGAATAAATACCATTTTGATCACCTTTGACTATTCCTTGATTAAGCCGTTATTATCTGTTGCATGCACGTGGGAATCTCGGTGTGCCTCGAAGGTAATTTTATCCTTTTCACCCAAAAGTACATGTGTCGCCTCCATAATTTTCTTGATTATTTTTGGCTCCACAAATGCCCCCACACCTGTTGGGCTGCTCGCAGGAAAGGGCAACAAGTGTATAGATCTCCAACTTTGATGCAGATTCCTAATTGGACTTGAAATTAGATTCTTCTAAGGAAGTCTCCAAAGCCTATTTAAGCCTACCTTAAGTAGGGGATTAAATCAACTTCGGAGGGCAATTATTTATCCCTACAAGAAAGAGAGAAAGCTAGAGGATATTTGTTCCTCCTCCCATAGCATTCTTCTTTGCTTGCCCGTGCAAAGAATCGTTTTCCGTTGATTTCTTTGTCTTCTCTGCGCCGCACCAATGTAAGAAAACTTAATTTTCTTTGTCTTCTTCTTGGGTGGTGTTGTCACGAGGCAGCCGTCGAGGTGGTACGGCACGTCGACTAGCAGGGGCCAGGAGTCGGCTTGGCATGGGCTGAGGAAATGGTATGGCAGGGGCCACAACTTGTGCTGCTCGGCTTGATTGAAGCCAAGGGTTGGCTCGGTATAGGTCGAGGAAGTGGCATGGCATGGACCATGGTTTGGGTTGCCACATCTGGGTTACTTGCCAAGAATGAGAAAACTGTTTGAGTTTGATTTCTCAGCTATCATAGATTGACTAATCAAGGACGGAGCTGCCAAGATCGAAGCTGCTAAAGATGAAGTGTCAGATGAGAAAGTTGTTGAGTGCGAAGTGGCTGCTACCCCTTGACCATTTGCTGCTTAACTGGTCTTCGAGTATTCGATCTTTTGAGTTGTGTGGCCTTCTCGCACCGGAGAGTAATTAGTTTATCCTCTTACACTGGAGAGCAGACCCAGATGGGTGTCGGGGAAATTAGTTTACCCTCTCGTACTGGAGAGCAATTAGTTTATCCTCTCGCACTAGAGAGCAAACCCAGATGGGTGTAGAGGAATTAGTGTACCATCTCGTACTGGAGAGCAATTAGTTTATCTTCTCGTACTGAAGAAGAGACCCAGATGGGTGTCGGGGAATTAGTGTACCATCTCGCACTGGAGAGCAATTAGTTTATCCTCTCGCACTAGAGAGCAAACTCATATGGGTGTCAGGAAATTGGTTTACCCTCTCGTATTGGAGAGCAATTGGTTTTTCCTCTCACACTGGAAAACAGACCCATATGGTTGTCGGGGAATTTGTTTACCCTCTCGCACTGGAGAGCAATTGGTTTATCCTCTCGCATTGGAGATCAGACCCATATGGGTGTCGGGGAATTGGTTTACCCTCTCGCACTGGAGATCAATTGGTTTATCCTCTCGCATTGGATAAAAGACTCATATGGGTGTCAGAGAATTGGTTTACCTTCTCGCACTGGAGAGCAATTAATTTATCATCTCGCACTGGAGAGCAAACCCAGATGGGTGTCGGGGAATTGGTTTACCCTTTTGCACTGGAGAACAATTGGTTTATCTTTTCGCACTGGAGAGCAGACCCATATGGGTGTCGGGGAATTGGTTTACCCTCTCACACTAGAGAGCTATTAGTTTACCCTCTCGCACTGGAGAACATGTAACTCATTGTCGTGAGTGCAGCTGAGGAAAGCTAGACTGCTAGACAACTTAAATAATCTTCAACATATGAGGTCTTGTTTGGCGATCTGCTTGAAACTTCGAACTGCTTGTGGAACCCGTATAAGGGTGTAAGTAGGAAGTGCAATGAGATGCTCCCGGACTTTCTTCAAGTATTGCGCCATCGTTAGATGTTTCGTCGTGTGCCTTTCTGAGGCTTTGTGGTGATCAGCTAAGAATCTAAACGGATTGCAAGCTTTTTCTTTGCTAAGTCTTAGCTAGGAGAGGCTACTAATAAAACCTTGTCTTTTGCTTCGTCGTTGGATGCTTTGAAGTTTGGAGTGTCATGGGCTTGGTAAGCGCGATTAGGAACCACAAGGCAAGATCGGCAGGGCTGGAAGCCGTGGTGTAGGATCGGCACAGTTAGGAGCTATATGACATATCAATGGTTGTCGGGAGCCGCAGAGCAGGTAGGCATGGCAATGAGCGCAGAGCTGGGGCTAGCTTGAGTCAGGTTGTGCGCATCAAGAGGAATTGGACCATTAGGTCTGTGATGCCCGGCTATTGGTGATATGCTGCTTCAGTATTGAATCGTCTGGAGTGTTGAAAATAAGGCTTGCCCCCAGTTCTTGGTAGTTGGGCTAGTGTATCTTTTTGGTACTCATCCACCCTAGGCGCGCCATTTGGCTAAGCTGCTACGTTTGTCGAAACATAAGTAATCTTTATATCCGACAATCTATATAGGATAGTCTCATCTACTCAATCTTGTCAATGAAAGGTGACCTGCTTATATTGGTCATGTCTCGTCGAAGCGCCTTGTCAGTAGCTTTATTACGTTGGAAATCGCGCAATCGCTCGGTCATGAGCCTCTCTACTACTTCATGAATTTACCTTTGTTAAGGGTTAAGGAGCTCTCGGTTCCCCCCTGTCGTGACATGCTGGTCTAGGCTGTAATTCCATATGTTCGACTCGTCTATGTCGCGGTTGCGGTACATGTGGTACTTTCCTAGCAGGTGAGCGAATTTCTCGCAGACTTCCAGTTGAACTTGAGCCGGATTAAGTGACTGCTTCTCTTTGTCTTTCGTGCTACCTATTTCGATATGAGGTGGATGATGCTTCTTGCGGGGCTAGCCGCAAATGAACAATTCGCCTGGAATGTTGCTTATGTTGATTATCAGAGTGTGGCCCCAACCGTGAATGTTTGCTCGTCCGTGGGCCTAACCGAGAGTGCACGCTCTTTCCGCAAGGTAAAACAAGAGTATACGTTTTCTCGGGGGTCCAGTCAGAAGTGTACACTATCATAACGCTTGGTTCATGACTGGTTAAGTGGCTGCTTGCCGGGACGCTGCTGAAGAGGTTCATCGTCTGCCCTTGTCTACTTTGAGACACCTCGTCTGGGACACGCTACTTCTTGGTAAGCTGCATGAGCTAATTCACCAAGGTAGTTTGTTGCGCGAGGGTGCTTGTCAACTCTATTACTTGTCAAGACAAATGTTGTTCGCCATTTGGGGTGGAAGAGCTTAGATTGTATACGTCTCCTTGAGTAGTGGAAGTGTAATGGACTCCGGGTGCGAGATTTGAGTTATGATTTGTCAAATCTGTGAAGAAAATACCCCTGGTTCAATCATCGGTCTAGAAATCTAAAGTCGGGATGGTTGAATTGGTCTTGGACCGGTTGTGATTGCTTTGAGGGCCACGGAAGTGGGCTACCCTACGTGCGGTGCTCGTGGGCGCAGTGCGGCCTGGTCTGCTTGGTATTGGTCCGAGGGTGAATTGGGCTTACGCTGGGCTTGGAACACGTTGGGCTTATGCTGAGTCATTGTTCTGGCTGCTTCTCGCCCGGCTTGCCTTGGGCATGGGCTCATGTGGGCTGGAGTGGCGCCGGCGACCTTCTGGTTTTGGGCCTGCATCTCATGGGCTTACTAGGGCACAACATTTTGGGCTGCTTCCCGTATGGCTTGCGGCTTTGTAGCCCAAGCCTAGGTCTGTTGTTGCAAGGTGGCACGGGCCTGGGCTTGCTGCTGCATGGCTACTTGTTCACCGTAGGCAGATGGCTCGTCGAGTGTTACCACGGTGGTGCCCCGTGGGGATGGTGCCGCTCCACTAGCCATCATGTTAAGACTCGTGGATCGTCGTGGTGAGGCTATGCCTTAATCTCCATCGCTTGGTCCAAATCCTTGAACGTAGGAAATTTTGTTTGTTGTGACTTCCGAATTACTAGTCATTGTACTTTTCTTTTACGTTTATTCAAAGAACTTTATAAAAAAAATTAAAAAAATTAAAAATCTAGGAATAAGAGCGTACGAAAAATCTACAAATGAACAAGAAATAAAAATTTTTGAATGCGAGTCTTCTTCGAGCGTTTGAATCAAACTCTCAATGAAAGCACCAATTTGTGAATGCAAATTTCCACCTTCTTCTCATTTGACAAAAGTACACCTGCAAAATAATAATACCTAAGGTTAAGGTCAAAAGCCTCATGTGGCCCACGATGAATGGGGGGCTTTAGCCGAAGTATCTTCGATGTCAAAGTTAGAATTTGAGAGAGAAAGCATTTTAGTGGGAAAGCATGGCCATTTATAGGGGAGTGACCGGCTCTATTTGGAGAATACGGGCCGGCCACATATGGTCAAATTGTGAGTGTAATTGCAAGATATTAATATCCTGCAATCAACTTGGCAATTAATCTCAAATTGAATAGGAAAATTAGGAGTTACCTTTTGAATGAGGATTTGATGAGGAGTGATGAGCGGGTTTTGAATAAATATCATTTTGATCACCTTTGACTCTTCCTTGATTGAGCCGTTATTATCCGTTGAATGCGCATGAGAATCCATGTGTACTTCGAGGGTAATTTGTCATTTTTACCCAAAAGTACACGTATCACCTCCATAAGTTTCTTGATTATTTTTTGCTCCACATCATATGATTTTCAAAATATAATTTATTTTCCCTAGCATTACCTTTATATAAAATTAGTGAAGTGTGGTAACTTTGGTCTGGTATATTGCTCCCCCTTCGAGTAAATTTTTGCCGCATTCAAGGCTGAGTCACTTATTCTAAAAATTTCTCATTAAAAATCATTACTTGACTTGTGTTCTCGTATGTATACCCATAAAAATTTCTCATGCCATGTGACTTACTCATGTAAACAAATTTTCTTTAATGGTTTCTTGTTCTTAACTTAAATCTATTTGCATGAATCATAACTATTTCTTTAATGGTACTTTTCTTTTCATCTCGAAAGAAATTTTAAATTCGGATCAACCCCCATTTTCCAAATAAGTGAACACATACTATTAGGGGTGGGTTCAAAAAACCGAAAACCGAAAAAAACCGACAACCGAACCGGACCGAGGCCGAAAAAAACCGAACCGAAACTGTCAAACCGAACCGAACCGAATCTGGCCAGTTCGGTTTCGGTTTTTGAGGTTCGAAAACCGAACCGAACCGAAATATATATATTTAATTATTTTTTTCAATATTTATAAATAGTTTAGTCATACAATCTTAACAAAACAGAACTTGTTGCCAAGTTGGTTTCTGTGAAACTTTTCAAGTTCGAGCCCTCATGGGTTCGAGCCCTCATGTCTCTACTAAGAATTTTTTTAAATTTTTGGGAGAAACAAAACCCTTTAACCCTAGCGTAGCAGCCGCACTTCATTTTTCATTCTCTCTCTCGTTCCCTGCCTCCAAACTCCCTCCATGAACCCTAACCCAGTAACCCTCTCGCGCAGCCTGAGCCTCATCTCTCTCTCGCTCGGTCTTCAACTCAATCGCTCTGTCTCTCTCAATCTCTCAGGCGACCCACGACGGCGTGACCCTTCTCACTCTTAATCTCTCACACCTCGCCCTCGCCGTCAGTCTCTCATCTCGACAGCAAAAGGTTAGCCGTTTCGACTTCAATCACTTCTCTCTCTCTCTCTCCCTCTCTCTCTGTCTCTCGGTCTTTAACTTCAATCACTCTCTGTCTCTCTCGGTCTTGAATCCCAGCGACCCGCGAATCCGCGACGGCAGGACCCTTCTCCTTGAAAGAGTACTCCCCAAATTCCCAATTATCCCAAATCCCCAATTATCCCAAACCCAAACCCAAACCCGAACATCGAACCAGACGCTTCAATTCTTTGTAGTTTCAGACGATATCATTCTTCCTCTTCTCTTCAAGTTCGAAACTCAAATATAAGGTATGAGGTCGATTTTCAGATTTCGAAATCAGGGAGGGGTTTTGTTTAATTTCAATATCAGTGTGGCGTTTTTAGAGGGGCTTCAATTGAATGAGGTTTGTTCAATTTCAATTTCAGTTTTGGGTTTCAGCTTAAAACTTTGGCTTCAATTTCATTAGTGTGGTTCTAATTCTATAAATTTGTGAAATGTAGGGTTTTCTGTTGGATTGAATTGGGGTTGTTGCGTTGGTTGCTGTTGCTCGACCGGCCGGTAATAAAAATCTCAACCCTTTGCTTTCTGTGAATATATTGGTTTCTTGCTGTGAATGTGAAATGAATTTTTGATTTCTCAGTGTTTAATTTTCTGTTCTATTTATCTGTTGAAATTGGTTCTGATTAGAGAATGATTCATTTCATACTTTGCACTTACTACTTACTCTTGGATTTATTAGTGTTATGAAAGCACATGTATCTGGATTTCTGCTTACTTTGGGCTTCTGCTCACCGATTCTTCCAGATCTGGTATTTTATTGACTTGTGAATTTCACAGTGTGCTCATTTTCAGTGTGATTGTTTCTGGGTTAGAAGGATAGGACTTTGTGACTCCATATATGCCTTTAATATTCAATGTGATTGTTTTTCTATTTTCTGGATTTTAATCTTGCTAGCAAATTAAAAAACAGTAGGCTAAAGAACAATTGGGCGAGCTATAACAATTGGGCAATGGGAGAGCTAGAACTGGGCAACTGCATTTTAATCTTGCTAGCAAACTAGTATCTGTTTGTCATGTTTGAGTCATTGAGTGTACTACCAGTCCACTGGGAGAACAACTTGGCTATGGATCACTCCCTAATTAGAAACCTAGACAGTTAATTGTCGACTAATTAGATGCTATGTTACATGCTTGCTTTAATCATGTTCTTTTGTTTATTTATATGTATGTAGAAATGGCAAGTGGAAGCTCAAAGAAAGGTGCTATGTTGCCTCCTAGGCCACCTAAGCATTAAGCTTGAGCTTGAGGACTTGGAGGAGGATTTTACTTGTGCAAGACATTAAGTGATGAAACCTTGAAGATTTATTTGACTTATGTGATGTTTAAATTTGGACTTTTGAGACTTTATGTTTTTAGATTAATTAGTAACTTATGTTATGCTTGCTGCTATTTTCCATTTTTTTGGAGGGAAGAAGAAGGAAAGAAAAGAAAAAAAAAAAAAAAAAAAACCTGAACCGAACCGAAAAAAAATGGACCGAACCGAAATTTCGGTTCGGTTTCGGTTTTGGCAAAAAACCGAACCGTTTAGAACCGAACCCACCCCTGCATACTATTATTTTATTTCTATTGTTATTCTATCCGAGGAGATCAAACTCCTGACATATTATCTTGATCTTAAATCTTACTTTATTATTTTTATCACAGCACCTATAATAATTCAAAATACAATCTAGTTATATGATCAGCTAGCATTCTTTTATATGAGAGACGATTAATTAGCTAGGATGGTGATCAAGGTTTTAACATTTTATCTGTTTAGCATGTTATTTTTGCATGAATTATAAATGGCCATACCGGTGCCCATTTTTCCTTTTGTGGAATACTTTCAATTTTTAAAGAACAGTACGAGAGTCCGGCGAAAAAACTACTCGAGAAAAATTGACACAAAAAGCGAGTCAACTGACAGAAAAACGGGTCCTTCGTCACCTTTCAAGGTCGCGGAAGAAGGGGCAAGAATCTTTTGATCACACTCAACTTCTTTCCTCTTTTACTGTGAAACACTTCGTCTTTGATGATTGTGCCCACCATTAATAAAGCCTTATTCCCTCTTAACTGAGTACCCTACCCCCGGCTCCCCCTTAGAGCAATTCCATCCCTAAAACTGGGTGCCAACGCCCAGCGTATTTATCCACTCAAGTGAACAGTAATGGACGCCAGTGAACAGTAATAGACCAAAGTATCTCCATCCCTAACAAAAAATAAGCTAGTCAATTTTATTAAAATATTATTAATTTTTATTATAAAATAATAATTTGGTTTTTTAATTTGTGACTTCTTCTCTCTCTGACTCCCCTCTTCTTCTTCTTCCCCCTTTTTTCTTCTCTGTCCCACCCTCTCTGGTTCAAGCCCGCGCTCTTCCTCTCGCCGGAGTTCGATTCCGAGTCGTACATCTCCGACCTCCGCACCTTCTCTCTCTGATTCCGAGTCGTACATCGCCCTCTCCGACCTCCGCATCTTCTCTGTCCCACCCTCTCTGACTTCTTCTCTCTCTGATTCCGAGTCGTACATCGCCGGAGTTCGATTCCGAGCTCCAGTCCTACCTGGCCTCCCTCAACCACGAGATCATCGACCTCATCAACCGAGACTAAGCCGACTTCGTCAACCTCAACACCAAGCTCGTCGACGTGGACTCCGTCGTCGTCCGCATGCTGGCCCCGCTCGTCGAGCTGAGGGAGAAGATCGAGCAGTTCAGAGGCTTAGTGCAGAACTCGCTTGTGGCCTTGACGAACGGATTGAAGCAGAGATTAGAGACGGCCGAGGCCAGAGAGGAATTTGGAGCGCCGATTCCGTCCCTGACGTCAACATAGCATCATATGGACCGGGTAAGGCCTCAGTCAATTTTTGACTGGGCTCTTGCCTGGCATGGACTGGGTCTCTGTCAATTGGATGGGCTGGAGCAAATGGACAGGGTGCTGGGCAGTTTTTCAGCTGGGTGCTGGGCAAAATGCCCTCCGCTGGAACTGTTCTTATAGTTGGAGTAGGATTTTCTCCTCTTTTTTTTACCTCTCATTCCCTCTTTTCCTATTTGAACGGTTACGGTTAAGCCACGTCAATATTTTATATTAATTTTTTTTATAGAAAGAGAAAGACAAAATAGAGAATATGAGAGGAAGAGAGATAATCCTAATCCGCAGGCCACAAAAAGAAAAAGATACAATGTACATAAAACACAATGTTTTGATATTGGGTAAATCACATAATACTCCATTAGGTTTGACATCTATTACAACCTCATACAACATCTTTAAAATATTTCATTTTCATACCTCACATACTATTTTATTTCAATATAGTACCTCCGTTAATATTGGCTGCCACATTCGTACCACATGGCTGCCACCTGTGTGCCACATGGCAAAAAAAATAATTTTTTAATTTTTTTAAAAAAAAAAACCTGAATCTTCTCAATAAAAAAATAATAATAACTGAAAAACGCAAAACCCACCCCAGCTTCTTCCAATCCAACCCTTTCTCAGCCAAAATCTCATCTCTAGGTCGAGCTGCTTCGAAGGGGTTCGACTTATTGGTCTTCACAACCTGCGATGGCTCATTCACTCCGGACTCGGCTTTCGGAGGATCCAAAACCAATTTGGTCTTCAACAACATAACCCCTTCGTCTTCCACCCGACCCTCCATGTCCACCAATCTCCATAACCACCAGTGCACCAGTCTCCCAATCCCTAAAACCCATATTTCCTGATCCACCTTCTCCCCTTGGTCCATCTGCTGCAACTCCTTCAAGCCGTGGGTGGGGTCGATCAAGCGGATGTGCGGCAGCAAGTTGACTTCGAATTGAGCGAAGCTGTGCTGCGACTCCTAGAACTCTATGTCACAGAAGAATAGCTTGGCGTGGAAAGGGGACGACGAGTCCTGGTTGTTCTCGATGAATGAGGAGGCGACGATGACGAACTCTTTACGGAGCTCTTTGAGGTGGAGCTCCGACTTGTCATGGAGCTTCGCAACATCAAAGAAGACGAGGACCCAGTAAGGTCGCAGGATTTTGATGGCGGTGAGGAATTTGGCGAGGGAGCAGTCGTCAATGCGGATCACCCCAGAACTGGATCGGGATTAGAGGGAGATGAGTTCGGAGACCGGGTTGGATTCAGATAACTCGATGAAGGCGAAGATAAGAAGGAAGACGATGGTGAGGAGGAGGAGGACGACGATGGTGAGGAGGAGGAGAGGTAGTTTCGGAATTGAACCCATTTTTTGGAGGGTTTTGCTTTGTGGAGAAGAAGGGTTTGTGGGGTGGGTTCTGCGTTTTTCTGTTTTTTTTAGTTTTTTTTTTTTTGGAGAAGATTCAGGTTTTAAAAAAAAATTAAAAAACTAATTTTTTCTTGCCACGTGGCACACAGGTGGCAGCCATGTCAGCTCTTAACGGATCAATTGATGGAAAATGTAACGGATGTACTATTGAAATAAATAGTAGGTGAGGTATGAAAGTGAAATGTTTTAAAGATGTTGTATGGGGTTGTAATAGACCTCAAACCTGAGGGGGTATTATGTAATTTACCCTTTAATATTATTAGTTAAATTTTTTTAACCAATTATATTATTACACTTGGTGTACCAGATCATATGCTCAGCACATTGAAAAATTTCTCTACAAAAAAGACAAAAAAGAATATGGATTCTCTCCCTCCCTTTTGTCTCGTATTTGAACGTTGAAGATTAAACCACATCAACATTTTGTTTTTCCTTTTTTGTAGAGAAAGAAAAAGAAGAAACTAATATAGGAGAAAGGGATGGGAGGAGAAAAAGAATGGGAGATAATCTAACTCTTCGCAAAAAGGTATGATCTTGTGAATTGGAACATTTTAAATAAATTCGAGCGGTTTGATTTTGTTTTACATTGGAAAAAAATTTATTTTTTAATGTTTTTATGCATAATTTTGGCATTTAAATCAAATAAATAAAAACATAATTAAGTAACAAAAATAGACGTGAATGTACGTAAATCATTTTCTTGGAAAAGATGAGTTCATCGCATTTTATAGGGAGTTTTAATAAAACACCCCCGGTACTGTTCACTTTTAACCAAAAACCATTTTTTTACCTTTAACTGTCACTATTCATTATACCTTTAAAAATGACTTTTCATTAAAACAGAAGTTTTTTTGGGACTTTTCGTTAGTTTTCCTCATTTTATACCCTTTCACATCTATCACAGGCCACTATGTTACTGGTTGTCATTGTTCTGATTCTGTTAGGTGCACTTGACATGGCATTTCCACGTCACCTCTCACTTTCAAAGCGATAAGTGTCACTGCAATGCCATTATGTGATCTACTGCAATGCCATTATGTGATCTTATGATTGAGAAATAAGATTGGGATAAGCTCCTTACAATAATCGGCTAAATGTAATCAAATCCATGTGTCGGTGAGTGTAGCTGCATGGAATTCTCGTGCTCCATCTTGCCTAAATTAAAGAAAGTGGTACCAACAATTTTTGGAGATTAAATGTGAAATCTTGTGGCTCTTTTGACTAGCTAGTGGTCCTATAAACTTGTGGTGAAACACTGCATGAGTTTTAATTAAGATGCTCACCTTGAGATTAGTGCATCTATATCCAAGGAAACTTTTTATGTGAATTACGAGAAACGATAGTGTTGGATATATGTCAACAATTTATGATAAATTTATATATACTTATAAATAATAAATACAAACAGTCTATGAACAATGAAATAATATTAAACAAAAATATTGAAGATTGAGGCTTGCGTACCGCAATGTCTTTGAAACAGAAATTTCGCCCCTACTCAATGCTTGTAGTTCTACGGACGACTGCTTCACCAGGATTCAACGATCAAGTCAAAATTCCAGCATCGAAAACTTGACTTCTAACGAATTTCTGTGTGGTTCTCTCAGAAAGGATATTTGTGATTGTAGAAGAATAATGTTGATTTTATGTATTCTAAATATCATGCAGATGGATGTATATATATTGGGATTATGCCTGTTTGCAACAGGTATGAGAATGAGATGTGACTGTTGGGAGACATCTCTTCAGACTTCATCTGAAAAGATGAGTCTGTTCAAAAAATAATTTAATTAAATTCGAAATTAATTAAAAATAATTAATTATATATATTAATTACCAATTCATTAGTACACCTCAAAGCCCAACCCCAAGGGTGAGCCCAATTTTATTCTCCAAGGCTTATTACTTCAATCACTTTTTATAAGGGACAAAGCCTTATAAAGTGAATAAATCTTTTGTGAATGACCAATGTGGGACAAAGAAATTTCTACTCAAAATTACCAACAATTAGTTCATATTTTGAAAGATCATATAGTATTTTCTTTATAATAGAGGTATAAGGGTTTGCCAATACAAATAGGTCATATTACAATGTGATCTCTTAACATTTTTCTTACAAGTAATATGGTAACCAATTGATAATCGTCCACAACTTCAAAACCCCATAACTATGTATCATATACAATAAGTTTTTCAAATATAAAAACTCGTAGTAATTATGCTGAGACTATGAATCCCATATTGAGGAAATAAGATGTTTACGCTCGTTTTATGTCACTTCATTGATTTTAAGGTGGAACCTCAACTTTATTCATGTGTTTTGTGTGAGATCCCACATCGCCCAGGGGAGTGATCCTTATATGTATATTCCCATCCCTACCTAGCGCGAGGCCTTTTGGGAGCTCACTGGCTTCGGGTTCCATGGGAACTCCGAAGTTAAGCGAGTAGCGCGCGAGAGCACTCCCATGATGGGTGGCCCACTGGGAAGTTCTCGTGTGAGTTCCCAGAAAGCGAGTAGCGCGCGAGAGCACTCCCATGATGGGTGACCCACTGGGAAGTTCTCATGTGAGTTCCCAGAAACAAAACCGTGAGGGCGTAGTCAGGGCCCAAAGCGGACAATATCGTGCTGCGGTAGTAGAGCGGGCCTGGGATGTGGTGGACCCTGGGTCGGGATGTGACAATTTGGTATCAGAGCCTAACCCTGGCCGTGGTGTGCTGACGAGGACGTCGGGCCCCTAAGGGGGGTGGATTGTGAGATCCCACATCTCCCAGAAGAGTGATCCTTATATGTATATTCCCATCCCTACCTAGCGCGAGGCCTTTTGGAAGCTCACTGGCTTCGGGTTCCATAGGAACTCCGAAGTTAAGCGAGTAACGCGCGAGAGCACTCCCATGATGGGTGAGCCACTGGGAAGTTCTCGTGTGAGTTCCCAGAAACGAAACCGTGAGGGCGTAGTCGGGGCCCAAAGCGGACAATATTGTGCTACGGTAGTGGAGCGGGCCCGGGATGTGGTGGACCCCGGGTCGGGATGTGACATTTTGTGTGTTATATATCTCTATCATATGTTTCATATTTTTTTCATATGTTTCATAGTGTTCCATGAGTTTCATGGTATCGGTTTAGTGATTTTCAATATTTTTCAGAATTTAAATATTTTTTGGGTTAAAATGTTTATAGAATTAAATTAGAATAGTCTACATAATTTTTTTTAAAGTTACTTTATAAAAATTATTCTAAATTCATTGTAACATCCCACATCGACCAACGGAGAGAGAGTGATGTGCCTTATATATACATGCCCACCTCCATATAGCACAAGGCTTTTTGGGAACTCACTAGCTTCGGATTCCATCGGAACTCCGAAGTTAAGCGAGTTCGGACGAGAACAATCCTTGGAAGGGTGACCCACTGAGAAGTTCTCTCGTGAATTCCCAGAAACAAAAACGTGAGGGCATGGCCCAAAGCGGATAATATCGTGCTACGACGGAGTCGATACTGGGATGTGACATTCATTATTTAATAATCTCGGGTTAAAAATTTAATCCAAAAATATTAGAGCAAACAAACAATTTACGAATTAAAACTTAAATTTTCTATTTTTTTTTAATCTTTTGATAAACATAAATTCCGCAGTTAGTTGAGGACAACTAAGCTCTTTTATCCTTCATGATTTGCCATGACTTTTCTTTCTTTGTTGAGCTTCTGATGGCAAAAAATGTGTAAAGCTCAAAAGCTCGAGCTGCTAAACGCCAATGACTCGGAGAGGACCACAAATTAAGCTTTGTTTTCAATTGATTCAGCGTTATGTAAAAAATTAAATGCTCGATTAGAAAAAAAAAAATTGTTGTTATTTTTTTTATTGTTGTATATGTATGCGGTAATTTTGACATATTTTTAAAAAATTCTAGAACATGCATGAGAGATGCTAAAAGATAAAACATGATCAAGAAAGAAAGAAGTAAAATGATTGTTCATCATTAATTTAGAATATTTTTTTTAACTTTTCTGCATGGTTTCAAAATATCGATAGCATGAAGGTTACCTGCTATTCGTGAAAAATGGCTTTTGGTAAATTGTTTTCTTGTTACATCGGTAGAAATTATCGACTGATTATCCTAACTCATTACACATTGAATTCTAATTTGTTTATTGTTGTTAATCATGTTAGCTAATCACATGACGACTTATAAGAGCTCCCAAATATCAGTACTGTGTTACTATTAAAAATTTGTATAACTCGAATCATCATATAAATTATAATCAGGATGTGTTTATTTTTTTAATATGTGAAAGCACCCAGATGTTGAAGCTTAATTTGACTATATTAAGATTGGTACACATAAGAGACACAAGGAAGGATCCAACCAGCTGCTTAAATAGCGGATAAAAATGTGATGAATATAATTGATACTGCAGGTTCCTATTACTTTGTCAAATCTTCCATTTAGATTATGTGCTGAAGTTATATGATATTGCCTTTGATAAAAAGAATTTGTTGGTACCTAATGTTCCATTTCGACCTGATTGGAATGGAAAGTGTAAGCGGCGGATACAATTTTTTCTTTTCAACACACTCCGTTATGAGGTCAAAATTCATTCTCTCACATTGTGTCAAGCAGTTAATCTGATACGTGGATTATTTCCTAAAAAGACAAGACTGCCCTTATTGAATGAGCAGGGAGCATCATCATTCACCACGCGCAGCTGAGGCAGAACATGCATACATCAATGATTGCTCAAGGCACCTCTGTCCGTAGGAAAAGTCAAAGGTATTTATGATAGGATAATTCTTTGTTCTTATCATAAATACTTTTCTAATCAGAGAATACATCTTTCAAGTAAGTAATCCTAATTCCATTTATTTATGATATTTACCTAATTACTTCAAGATATTTATTTACACAAATATCTTGAAATATTCTTGCCCAAATTCCACCCTAGGGCTGGCCATCCCTTAAAATTCAGGAGGGTTTAGCTACCCTAAAAGAGGTTTTTTGCTTCCCACAAACGCTCAAAATTTCAGAATTCTAACTTTGACATCAGAGATTCTTCGACCAAAACCCCTCATTCATCGTGGGCAGGTGAGACTTTTGGCCTTAATATTCGGTATTATTATTTTGCAAGTGCATTTTTGTGAAAGGAATAAACGGCAAAAAATTTGCATCTACTGTACGTAAATCTCTTGTCAAACAGCTTGATATGCTATGTTGTCGAACAATTGATTTCAACTGTGTATTGAAACAAAACTACACTAACCATGAATGCAACAAATAGAGAATGCAATAGTATAACACATTTACATGAGTTAATAAAAACAAGGATAAATTACATTTTACCCCCTCATGTTTGGGGTCGATTTCAATTTCTTACAACATCTTTAAAACATTTCACTTTCATACCTCAAGTATTATTTTATTTCAAAATAATACATCTGTTACATTTTTCATCTATTGGTTTGTTAAATGCTGACGTGACTGCCACATTTGTACTGATGTGGCTACCATGTGGTAAATTTTTTTTTATTTTATTTTTTTTCAAAAACCTAAATCTTCTAAATAAATTTAAAAAAAATTTAAAAACAAAAAACAAAAACAAAAACCCAATTGAAAGCCGCAAACCCTAAGCCCAGAAACCCCCACCTCCCCTTACCCGCACCTCCCTTCCCCCCTTATCCACCCCCTCCCCCCGCCGCAGACCCATACCCCCTTCCCCATATGACCCACCTCACCCTCGCACCCGCACCCACCCTCTTCTCTCCTCTACACACCCCACCTTAAATTCACACCCATTCCTCCCATTTTCACCTCACGAACTTTGGGGTTTTTTTCTTTTTCTTTTTTTCTGGGTTACAGGTACGGGGGTCGGGGGAAGAAGAGAGAGGGAGGGGGAAGACAGAATCTGGTTTTTTCTGGGTCGGGGGAAGAAGATGAAGATGGGGGAGGAGAGGAGGAGGGGAAGGAGGTGTGTCAGCGTTTTTTTTTTTTTTTTTAATTAAAAAATTATTTTTTTTACCACGTGGCACATATTTGACAAAAATGTGGCTGTCACGTCAGCACTTAACGGATCAATGAATGGAAAATGTAACAGAAGTATTATATTGAAATAAAATAGTACTTGAGGTATGAAAGTGAAATATTTTAAATATGTTATAAGGAATTGAAATCGACTCCAAACCTAAGACAGTAAAATGTAATTTACCCTAACAACAACTTTATGTTTTCCATTAACAGCAACTCCACTACTTAGGAGGAAAGTAGTTTATTGCCTTAAAAGAATAATAATTGTTTAACTGCATTTCCATTCCGTTCAATAATTTTATCTTTCGCTTTTTCTTTTTATCTTTTTTCCATTTTTCTCCTTCCCCGTCCCGATCCCTCCCCTGTAGCAATCCTCTGAATTTTTATAAGCTTTTTCACAATCCTCTGAATTCCCGAACCGCCGCGACTGCTCAAGCTCAGTGAAGCTGAAATGCCGACCTTGGGCTTTTTCCCAGAAACTGAAGCACCCCCAATGGCTTTGTTGACGGAAGAAGACGCCGGCGGCGGCTCCGTCGTGTTCTTCGCCTTGCTCGAGCCCATTGCCTGCTTCTCTCCTCTCGTCTCTGATATATGCCCCTACTGTTCTCTTCCCGTCTCCTATATCGGGTTACCAAAAAATTATTTAATTGTACATACGTCAGCATGGCGTCATATAGATTCAGGCACAGGGTCAGATATCAATTGCTTGACTGCTTAGTCCGGCGATGTAGGGCCCACGTCTTGCCCGGGTTTTTTCGTAATTGGGTTTGTTCATCATGCGATAAGTTTTCGTTAAGTATTATTTATATTTATTTTTAAATTTCAAATAATTTTTGACCGTACAATGTACGATGATGATTAGGATCACAGAATTCTTAAAATCCCTTAAAAAAAAAGAAAAATCCGGCAAAATGTCTTTTCTTTTCAATGGGATGGAGTTGTTTTTTTCTGGATGTTATGCGAAAATTGCCCAATTGCCCGACAAAAAGGGGTGGGATGGAAGTACTCTAAAGACAATTAGCCATACTTGTAAAAAGAAGATAATAAAGGAAGGGGTCCAAAAGGATCATTTTCCTGAAAAGCTTGGGATCTCGTGATTGTGATCGTTAATCGTACGATCATAAATTATTTAAAATTTTAAATTTTAAAATTAAATATAAATAGTATCTAACGAAAACTGATCGCACTATATACAATAAACGATTACGATCACGGAGTTTCTAAAACCCTACCAAAGTATGAAAGAGTTTAATTAAGTTAGATATGCATCGTCTTTACAAATAAAATCATGAGGAGTGACAAGGCAACTTTCCTTCCAGCTGTAATATTTTAAGTTAGATATATGTAATGACTGATGCCAATCAATTCAAATTAAATCTTGTGGGTGTTGCTTGAAAAGTCTACACCTCTGTAAAGCAGCAAAAGGAGTAAATAGTAACTTTCTTAAATCAAGGAGTCAATTTAGAGCAATTTGTCTGAACGTCACCTTTACATCCTGAATCAATCTGTAAATGCATGAAACTTATCCAGATAATACGAAAGCATGAAATAAAATAATTTATATGCATTGAGAACACTTGTCATGCGTTGTACGATTTAATGTTCGATAAGCACTCAATGATTTCTGTTGAAAGTTGGAATAGAGGTAGTCATAGATAGGGTTTGTTATTTATCGAGTTTTTATTCAATGTTCTTGTGGAAAAGAGAGACATTTTATTACGAATTCAATAAAAATTTCTATCGGTTGACAAAAAGAAATTCACGGATTTTCACTATATTTAAGCATGTTTTCGTGAACAGAAGAGGATCCTTCTAGATTTTTACATTGTAACTGTTCATCGTATATTGTGCGGTAGGTTTCGTCAAGTATTATTTGTATTTAATTTTAAATAAAAAATCAAATAATTTATGACCGCACAATGCACGAATAAATAGTTAAAATGTGAGAATTCTTATGATCCTTATAATTTGAGATCGAATGGGATCCAAATCCTTGTGAACATTGTATGAATTAGTGCGACCAGAAAACTTGTGGCATTTAGAAAGCAGTCACAACCCAAGAACATTCAACAGTCACCCGTGCAAAATGAGGAGCATTCAAATTGCAAATTACAACAGGAGGATCTGAAAATAAAAATAATCTGATTAGAATATAAATTCTGATTTGCCAAAAAAAAAAACGAATTTTAATGAAAAGAGCTTAAAATAAAATTATTTTAACAAAAAACCAGCCTAAAGTATTATTTAACCAAAAGCTCCTAAAATTTAATCGTAAGGACAAAGATCATAAAATTATACACGGGATGGATTACAAAGCCCAACGCACTCAAATATAACTTTCCATAATTACCCCTAACGGAAAGAGAGGAAGAATACAAGTTTTTGTCTTCATTTCCACCCCACGTGGTCTCACTCTTTCGTATTTAATGTTTTAGTAATTTGCTTTCCACTGAAATTTGGACAGCTAGCATCCGAAATGGTGTGGGCCCGACCTCCCGTCCTTTTAAGCGTCACATCCCAATACTCCCTCCCTTTTTTATTTAATTTTTTTAAAATTGTTGTTCAAATGCTTCTTTTTTTTTTTGTCACGTTCAAATGTCTTTTTTCTTGTCACAAGTTTTACACTTTTATTTTATTTTAAATTTACAATAAATTCATATGATTTCTGAAAAATATTTTGTAAAGTATTACAGAGTTGTAATTATTTAACTTTCATCTCATTCTATAAAAATTCACCAAAGCACCAAAGATAGATAATAAATTTACTTTACATCTGCCTAGTCCTCCAACCTCATTATGCCACTTGACTAGCATCTAACATCTTTTATAACCATGAGAAAGTGTGCTTTCTTCAGTTTCATAAATAATGTATAATTTTGCAATAATTCCAGCAATAGTGTGCGTTATTTTTGGTTCAAAACCAGAATTAGTATGAGTTATTTTGTTTTAATTCCATAAATGATGTTTATTTTGTTACCTTTCATAAATAGTGTGAGTTATTTTGGATCAATTTCAGAAATAGTGTAGGTTATTATCTTGTAGTTCTAGAAATAGTATGGGTATTTTGGCTCACTTTGCAAAAATAGTGTGGTTATTATGCTGTAGTTTCAGAAATAGTGTGGGTTCATATGCTGTAGTTCCAGGGAAAGTGTGGGTTTTTATGCCGTAGTTTCAGAAATAGTGTGGGTTCATATGTTGTAGTTACAGTGAAAGTGTGAGTTTTTATGCTGTAGTTTCAGAAATAATGTAGGTTATTTTGGATCACTTTCAGAAATAGTGTAAATGATTATACTGTAGTTTCAGAATAATGTGGATTATTATGTTGTAGTTCCAGCAATAGTATATAATGTGGATTATTATATTGTAGTTCCAGCAATAGTATATTATTTTGGTTTACTTTCAGAAATAGTGTGGGTTATTACATTGTTGGTCCAGAAATAATGTGAGTTATTTTGGTTCACTTTCATAAATAGTGTGGGTTATTATGTTGTAGATCAATAAATAGAGTGGGTTATTATGCTGTAGATCCATAAATGGTGCGGGTTATTATGTTGTAGATCCATAAATAGTGTGGGTTATTATGTTGTAGTTTCAGAAATAGTGTAGGTTATTTTGGTTAACTTTCAGAAATAGTGTGAATTATTATGTTACAGTTCCAGCAATAGTATAGGTTATTTTGGTTTACTTTCAGAAGTAGTGTGGGTTATTACATTGTTGTTCCAGAAATAATGTGAGTTATTTTGATTCACTTTCATAAATAGTGTAGGTTATTGTGCTGTAGATCAATAAATAGAGTGTGTTATTATGCTGTAGATCCATAAATAGTGCGGGTTATTATGTTGTAGATCCATAAATAATGTGGGTTATTATGTTGTAGTTTTAGAAATAGTGTAGGTTATTTTGGTTAACTTTAAGAAATAATGTGAATTATTATGTTACAGTTCCAGCAATAGTATAGGTTATTTTGGTTTACTTTCAGAAATAATGTGGGTTATTACATTGTTGTTCTAGAAATAATGTGGGTTATTTTGGTTCACTTTCATAAATAGTGTGGGTTATTATGCTGTAGATCAATAAATAGAGTGGGTTATTATGCTGTAGATCCATAAATAGTGCGGGTTATTATGTTTTAGATCCATAAATAGTGTGGGTTATTATGTTGTAGTTTCAGAAATAGTGTAGGTTATTTTGGTTAACTTTCAGAAATAGTGTGGGTGATTATATTTGGGTTCAAAAATAATGTGGACTATTATGTTGTAGTTCCAGCAATAGTATTGGTTATTTTGGTTTACTTTCATAAATAGTATGGGTTATTACATTGTAATTCCAGAAATAATGTGGGTTATTTTGATCCACTTTCATAAATAGTAGGTTATTTTGTTGTAGTTCAAAAAATAGTGTTTCACTTCAGAAATAGTGTGGATTATGTGGGTTATTTTGTTGTAGTTCAAGAAATGGTGGCTCACTTTATAAATAGTGTGGGTTATTTTGAGAAAGTGGACTCTGAGGAACAACAGTTAAACTGCCAATGCATTGTTAAACAAGGAAACAAACACTTACATTATTCAACGCAGAATGACCAATTGATGAGTTTTTCAATTTACAACCTGTAAAATTCACTTGCCTCTAACACGCATGAGTCCAAGTTATTGTTCTCTTGTAAGTTGTTCCTAGCAAAAAATTGATCAAATATCATTATTCATGTAATCCACTAATTTCAGGTTTGTTTAAGAACCAGCAAATAAGGTAAATGTTGACCCTCGTTTTCAAGGTTATGGCATCAACTCATTTGCTGTATTGACTAAGTTGCCTAATTTCAATTTGAGAATACAAATACTTTGGGTCACTATTGCCTGTCTCAACTCGATCTTGAGATCTGTAATGAACTACAAGCAAACACTTCAATGTATACATGGTTGTTCAGCTACGCGAACAAGCAAGTGACGTGTAACAAAAATTTGACCGAGTAAGCTCGAAATCACCCGATCGTATTAGATCAACTTATAAGAATGCCAAATACTACATCTCACATAGCAAAAGGAAAGCAGGCGAGCCCAAAGCCATATCTACAAGAAATCTTCAATGTTCAAGCATATTCCTGCATTCCCCTTGCCAAAAAGCAAGAGCCCATCTACCGTAACATGTCGACTTTAGGTTCTGCTAGCAATGCTCGACGGCCTTCGTGTTATAATGCAAGAAGCGATTCATCTTCCAGTTTCACCCATGAAAAGTGAGGAAAATTTCATACAAATGACAACCATTAACTATCGAGGAGAAACTTATATGAACTAGAGTCAAGCACGCGAAAAAAAACTTGTGAGTCGTCGGGATTTCCTATAGGCAAACTTTTTACATGAGTTTGTTGACCCGTTTCAAGTTATTCTTCTAAGATTTATCATACAGTTTTGAGCATTCATCAGTTTGACTGTACACAAAACCCAACTGGACAAACTATGCAGATTTCATGAAACAACAGACTAAAAAAATATCACAACAGAAATTTTCAAAAAAATTATCCAAGTAACCATTCTAAACTACCATCACTGCATCACTTTATAAAAACTTACACAAGCATGCTAGTGAATGTTGTGAACTGAAGAGCATTTAGGAAAGAATGTGAATTTTATAGGTAGAGTACATGTAGACATCAACTCTCATCGATTGGAATTCCATTTCAAACCCATATAGGTAGAGTACATGTTTACATCATGCTGCAATATTTGGTCAATCGGAGTTTGGAAATCCATTTCAAATCCATAGAGAAATTAGTCACAGTAGTCCTCAATAAATCACAGATTACAAAATGAAATTACATCAAATGAACAATCACAAACAGAAGACCGAAACAATCATAAATAGAAAACCAAATCCTTATTCTGCAATTCCACCAAACATCGAAACCCTAATATACACAATTTTATACACATCAAACCCTAAAATAGAAGACCAAATGCTAATTCCTAAATTCCACAAAACACTAAAACCCTAAACACAAATCAAACATCACAGAAATTAGAGAATCCATAATTTTATACCTACTTATACGTCCGTCTTCTCGGTGATGACCTCGGTGGAGAAGATGTTCGTAAGCTTGAGGCCGTAGTCGTTGCGCCCACCGGTGGTCTTCTTCACCGTATCATAGTAATTGCTACTAGTCAAAATATGTCCGAAGTTCAACTCCGGGATGTAGACCTCCTCCTCCTGGTGAATCTCAACAGGAACTCCAGCGACGTTGTTGTAGACGATGATGCAGTTCTGCTCGACGTCAATCGATGGAGACAATGAGGAGATGAGTGAGGGAAATTAATTGTTTGGGTTATCTTGATTGGACTGGTTTAGTGTTGGGTTTTGTCCTAACCCTTAAATAAAGTTGTTACATGGTTTTTGGTTAAAATTTAAAGTTTTCAAACCCTTTTTCATTAATTTTCCTAAAAAAAAACAATGGATTAGAATATAAATTACCAATAAAATAGTATTACTTATTAGGACACATGTGTTTTCTTTTTAAACAAACGATATTATCTATATTAAGGGGTTGAGGAGTGGGCTAAGCCTATGTCTGACAATTTCTAACACGACCAGTTAACCCAACACGAAACGATACAAAATTAACAGGTTTTCGGATTAACAGGATAACGAATTGGGTCGTTATCGAGTAACTCAATAAGCACCTGTTAAGATAACAGGTCGGTCCGGGTATACATGTGGGTAACCCGTTACACAATAAGAAAAATATTAATTTAATAAATTTATATGACTAAAAAAAAACTATAATTAACAACAGTATGATTTAATCCAGAATGAGCTGAAAGTTAAAATATATATACAAATCCTTTAACAAGAGGGATCCCCATTTAAAAAAAAAAAATGGGGACACTCTTTTGACCGTCAGATTGGCTTTAACGAAATTGTGCGGTTGAGATTAAATCACAAGCCACACAATCTCTACCACACAATTTCACTAAAACCAAATCCAACGGTCAAGATGATGTCCTATATATATATACACATTTAAAAACAAATTAAATTTAGAAAATTGATGACCGTTAGATCGGTTGAGATTTAATCTCGGTCGTCCAATGTTTTTCTCAACCATAAATCAGACTCTCTCTCGATCTGAACTCTCAAATCTCAGTCTTGAACCTCAGTTCTAGCCATCCACGAATCCACAACCACACCTTCTCCAGTCTCCATCCACCACACCACTGTCACCACATACGACCTCGTAACCTACCACCAGTCGATTTGCTACTTTCGTCTATAATTCTTTCTCTGGATCGAACGAATCTCGAGCCTTATTCGAGGTAATAGTTGATTATGTCGAATTACTTTCAAAATATAGGGTTTTGCTTCAAATTAGTTTTCGATTTAAGATTGATTTTGTTTCGAATTAGTTTACGAAGTAATATTTATGTGGTAAAGTGATATGTGCAAATTTAGAAAAGAAAAAAAAAATTTCTTAACAAGTCATAACGAGTCGGGTCATTTAAGAACCCATTAAGATAATGGGTGTGACACGACATGATCCGTTAAGATAACAAGTGTTATATGAAAACGGCATGAGCACGACAAATATGACCCATTTCTCAGGCCTAGCTAAGCCTGACAATGGGCTAGTAATAATGTAGTTCAAATTTACCTTTGGAGGAAATCGAACCTATGACTTCTTACTTACAAGTGAAGAGCAATACTACTAGATAGTAGTACTAAGTGGAGTTAGGACACATGTTCTTGAATATTGAGTTGGAATACAAAAAAGTTCACATGCTTTTATTCTCTACATATAATTTCAATAGTATCTCAGTTAGTCAATTTAATAACAATAATGCTAGGGAGACTAAATTTTTAAACTAAATATGCAAATTAAATTATGTGTCACTAATAGAAAATAAGTACGTTAATCAACACCTAAGTAATAATTCAATCATAATTAAACATCCACATCATTTGGTTTACAAAGTTTGGTTTAGTAATTAAGTCTCTCTAACATTACCCAATTAAAAAAGAGAAATACTAAGGAGACTCCCAAAATGGGACACTCTATGGACTCTCCACTAACCCCTGATTTGGACATAATGTTTTATAATGTTGGGACGAGAGTTGTGCCAAAAACATGGATTGGCGAAAGGTCTATGCCTTTTGGGAGCTCACTGGCTTCGGGTTCCGTAGGAATTCCGAAGTTAAGCGAGAATGAGCCAGAGCATTCCCAGGATGGGTGACCCACTGGGAAGGTCTGCTCGCGTGAGTTTCCAGAAACAAAATCGTGAGGGCGTGGTCGGGGCCCAAAACGGACAATATCGTGCTACGGTAGAGTTGAGCCCGGGATGTGGTGGCTGCCCGGGCCCGGATGTGACAATTTGGTATCAGAGCCAATCCCTGGCCGGAAGTGTGCCGATGAGGACGTAGGGCCCCTAAGCGGGGTGGATTGTAAGATCCCACATCGCCCAGGGGTGTGGATCCTGTAAGCCTTAAATGTATATTCTCATCTCTACCTAGCACGAGGCTTTTTGGGAGCTCACTGGCTTCGGGTTTCGTAGGAACTCCGAAGTTAAGCGAGAATGGGCCAGAGCATTCCCAGGATGGGTGACCCACTGGGAAGTTCTGCTCGTGTGAGTTCCCAGAAACAAAACCCGTGAGGGCGTGGTCGGGGCCCAAAGCGGACAATATCGTGCTACGGTGGAGTTGAGCCTGGGATGTGGTGGCTGTCTGGGCCGGAATGTGACACAGTCTCCTTAACATTTCTCTTCAATAAATTAAGAAAACCATCTTCTTCTCTTTTTTTTTTGTCCAAAAGAAAACCATCATTTGGTTAGGTAGGGTAGCGATAATGTTCATAAAATTAAATTAGGATAGTCTACATAATTTCTTTTTTAAAAGTTACTTTAAGAAAAAATTATCCTAATTTCATTTTGGGCTAAAAATTTAAACCAGAAGGGTTAGATGAGAAAAATTGTTTCTGAGTAAAAATTTTATATTTTAACCCAAGAGTTAAAGATGGTCTTTGAGATGCTGTTATTTTCAACCCAAAAAAAAGACTCTTATTTATGATATCGTATGCGATAATAAATGACAATCAAAATTACGTACAATTGATGGATTATCCTGATGAATAGGAATTTATCTACAAGTTACTGCATTTGAATTCAGACCCTTCTTCATTTCCTTAGTTTAGGATAGTAAAACTAAAAAAACTGCAATCAAAAGCTCAAAACTTACTTTTGTAGTGGGCCATTAGGCCCAATAATCTTTGTGATGTCCAGCCCGTGAGAATAATTGACTGTTTAAGACCAATCCCTTCTATGAACGACATGTCGCAATTTCCTAAGCGGTCTCTGAAAATTCGTCGGGTCGGGTAAAGAAACTTGGTTTAAACCCTTATTAAACCCTAAAGGCTAAAACGGCGGGGCAAACACGACAAAAGCAGTAGAGCAGAGCAAACACGGCGGAAACCCCGTCGGTGCGAATTCCAGTTAGGTTCTGTGTGCAGAGCAAGCAGTTGCAGAGCAGTCTAGCAGAAACTCCACAAAAGCAAGTAAATTTCATTAATCCCTTTTTCCATCCATAGATGAAATTAAATTTTAAAATTTGTGTTATGGGTTTGTGAACTCAATAGCTCTTTGTTCTTTTCGTAATTTCTAGATTTTAATTTTATCTACCATCTTAGTAGAAGAAAGTTAGCTAATTTTGTTATTGTTTTGACATTTTTAATTTGGATATTGAGCATGGTGGGTGTTTTTAATTTGTTAATTTGAATTGTTTTGTAGTAGGAAGCTGTTGAAATTTGTGTGTCTGGTGGGGTTGGTCTGTGGGGGTTTAATTGTGGTTTCTTTTAGGTCGAAACTCAAAAGAATTGCCATTGAGACGAATTGGAGGTAGAATGGGTGGAGAGGATAAGTCACACAAACGGAGTAGAAAGAAAATGGATATGAGCAGAAAGCATGACAAACAAAGTTCCTCCTTTGATGCCAATGTTGGGAGAAAGGGATCCTGGCGGGGTTCGAAACATCAAGGCGATTCGGAGACACAAAAACCATTGGTTAGGTAATACATGACGAGTTTCTCTTATGAGGGTTTTGAGAATGATGGTTAATCTGTGAGTTGTTTGGCATTTTAATGATTTTGAGTACTTGTTGTGTAGGAAACAGGTTGATCCCGAAACCATGAATTACTTTAAGGAAATTGATAACCTTTTCGCGAGTAATGGGGATGATATGGAGGAGCGGTCAGTTGTATGTGGTAATGCCCTTGAGGAAGCTAAGGGGAGAGAAATGGAACTGGCAACCCATTATGTCATAAGCCATACTATGCAGACACTCCTTGAGGGCTGTGATGTCGACAGCCTTTGTGGTTTCCTTCGAAACTGTGCGAAGGACTTCCCTTCTATTGCAATGGATCAATCTGGTTCTCATGTAGCTGAGTCTGCCATCAAGTCTTTATCTAGGCATCTTGAGGACGATGAGGCGTATTCTGCTATTGAAGACACTGTAAATGTAATATGCAAGGTATCAAGTTGTTTTAGGTCAAAACGTTCAGCATGTTGTAGTTTGTTGCCTATTATATCTGTACCATTTTAAAACCATAAAAACTTTAAAACAGTTGAAATGAATTTACATATTCGGGGCATATGTAAATTGTGATGTTTATTTATTTTTTCTTAATTTTCTTCCTAATACCCTTTATATATCTTGTATATTTTCAGGTGATTGCAAAGAATCCTGGTGATCTGATGTACGATCGCTATGGATCTCATGTTCTCCGAAGTTTTCTTTCTCTTCTTAAAGGAGTACCATTAGATTCTTCTGAGTTTCACGGGACAAAGTCTTCTTCAGTTGCAGAGCAATTGAACTTCAAGGCATCTCGAGCAGACACAGATATTACACCACATTCTGTACAGGGATTCCCAAGTTTATTTGACTTTCTTGTTTCAGGGATGTTCAAGTGTATCCAAAACAACATTCAGACCCTGCAAGTTGATCAGTACAGCAGTTTGGTTCTGCAGGCATGTTCTAATATACTGTCTTACTATTTTTGAGTCAGTTTTCTTTTTAGTTGTCAATTGATAACTGTTAAGTTATTTAATTACCGAATATTTAAAAGTGAAAGTAAAACAAATTAAACTTAGAGGTATTATAGTCTTAATAACATGATATTAACAGCATTTTAATTGTATACTGTTGACAATTACATAAGTCAACCGGATTAGGAATGCGAAGGCCTCCCCTTTATCATTTTGTTTGAGGCTAGAGAATTAATACACGTTGGGTCATTCTGTCACTCCCTCTAAGGCGCTTTCTCCTCACGCCTTTTGTGTGGCTTCTGGAGAGCGCCGTGATTACGCTCCCTCTTTCCCAATAGAGACCCATCTGACTCCTTGAGGTTTGACGTTAGTTGAAGTTGAGCTTTCCAGGTTCACTACTCTAGTTGAACTCAGGTTTCCCTACAAAATCTTTCTTAATTGGCGTCCAAATCTCTATTTGTGGTACTTGTTTAGCTTCTGATGAGTCTTAAGACATGGAAGTCTATTTCATGATAAAAAGAGAGGGGGCACTTTTTATTTTACTTAAGCATTTGTGGCCATGATTTTCTTTTCAGATGAGAGGTAATTATTTCGTGGATGAAATTTGTGTCTTATATTACTTCTGTATGATCTAAAGTTTGACCCTTTGTGTGCCTAGGATTTTACGCATGAATTTTTTTTTTCTAATCCAATCCTTTACACTCTGTCCTTTTACTGCTTTATGATGTTCAAGGTTTGAGTCAATCTTGAATTGTGCTAGAACTTTTATTTTTTGCTTGGCAGACAGCTTTGCAGTTGTTAGCAGGAGATGAAGAAAAGCTGTTGCAATTGATTCCCATTCTTATTGGATGTACCAGGGAAGATATTTTAGAAGGAAAATCCATCCAAATGACTAAAGTGAGAGGCATTTTACATCTCATGAAAGAAACAGCATTTAGCCATTTAATTGAGGTAAACGGCCTATTCATAATGTTTGCACTAATAACACTTATGCCTGCACAAAACTTTACAGAAGGATAAGTTGTGATGTTCATCTATTAATTGTCTACTGCGACCAAGTTTTTATGGTTGTACTATCTTGAATTTTGTACCTTTTTCTATAATGATAACTTCTTTGAGCACATGTTTAGTCGGATGGTAGTCCAACAGTTACATTTCAACTCCCTGTAGGCACTCTTGGATTAAAATAATATTTTCACAGTAGCTTTCACATTCGAATCTATTTATTGTCTGCTATGTTTTTCTCCTTGATTGTAGCTTTGGTTAATTTAATTTATATTTTGTGAATAATGCAGGTTGTTTTGGGAGTGGCTCCCGAAGTTTTGTACAATGAAATGTTCACAAAAGTTTTTAGAAACTCATTATTTGAGCTTTCATCTCATCATTGTGGGAACTTTGTTATTCAAGCCTTAATTTCTCAAGCACGGCATAAAGATCAAGTATGTTTTGTGGCAATGCTGCTTTTTGACTTGTTTACTCCTTATCAAGCTTCTCCCCTCTCTTGTTATTCTATTATTAGTATTTCTGTTGTGGGTTTTTTGTTTATTTAGTGTTCTACTTTAAATTAGTCTCTTTCATTTACTTTTCCCACAATTTGTTTACTATTTTAGCTACTTTGGCATATTTGTTTCACAAAAATACACGTCTAATGTCTTCTTGTAAAACTCTTCATTCTGTCATAACACGTTATTTTCAATTTGCCCATTAGATGGAGTTGATTTGGGAGGAACTTGGTTCGAAATTGAAGGATCTGCTCAAAACGGGAAAATCAGGAGTTATTGCTTCGCTGATTGCTGCAAGTCAAAGGCTGCATACTTATGAGCATAAGGTTGATAACGGATTTGTGTTATTCCTATTTTACATGATTTCTTTATTTCCACCTTAGTGTTTTATGTATTTTGTCAAAGGGGTGTGCTATCCACACACCCCTTTTTACTTCTCACACACCCTTTTAATTTTCGGCCATCGGATCAGATGAATTGAAGAAGATCAAAGTACAAAAATTAATTAGGGGTGTGTGAGACACACCCCTTTGCCAAATTATATATGTTTTCTCCGGCCAATCAGTTCAATTACAATGTTACTGATGAATAAAGTAGATGGATAGTGTATGGTATTTGTTTGTATACAAGACTTTTGTTCTGGTTGTGAGTCCAGATATTCATTCTAATCATATAGCTATGTTTCCATTACTCGTTTGACAGTGTTGTGAGGCCCTTGCTACTGCGGTACATTCAAGCAATGAAGACTCTACATGCATTGTTCCCCGATTACTGTTTATTGACAGCTACTTCTACTGTGAAGATAAGTCCAACTGGAATTGGCCA
The DNA here is from genome assembly GCA_036320875.1 of Cotoneaster glaucophyllus. NCBI lineage: Eukaryota > Viridiplantae > Streptophyta > Magnoliopsida > Rosales > Rosaceae > Cotoneaster > Cotoneaster glaucophyllus. Next base: position 13,221,045 of record CM070064.1, on the reverse strand, counting down.
GCCGGTGGTAGAATGCATGTCATGGGTTCTTTGATTCTCCAAAGAGTTTTTCAATTTCAAAATGTATGTAACCTTTCTCATAGTTTTACTCAAATCAGAGCTCCCAACTATAGTATTGGGTGCTTCCATATATAGTTAGTAGCCATAAGTTGACCGGTATACTTTTAGCATATTGTGATGCCCATTTTAAGATCGTTGAAATAAAGAGTTACAGCATTTCCATTGTTGCGCTTTCACTCTCTCCATTATTGTTTCAAAGAAAATCATCGCTGCCTTTTGTCTGTAAAATTCAGTCTCCATAAATGAATATCTACGGACCTTGGTCCTCGTATACATATACTCATATATTCTAATTAGGACATTCAGGAAATAAAATTGTGCAATTATGATAGATGCCACTGATCTATTGTCTAATGCATTTCACCATGCAGGAATTCATACATCCTTTTATTACAAGCATTACGTGTCTCAATGCTGATAACATACTTGAAATTGCTAAAGATTCCAAAGGTGCTCATGTTATTGAAGCTTTTCTAAGTTCTGATGCTTCTGCAAAACTGAAGCGCCGGTTAATCATGAAGTATGCCATATAACTTAATTTATAGATTGTTTGCTTACATAGTTTGTGTATGTATGTATCATGATGCCCCTATATTTGTCTTATGGTTCCAAGCAATTAAGCTTGATTCAATTTGATCTTCTGTTGCATACTTTGAAGGCTTCGTGGACATTTTGGAGAGCTTTCATTGCAATCATCAGGCTCTTTTACTGTTGAAAAGTGTTTTACAGTGGGTAACATCTCACTGAGAGAGGCCATAGTAACTGAGTTGGTAGCTGTGCAAAATGAGCTTTGGAACAAGAAGCATGGCCCTCATCTCATGCGGAAACTAGATGTTGATGGGTAAGCTATTTGCCATGTTCTATTTCAGAATATCAAGTTTTGAATGCGCTTCGATGTTAGTCAAGATGTGTGTCAAATCCTTTCTCTCTGTTAAGGAAAGCTTGCACTTGTATCTGAAATAATTCAAGTAATTACCACATGCTGGGTACCTTCTGCCCCACAATTCCCCACACACATAATTGAAACGCTAATTGTTTGTCGTTTGGCATACAATGTCGTAGCATTATTTGTTTGGAGTTGAATTTTTGCTGTATATGTAGTTAACCCTTTTGTATTTGACAGATTTGCTGCTAGACCTGATCAGTGGAGGTCCAGGCAAGAATCGAAACAATCAACTGTCAATGAATTCATTTCTACATTTGGCTCTAGTGAGACCAAGCCGTCAAAGAGCGGCAGCTTTCTTTCAGACGATTTTAAGAACACATCGCGACCGAATAAAGTAAAGCAAATGAGTGAAGAGATTGCACATCTCCAGGAATCTCCTGCACCATTTCTGAGTACATCAGGCATGAAACACAAACCAAAGAAAACAGAACGGAACAGCAAGAAGTTTGGAAAGTTTTCAGCAGCCGAGAATGTTTATAAAGGAAAGAAAAACAAGTCGAAGAAAATAGTCACAGATGAGGGAGCATCCCAATCCACTGCCAAGAAAGAGAAGAAACGGCACAGAGAGGATGGTGAGTCAAAATCCTCTAAGAAGTCTAAAGCATGATATAGTGGATCATCTGCTTCTCTTTGTGTTTTGTAACTTCTGTTCAGCGCTGCAGAGGATGTAACCCAATTGGCGATGCAGAGAAATACTACCCTGGAAAAATCTTCGAAGGAGAGGAAAATTTTCTACGATCAGTAGATTTTTATTTTGCGCTTAGTCTTGTGATGTTTGAACCGGAGCATAGGTTATAACTGAATCGGAGAGTTGCATGTATGAGAGCAAAATTTTGAGTTTTGTTTTGTTCTATTTCCTGTTGTTCAAGTTGAGTTTGTCAAAGTCGTAACAGAATGGCATTGTTCTGTATATACATCCGAGAAAACCATGAGTAATTTTATTTCCAATAGCCCGAGTTGAGAACCTTAGATATCAAAGTTGTAATTGCATTACAAATTGTACCACCTGCAGTTGCAGCATGGGAAGCGGGATATAGCTCTAATGAAGCTACGTATCCCGCTTCCCAATGGAAACTAGACCGTGTTGGGTTCTGTTTATTTAGGTTCTGCACTTCCTCTCTTGGCTATCTTATGGATCGCAGTGAATTGGCAGTTTCCGGTACTGGTCCCATAGTAAGGACGAGCCCGCCTGCTTTATAGTGTCCTTGTGGTTGCCTGCAAATCTCTGAGAGCTTGTGAAAATGAAGCCATGACTGATGCAACGGAACTCAGGGAATGAGCATCCGCAGTTGCTCCATTAGACCGGGCTGATAGTATCACGGCGAAAGCCAGAGCCAGAGCAGTCAGAGCTCTACACCAGGCCTTCATTTCCTCTCCGTCGCCTTTCATGGATCGAGGAATGAAGATTAGTATGAAGTCAATGATGCGTAGTCCTTTGATTTATACCTAAGTACCAGCTTCAAACAATATGGATATGATAACAGGGGGATCATGTGCTAAACTATATATTTTACGTGATGCAAGTAGCAACAGTGACCTGCACATGTGCTTAATCTGTTTGTTAATCATAGTGTTAATTACGTATTAGTGACTAGGAAGTGTTGGATCTTAAATACGCATAGCTGGCAACGTGTTAAGCTCATTGAAAAAACCACTCAAAAGCTTTCAATCTTTGTCTTTCTAAAAGCTCATGGATCTTGTGGTATTTCCATTCTGCACTTGAGATTTCTTGTTGCCGACCCAATTCCACTTTCTCAAAACCGGAATGGTGTTGGAGGCTTTTGGGCCGGTCACTCATTGATGGACATATGATTGAATAAATTATAAGAAACTGTTAATGGCACTGCAAAAATATAATGATGATCGACTAAGCTTCACATTTTCGTCAAGAGGTGTTGAAGAATAATTATAGCAGCTGTTTGCCTGCCAATATCTAATGGCTAAGAACTCCAGTACATCTTATACACTGAGCATAGGAGATTTGTTGTCTTTGTAGTTGCATGTAAATCTTTTAGGGCTGGCGGATAGTGTCATGACAGTGCAAGAGCAGTTAGAAGTTTAGACCCGGAGAGAATCCGTGGTATCCTCCGTGCACTCTTATCTCTCTCTCACTCATCACGTGACTTGGTTGCAAAGTCAAGATTTATCATTAGTTTGTTCTCACCCAAAAGAAACAAAGATTATAATGACTATCTAGCCGTTTTTTTAGACCTAAATTCCTGTTGCAAAAATAGGGAAAATATTTGGATCTGATATAATAAACGGATCATGTGCTAAACTGTGTGTGACAGAAACCGTGAGCTGTGCACTTTTGGCTAGAACTTTGATATGCTTTCAACAGGGCACATGTGATGAGGCGCGTGATAACAGTGTTGTTAGTGAGTCACCAGGTAGTGGTTTCTTTCTATCCACAACATGATAACGTGGAGATGGAACAGCTGATGGGAAGCTTACTGTACTGGTAGTCTGATACTCATTTGGAAGAAGATGAGCAATTTCCCCCAATTTGCTTGGATTATTAATAAAAACGAACGTTGCTATGCCGATCCAACTGTAATATTTTTCGCCGGCTTCATAACTAAAAGATAGGTAACAAAACTCAAGTCATTATAATGTGGTGAGAAAATAAGATAGTTGAGTATGCGCAGTAACGCTTTTTAAAATCATTGCCAAGATAATTGATTTGATTAACCACATAGGCTAGTACCGACCTAAACCAGACCGTCTACTCTCCTAATACAAAATTAAGTTTGAGGAGAAAACATACTCCCTTTTTGCATCAATAGATGTGAAGATCTCATCCTATATATACATTAAAAGAAGACTAGAAATCTACAGCCAAAATTAGAGGTAACAAAACCTCAAGTAGCAAAATTGTACTTGCATTACAAGTTGTCTAAAAATGAATGAGCCTCTTTCAACAATCTCATGGTGGATTATACCTGGCAAACAAAAACATGGCAATTGAGGTCACACAGAGAGAGAGAGAGAGAGAGAGAGAGAGAGATGAAAAAGCTGAAAGCAGTAGAAAGTAGTTTTACTTTACCTGTTCTGGGTGGGATTTGAAGTGCTTGGAGGAATCCTTCTAAAGCTTGAGCCTATTTGCTTATTTGGGTTCTTCTTGTCTGCCTCCAAATCTTTAAGAACCTGTGATAAAGTTGAAAATGCTGCTTTTGATGCTGCTGCAGAAGCAGAAGCAGAAGCCAACCGACGTGCTTCTCCTGTTGCAATATTAGGCCATGTTGAAAATATCATGGAAATTGCAAGGGCCAAAGCAGCCAGAATTCTAGACCACCTCTTCATATTTTTGATAGCTTTTAGAGTGAGTGAAGTAAAGATGGGTACTTTGAAGAAGCTTATAGTTAGATGGGATGACAAATGTTTGATTTATACCAAATTTTGTTTTTAAAAAGAACTCTTATGCATCATCCTTTATTTTTGACTATTAGATTGAATAAACAATACGAAAGTACTGAATATGATTAAAAATGAGTGTAAGAAGAGAAAAAAAAAATCTCAATTGGGATCTGATATCAGTGGGATCATGTGCTCAAACTTTGACTGATGCACGCTGCAGACTTTGGTGTGAAAGGATGATGAATTGGTGATGTATTTGTAATTGGCAATGTTGGTGAGGTGATGGGGCACGTGATTTTGATATTAATGGTGTTTTGGGAAGCTAAAAGGGTGGTTATTATATGTTATTAGTGATAAGGCAGTGGTACTGGAACTGGGACAGTGTTGGATCTAATGGGTAGAGATTTTTCAATATAATCGAAACATAAAATGACACGTTACATGACCATTAATGTATTACTTTATGTTTCGGTCCCACTGAAATATGTCTAAGTGTGGAAACAATATAATATATAAGCTGGCTGAAGAGTGAAGTAGTTGGTGCCGTACACACAAAGCCGTGGGATTGAAGTGTCTCAGTCTGCACCTTCTTGAGCTATGCATGGCTGACACTTAGAGCAAGTCCACCGTTGTGGACTGCTCGGGGGACGGGCGAGAGGAAAGGGCCCGAGGGCCGGTGGGTTGCTCTCCAGCGTTGGGGAGCCCGAGTGAGGGTGGAAGCCCGAGGGCCAGGCCGGTGGGCGATTGACAGCCCTGCTGCCCGAGGGGTGTGACATCGGCTGACGCCAGGCCTGGGTGCAGTCCGAGTCCGACAACAGCGTAGGCGATGAGGAGGAGGACGATGGCGAGGGAGATGACGAGGACGAAGGCGGCGACGACGACGACGATGGCGAGGGAGACGAGTTCAAAACCATTCAAAGCTGGCACCTTTTTTGTACTCTTTGATAAGCTCTTGGATCTTGTGGCCAAACTACTGGCTTCTGTCTTTTTATTTTGATTTTTTCTTATATGAATGATAGCAATGTTGCATGATGATTTGAATTGTTTTCCAAGTCACAATTTATAAATCAATTATGCTTAAAATCAACTAAATTCAAAACTATTTAGCAATTATTAATAAATAGAAGAATCATGTTATTTAATTAGATCATCTCAGGGTCCCCTCACTGGGATCCTGGGGATCAATTAATAACAATAGTTCATCAAAGATCGTGCGGCCACAATTTTTTTTATTATATATTTTTCATGCAAAACGAAGTTGCTTTACTTTTGAAAATATCAAAAGCATTCAATTATGGTCGCACGATCTTTGATGAACGGTTGGTATTAATTAATCCCCTGGATCCCCAATGAGGAGATTCAGAGAGGATCTAAATGATGTGGTTGTAGATAATTAGATTATTAATTAAATGTTGATTAGCCTGCTTGTTTCTTATTTGTGACAGCTAATTTGGTTTTTAAAAACTTGGTTTCCTTAGCATTACTCTATTTTTACTCATGGTGGAGATTAGTTTTGGAAGAATTTGGCACGATTGTATTTTGGTATCCAAGGCCCAAAAATCACATGCAAGACCAACTAAGTCTCGAGACCCAAATGTCATACGAGCCTCCAATCAAGCAGGGACGTAACTAAAAATAAGCCAAAACAATAAAACAAAATAAGTGCTCACAAAATAAATGAGAACTAACAAAATCAAGTAGGTTAATAAGATATGACAAATGTATAAAATTAGGGGTGATTTTCGGACCGATAGTATTAAAAATAACGTTTTTAATTTTCGTTCTATAATTTCGAAGACGAATCGGATCATATCATATTTTTTTAATTTTAAATTTTTTAGAATTAAAGTAGTTTTAGAAAATTCGAAATATAATTTAGAATTCATGTTGCAGTCATATTTAAAATGAGAATGTAATTGTGTAAATACTAGAGAATATGAGAAAGTATATTTCCTAAACGGAAAGGTTTTCACTTATCCTACTACTATAAATAAAGAAACGATGGTTTGAATCAAACACGTCTCACAATTAAATCTCTCTCTTCTCTCTCTCTCTAACCATAGCCGACCCTCTGTCTAAATCATAGATAGTTCAATCAAATAGATCTACAACAATTCATATAATTTATATGTTTTTGAATATTCTCAAACTTTTTCATACATGGAATTTATTGTTATTTTTTAACATTCGATAAAAAAAATACCAAGATCATCACATCTGGTTTTACAAAACTACCCTTAAAAGCAACCAACCGAGTAGCCGACCTCATTCGCTCGCAATAGGGGAGTACCAGGGTATAATAGTCAATTGAACTGACCGGGTGGGAGATGTGACTGCGGGGACTGACTCAACAAATAACGACTTCGCAGACACCGTTTAAAATTGATACTCGCTGGATACGACGTTGTAGGTGGGCTCTCAGCTGCAATTCGTAAACACAAGCAGCAATTGTCATTGGATGTGCGATCGAGGTCTCCTGCTTATCCCCCAATCGCCGATCTCCTCAGGTTTGCCCCAAAATTTGATTATTTCTGATTCCGCTCTGTGTTCTTCAATCATGCCGTGTTTATCTGTTTTTAATTTTTAATTTCGCTTTTTCGAATTTTAAATGCTTTTTTTTTTGTTCAATTTGAAGGTTTAAAGTTTGGCAGTTGAAATTAGGGTTACGGTTGTTGTTCGTGTAATTACTAACAGAGGATGAGATTGCAATTGAAGTTGGTGAATTTTTGTTGGGATTTTTGTTTAAAACCCTAAATTGGGTGAATTAACAAACTTGTTGATTTAACTAATTTAGTAATTATTATGTGTTCTTCTTTCTGGCAATTGTTCTAATTTAATACATTGTTAATTTAATATGTAATATTTTGATTGTTTTACAAGAATCTAACTATCTGTATTACTTTCTTCTATTTTATCAGAGAACTGGTTGTAATTATTTGGAACCAAAAGGAGCTAAGTACTGAATAGTGCTTTATTTATTACGTTTTTCGTGAGATGGCGGAGAAATCATGTATCAAGCGCCTCCAGAAAGAATATAGAGCACTCTGCAAAGTATGACTTCTTTTGTTCATCTGAACTTGTTTTTGGCATCCGATTGTAGCCGGTTCATTGCACCCTGAATGTTATCTTTTGTTCTCTTTCATGTGTTCTTTGTGGTTATATCTGGCTTGTTTGACTAGTTTACAATTTTCATGTTTCATTGCAATGTCAGTATGTGGGTAGTTTTTGGATCGTATTGGGTTAAGGGCTTTGGCTTCTCTCAACGTCCTGTTGTATTCATGAAAAGATTGATTAATGTGGTTATTCTTGCTAAATTTGATAACTGTAGCAAATATGTGTGTGCTAGTTAAATAAATGATGTCTCCTTTTTGCTATCTTGGAACTTTATTATTTTACTCTGGATGGTGTTAATAGTTTTATTTTATGTGTGTAGGAACCAGTTTCTCATATTGTGGCTCGTCCTCACCCAAACGATATTCTTGAATGGCGTAAGTTTATTTGCAACTGATCCTTTAAATTTGAATAGATTTTCTTGGCTATCCTGGTACCTATTCAATGTGGTTTGTCCAACATCCCTATAATTTATGTTGTCTGTGAGGGTTTTTGGGCTTTTGATCGAGCATTATATGCCAGAAGTGGTGGTACAGGTTTATTTTACATCAATTTGGGAATTCTAGTGAAATTGGGACGAGGCATGAGACAAGACAACGGTTTTGTTCTTATGGGGGATTGAGAACTTTTAGTTGTCTCAACATTGTGAAGTAAGGGAATTTTCGTATGGAACTTTGTAGGTTAGACACTCCATAATAGTTCTCAAACAGTTTCTTTTGGAAACATATAATAACTTGCCAAACACAGTTTTCATGCTGATGGGTATTTTATCTTTTTATTGATTATGCTGAGGCCATGAGTGACTACAACCATGAGATGTTAATGTGCCATCATACTCATAGTCGTGTTGTAATTTCCGGAAGTGCAGAATATTCCTTTGGATAGTCCTTTGCTTCTATAGTATTTCTAACTGCGTTGATGGGGTTATCTATTTGATATTGTAACTTGTTTTTCTTTAGTTGAGGATTTTTATGCTTATTGTTTATGTATGATCCTTCAGACTACGTGCTGGAGGGAAGTGAAGGAACACCTTTTGCAGGTTTGTCTTTTCCCCCCACTGCCATTGTATTTTGATACCTGTATTGGGTTCTTAGCATAAATAATTTATGATAAATTAGTCATTTGTTGCACTTTTCTTATGATTATCTGGTTTGATTTCAACGCTTGCTTATTTTTTGATTTTTCTCTACTCATTAGGTGGATATTACTATGGAAAGATCAAGTTTCCTCCAGAGTACCCATTTAAACCGCCAGGAATCAGGTATCTACTTTATGGATACCAAACTTCTCCAGAAAAGTTATTTGCATATATTTATGACATATTTCGTCATGCAATTGTTTACTTCATAAATTTACTTTGTTGATTCTAATTTCTACTTATGCTTTCCATGCTGTCTGTAGCATGACTACTCCAAATGGAAGATTCATGACTCAGAAGAAAATTTGTTTATCTATGAGTGATTGTAAGTTTCGTGAATTTTTTTTCAAAGAGAATATATCTTGTGTGTTTTTCAGTAACTAATTTCATGTGGTATATTTGCAGTTCATCCTGAAAGTTGGAATCCAATGTGGTCCGTGTCAAGGTTAGACACATTTGGGTTAATTAAGAACTTGTTTTGTTATTTTACATGTTTTTGTACGCTTTCTCTTTGTTAGAAATTCGGTATTAATTGTATAATACTTGTGGTAAGTTGTAATTTTACTAATATCCGTTCTTCAAATATGCAGCATACTCACGGGGCTTCTTTCATTCATGGTGAGTCCATTGTGTCCCTTTGACATGCTGATTTCTCTTTCGTGTTGGTTCCTTTTTGCAATTTTTTTTTCTATGGGCCTCTCTGTGAACTGTTTTTATAATGTTATATCAGATTCTCCTAGCGAATAAGTTGCTTTATGAATTTAACTTGTTTGGAAGAACAGGCAGCCGTATCTTTTGTATAATGAGATGTGCTGATTTATGCCCCTCCAGCTGTATTCAGTAGTTCAAGCAAATCATTTTATGTTGTTTATTTAATTTTTTTCATAATCTATTCCTTTGGTTGGAAATGTCACATCCTTTTGTTATTTTTGAAGCATCTCTAATGCTTCAATATATCTTTTCTCACGTAGATGGACACCAGTCCTACTACCGGCAGTGTGAACACTACTGTTGCTGAGAAGAAACGTCTGGCAAAAGCTTCTCTTGCATTTAACTCTAAGAAGTAAGTTCACTGGGCATCTACAGCTTGTTTTATATCCTCTATTTTTAGATTATTTAAGCCACACCGAGGGCTAAAATAACATAATGTTTGAATATGGTTTGTGGTTGAGTGGCCCATGCTCGTCTTCTATTCATCTGCATTTGCATTGGTTAATTCCAATAGCCAATTGTGTTGCTTGTATCTGTTCAAATTTGCTTGAATTAGGTGAGTTGAGAGTACTAGGCATCAAATCAGTTTGCTTAGACAGCTGATTTTTGTATAGAATTTATATATCATTCCAATAGACCCCATTGGATTTTTTTCAAGAAAGTTGTTCAGACACCCTGCCCTTTCATTTCCATCAAGGGTATTCCTGATTGGGGGTCCCCTGTGTGGATTACTCCCCTTTTGGCTCGTTTCTGGTTTTCTATGTGACAAGTTCAATCTTTATCGTGCTGTCTGACAATTTTATAATGAAACAGTGCAACATTCCGGAAAATCTTCCCCGAGTATGTGGAGAAGTATAACCAGCAGCAGCAGCAGCAGCTTTCCGAGCAGCTTACGCCAGAGCATGTGTCATCCGATCCATCTCAAGAAAATTTGAGGCCCTTGTTGGAAAAGGTTGATGATTCAACAGGAGGTATGAAAAGAGTAGATGCCGAGGCGGGGAAAAAGAAAAGGCAGTCAGTCCCAACCTGGATGATGGTTTTGCTGATTTCCGTCTTTGGCGTTGTAATGGCGCTGCCTCTACTTCAACTTTAATATCGTACATCCCAAGTAGAAAATTTATTTGGGTCCGTGGACATAAAAGCTGTTGCGAGTCGAGGTACTTGTTCCAAATACTCGATTGAGGTTTTGTCTCTGTATCTAATATAATCTTGTAGAGGAGGTTGATGCTAAGGTCAGTCGACTCTCGTGGCCGATGTTTTTCCTTCTATGTCAATGTTTGGTCCTCGTTTGCCTGCCAGTGTTCAAACATGACACTGCTCGTTGTGTTATTTCGACTTCAGTGGAGTTTCTGTTTGGTCTTTTGGTTGCTACTCTCTCTCGCCTGCGACCGCGCACAATATAACCCTCCCTTGCACGCACAAGTTTCCGGTTTGGATTTCGTTTACTTTGGACGTGCACAGCTTAGAAAGTGATAGGATAATGAACTGAAGTTCTAAGTAATGCACGTATGGAGGTTCCCAGGCATGCAAATATATTTACAGACTTATATGAGAAGTTAATATATGATAATTTATGAAAATCAAAATACACATACAGTAAGTATATACACTTTCAAAATACGGGTCTTCGCAAAAGAAAGGCCGTAGGATGGATAAGGTTGTAAGTGCAAAATACAGTGAAAAACACCGGAAAATGGCGACAGACGCAGAGACTAAACGTCGTGACCTCACAATCTGGCAACCATAAGCAGCGAAAGGGGAGGACCATGCATATAATTACTTGAGAGGAGAAGGAAAAATGAAGAGTAAGGAGGTTGCTGCCGACCCCAACCTTTTGGTAGTTTCTCTGCGAGATGGAAAACGGGGAAGCGTATAGGATTTTTGGCACAAAAGTTTAACAGAACAATATAAATTACATCAAGGGGTGAGGGATTTTGGCAAAGCCGCACAATAGGTCAATCATAATAATTTGATATCGAACTCATTATACACAAAAGTCGAATTTAAGATCTCTCATTACAAGTGAACAAGAATAACACAATAAGTCAGTCATAATAAGTTGAAATATTATAAACAATACAATAAATTGTCACCTTGACCTATTAATCTAGTGACACCCTGTCTTTACTTGACTTGAAAAGATTTTAAGTTCAACTCATATCGATGTAAAAATAATAAATTTGTAATAAGCTCAATACTAAAGTTCAACTCACATCGATGTAAAAATGATAAATTTGTAATAAGCTCGATACTAAGTTGTGAAAATATCTTAACCTATTCTTTGAAAAGAAAAATGTCATTGTATAGTGAAGCAAGTTTCTTTTTCTCTCTATCTTGCTTTTTAATTGGGAGTAGGTTCTCTCCATTCTTTTTTTCTCTTCCCTTCCCTCTCATTCTATTTGAACGGTCACGGTTAAACCACGTCAATATCTTATAATAATTTTTTATAACAAGAGAAAGACAAAATAAGAGAATATGAGAGGATGACATGGAAGGGTATGAAAAAAGGAGGGAAGAGAGTCCTACTCCTTTTAACTGGTTATGTTCTGATTGACGCCAGAAATGAAGGAAGAAGGAGATACAGACTTTACCTTTTCCCTTCCAAAACTTATGCCCAAAAGAAATCCTCAAACCCGCCAAAACATGCTCCGCATTCGTCGGCACTGGTGCATGACCCAGTCCACATGACAAAATGTATCTTTCACTGCCCTTAATTTTTGGGTTTAGTATAAATAACTGGCAAATCTTTAAGGGCGATTCAAAATTAATCAACCAATACTACGGTTTGGTTGGTAGTATTTTTTTTAAGGAAAACTAATGAAAAAGACTTGAAAACTTTTAGTTTTAACGATAAGGACAAAATAAAAGGTAAAGTGAATAGTGCCATGTTTGAGTTTTTAGTGTAAAAATGTGGGTTTTAGTTAAAGTGAACAGTAACGCGGGCTTTTCGTTAAAATTCCCTTCTTTTTAACTTGTAAGTGATCTCATTGTAAATCTGATACCAAATTAGATTGCTCATTGTGTGACTAAACCAACCCTTAATGCAAAATATATCGTTGTACTAAAAAATAATTAGTCTTAATTTTTTTAAACATTCCAAATAACTACTCAACATTTTAAAAAATAAACATTTATTAGGTCACTAGCGTTAAATGATGACGTGAATAAATATTGAAATAGATTTGACCTCTCAAGTCATATGTGAAGATTTGAATTCCCAAATCGACCCTTTTTAGCCAAGCAAATTTAGTGTTAATTTTTTTTTTTGGCTAAATGTCACGATTTAAGGATTTCGAGCTCCAAATATAAGGATCGGCGAAAATCAACTTCATTTTTGTCCATGTTTATCATTTAACATTAATAACATTATCACTTAACGTTGATACCATAGTCACTTGACGTTTGTAACCTAACATATGTCTAACTTTTAAAACATTAGGTAGTTTTTTGGAATGTTTTAAAAGGTTATGACCAATTTGGAATCACCCCTAAAGTTTGGTAGTCATGTGTCCTTAACCCTTAATTTTTTGACAATTTTTTTAATTACAACTGATATTACTACCCTAATCTAAACTAATGGAGGAGAAATGTTTGAACTCGGAATGTAGTTGGTTGAAGAGGAATGCGCTAACTACAAGGCAATACACCACTTGAAGGGGTTGAGGATTGATTAAAGGGAATAATGCTAGGGAGACTATTTATAGACAAAATTTGTAAACTAAATGATGTGTTAGCAAGAGGAATGAACACATTTATCAACGCTTAAGTCACAATCTAATGGTCAACTTTCATATCATTTAGTTTACAAAATTTTGTTTACAAATTTAATCCCCCTTAGCATTACTCTTAATTTTGTAACGACATGGGACCATCCATTGGGAGCACTGTAAAAGTCATTAAACAGTGGTTACCACTAACTAATGTTTCCAGCTTAACTTTGCCCTTCAAGTGATTATCCGTTTCATACGTCTTGACTTATCAAGTGAGCCGTTTTAAGGATCTTTTGCTCATTGCACTCTGTGCTGTTTTCTCAAGCATGAACACTGCCATTTCAACCGCCATTCCAACCACCGTTTCAGATTTTTGTGGGTTTTTTTCAAACTAGAAATATTTTGATGTGGGTTTTTCTGTGAAAGGGTGGTTGCCTTTTGCCTTTTTTGATCAATGGTTAGTAGAAATGGACCACTATAATTTAGTTCCAGAGCTTTCTGCTTGATTGATTGCTCTTCTTCAACTAAAAAATAAAAAAAAAAAGATTATGCAAAGCGATATTCGGGGAAGGGAGAATCCAACTCAAGACCTCGGCTGCAAGAGTAAACGCTTTCTAACCATCTTCTTGTTTTTCCTTAATTTAGACGAGCATGAAGAAATCTCCTGTGCATCCAAAATATGAGATGGATCATGATCATAGCAATGGATTTGATCCTCATACCGACTTTTATCAGGTTAGGTTGGCATTCTTCTTTTAAAGGACACATAAACTACCATAATATTTTGTCACTTTCGTGCTTGAAAACAATTTTCTAGTCATGCAAAAAAAATATTCTATTAGGTAATTTCATCTGGTTTTAATTTTTGAATTCAATCAGTTTTTGGAAGAAGCCAAACACCATTCAATAGAGGGAGACGTCCAGGCATCATCAGAAGAAGGTGGAGAGAGAAGTTTGGGACAAGAAAAGAAGAAGAAATCATGGAAAAAGTTAATATTTCCATGGTTGAAAGGAGAGAAACTGAACAAAACTACTACAAAACCTGCAACCACATCTCATGTTTCTAACACGAAGAGGACTAATGTTTCCGGTCCGGTGTATGGCACCGGCAAGGCTACCGATGGCAAGCACCGGCGTCAAATGTCAGGGCCTATTGCCAGTCTTTTCAACCCCACAAAGAGAGCAGACAATGCAATGCCTTATATGTGCATCAACAAGAAAGGAAGCCCTCAAGTTGGAAAAACTTACGGGCCAGTCTATTTGGTGACATAAATTTTCATGAAGTTGGGGAATAGAGAATTGAAATTATTAACCTTTCGGCTGCATGAAGGATTTGAACTGATTGATGGAACTGTGGTGGCAAGAAGATCCTAGTCTAATCCAAAAATTTTGATGAAGTACAATGAACTTACGGATTGTGCATTGGCTGTGATGGGAATGCAGTTGGATCATCGAATGGAAGAAAGCCGGGAATTCAAGCCATCTTGGTTGCTTCGAATCATCCGAGGATGGAAAAGGATGCTGAGAGATTGTTCTTTAGGTGTACTGTTATTGTGTTTCATTTGTGTTTGTGTTCTATTTCACTCAATCTTCAACTGCATCCTCATGATTTATATGCAGGAAAGCCAAATTATAGTTAAAAGATAAAGTTTGTACTACACTTTCCCAGCAAAGCTTCATGTATAATACTCTGCTTCTGCTAAAAGAGATGGAATTGCTGAGATCATTCAACTTGCCTTTTATGTGACAGAGACATTGTATGGCAATTGAGGGTTTTTAATACATCTGAAATGATGCTTACTTCATACATGTGCAGCTGTTTATAATTTGTTAGAAGCTTTCTGAGAGATCCTCATTATCCCAAAAATTTGGGAGAAATTGTATGGTCATTGCGGCTCGGTTGTATATCTTCTTTACGTGATGGGGAGATGGGCACAAAGAGATCACATGACTAGGGAGAGATGAGAGGTTACAAGGCCGATTCTCTCCCAACAACCATTTAATTTGATTTATCACGTGACAAGTGAGATAAACACAAGACAGTATACAACCGATTACTCTATCCAAAAACGTATTCCTCTTGCCATTCTAGCATTTTTTTATTTATTTTTTGTCTCAGAAACTGATAGCATAATAACAACACAAAATGGTGTTTAAAGGTCAAAGAAGCCTCGGTAGTGATTTTCCCACATTATTTTTAGCCGCTTACACACCCTGTTTAATTTGATTCATTGGTTCCGTTTGATTTATTCAATCTAATGACCTTAAATAAGAAGAGATGTGATGATCTAAAAATACTATGCGACAATCACTTCCAGCAAAGGCAGTAGACATAACCACCAACATCCAACATAGACGAGAGAGCATATTGGATGCTCACTAATCTGGAACTACATTTATGGATTCAAAAGAGAAATTTCCTCTTCACAAATGAGAGACTTTCATACACCTTCAAAACACCGCAAGAGAAAGTCAAAACATATGACATTATTCTCGGTGGCACCAAGTGTAGGTAAGTCCTTTCCCTTGGGAATAACCAAACAAGAAATAGTTAAAAAACTTCAATTACCATTTCATTTCCTTTCTTCTTCATAGAATCATAGGTTAACCAAAACAAAGGGTTTAAGGCATCAAACCCATAATTAAGAAAAACTGAGCCTACATTTTGCTTACAAAATATACATTCATTTCAAACAATTTGTTTGAATTTTGTTTCAAGGTAAAGAGATACATAAATATATTACAACTTTCTTGACATCTCAAGATCCATCTCTTCAAGAATAAAAGAACAATTTACCAAATTAAAATCCCCATAGACAATGCTTAAATTTTCATCTCCATAAGAACCCTAATCCAAAGTTCTCAGGGATGCAAAACATTGCACATCTATCAGATCCTCCTCAAACAACAATTTTTCATCACCAAAATTAATCTTCCCTTACCAAATTATGTGCAAACATTCTAGCTTTTTTTCTAACTCTGTCCTCCTCCTCTCTCTCCTTGTTCAACATCCACAGAACCAGGACTGCAGATACTAATCCTCCTATCCCTGCTCAACAACCTCTTCAGTGACCTCAACCGTGTCGGCACCGGAGACTTCAAGTCCTCCTCTCCGGCGAACCTGTTACTTGAAGGCGAAGGCGAAGGCGAAGGCGAAGGCGAAGCCGAAACAAATGGAGTGTCGCTTGGTATATCAATGACCAACATCCCATCCGGCCTATTACTTGCAGATGACAAAGATGAAGAAGATGGGCAAACGGGTTGTGATGAAGGGCCTTCTTCCTCCAAACCCGAACCGCCGTCCGGAGCTCACCTGGGTTTGGTTCCCCCAAAACAACACATTTGTTGGGAAATTCGGACTCTCAACCGAAATCTCAGATACCAAATTCTCAGCTGGTGATAGTATCTGATCACTTACATTCTCTTCCAATGCAGAAGTACTGGAACCAGCCGAGCTCCCAGGAGCAACAGGGTTTCTACAGAGCGGACATGTGGAGTGAGACTGAAACCACATATCGATACAATCGACATGGAATCCATGGCTGCATTTCGGAAGCAGCCTTGCTTTCTCGCCATGGACGAGCTCAGAGAGACAAACAGCGCATTCGAGACCGTCTTTGAAGTCATCGGAAGGAAACACTACTACTGGTAAGGACCTGAGGACTAAAGGGTCGAGCCCCTTTCGCATCGTGGCAACTGGGTCCTGCCCGGGAGCGAAAATGAATCGGCGCCGCCGCCGCCGTGACTGACCGGGAACCGACGAGGTGAGGTCGTCGTTTGCCCGCCACAAGTAATATTTGGCGTAGAGGTGGAGGCAGAGGACGAAGACGACTACCAGGAAGAGGACGAGCACGGCGATCATCATGATTTTTCCGGTGAGTTGTACGGCGCTCGAGTCGTCGAGTGTTCGACGTAAAGTGGAGGAGTCTCCCATTGTTGCTGTTGTTCCAAGTAAAGGTGAGAGCTTTACCTGAAAAATCCAAAAAATGGAAGAAGGGTATTGAGATTTTGAGGAAATTAAGAGAACCCAAATGAGAAATGCTTGTGTTTTGCTTGGAAATCAATTTTCTGGATAAATCAGAGGCTTAAATATATATATGTGAAGAGAGAGAGAGAGAGAGAGAGAGAGAGAGAGAGAGAGAGGGGGGGGCGAAGTGGGAAGGAAGTTGGACTTGTTCTTTGGGAGGACTAGGAAGGGAGAAAAATCAATGTCCTGAAGCTTGAGAAAGGGACGTAAGTGGAGAGAGAGAGAGAGAGTTGTATTAGTAATTTGCACCTCTACTTTTTAGGTTATAGGAGGAGTCAAAAGACACGACATTTTTGTGGTGGAGGGAGAGAAAATCAAAATTTGGTGAAAGAAGACGGCAATCTGCTAATTGGGTCCAAATACGAGGGCAGAAGGTAGAAACAAAGGACTTCGAGTTCAAAGTTCAAACCCCACCTCTCAACTCAATGTCCATTTCTCAGTGCTTTCCACCTCTTTGACGCCAATTCTGGCATTTTAGATTATACACTAAGACGACATCCATGACATTGAAGTTTAAGTTTTTAACTCATGAGTAAGTAGCAGTTATAATTAACTTTACCACTTAAGCTTATGCTTGTAGATTTGAATTTGATGAAGAACATTTGAGAAGTAAAATAGGCCAACGCTACAAAAGTGGCTAAGTTGGTGATTAGTGTAAATTTAACGTCCAAAGCAGCATTTGAACCACCATGTTCAACTTTGGTGGATTACGTTTGTTTGTTCAACACCACCTTATTGGAATGAAGAACTTGATTTGACATTATTGAATAGCAAGAGAGAGGAAAATACAATACAAAACGAGTTCAGAGTGTCAGTATCCTGAACAATTATAGATCGCCAAATAAAAAAGCTAATTGACATAACATTGTATAAATTGCTTCGAGAATAACGCGTCTAGAGTATACACTACACTAGTACATTTTAGATTATCGGGAAAAATACAGGTGTGGGGTCTTCTCCAGCATTTCACATGATTTATGCTATGTTCTGTTTTCAAGCATTGTTCTAAGTCTTAAAGCAATCTCAAAGCAACTAATTACACCTAAACCCTAATCTCTAATCCGGAAAGTTCGTTGATTCCCAGCTGCTTTTGATGTCGGAGTCCAATATTTTTCCACTTTGTTCCCTCTTTTTTCTCTTTCGTTATAGATTATGCTTTTGTTTAATATGAGTAGCGACTAGCGAACGGTGACTTCTTCTAACACTAAAAAGAGAAATACCGTTAAATTAAATAACTAATTAGTCGTCCTAAGTGGTGTTTAAGTACGAGATGAACGAGCAGACTCGCATTGTTCTTGGGTAAGTTGCAGGATGCAGTTGAGCTTGTCATGACTGGTATAATATGTGCTTAATTTGTTTATAAAAGTTTGTCAGTACATTATGCACTCGTGCATGTAACAAAGTGATGTGAACTCCTAGATGGAATCCCTGCACTGATCTGAACCGTTAACAAATTTTTTTGGGTACACTTAAGTTTTTCTATATAAAATTCCTCTCATTAGTTATAACAGATTTTTTTTACTAGATGCGGCAGCGGTATGAATCATATGGCCGAGCGGCTTTGATTCTTGGTGGGAGTTATGATTTAGGGTTTTGATTGTTTTCGGCTATGTGAGCTCGAATACGAGTTATGCTTTATTTTAGTACTGGATATGATAAAACAAACTCTCTTTTTTCTCTTCTCTTACACGCTTTATTTAATCATGTTTGTTTGTTCCTGTCTGATTTATTCAATCTAATGACTAGAAATAAGAAAGGCATGTGTAAGACTAAATAGGAGGTGTGAGAATCGGCTACCTGTTACTATTATAGGTTGTTGTTGTTTTTACGATTACATTGAGATCTGTATCTTTCTTTGATGTAATTTTTAACTACTTGAGCTATAATCTTAGTATCAAAAACTCAACAGTGGAAGCAATATTATATGAGCTCTCCTCCAATTTAGGTCCTGCAATTTTCCATGATTTTGGGCTTTAATTTAACATTTAGAATACAATAATGGTGAACACTTGAGCAAGAAATAAATGGGATGGACATAATAATTGAATTGAAATGATTTTTGTTGCTCAGTAGTTATAGCCATTCATGTCATCCATTGGTAAAAGCAGAAACACACACAGCAATGAGTACCAAATTTTATGACTTTGTTAACAAATTTATAACTTATCTAAAAGGTTTCCGGCCATTTAGCTAAAATTATCCTTAAAAATTGAAATAATTCATCACTTTATTAGTCATTGATAATGAAAATCGATAAAAGTGTTTCTTGAATTTGTCCACCATAAATCATTTTTGTCTTTCGTGAATAGTCTGTCAATATCTTTTTATCAATCGTCACGCGAACGACTACGTAACCACCTTTTTAAGGGTATTTTAGTCAAATCAACTTCTTCACTTAATGAGGATATTGACAGATTTTTCAAGGCATGATCAAAATAATTTACAATAGACAAACTCAGGTACCACTCTTACTGATCCTTATTGTCAGATAACAAAACGAAGAGTTATATCAATATCAGAAACTATATTGGTTAAAAAGTTAAAGATTACTGAAGAAAGTTGCTGTTACATCTCTATCAGTATGGTAGAGACCGTGCCAGTTTGACGCCGGACCGCAAGGCTTTATTTGATAGCTTGAGGCCATACCTTTACATATTACTGAAAAAGCTAAAAGGAAAATGGGGATCATTTGATAAATATATAATAAGAAAAAGGAGAGGTGATGAAGTGAACAAGGGTTGAGATCAATGCACTTTAAAACAAGTTTGATTTAACGTTGTTTGGTAGAGATCAAACTTTACCCCTAGTTTAGATGTATATATGGAATGATTCATAAAATGTAAGATTAAAACAAGTTTCAGTTATTTTCACTTTCAAGTTTTTGTTTCATATACGTTCTTTCTGTCTTTAAAACTAAAAATAAAAACCAAAACAAAAAGCAAAATAGCTATCAAACAGACGCTCCAATTTACCGCTCCCTACACTTTAAAGATAGAGATATCATTTTTTTTTCCCCATGCAGCAACCAGATCTCCTTGTTGACTTATGTGTCTGTCTTGTTAGAGAAAGAGTTGTACAAATTTTAACTGGGGTGTACTGAGTAATGTCTTGGGAACTTTTTCACCAGCAGGAAATGTGAAGAAATAGATTTACCCCTATGTAAAGCATATGCTTTGGAATGTCTGCATAATCTCAGAGTTCACAAATAGTTTGTAAGAAACCATACACGCCATGGTTAAACTTGGCTAGTGATTTAATTAACACTTTTTAAGCTCTCTGCTGTTATTCCTACGCGAGTGCATAAAAAAAATTTAGAAAATAATCAGTTCGGAGTGCATATATGGATAAAGAACGCATTGGAAGGAGGAGGCTTGAAGATTCCAGAAGGAGAGGCTGCGGCTTTGGAAACTAATCAGATGGTCAATGATTCAAAGTTACAACTTAATTAATCAAAATAATGAATGCGTGAAGTTTCAACTTGTTGGAAGAATATAGAATGCTTGCGTGTAATCAAAATAAAATGAACAACCCGTGAAGGCGGCCAAGCAAAACCGACCAATTCAAACATATATATTTGAGTCACGTTTATAATACAATACAATAGGATATGATGCAATACAATACATTTCTAATTAAGTGATGTACTTGTGAATCACAGGATGGTAATAAAAAAAAAAAACTAAAATATCTCTGTGAGTCTTCCTAACCTTTAGAATAAAGAACTTATTGTAGCTAATTCACCAGCTAGTCTTTTCTTTTTTAAAAAAAAAAAAAACGAAAAAGTGGTGTGCTTGAAGTATTCCATTAAAAAAAAAATGTTTTAACGAAACACTTCCGGTACTGTTCACTTTTAACGAAAAACCACATTTTTACCTTTACCTAACACTATTCACTATACCTTTAAAAAATGTTTTTCGTTAAAAGAGAAGTTTTTTTGGACTTTTCATTATTTTTCCTTAAAAAAAGGGCTCTTTTGATATAGGCGCCTCATTTTTTAATTTTTTAGATTAAACATTCATGCCTTTTAGTAATTTGATTAAACTTTTTTTATCATAATTTTGGTTCTACATGCACATTATATTGTAACAAATTTCCTATAATCTAGCCTTTTAATTGCATTCTCATCCATTAGAGATAATTGTAAAAAAAAAAAAACAGTTGGTTAGATTCAATTTATTTTCATAATAATGCTACAATTTAGCAATAATTATCTACAATTTAAGATATTTTCTTTCCAAAATAGTTTAAAATATTTTTAAATCCCACAAAATCAAACGTACCGAAATAAGTTTTTCTTTTAGTACGTTAAGAGAAAAAAAGGATTGAGAATAATATAAACGTACCAATACACAATGTGTACAAAATAAAACGTACCAAAATAAAAATAATGTACCAATATTAACAATATGTATCAAATCAAACGTACCAATATTAACAATATATATCAAATCAAACGTACCAAAATTGCAAATAAACGTACCAATTAATGATTTTTGTAACTTCAAACGTACCCGCAGATAATATATACGTAATGTATTGTACCTAATAATAATTCGTCAAACAACTATACTTTAAAAAAAAACAACAAAAAAAATATAATTTCACAAAAAAATTGAAAAAATTACATGGAGCTTTTATGTTGATCACCAACTATTTGATTAAAAAAACATTTGAAAAAAGAAATAATATTAAATGTTTGCATAACAAAAAAAAGAAATTGTGATCGAAAAAAACATATCTGGAAGAAGAAAAAATATAGTTTAATTATTAATATCTCTACTAAATAAGGAAAAGTGCATCATGGAGATAAAATGATAAATTCAAAAATTATTTTAATTTTAAAAGATATAATAATGACATGTAATTTAGCTTGAGGTGGTTATTAGTCAAAACACTTTAATCAAATTTTAAAAAGACACAGATATTTAATCTAAATGATATAGAAAAACTGTAGGGGATTCTAATTTTCCCTAAAAAAAATGAGAGACATGTTGCTTAAAAACATTCATGTGACAGGAAAGCTATACAAATTTAAGTTGAAAAGAATATTGGTGGGAGGTCAATATCAAATACCACTACAACAATCTCAAGTCAAAAGTCAAAATTTCATTTCTAAAGACTACAGGTTAACAACCACAATGCAAGATGTTGCTTTCTTTGGTTTAAGATTGTATTCATGAATTCGCCATCGCGTCTTATTATTTGCTTGAACAAAAATATTACAAATTTAAGCAAATAATAACACGCTATGGTGAATTTGTGATTTTTTTCTCTTCCCATGGGCAAGATGAACCACACACGTCATTTTGACTGGTTGTCTTTTGCTCCATACCTTGCCTCTTTAGAGTGTTTTACCTAAATTGAAAATTTGGCAATTCTATGGGGTGATAACATAATGACATATTTGTCGATTTACTCTCCGAACTTGTATAGAGCTGTCAATTTTTCTTCTAAACTCTAATTTTATCCGATTACCCCTTAAACTTATATAAATAGCTAATTTCCCCCTATTATTAAATTTTAAAGATTTCCATCCATAACAATTGTATGAGGGCAAAAAGGTATTTTTATTTTAGGTAAATTGGGCGCAAAGCCAATACTTTGCAGCTGCTAATTGAACTCTCATTGCTAATTCAAACATAAAGTGTATGGAGTAAACTAGCAGAAGAGGAAGAAGAAAAAGCAACCTGCTATCCACATTAGTAATAATACTTTAATGCCCTCAAACATTTACCATGTGGCCACAATGAATAGAAAATTGGATGAAAAATTCTAAAATTTAATGTCATCGGAAAAATTGACTAATTGTAAAAATTCAAAGAGATAATTGACTAAAATTAAAATTCAAGAAGGAAATTTGCAACTCCTTACGAATTCGGGAGAAATCAACAAATCCTCTAACACTGTCAATGAACATAAAAGCCCACTTTCGTATAAAACCACAAAGCCCACATAAAAATATCCGAACCCAGAAGCCTAGAGGCCTCGGGGAAATCTCCACATCAAAAAATATCACAGTGGGCTGCATTTAACCTTGAAACCCACTCGTTATCCATCTCTGCTGCCACCGTTGTCAGACAAGAGTGTGGCATCTTTGCGTGCGTCTCTGTGTGGCTCTCGCAGTGGCAGAATCTGTGTTTCTCCTTCCCAAAACCCCACCTCACTTTTCTGCTTCTGATTTTATGATTTTCGGGATTTCTGCTTTTCTGGTTCGGTAAGTTCTTCCTGAAATGCTGGCTGTGCTGTCCGTCTCTGCTGAACAGTTGCTGCTGAGTTTGGAATTGGCTGAATGAGCTTCCATGCCTTCACCTGGTAATCAAATTTAATCTCTTTGTTTTTGGTTTTTTTAGTATGTTTTAAGCAGTTTTAGAAAACCCATTGTTTTAAATTGAAGGACCTCCATACAACTTTTTCAATATGTGTGTGTGTTGGGTGTTCAATTGTCAAAGGACTGAACTTCATGCATAGACTTGGTAATATGTGGATTTTAGTTTCATGAGTTGCCCAAAAACCCTTTGGCCTCGTTTGGTGTCAGTGATTGGATTTGATTCGATAGCTCACTGGATTGAGTGTATGTTGAATGAAGAAATGGATGACAATTTTCAAATTTTGTCCAAGTAGAAGGTAGAAGATACTTTATTTTCTGTCAGAAATGGTAGAAGATGGAGTAGTAATGAAGGAATCTAATCCCTTCCAATGCCCAGATGAATGGTTGGATAAGGAGGGACAAGTTTCCTCCATGTGACCAATCCAATCCATCTTTTACCTTCAACTTAGAAAAAGTTTGGAACTTGACATCTTTTCTTCCTTCAACATATGTCTATCATCCAATCCTGGACACCAAACAAGGCTTTCGTTAAAGAATTTGGACTTATGTGTGGGTAAAAAAATGTCGAATTGTTAAAGGAATGATCATCTTGCTGATAATTGTTGTTGAAGCTTTGAGGATATCTCATATATGCCTGTACTTTTCAGCAGAGATTGCTGCTGCACAGCCTGCCTTCGAAAATCATCTCGGTGCACTCAGGGCTCTAACCCCTGTTTATGGTAATGTAATTTCAAGTCCATTCGCCTTTGGAAATGACAAGAAACTGTCATCTGCTTGGAAACTCTCTCATATATCTATAAAATTGAACTTCAACTTGGGGCGCATTAACGCCCCAAAGGGTAGTCTCCGGATCAAGGCAGTTGCTACTCTTGAATCCAAAAGTTTGGTTCAGAATGAGAATGCACATGTGGGTTACGACGGTTCAGAGCTGGGCAGGGAGTCCAGTCACTGCAGAGGTCAGCTCGAGCCTTCAAGTGATGGTTCCGAAGAATTGGATGATAGGGAGAAGTTAAGGCGATTGAGGATTTCTAACGCTAATAAAGGAAGCACGCCATGGAACAAAGGCCGAAAGCACAGTCCTGGTACTGATATGCCTATCCAGTCTGCCTTTTGCTTAACCTATCTGTATCCATTTTGCTTACCGTGCACTAAATATTAGTACAAATATTGCAGAAACCCTTCAGCTGATCAAAGAGAGAACAAGGCTTGCAATGCAGAATCCTAAGGTGATGTCATGTAAGAAGAATTTGCATGTTCTTACAGAGTGATCTTAATGCCTTTAGAATAACATTTATATTAGAGCAGCTAGAGCTACATTCAAAACTTCGGCGCAGTCTTCAGTCAGTTCATTGTGAAATGACGAAGATGCATCTCTTGATCTTCTTCCTAGTTCGGCTTGATTTACCGCGGATCTTATTATTTCGTTGTAATGGAAATAATAGTGCCAAGTAGTTGAATCTGTTAACTCTTCCCCAAGAACATAGATATCTTGCAGCTCTTCTGCTTTCAAATGGGCAGGTTAGCTGGTCTGCGTCCAAACTAATTGTCTTGTTAATTGAAGGATCACTTTGCTAATGCTGGAGCGGGTACCTAATTTAAAGCATATACTCGTAAATTTGTATCCAATCGAAAGGATACGTTATTGGCGTATTGCCAACAATGTTTGGTTTATGAGGATGCACAGGTTATGTGTTTTTATGAGAGGGAGGTAACAATATTTGGCTATGCAGGTCAAAATGAAGTTGGTGAACCTTGGACATGCTCAAAGGTGGGTATTGCATTGTTCTGTTTATAAGGACTTAAGTACTGTTTCCGGATAGCGTTTTTTCTACTTGGTTTTCAGTGTTCTACATATTTACCAGAAGCCTGAGATTTATAAGTTTCAGTTACATATTTTCCTTTTATTGATCATATAGTGAAGAGACAAGAGTTAAAATCGGGCTTGGAGTGCGAATCGGGTGGGAAAAACGGCGTGAGAAGCTATCATTGCAGGAACATTGCTGCTATGACTGGCAGAACTTAATTGCTGAATCCTCTAGACAAGGATACGACGGTGAAGAGGAACTGCAATGGGATACCTACAAGATCTTAGATGAAAAGCTTACAGAGGATTATATAGAGAGGGTCGAGCAAAGGAAAATGATGCGTAGGCCAAAAGGAAGCAAGAGAGCACCCAAGTCTCTTGAGCAAAGAAGGAAGATTTCACAAGCAATCTCTACAAAATGGAACGATCCTGTAAGTGCAACTTGGTAATCTTGGAGAGGTCTTATCGTTATTAATCAAATCATCGGCTTTGGTTCCGATAGAGTTTTCATCGCTATATAAATTGTGTTCAATGGTGTACATAAGTGCCTAAATGACCTATGTTATTACATGTTTAGTAAGAGTAGTATGAACCTGAGCCTTGCTTTCTTTAAGCTGTATTTTCCTCATGTAATTCGTGCATCAGAATTATCGCGACCGTGTTTGCTCTGCCTTGGCTAAATATTATGATGCATCATATGGACCCGAAAGAAAGCCAACGAGGAAGCCAAGTGGTAGTACGGAGTCCACGAGAAGGGTACCTGCAAAGAAAAAGGTTACTGAGAAAAACAGTTTCTCTAGTGGCGAGATTAAAATCCAAAAGCAACAACTGAGGTTGAGAAGTAAAGCACCCATGTACAAGGATCCTCTCGCGAGTTCTAAGATGGAGATGATAAAGAATATCAGAGAACAAAGAGCAGCTGCTGAAACCGAAAAAACTGAAGCCGTAGAAAGAGCTAGGTAAGCTTATTTTGTGTACTGATTGGTTTGAAAACTCTATGCACTCCTTGCATGGAATTCACTAGCCTGCAAAATCATATCTCCCCTTGTTTGGTTGCGGTTTCATCAGTTGTGGTGGTACTTTGCAGGTTATTGATTGCGGAAGCTGAGAAGGCTGCTATGGCCCTTGAGGTTGCTGCAACAAAGAGCCCTGTTGCTCGAGCTTCCCTCGTTGAAACCCGACAGCTTATAGCTGAGGCAATTCAGTTCATTGAATCTGTTGAGATGGCAAAGATTTCTTCGTTCGAGAATGAAGACCCTTCAGTTGCATCAAATGAAGCGATTACTCAGGACGAAAAGGAAGCAAATACTGGGGTTGAGGAACTGACAGAAGTAGATAGTGGAAGGGTAAATGGCATCCGAGCTTTGTCCTCCCTTGAGAATCAAGACCCCATATCTACATCATATGAAATGATTACTGAGGGTGAGGAGGAACCATGCACCGCGGTTGCAGGTCAGACTGAAGCAGGTAATGTAAAGACAAATGGCACGAAAACCTTACCGAGTACAAACGAGGACTCCAGCTTTGGCAACTTCACATCGGAGTACATGGTAGATGCCGAAGAGGACCTTTCCCCATTGCAGGATATGCTTAACGTTCTCGAGGACGCTGCCCCGTTGGAGGATATGCTAACTAGTGAAGAGGACCTTCCCCGACTGAGCACCAGTGGCTACAGTTTGCCTCCGTTTGGTTTTGAGGAGCTAATAAAGCAATCGGATGTGAGAAATGAACCCAACCAGTTAGAACCAAATGGGGACGGTGAGTGCAGCAAGAACCTTCAACTCAATGGGACGAAAGTTCAATCCAAAGAAGAGGAAACGCCTTGTAAACCAGTGACCGGCGCTACTAAAAAGTGGATTCGCGGGAGGCTTGTTGAAGTAGGAGAAGAAGCTTAATGCTAAGAAAGGAAACAGAACAAACTGTACTGCAGCTCTTCTCCCTCAAGATTCTCTAGTTTTGAGATGATGGTCTTTCGTCATATCGGCTTCCACCAAACAGCAGTTGCTGTGTTCATCTGTCTGAGTCGTCAAATTTGGCTACCGCTGTTCTCACATAGAGATAATACTTACTCGTCGACGATGATTGTTATATATGATACTGAAAGACATACTGTATTAGAGTTTCTGGGGGGCTTCTCTCAATTCTCAGTACCAATATACTGAAAGTAAATAAGTTTCACACATTTTTAGAGTCTGTAATATGATATATTTTACTGTCTTTTGATTATACCAAATAGTGAATGGCCCCAATTTTTCAACACTCTCAGATTGTGAGCACGAAATACAATCGGATTGGAAAGGCTAGGTTAATGCTAGCATCTCCAATCCAAGTGATAATCATCCAATGCATCTTAATCCTACCTCCTAAATTCCTAATCCTATCCAATTCCTCATCATACGTCTTAATCCAATCCGAGTCACCAAACATAATCATAGACAGCAAGCTCTTTTCTTTGGCGCATTATGTTGGATCATAAATTGTGCGCGCACACAAATAAAAGCACAAGTAAATTACAACAAAAAACACAAATGGTTTATGATTGTGATGGAAGATTACTAACTAGAAGCAGTAGTCTCAGGAGGGCAGGTGTCGCCTTCGGAACGGCTGCGATTGATTTTGGAGTCGACGGCCTTCTCCACCTCCTGCCTCTTTTTTTCTTTCTCCTCTTTCCCTTTCTATATCACCTTCTCTCCTTCTTCCTCCTACACAATCACAAACAGAGACCCCCATCAGACATCAAACATCAAAGACTGAGGCCCAAAACATTTAAAAGCTTTTACACCTTCTCAGCAATGATGGAGGTGCATACATTTGCTGTTATGACCATCAAAACCTTCATGTCATGGCTCATGCTATAAAATATCTGTAAGACAAACATATGAGGATATGAAGGATTGTTGAAAGATTTGAGAGTCAAAAGAATCTTGGATGTGATTATAAGGAGTTGAGCTACGTATTGTCGCATTGCTAATTGATTTTGGGATGAAACAACCTTCCAAACTTCACTTGTTTTTGAGATGAAAACTCCAACGTTCTAAACTTTCTCTAGGAGTAGACTAACCTATATGTGAAGGCCAACTACGAACTTCACGTCACTCAATTTGTTGACATATTAACCTTAAAATTTACCAACACAATAGGAAGTGTGAAAATATGAAGGCTTGTCCACATTAAAAGTTAACCTTAAGGACTTATAAGGTCATCTCCAACTAAGGACTATAGGCCACATTTAGCCCGAATTTGTGCAAAATTTATCTCCAAAAAAAAATCTAAATTAAATCAGGGCTGAATTTGCCAAGGGCATGGTACATATAGCAAGCCCTCAACCCCTTAGCGGGTCCAAATATGTGCGTCCCAAGTCAAGATAGAAAAATTTAACCATGCATAATTGAAGATGAAAAAATTGAGCCCTACAGTATTCTTTGAAGACTAAAACATAGTCAAGGGCTACGTTTAACACTCCATAACCGAAGATAGCTAAGAGGTTGTGCTTTCGATTTTCACTTAGATGTCAAGAAAACACACAAGGAAAGAGAAATTATGTGCAGGAAGTCGGCTCATTACTAAAGAACAATCATGTGCATTAAAGAACGGGCAACCGTTAGATTAGGAACAAGAAACGTAGCATAACGTACATCAACAACACGAGGGATGGGCAGCCTATGTCCATGAACGGCGGCGCGGTTGGGCGCTTTGGCTGCCATAAAACGCAATGGCAGCAGCTCCGCCGTGTTTGACCAACCTTGTGCAGTAGTGCTAGTAATGCCTCCGGCTCTTGACCACCATCCAAACGCTAGCCTTCCCTGGTGCTGCTTCATTGTTTTCTACAAAAAAACCTTTGCTTTGCTAATGCTAGGTGGTCTTCCTTCCTTTTTCTCAACTATTCATTGTTCTGGTAGAAACTGGAAAGGTAAGAAACCGTTAATCATGAACAAATGGGAGCATTTGACACATGTCATTCACCTTGGCCGCCACATTTCCTCTAGTGAAACGTGTCACACTGTTTGAAATTATTGAAAATGCTGGAACTCGCTGTTTCCTGCTATCGAGAATTTCTTTTACGTGAAAACAAGTGTTGGAGGATACTTTTGAAGAAAATATCTTAAAATGAGATAATTTTTTAATTTTGGAATAAAAATAGGATAAATCGATCATACACAAGTCATGGACATCATGTACAAAACTAAAATTACTAAAATATCTATTTATAAATAGATTATTTTCTCCTATTTTCTGATTTCTCTCTCTACTCTCCATTTTCCTTCCTCTCTCTCTTCTCCCTTTTCCTTCATCTCTCTCTTCTCTCACTTTCTCCCTCATGCGCTATCTCTCCCCTTCTCGCTGTGCACTGTGCACACATGGTGTACTGTTAGCCCGACCAACACCATCCAAATCAAATGCACCACTAATTTCATCTCGTCCTCATGAGTCCAAAACACTTAACCTTGTCACGCATCTCATCCTCGATTGTTGGGATCGAAACTCAAGCAGGTCACGAGTTTTCTGGCCATTTTTCAGCAAAATTGCAAACAATCGAGGCTCGAGACCACCACCATTGGACTCACATCGATGGTGGGAACAAAGCCCAGTCATTAAATACTGATGTTTTGTTGGATGAATTTTTCAGGATTTACCCGACATTCACATAATATGCTCACAGATCTGAGCCAAGCCAAAAATCCAGATCTCATAGCTCTCTTTTCGAAATCAGAAAAAATGACCTCAGCACTTGTGACATCACCACCATATACACTATATGAGCACCACATGCCCATGTTATGCAAAAAACTGGAGATCAAGCAACGAGCTATTTTTCGCATTAATAAGAAACTTTAACGGCAACCTATTGGTATAGTGGATACAATTAAAACACAATTGTTACGTATATAAGGTTACAGTGGCAGTTTGAAAAATCTTGTTACGTACATCCATCACAACTTAACCGTGCACATGGAAAACATGCTACTCGTTGTCGTTATTTCATGGACACACATGATCCTTAACGTCCTCTAAGCTTTTTCTTCATTTATTTTTTCGCCGAGGCCAACTAGGTTGTGGTCATACTTGCTAAATTACGGGGCACAACATACATGCATCATAACTAGTGAACATTTCCACTTCTCATATTAAGATGTAGTCATGCACATCATACACACACCACATGCACATTACGGAAAAAATTTCACAAATTTCGTAAAACTTTTTGGTTTAGCTCAGATCTGTGAGCATAACATGTGCATGTCATGCGCATGTCGTGTGCATGTCATGTGCATATGTCGTGTGCATGTCATGTGCATGTCATGTACATACAATGTATAAGCGAGCTTAATACAAAGAGAGCTAACGAGTACGCAAAACAATTTCGTTCATATCCTTCGCTCTTCCTTTTTTTCCACTCTAATTTCTCTATTTTCCCTCAAATTTATCCCTCATCCAAAAGGCAACTGACCTCTAATACGTTTTTTCATTTAATTGCAGCAAAAGCCAAACCCTATTTTAGTGCTTGTAAATTTGGATTGAGATAGGGAGACCTTTAATACGTTTTTTCATTTAATTGTAGCAAAAGCCAAACCCTATTTTAGTGCTTGTAAATGTGGATCGAGAGAGGGAGCAGATGGAGGGAAAAGACATAAGAAATGAAAACCCACATATAAATCAGAGAAATGATAAAAAAAATAAAATATCAAAATTGAAGTATTTGGGTCTCATCCAAGAAACACCAAACCAATCATTTCAACTCCAAAAATTCATCAATCAAAAAGCAAAATTAAGCAAACCCAATTCACAAAACCTACAAATAAAAAGGTAAAAATCGAAGAAGATGGGTGGGTTAGAGAGATCTTGTGCATATTCGAAATGTAGAGAGAGGGGAGAGAGAGAGAGAGAGAGAAAGAAAGAGAGAGAGCTTGGATGAAGAAGATGGGTGGGTTAGAGAGAGCTCTTGGATGAAGAAGAGGTGGGTTAGGGCTCTTCGAATTGGAATTGGGCGAGAGAACTCTCTCATATCTGTTTCTCTCTCTACAAAATGAGAAATGAAGTCTGGAATTTTTGGATAACTCATTTATATGGGAGGACAATTTGGTCATTTCAAGGTGAAGGAAAAATCCTATTTCTGTCCAATTTTTGTGAATGGCGTGTGCATGCCGTGTGCATATTTGAAATGTCATATTTATATCCCAAGATTAAGAAATTGTCTCTTTTTGGGGTACTTCCCTACTTTTTAAGATGATCAATAATAAATATTGTTGTAAATTGCATTCAAAAAAGTGTGGGGATAGTTGGAATTGCATGCGTATGAAACACTCTTTTATTATAAACGCATGAATTTCTTTTATTAGAAATTTAGAATTCAAGTGATTTTAAGAGAGGCAATTGAAAGTATTTTTTGAAGAATTACTTGACATGTGTTTCTTAAACGTTTCCCTATCAAAATATGTTTTTGTGGAGAATTTATTTCACATTGATGAGGAAGATATTTTGCACGGACTTATAAGTAAGTTGAGTTACTTTTCATATTATCAATTGGTTTTATGGTGGAATCTCAACTTCTTCAGAGCAAGTTGCCTCACGTGTGCTCTATGACACTCCGTTTATGTTGTCCACATGTTATGCTTGAAAATTCGTCACATAAGAGGGGGTATGTTGAGAATGAATATCACGTTGATGGGAGAATGAACCTTACATGTGCTTAAAGATTAGAGCATCTCCAAAGGAGTTACCAGAACTTTTTTTTAAACGTGTCCTTTTCTAACTCATTTGACACTTTTATGCTACTTTAAAAATGGGGTCACTCCAATCCACTCTTCAACTAACTCTTTCACTTTAAAATATTAATATCTTTTTCTGTTTTTGGTCAAACGATAAATTTTGTTATATTAGATGTTAGATTAGTCACCAACTCGGTTTGAACCCAAGCTGTCATGTAAGAACTCAACACTTTTCCACAACTATGATAAATGGCCACTTGCTTAAATATTATTAATATCTTAACTTCATCTTATCTTATGAAGCCTAAATTTTATTTTTAAACTCCTTACTAAACAATACTTTCGAATAATTTTTTTATTTATTTTTGGCTAGCGAATAAGATATATATTGCAAAACTCAATTTGTTAATTTAAAAAAGTAGCAACTACCTTGTATATTTACAAAGTCATTGCTAATTCTTTAATTTGGTAATTGGGTTACCTTTGTTGGAGATGTATTTTTCCGACATGACATAACAAATTACTATCTTTAGTTTGCGACCCAATTACTATCTTTCTTGGAAATGCTTCGATTACTCCTCATATTACACATTAATTTTACATTGAAATCTCTGAGTCCAGATCTTCTGCACCCAAATCCCCCTGTGGCCCCTCTGTGTCTTTGTTTTTTGGTTGAGGATTTGGTTTATTTTTTATTATTTTAATTATTATCAAGTTAACATTAATTATGTTTAGTTCAAAAAGCAAAGGCACAGAGGGGCCACAGAGAGATTTGGATGCAGAAGATTTGGACTCGAAATCTCTAGCTCTCTTTTTTCAAGTTCTTTTAAAAGTAATCTCAATTTCTTTTTGCAAATAAAGATTCCCCTACCAAACTACGACCAAATCAGACACAAATAGTGGGCTGGTTGAATGGGCCTAGACAAACCAACATCAACCTCCTTAGTGGGCCGGTAAGTTGTCACTTTCGTCTACCGACACCCTTCATCGACAGCTCCACCCCACATTCCTCCACCACTGGGCTTCCCCCTCTCCTCTGCGTTTCCCTCCACCAATTTCCACCCACATCTCACTCACTCCCTCCCTCCCTCCCTCATCCGATAGTCTCACACACACACAAGCAAAACGCCAACAAGAAAGCGCTTTTTCCAACTGTCACACAGCCATAGACATTCCACATTGCCGCCTCCCCGAAAAGCCAAAAGCACCTCCCAAAATGAACAGACTATCCTCGTCGTCCGAGGACGACGACGATCGCCAAAACCTAATCGACCAAAACGACAGAAAGCTCCCCACGCCTCGATCCACCGCCGCCGCCGCCGCCGCTTTCCACATCGCCGACGACTACGACGACATCGACAGCAACAGCAACAATCGCAGCTACAACCACCACCAATTACGACGCCGCTTCACGTCCCTCAAGCTCGGCGACCTCTTCAACAAGCGATCCTTCGTCGTCCTCGCCATCTTCGTCCCTACCTTCGTCATCATCCTCTTCTTCGTTACCGACATAAAAGCCCTCCTCTTCACCGCCGGAAACTTCTCCTCCTCCCCCTACGACTCCGCCTCCGGTAAGCTCCGGGAGTCCGAGCTCCGCGCCCTCTACTTGCTTAAGCAGCAGCAGGTAAGCCTCTTCAATCTCTGGAAACAAACACTCCCCATTCCCACTAATTCTACTAATTCCACATCCAATCACTCCGATTCCGCCCAAATCCCGCTCCTCGACGATCTCAAATCCGCCGTCCTCCGTCAGATTTCAATCAACAGAGACATCCAGCAAGTCCTCCTATCTCCCCACCGCACCGGAAACTCCACGGAGCCGGATTTCAGGGATTTCGGAGATTTTGAAAACCCGAGTCTCGGCGATCGCTGTCGAGCTGTGGACCAACAATTCTCCCAGAGAAGAACAATTGAATGGAAACCCAATTCCAACAAGTATCTTTTCGCCATTTGCGTTTCCGGCCAAATGTCGAACCATTTGATCTGCTTGGAGAAGCACATGTTCTTCGCCGCATTGCTGAACCGGGTCCTGGTGATTCCCAGCCACAAAGTGGATTACCAGTTCAGCAGGGTGCTGGACTTTGAGCACATTAACAAATGCTTGGGCAGAACGGTTGTGGTTACATTTGAAGAATTGGCTGAGAAGAAGAAGAATCACATCCACATTGATAAGTTTATCTGCTATTTTTCGCATCCGACGCTTTGCTATGTCGACAATGAGCATGTGAAGAAGCTGAAGGGAGCTGGGGTCTCGATGAATAAGCTCGAGTCGGCTTGGGTTGAAGACGTGAAGAAGCCAACCAAGAGGACCGTGCAAGATGTTCAGTCGAAATTTTCAAGCAATGATGATGTTATTGCAATTGGGGATGTTTTTTTTGCTGATTTGGAGCAGGAGTGGGTGATGCAGCCTGGAGGTCCTCTTGCTCACACTCACAAATGCAAGACTCTGATCGAACCGAGTAGGCTAATAATGCTTACTGCCCAGCGTTTTATTCAGACATTCCTTGGGAAGAACTTTGTAGCGCTTCATTTTCGGCGACATGGGTTTTTGAAGTTCTGGTACATTCTCTTGCACCTGATTGTTTTTCAACCATAAAATGTAGATAGAGTAGAAACTTAGGCCTCGTTTGATAGAGAGGATTGGCTTTGGTAGGACTATTCACCATATTGGAAGCATTTTAAAGGAAGAAATAGATTATAACTTCCTTATGTGTCCAGTGGTAGGATTAAAGGGGACAACTATTCTTCACGACTAACTTTCAACTTGGACAAAATAAGGAATTTGTGTCTTTAAAATACCTTTAATATAGTGAATAGTCCTACTCAAGCCAATCCTCTCTAACAAACGAGGCCTTAGAGTACATATATAATCGAGCTTTTTGGTTTACTTAGAGGTAGCTGTGATATTGCATAAACATTCCTAGACTGTTCTGAAATGGCTAAATCTGATCATGCTTCCGACTTTAAATTCTGTGATCTCTAGGGCATCAAAAGGGCAAAACCATTGTCTATAAATTACCCAACTTTACTGGACTTAACGTTGAAACAGTTGGTCTTTTTAGGGAGATCGATGTGAGGGCTTTGGTTGTTACTTGTTAATTCAGAGTGTGATATCAATGCATCAGTATATAATCCAATTACGGTGTGCTTTTCATAATCTGTATCTTGTGAGTTGTGGCATTAAAAGATTGGGTGCACTCTAGTAGAATTTTTTGTTGGGATGTATTTGTTTACTGCCTCTAAATTCCTTCCTTATTTTCCAGCAATAATAAACAACCAAGTTGCTTTTACCCCATTCCCCAAGCTGCGGATTGCATCACACGGGTGGCACAAAGGGCAAATGCAGCAGTCATATATCTTTCGACAGACGCGGCTGAAAGTGAAACCGGTTTGTTGCAGTCACTAGTTGTGGTGAATGGAAAGACTGTACCACTTGTTAAACGGCCTGCACGAAATTCAGCTGAAAAATGGGATGCTTTATTATACAGACACGGTATCGAGGGGGATGCTCAGGTAGATTATGCTATCATTTTAACATTCTATGGTTGAATTAGGGTGCATTCTGTTAGTATGCAGTGTATCGCCACTGCTTAAGATCCATGTAGCTTATATACCTTTATCATGTTTTGTAGGTAGAAGCTATGCTGGATAAGACGATATGTGCAATGTCAAGTGTTTTCATTGGAGCATCTGGATCCACCTTCACGGAGGATATCTTGAGGCTCCGGAAGGATTGGGGATCAGCATCATTGTGTGATGAATACCTCTGCCAAGGTGAAGATCCGAACTTTATAGGAGAGAACGAATGAAGAAATGGTATATTCATTGTTTGATGATTGTTGTTATTCTTTGTGGTTTAACCTGCGTACGTCGTATGCTTTCTGATTAGTTGTAGGTTTACCCTGAAATTAATTGACATGTATATTAGTGTATGATATCGGCATCTGCATTTAGAAAATGAGATTTGTTTTGCCTACCTCATTTTTTTTCTCTCTTTTCGCTCAATGATAAATGAGTAGATGTATGCACACGTTGCTTGCGTATAAAGTGTTGAAACTGCGAAAATTCTACGATGCATCATTGTATTTGCATACATTGTATAACAGGCACACTGCAATGACCAATTTGTCAAATTTTCGTCGTTAACTTTGCTTAAAAGAAACTTGTGACAGCAAAAGGATGTGAATAATTATGACATAGCAGCAGTTTCGTATCAAAATCATGGATGCCAGATCAATTTGAGATGAAACAAAATTGGAACACTCGAATTAGAATTTGGAATTGGAATTAGAATCCGAACAGTTGCCAAATTGGAAAAGAAAATAAAAGCAGGGATATTGGAGCGAGGTGGTAAATTAGTCACCAGCCAAACCCATCACTCACCACTCCAAGCTTTAGTAAGCAAAGAAAAGTACGACATGTACATTTACCTGGGACGAGAAAAATCATAAATCAATGAAGAATATGGGTACGAACGCAAATTTTGGTTATTTACACACTTGATACGACATTTTTGTAGTAGAAATGTGAGCAATTTTTGCACTAATCTTTGTATTTGAACATTTTCACTTTATCAAACGACATGAGTAATTTTTTAATAAATGAAAAAAGACATTTAATGACTTTTTTTATGACTTTAAAACGAATTGGAAATTGAAGACTAGAGAAAATTAAGGAATAAGAACCAGATCAACTACTTCTATTTTATTCAGAATTTTAAGATAGGTCCACACATATTTTTCAATTACTTAAATGTGTTTGTAAACGTGAAAAAGCGAAAGAATCAGCGTAACTGTTCATTTTTTTCTAGTAAGTAAGCATGTCATTTTGATACTTCATATAAGGGTAAACATGTAATAGAAAATAAGCATCAATCAAGTAAAGACACACTAGGCCAGACAATAACTAATAAGATAAAGGGAACTTTAACGAAAAACTTCCGGTACTATTCACTTTAACGAAAAATCACATTTTTACGCTAAAAAATCAATCTTGGTACTATTCACTTTATCCTTTATTTTGTCCTTATCGTTAAAACTCAAAGTTTTCAAGTTTTTTTCATTAGTTTTCCTTAAGATTTTAAATTGCTATTTGACTTCGTGAATTGTTTTTGGTAAATTAACCCCTGAAATATTTTAAAATCGTCAACCAACCTCTTATTGTCCAATTGGATAAACTTTTATCCGCATTGAAGTCAAATAGTTAGTGCGTCATCGCTTTTTAAAGTAGAGTCATGAAAATTTCTCTTTGTGAGGATCCTCTCCAGGATTCTTTAATCGTGTCTGTTTGTCGTAAATCATGCAATCAGTTTTCGTCTGGTACTATTTGTGTTCAATTTTAAATATAAAATTTAAAATGATTTATGATCACACGATGTACTATAAATGGATACGATTAGAGGAGAATATCCTCATTCGTAAAAATATTTGACGGAATACATGAAATTTGAAAGGCTTTTTAACCAAAATAGCCCTTGAGATTTGGATAACTCCTCACTTTGGTCCTTGAGATTTGAAATCAATAGAATTTGTCCCTGAGTTTGTCCACAATCAATATCAAAATGATAAAATTAACCTCAATTTAATAAACAATAGATCAAAATGATTTGACAAAAATTGAAGATATTTTTGTCATTTTACCCTTATTTTATGGAGATTTTTCATGGAATGATCAAAATGATTGATTGTGGACAAACTCAGGGACCAATTCTATTGATTTCAAATGTTAGGGACCAAAGTGAGAAGTTATGCGAATCTTAGAAACCATTTTGACTAAGAAGCCAATCTGAAAAATAGTTCAAAAGTAAGGTTTTTATTAGGGTAAATCTCATTTTACTACCATCAAGTGTCGTGGTTTTCAACATTTGGTACATGAAGTTTTTTTTGTCACAGAGTCATACCTAAAGTGTTAATTTTGGGACAGTCTCGTACATCGATTAGTTCTCCCTCCCTCCTCTCTTCTGCAACCCAGCTGGAGAACCACCATCAAACAATCTCAGCTCGCTTCCCAAATCTCCCTCGCCTTCTTACAATCCTACTGTTACAACCCAAATCCCAAATCAATCCCACTCGCCATTACCAACAATCTCGAGCTCCTGAGAGTATGAGACTCCAAATCAACACATCTTCGTCGGAAAATGTTTAAGTAGAAGAAACCCACTTCACCACCAACAAATGCCTCCCACAGCTTCTTCTTCCCTTAGCTGGAGAACCACCATCAAACAATCCCAGCTCGTTCCCAAATCTCCTCCGTCCTTTTACAATGACGTAACTGGGTCTCGCTTCTCCGCAGCCTCATCCTCTTCCTTAAGCTGACGCTGCCACTCTTCCTCCAAATCCTCCGTAAAACCCGTAACAACCCCCATGTCTCCTTGGAGTTCTTCAACTGGGCCAAAAGCGAATTTACGGTTTAAACCGGACCTCAAATCCAACTGTCGGATCATTCAACTCTCTCTTGGGCCAGGTCTCATACGAGCTGCGAAACCCATCTTGGATTCTCTGATCCAGACCCATCACCTATCGAAGCTTCTGCAAAGCTTCACTCAGGCATGTGAAGGTACAGATTCCCAATCCGAAACGTTGAGTTTTGTTCTTGGATGCTATTGCTTTGCAAAATTTCTAGGGTTACGATCAACGGTGAATATTTTGCGTTTGTTACCCTCTGTTCTTCACCGATTTTGGCCGGATCTGTTTGGGTTTTGTTTTTCGTTTGACGACCGATCGTTTTTGCATTGATGGGAAATTTATTTTTTACGACTGATGTATGTTCCCTAACTACTGTGTTTGGTTTTTGTTGTGAATTTTGCTTGATTTGGATAAAAATTGTAACCATTTTGTTTTGGGTCAGTTCTGATCCTATGCTAGGGTTTTCCTGTCTAAGAGGTTATTTTGCATTTTGGTTTCTTCATTGATGGTTGATTAGTCGTAAATTTAGCAGTGTCTCTGGCGGTCCTATTATTTTTTGGGTAAGGGTTTGTTTAGAGAAGGATTAGAAGTGTTTAGGAAGATGAATTCGCTGGGTTTTGTTCCTTCTCTGGGTTGTAGAAGAGAGAAGGAAGGGAGAGGGTGTGAGGGGAGGGTACGGGTTACAGAGGAAATGAGGGAGGGAGGGAGGGAGGGGGCTGGGGGAAGGTAGAAGACGGGTGGGTTTTTTTTTTTTTGAATTTTTAATTTCTACGTGGACACATTAATGACATGTGGTGCCCAGTAATTGTCCACATAAGTGTCACGTCATCAGTTAACGGGAGACTTAACAGCCAGACTAACGGATGTATGAGCCTATTCCAAAATTAACACTTAGGTATGACTCTGGAACAAAAAAAAATTCATGTATTAAATATTGAAAACCATAAAACTTGAGGATAGGAAACTAAGATTTACTTTTTTTTTTTTTTTTTTTTTTTTTTAACAAAGTACAAAAGTTAATTTCAACTAGAGATTTCACAGTTTATAGCGCACGTGGAAAGACGAGGAGGAGGAAAGCTGAGTCACCTTCAATTCTAATTTGCTTCTCCCTCACAATCACAAAATCCACAAACTTCACGAACGCGCACGCAGCCATGGCACCTCTTCTCCTCTTCCCTGTACGGTCCGTACTCTTTCTTCCAGTCTAATTGACTCGTGATTCGTAACTCTTGACTCAGTATTTGGTGTTCGTCACTTCCCAGCTGGTTAGTTGTATTTAGCTTTTCCTTTCGTTTTTCTCAAAACCTTCAATCCTAAAACTCTTACATTGCAGAATTGCATCATCACCATATGATATATTTATTCAATTTTTTTTTTATCTGATTTGAAGTATTTGTATTTCCGTTCCTCCACCCCGTTGATTTAGTCTGTGGTTGAAACAAAATTTTGATTAATTTTAGTATTAAAAACCTGTGGAAACTGAAGATTCAATGATTCTTCGTCTCCTTCTTGGAATATACCAATTCCATTGATTTATTTTAGTCAAAAAAGAAAAACCCAAATCAAAGATTCAATTTTTTGTTATTATTTAAGAAGAAAACTCTTTTTGGTAATATCTGGGTGCTGAATGATCACCAAAACAAAATCTGTATAAGAATTAGGGTTCATATTCTTTGTGGGAATTGGGAAATTGGGAAGGATGAGAGCGAGAGTGATAGTGTTTCCGGTTAGAGGGAGGAACTGGTGCTTCAGCAGATCCATTGAGCCTCTGGTTTCAGACTCTGCATCTGCCTCTGCCTCTCAAACTCCTTCAACTCTCAAAGACCTCTGGAAAAAGTACAAGTCCAATGCCAACGACAAGGCCATTGCCAATCCTTTAGCTGCCAACGCTGAGCTCCTCATCGATTTCGTCTCTACCAAGGTCCATAGCAAAACCCATTTTCCTATTCTTAATCTTGCTGCTTTATTTTTGACTTGGGTTGTCTTGTATCTGTTTGGATATAATGGTTTTTTATTTTATGCGAGTAGATGAACAGAGCTTGGATCGGTCTGGAGAAGTCGCCTCAGGGAAGTTTTAAGAACAAGCTTCATGGGTAAATGAAACTACATACTCAACACCTTTTGGTGGTTTCATTTCATATCACCACTCGAGGCTGTGTTTTTAACTTAAGCAATTTTTTAATGGTGTAGATTGGGATTGAAGCTGTTGGCTCGTGTTAAGCCGTCTGAGATGTTCCTGAAATCCATCTCTAACGAGGTCACTGGTGTTGAAGTTAAATACCCTTCCAGGTTTCTTCTGTTTCTTTCACTTGCATACCTGCTTTTTAAATGGCTATCGTTTTTAACTTCTTCCTCCACTTTCTATTGGATTTGTATGGAAAACACAACCAATAATCAAATATATAGAATAGCTCGGCTTATTTATTCGCTGCTATTTCAAAAGATAACACATTTAATTTTAACCGCAAATGCTACAGCCCATGATGGTCTGAAATTTTGATTCAAGTAAAGTTGATAGAGAGGACTTAACAGAAGTTATGTGGTGCTTTTTCTATTGGATAGGCTCATGGGAATAAAAACTTAGCATTTCAACTTAGAACCTATTCCCAATCACAACTCTGGACAATGCACACTTAGTAATTTGCAGTTGAAACATGTCATTGTTCTCGGTGGAAGTGTGAAAAGAACAAACTTTCAATCTTCTAGTTTTGTTTATACTATTTTTTTCTGTGATATTCTTTTGTGTTTTAAGTTTTGGTGTGCTGATCATATGTTAGGGTTTTGCAGCTTAAATGCACGACTTGTGCGTAGGAGGTTACGGCATATTGCCATGAGGTATTCTCTTGCCTAGATTTTGAAGAAACAGAAATTCGTGTTTCTTTGCATGACGTAACATTGAGTGAGTGATATGAAATTTGCGTTGAATGATTAACCTTAGGGAACTTAATTGCCTAAAACCCCTTTATGTTGTGGTACATTTGGTGCTTGTTATGAGATTGAACTTTACTGATATGAAGTTTTATCTGATTATCAGGGGATCTATCATACACAAAAAGTATTTATATGGTTCGGTTACGTTGCTTCCTCTGACATCCGCATTTACTGTACGTATTTGTTTACTCTAGTTTTCAATTCTGATTTTACTCTTAATTTGTTCAATCTGTTGATCCTTTAATTCTTGCACTTCTCAATATACATTTCCTTTTGCCAGATCAACGAAATTCACATTCTTGATTTATTTGAAATCTATGCAGGTTTTGCCTTTGCCTAATATTCCCTTCTTCTGGTGTTTATTCCGTACTTATTCTCATTGGCGAGCTCTCAAGGTTCGTTCCATACAGTGTTTTCAAAGATGAAACTATTTGTAGTCTGATTTCTTATGTAAAATAAATTAGCAAATGAGTAACACTCAGCAGAAGAAATATCTACCACTTCCGTCCTGGTTGTTCCATTATGTATTTGCTAATATTTCAATCTGCGATATATTAATGTTGTTTATTTATTGTTTTTGTTTATGTTGATGTTTTAGGGAAGCAAGAAGCTCCTTCAGCTAGTCTCAGATAGCTCTGTTACACCAAGTTCCACTACTGATGGAAATGAAAATGAGCATATTGACTCTCAGCATGGAAGCAAAGAGATATTCGATTCTCCTTACGTAAGTTATTTTATGATGTTCTGCAATTAGAGACAACGGGATTGATTTTCAATGGTCTGTGACAGCAGTCCTAAAAGAACTCCGTACTGGAATATATTATTGCAATTTTCTTGGTTTTATTGCATCCGTTTAAGTAAGTAGTTGTTTGTGTTAGATAAACCTAATTTCCAAGAGCGTTTATCACATTTGCACAATTGGGACTTTTTAGGGTTTCATCTTCTGTAACCTACTTTTGTTGTGGATAACAACTTGAGCTATCTTTCGGATTTTTTTAGTTGTACGAGTCTAGTAAGTTTTACTGGTTGTTTAATCACAAAATGCTGTCCAACCATTACTAGTAAGTTTTGGTTACCCTGTCCGTACGAGATCTGATTGACACTTGGTATGTCAAATGTGAGGATATGCATGTTCAGACTCTCCCGGTCCTGGAGGCAGATGCAAGCTTTGCTTGCACATACACAAACACACCATTTTTGCAAATGCATATAATATCTAATATCACACACACTGATCCCTGTCAAACATACTGGCATTCAGTTTTCTGTCATTTTACTAATTTCTTGTTTGGTTCCTCAATGTAAATAGGTTTTGCAGCCATCGAAAGAGCTTGAGGAACTTCTTCGTTATGGAGGCGAGCGTGAGGGTCTCAAAGAATGTGCGATATTAGATATCTGCAAAGCCTTCGATTTGAACACAAATGATGTTTTAAAGTACAGGGGCTCTACGTAGTTACGTTGTTGCGTTTGTTTTCTATATGAAATGTAACTCACATTCTATTGGGAGAGTAGTTTCATCGTTTTCTTTCATCATTTGTTGAACATTTGGCCCAAGTCCGAGTAAATTTTGAATTTTGAGGATGGAAATCTTGGCTATGATTGATTTACTAGTCTTATGAAATGTCAATCCCTTTTTCTGGTATAAAATTTGAAATCCGAAATGAGAGGCTTTTGTTTTCTTATTGTGAGTTTAAACCGTCTATCCTCCTTAGCGGGATAAGACTTTGTTGTTGTTATTGTATTGAGAGAGTTTAAAACAACACTAACTTAGGAATGGGGCACCTCCGAAACGGATTGGTGCATGCAAAGCTCGAATGCTGGCGGAAAGAAATATGGAATTGGGGTCTCTTGTTTTCGAGCAAGAAGAATGGCAGCGGTGCTTTGGTTTCTGAAAGCAAGCCAAACGGGGAACAACGGAGGAGCTGCGAGAGAGAGTTGGAGAAGATGGTGGAGTATGCGACCCCGCGTGTCAAACAGTGCTGCTCTATTTGACACCAACCCAAACGGGGCATTTTCATCCAAACACTGATTTAAGACTGCAAGGGCACAATGGAAATTAATATAAAATTTGAGTTTCAGTATATGTAGATGAGTAATGCGGAGACTAAATTTAGATACTAAATTTTGGAAATTAAATGATATGGATGTTGATGATTAGTTTATTACTTAAACGTTGATAGATATGCTCATTTCTATTGATGACACATTATTTTAGTTTTTCAGCATTATTTCAGTTTGCAATTTTAATTTTTCTAGCATTACTCAATGTAAATACACCTAGATATATAAAATAAGAAGCCTAAATAAATGAAGCTTTCTAAAAGGTCGAAAATGCCTTTTTATTTTTCTTCACAATCAAAATCCAAAATATTCAAAAAACGAAGACAACTGGGAAAAAAATCATACTTTAGCAAAAAAACTGTATGGGAAAACAAAATAAATTTAAGTTTTCCAAAAAAAAAAAAAATGAAAAATGAAAACGGAATAAGAACAATGTACAAATTCTGGCTATATATATATATATATATATGGACTGGCCTCTATATATATTTTACCAGAGCACAGTCCCAAATCCCAACTTCTACTCCTCTCTCTACTTTCTCTCTCTAAACTCTCCGATGGCGCCAGAACCAGAAGACGTCAAGGATGAGAAGAACCCTAGGCCCCTCGACGAGGATGACATCGTCATCATGAAGACCTATGTGAGTTCTTCAACTCAATTCTGTTTCCACAAACCCTAAATCCCACCACCGATTTCAGATTCACCCAAAACCCTAATTTTCTTTTTATTGATTTAGTGAGTAATGATTGTGGGGATATAATGGAATATGCAGGGGTTAGGACCGTATTCAAAGCATATTAAACAAGCAGAGAAAGAAGTAAAGGATCTGGCTAAAAAGGTCAATGATTTGCGCGGTATGTAGCTTCTTTGCTCGATTTGTGACCCCATTTTCGAAAGTTGTTGTTGTGGGTTGTTAGCTTTGTGGATGGGTTGGGTTAAATTTGATTGCTTTTACAGGTATTAAGGAATCTGATACTGGGTTAGCTGCACCCAGTCAGTATGATCTCGTTTCGGACAAGCAGATGATGCAGGAGGAACAGCCTCTTCAGGTTCGGTTCGGTTTGGTTACACGCGCAACTATACACTCATTGATTTGTGTTATAATGTGATACTGAGGTTTTGATTGATTTGTTGAAACCAGGTGGCTAGATGTACAAAGATTATCAATCCCAATTCCGAGGATGCTAAATATGTCATTAATGTCAAACAAATTGCAAAGGTCTAACCTCTTTTTTCATCAATTTTTTTCATACACCTATTTTGTTTTTACTTTTGCTCCATTTTTCAATCTTTAATCTGTTGATTTTCTTGTTCCATTCTGAATGCTCTGTATAATTTCATTGCAGTTTGTTGTGGGTCTGGGTGACAAGGTTTCCCCAACGGATATAGAAGAAGGCATGCGTGTGGGGTAGGCCCTCCTATTTTTGAATTCTGATAGTTTTCCGTTTTTGTTAACTCTTGTTTGATTATTTCCATGAGCATCGCTCATTTAGGATGCAGTACGTAATGTTATGCTTGATAATAGTTGGTAAGCCACGCACCACCAACAAACATCTTAAAAGAATCTTCTGCAGTAGTGAAG
Source organism: Cotoneaster glaucophyllus (assembly GCA_036320875.1). Taxonomy (NCBI): domain Eukaryota; kingdom Viridiplantae; phylum Streptophyta; class Magnoliopsida; order Rosales; family Rosaceae; genus Cotoneaster; species Cotoneaster glaucophyllus. Next base: position 13,176,167 of record CM070064.1, on the reverse strand, counting down.
TTTTTAAGAAATGGGGATAGTAATTTATTACAGTGATGCAGATTTGGACCTTCATTGCATACTTGCATATCAGCTATTTGCTTATCACCTTGTTTAATTATGTTATGCTATAGCATTCCATATTTGTGTTTGCAGTGATGAATATGTTAGTTCTCTTAGGATTGCAATTAGTGCTGTGTTTAATCACGTGCTCACGTCTTTAGCAAGATTATAGTATTTTTGGAGGCTTGTGTGTGTTTACAAATGTAGTGTCTTTCTGGTTAACCATTAGTTTGCCACTGCAGCGTTTGATAGGAACATTATCAAATTTGTGTGTTTATAATTGTGCATGCTCGCATCTCTGCTCCTTGCAGCACCGTGTTTTATTATGTTGTGCTATTGTATTCCATATTTGCGTTTGCAGTGATGAATATGTTAAGTCTCTTAGGATTGCAATTAGCGCTGTGTTTTATCATGTGCTCTCATCTTTAGCAAGTTTATAGTGATTATTGTTGGAGGCTTGTGTGTGTTTACAATTTAGTGTCTTTCTAGTTAAACTTTTGTTTGTCACTGCAGGGTTGATAGGAACAAGTATCAAATTCAGATTCCTTTGCCTCCAAAAATTGATCCAAGTGTGACCATGATGACGGTGGAAGAGAAGCCAGATGTGACATATAATGATGTGGGTGGATGTAAGGAGCAGATTGAAAAGATGCGAGAAGTGCGTATAGATTTAACCATTTCTCTTTACGCTGTTCATTTGTTTCCTATGTTTTACATGTATGAATATCTACTGTTTTGGTATTAGGATATAAACTTAACAGTGTGCATATATACTTGATCATCTGTCTTAGGTTGTTGAGCTGCCTATGCTTCACCCCGAGAAATTTGTGAAGCTTGGGATCGATCCGCCTAAGGGTGTCCTCTGTTATGGTCCTCCAGGAACTGGCAAAACTCTTCTGGCCAGGGCTGTTGCAAATAGAACTGATGCTTGCTTCATTCGTGTGATTGGGAGTGAGCTTGTTCAAAAATACGTTGGTGAGGGAGCTCGGATGGTCAGAGAGCTGTTCCAGGTTAGAAATAATTGCATGGTTTACCCATATTGATTTAACTTGGAATTATTTGGAGTACTGTTTTTGTGTTACTCTATCTTCTAACTATGTCTGTTTTCTTTTTAGATGGCACGCTCAAAGAAAGCCTGTATTGTGTTTTTTGATGAAGTAGATGCGATTGGAGGAGCGAGGTTTGATGATGGTGTGGGCGGAGATAATGAAGTTCAGCGGACTATGCTGGAAATTGTGAATCAGTTGGATGGCTTCGATGCTCGTGGGAACATTAAAGTCTTGATGGCGACAAACAGGTTTGTTCGTGTATTTGTTTTGCAGTTTAAGCGGTTTATATATGGTTTCTTTCTGATTATATTAACATCTCATGGGCTTTATTGGATCTTTTTTCAGGCCCGACACACTGGACCCAGCACTACTGCGGCCAGGACGGTTGGATAGGAAGGTCGAGTTTGGCCTCCCTGACTTGGAGAGTAGGACGCAGATCTTCAAGATCCATACAAGAACGATGAATTGTGAAAGGGACATTCGGTTCGAACTGTTGGCTCGTCTCTGCCCAAATTCAACCGGTAAGGATGCTTTCTATACCACTGATAAGCAAATTGCCATTGTTACCTAGGCGTCGTCCTGATTCTTATTGTTAGTTTGATCGGATGTTGGTATCATTTGCATCCTCACCTTTATTACGGTAACCTAAGGTGAGAATGTTGTGATTTGCATCTTCATTGCTATGTTTGATTGTGCTCCCATGGTCTCCTGTTTGTGAGCTGACCTGCCGCATGCCTCTCTTATGTTGACTCTGTGTTACTGGACGTCAATTTCGTGACATGGTTCTCTCTTTCACAGGAGCTGATATCAGGAGTGTGTGCACGGAAGCCGGTATGTATGCCATAAGAGCTCGAAGGAAGACGGCAACAGAGAAGGACTTCCTAGACGCAGTCAACAAAGTCATAAAGGGGTATCAGAAGTTCAGTGCGACACCGAAGTACATGGTTTACAATTGAGCAGAGGAGGTAGTCTATCGTGTTTCCAGAACCCATCAAGAAGCGATGCATTCTCCAACGGAGGGAGGAGGATATGCGGCGTTCCTTTTCAGGGTCATCTGGGCGACTTTCTTGTCAGTTGTTTAAACTTTGCATCTTTCTTATGTTATAAACTAATCTCGTACAATTCATGGCTCACTAAGCTGGTGGTTCTGAACATGGATCCGATTGCTTTTTCACACTTGCTTTTCTTCCCACCCCAATTGCTAGACAACTACTTTTGCAGTTATTCCAACTAGTGGGGATGTTAAATTATTTGAATGCTTCTTTTATTTGTTTGTAAGCCATTATTACTACTCTAAACTAAATTAAAAGGATTTGAACCCAAAACGTAATAGATTGAATAGCAAAACCCGATTCACGGGCGAATCCACCACTTCCGCAATGTATTATAAATTAACCTACATTCAACAACGTTGAAAGCAATGAATAAAACTTTTAAATTTGTTTAAATTGAAGAAATTTGATGAATTAGTCAGAATTTTTTATTTTCCCTTTTATTTAATCTTTACAAGCAATCCATCTTCTACATTCAAGTTGGACAAAATTGCAAAACTTGACATCTATTTATTCCTTCAACGTACCTTGAATTTCGTGGCCACCAAACGTGACCGAAAGAAAAAATAAATTGAAGTTTTAATTTATTTACTTAAATATTGTAGAGCAACAAGAGAAATCAAGTGCGTGAAGAGGTCCATAGTTTCTGCACTGCAAACTGATCACTGATAGCTTCATCGTACATGCACTGCTTTTTAATGTATACATAAAGTGATTTAAATAACTCATTTGAAACAAGCTCCAAATTCACCCAGTTCAATTTGAAAAAGTATTCAGCAACGAAAAACTACCTCAACTACGTAAAACATATTAACAGGCGTATACTACAGCTCGGTAGCATGTGGTGTAGCAGCGGCGAATGTACTCAAAATGTACGCGGTTTTCTTGAGGTGCGTTCTTGTGTGTGTCAGCATTGTCACCTCAAGCTTTACTCAAGACAGGTCGTCCTGTGCATCCGCATTACCACCTCCATGGGACGATCCTTGATCATTTCCAACTGTTCTCCTGCTCATGTTGGCTCGCTGCACTAACCGAACCAATGCCTGAACCACTTCTGACATGGGAGGTCGAAACTCAGGCTCCGGCTGCACCAAAATGTGGAGCTCAAGAGTCAGATTTTCACCTCAGTGCACTCTTATGAAATTGCAAAACATGAACCCCACATCCTATATTTCAACTAGAAACTAGGTGACAGCCGTCTTTCATCCCCTAACGAGTTAGACTTAGTTCAGTTTAGTGTAAACTTAAATTTCTTGTTTATTACCTGGACACAGAGCGCTATCACATCAGCAAACCGTGACAGAGATTTAACTGGATAGAGCCCCTTGAGTTCTGGATCTACCATTTTCGAAAGGGCGTCAATATCATGGAGCTGGGGTGTTGCCCATCGAACCAGAGATTGTTCAGACCTAGGCTTCGAGCTGTCAAGGAATTTTCATACAACAATTAATTTCACCAATCTTTTTAAATGGTAATAACATAAATACAATAGTCAGACTAATTTATGTAATTATTTACTTATCAAATGCTTTCCGCCCACTAAGAAGCTCCAGCATAACCACTCCAAAACCATAGACGTCACTCTTTAGAGTATATTGGCCAGACATGGCAACCTCTGGTGCGCTGTACCCAGATCCTGTGTTATGGTCCAACGCCTGCTCATGTGAAAATTAAACCATCAGCACCTTCCCAGAAAAATAATGATCAATTCGACTGATGTAACAAGTATGCACGTGTTCTGCTACCACTTAAACAAGAACACCCATCCAGTTGTATAATTTTCCGACAATCATAAATGGGTAACACTTGAGTCAATGAAGTCTCAGCACTTTTGGGGGCATGAAATGGTCGTTTCACACATGAATTTTTTCTTCCTAACAAGTACAGATGCTCTTGGGTCATGGAATGTGTTCCATGATTACAGGAGATCTGAACAGGAAGTACCCTTGTAAGCGTTCTAAAGTCTGCTCCTACCTTATTTCTCTAGGTCCATTTATGTAAATGTTAAGACGTATAGAACCTTACTATCGTTTACAATCATACGACGATAGAAATTTGAGTACGATAGTCTATTCCAACTCAGTATCTCTGATTCTGAGACTGGTGCATATGAGTTACGGGTTTTTGTAAATCCTGGTAATAATAATCATCTACGTATAAATACAGCTATTCAAGTAGGACATAATTTCAGATAATGGAGTTATCAGTTCATGTTGTATGGATATGAAAAAGATATAAAAGTTCAAAGTATGATATCCCAAATTTAACCTGATCAGCATTGGGGATAGAGTTTGCAAGGCCAGCGTCCGAAAGATGAGGGTTGAGCTCCACATCCAATAATATGTTGGTTGACTTTATATTTTTGTGAATAATAGATGGTGAACAAACTTCATGCAAGTACCTAAAAGAAAGCATTGTGAGTACCGGTGGCACATTTGTCCAGTCGTCGAGGTATCAAAATGATTGCGAGCTCAAATTTGTAAGCCAAAGGATGGACGTCCACTAAGAAACTTACTCTAATGCACGTGCAGTCCCCAAAGCAATCTTGACACGAGAGTTCCATGTCAATGGTTTGTTGTATTCATCTGATAGGTGCAGGAAGTCGTGCAGCGAACCATTTTTATGGAATTCATAGACTAGCAGGTGCTGTCCATGCTCTAAACAATAACCCACCAGCTCTGTTACATTTGGGTGATGCAACTGGGAGATGCTTGAAACAATCTCGGTGAATTCTTCGGACAACTCACTAGGAAGGACAGATGAATCTAATTTCTTCACAGCAAGAACCTATAACATTGTTAAAAGTAAGTAACAAATTATTATACTGTCTTCAGTCTTTGGAACAATGGAATTGAAGCATTTCATAAATAAATATAACAATAATAAATTAAAAACCAACAAATGCTTAACCAACCATATATGCATGCAGGATTTCATATTGGTTCTCCAGAGTATTCACTCTGTGTGTGTGCAAGGGTGTCCATATGCCCGTGCATGAGAGAGAGAGAGAGAGAGAGAGAGAGAGAGAGAGAACAGAAGATTTCAACCGAAAAATCAATTAAATGATCGAATTAATATGAAAGTAAACAAGCAAGTCAGTCATCTTCAGGCAGGATATGAAGAAGAAAAAGCATTACTCCTTTGAAGAGACATGTCACTGGATTTAAAGAGATTAAACCTTTCCAACATCAATGGCATGGCACATATATTTATTAGATAAACAGTATACCTTCCCATCATCAAATTGAGCTCGGTAAACGCGTCCAAAAGACCCCTCACCAAGAAGGTTGTCAATGCTAAAGCTGCCAGTAGCCATCTGCAGGTCTGCTATTGAATATGAGGTCACATTTAAAGGAGCTGTGATGGTTTTCTTGACAACGATGGGTTTCTTTGTGAATTCGTCGTCATCAAATGATTTATTGAGATCAACTGGTGGGGGTCTAAGATTTATTGTGGCAGGAGTATCAAAGGTCTTGAAGTCCAATGGGGCAGGGGTTTGTACAGACTTCATTTCTGCATTGGAGCCGGAGACAAATCAGTTAACATTGGTTCAACATAAAACTTTTAGAATCTGAACAAACATGATTGAAATGTTTATGTATCCTATTTGCATAACTAATTTCAAAATGGCATCAGTTGGCCTCAGGCAAGGAAACATAATTTTCTAATATAAATTTGAGAAACAGAAAGAAATAAAAAAATAGTAAATAAACCGAATCTACAGACATCAAGAGACAATTTATTCAGTAAACTGCACGTTTGAGCAATTCCTCGCCATTTAGAATACTTTTTATCTTGTAACGCTATAGATCTTGATCTTTTAATTTCAATTCAATGATTTGCGAAATCAACTAATAAACTCAATCCAACTGATAAACAAAGAAACCAGTATCACGCACAAAACTGGCAGGAATATTGCAGAAAATAGTCATATTCAGTCTAGGGAAGTCAAACCGAATAGCATGAAGAGCAAACCAATGGAAATGACAAGGTAATTTCAGATAATGCTCAACTGAATGTAAAATGTAGACAAATTGTCGGTACCTTGCACTTCACTTGCAAGGGGAGCAAAGGGCCGACTTTCAAACTTTTCCACATCTGAAGATGACTTCTTTGACCTTTTCTTTATGAGAAAGAATGCTACAATCGCTGTAACTACAAGAAGAGATATCACTATTCCAGCTATGGCACCACCCCCTATTCCTGATTTCTTGCCACCTTCATTTGATGGTGAGTTGTCGCCGCCAGATTTGTGATTTCCGTTGTGCTTGGCTGGAGGTGTACCAGGTGGGGGTGGGGGTGCAGGACCTGAGTTCCACGTGTTTCCATCCTTCCTGTAAAGAGATTTCTTAGAACCATATTGTAAACATATTCTCCCCACACTGGAAACAACAGTAGCTAATCATAGAATGCTTACTCCAGATTAATGTTTTTCAACTGCTCTGGAATCCAGCCGGTGAAACGGTTATTTTCAATATTCCTAAGAAACACAAACAAAAGTACTTCAGTGGGTTGAAAGCCTGAAAGCCAGGAGAGTGGGGAGTGCTAATGAGCATCCCACTAAGTTGTATGGATATCTCACAGATTATCAAGGGGGAGATTGGCAAGGATGTCAATAGTCCCTGTAAACTGGTTATTCTGCAAGAACCTGAAAGAAGACAAATTCCAGGGAAGGGTCAAGACTACAAACTAGAAAAGTGTACCATAATAATAAAATTCTCAATACTTACATTGTTTTCATACTTGAGAGGGAGCTAAAACTCTCAGGAAGGTTGCCTGACAGAGAATTGAAAGATAGATCCCTGAAACGAAGAAAAGAATTATCGTCATTTCGTCCTTTAGTAAAACCAACATAAATTCTTTAGCAACTTTCAAAGGAGATGATTGACACTTGCATAATTTCATAGCAGAACGAAAGCATAATTCTTTGAAGATTGTACATATTGAGTCATTGACTGATTATGCAATACGGTACAATGTTATTGCTAGTAACATTACTTTTTTTCTTCTTTTTGAGAAGGGACTGGCCGAGTTGCAAACTAGGCACTCGTGCCAAAATGGACAACATTTCAAGCTACTTCTTATGTACAACACGGATGGAGGAACTCACAAGACGGATAGAGAAGAGAGCTTTCCAAAAATGTCATTCAACTGGGTCTGAAGCTGATTGTGACTTATGTTCCTGCAGTCCCCAAAAGAATGAAACTGGTTTATTTCAAACATTTTCAATAAGTTGCGAGTATTGTGACAAAAGTTACTAAGAATTATTTACTTACAGGTATTTAAGAGTCGTTATCATAGAGATGGAATAGGGGATTTCTTGATTGAAGTTATTATGACCAAGGTTTCTGCATAGAAAAGATGGCTAATGTTATAGAAGTGGAACAATACACAACAGAACAGTAGATAAATGTGGTTATGAATCATACAATCGTGTCATGTTCGGAGGAAGTGAATAAGGTATAGTGCCTGCAAGATTATTATTGCTCATGTCTCTGCAAAATTTGTCAAATACTCAAATCATGAGATCAAACTAATCAGTAAAATAAAATGGATCAATCAACTTGACACATGTGACCATTGATCTTACAGGTTGGTTAGTGCGGTCAAACTCTGAAGCTGATACCCTAGCATCCCAGAAAGTTGAAGACCTGATAAATCACTGATAAAAAAGAAGTAATGACAGAATAGATATCAGAAATTTGCATAAATGTGATAATATCTGGGCAAATGAATGAGGAAGTAGGGAATCACATTTCTGTTACTCGTGAGCCCGAGCACTTAACACCTTTCCATGACTGGCCACATGGATCATCGCCATTTTGACTCCATTGGGTTAGCTGAGGTGGGGAATTTAAGCTACCATACAAGACCTTCAGAGCACTAACTGTGCATTTAACATGCCAAAAGAATATTCAATATAAGAAAAGCAAGATATGGACCACGAAAATGAATTTTATGTAGTTGCAATACTCTGCTTTCTTGCAGAACAATGAAACTGGAAAAGAAGTAAAATATTCCCAAGTCTGAAGGAGAACATCTACAACTGAAATTCCGATGAGATTAAACTCGCAAACAGTAATGGTACAAGGATGCAAACCAATTGATCTAGTCTAAAAGATGCTCGGAAGTTCGGGGTGGTGTGCCATTCAGAGATTTCCTAAACCAAGCTAGATCTAGAGGAGCAAGATAACCATTCGTTTGAGTCAATCAAGTCGATGAACTGAATATAGTTGATGTGTTTTAGATGATGAAATTTCCAAAACATCAAAACTATACTTCAATTCCTCATTCATAAATTGATACATCTAAGGGAAATAAGAATGCAACTGAATAGGTTGGCCAAACTGACACTTAAATCCTGTAACTTCGAATCAATTTTTTTAAATCGCATCCTTTTGAAATCCGCTGGTACTTTCAACTCCCTAATTACCTATCTGAAACGCAAAGTGCGAATTGTTAATGACAGAAAAGTAGCAATTACAATTCCATCATCACTCAGAGTGGGAATTAAACACTTATAAAACTCTCAAAGTAGCAATGATGGTCATAAAGCAACATCTAATTATCACTTTGATAAAGAAAAAGACTAAATTTATTCTCTTTTTGGAAGCTCAAATTACATGAATGGCAAACAGAAATCACATCCAAGAATTGTTTTTTAATTAGTGAGGCAAAGTAACAGTTCCTCAGATGGTCCTTTCATTTTGTTTATAGAAACAAATCTTCACACCAAAAATATAATTAAATTAAAAAATGAAAATCAACAAGATAAGCACAAATCTGACTCCCAATAAGCAGTTCAAGAACCACTTCTGAAATATTAAAGAAAGTCAAATCCAAAATACATTCAGTGGGTTTAGTATTTAACACAAATGGAAAAAACTGAAGTTTCTAACTTTATGCAGATTTAGCAAAAATGAACTCATGGGAGCCCAGATAAACCGATACTAATTCAAATAAACAGCAAAAAATTAGAGAGAATAAGAGTTGGGTGAGGCAACTGACCATCTGTTGGATCTGTGGCAGCATTGATGGAGCTTGGACTCCACCCCAGAATGCAGATGCAGAAAACCAGCAAAACCCACCTCCAAGTCTCCACCATCTCTCTCTCTCTCTCTCAAAACTCACTCAATGCCTCTCTCTCTCTCAAAACTCACTCAATGCCTCCTCCTTCTCAAACACAAAGGTAATCAAAGCATGGCCTTTTTGGGGTGAATTGAATTGATTTTGTTTTCCCAAACAGCAGATTTGTAAAATATTTTATTCAAGCAGGCATTTGCCCAACCAAAGCTGGCAGGCACGATTTGCCAGAAGAATCCAAAGCCACAGAAAAGAAAACCCTTTTATTTTTACTCCCTCCCTCTCTCCTTCTCTCTCCTCTTGGTTTTATTGCAAATTTTCTGTCTTTTCCTTTCTTTTTAGTTTTTAGGTGTGAGGAGGAAAATATTCAATACCCTCTTGGTGGGTGTATGTAGCTCTGTTTCTTCCTTATAATTATGCTCTATCATCTTCACACACACTCTCTCTCTCTCTCTCTCTCTCTCTTTCTCTCTCCTAATTTATTTACCAAATCAGATTTTAAAGTCACAGCTTTCACCAGCAAGCATCACACGGTTTCATCAGTAGTGGCCTTCATTTCAAGACGGCGTGGCAACCCAACACTTCAAAAACTTGACCAAAAAAAAAACCCCATAATAAAAGTCCATTAAAAAAAGTACAACCCATGCTGGATTTACTTTCAAGTTTCGAGTTTTTACTGAGATTGTCACCTTTCCATTTTTCAATGGAGAGTCGCGAGATTCTCGCAAGGGAAACCATTTCTTTGGTTTTTTTTTAGGAAAATTAACGAAAATGACTTGAAAACTTGAGTTTTAACGATAAGGATAAAATAAAGAGTAAAATGAATAGTACCAGATTTGACTTTTTAGTGTAAAAATGTGATTTTTCGTTAAAGTGAACAGTACCGCGAACTTTTCGTTAAAACTCCCTTTTTTTTTTTATCATTCTTTTTATTTTGTTTAGGGATAGATAACAGTTGGAGTGGTCGGGTTGAACTTCAACTCATCGGCCAACTCAATAGGCTCGGATTGGAATTCTTCAAATTCATTGCTACCTGATAAAATGGGCAAACCATTGTTTGGCGGTTTTGGGTTTGATGTGTTCCGCTGGTTGAGCTTAAGAGCATCTCTAATGAGCTCCTAAATAAACTTGTAGCTAAATTTCAGAGAGGATTTGAAAAAAACATTATCTTCAGTTACACTTGCTATAGAATCATGTGAATTTAGTGTTATAGAATCACTGTATGTTAATAATAAATTTCACTAGTCAAAGCAATTATTAATATACAAGTGCATTTAAAAGTTACTAAATTTTGTGAATATATCTATTCAATATACTAGTAAGTTTAAAAATTATAGTGATTCTAGTGAGTCAGGTTTTTACTCGAAAATAAGTTCTAATGTTTAGAATCCAACCCAACCCAACTCGACCCAATTTATATCGGTTGATTTGTCGGTTGGTCGGTATACCCACTAAAATGTGCACCCTTAATTTTGCTCGTTTATGGTACGAGAGCAACTTATTTAGTACAGTTATACTAATACAATAACGTTTTATATCAATAATACAAGGCAGGGCCGACCTTGAGGGGTGCAAAGTGTGCGACCACATAGGGTCCCTGATTTTTTGGGGCCCCCAAATTCTAAAAACCTATATATATATCACAATGCTTTCTTGGCAGAGTTGTCAAGTGCCGGTACTGATAAGGATCCCCATTTGAGTCTCACACATGGCCTCTAAAATCTCAACACCAGCCCTAATACAAGGTAATGTATATATTTTTGTATTATTAGCGTATATATTTTTGTATTATTAGCATGAAATGAGACGATAATAGCATACCTAACCATGTTAGTTGTTACCAATGTTAGTGAAAAATCAGATTTAGTCTTTGATTGGAAGGCAACCAACACAATCATCATAAACGGAGGACTAAATTTAAGGCCATCTCCAACCGAAGGCTGGCCAGATGACTCGTTTTAGCCCTGTGGTTCTCCAAGAAATTAATATTTTAATGAAAAGTACATGGTCATATTTGCTTCCATCTCCAACCGAGGGTCAAAGGGCCATAGGGATCGTTTTAGCCCTGTCACAAAAAACCGTATCCAATGGAGGGTCAAAGGGTTATAGGGCCAAACATAATTTATTATTTAAATTTAATGTTGTTTCATATTGTTTAATGTTGTTTCATGTTACTTAATTTAATTTAATGTTGTATAATGGCTTAGGAAGTTATAGCAAAAAAATAGAATTTAAAAAAATTTTGTAAAAAAAAAATAAAAAATAACAGCTAGCTGACGTCAGCTACCCATTATTTTTGAAATTTGGCCTAGCATTCCTGTCGGATATATCCGACAGGAATACTTAGCCATCTGGCCCAACCCGGGGCTGGCTAGTTGGCTGGATTGGGCCAGCCCTTTGGTCCTTTCAAATTATGTTGGGCCCACGAGCCATCTAGCCTAGCCCTCTGTTGGAGATAATTTTTTGGTTATTTTCGGTCCTCTAGCCCTCTGAACCCTTCGGTTGGAGATGACCTAAGTGACCGAATCAGCAGTGAAAGCAACGGAGGAAACGGTGGGAATTGAATAGTGACATTTTGGACCACGAAGTAGCTGTAGTCTCTGTTTTTACTTTACTTTTTATGTTCTTGTACTTTGAATGCACGTACATGTAGGCATACGAGTCCAAGTAATACTAATGAGGGAAAATATGCATGACACTTCGCCAAATCCAACTCATAAATTTCTGTAATTTCACTCGCACTTTTAGTTTCCTTTTGTAGTTTTCCTTTCTTGCATTTTTGGCTTGTAGTTTCATTATGTTCCCAATATAATACAGTCCATCAAATCAACCAAAATCCATTTTAAGTTGAGTTTTTAAAATGGGAGGGTGCAATTTCTCTTCAGTAGTCTGTATTACTTCGAAAAATGAAAGGTAAAGAATATTTAGAAATTGAACTACTTGATAGTCTAAATTATCAAAAATAAACTTGAGAAGATGTGTGCAAAGATTGGAAGTACGAATGTAAATCGGTGGACAGAAGCGGACCAAATCCAAAAAATGAAAAAAGCTGGTATTAAGATTGAGTCATTTCAGTTGCCACTTATGAACCAAATCAGGCTAGTTATATGATCTTTAAACCATATATAACTAATTATTCTTTTAAATTTACTACCTTAATCATAGACACCCTCTACTCCCTCAAGGTCTCACATTCCTTGATCACACAATTTCAACCTCCGTTATCTCCTTTACGGTATCCCAACGTCCATCCACACTTGTTTTAGGAGGAAAACGAACCGAACGAGAACGTATATACCCTAACAAAAATGAATATAAAAGTTGCAAGAGCATATCTCAAGTTCTCATTTCATTTGTTAATATTTGATTGTATTTATTAATATCATTTATTTATTTTGGTTCAAAAAGGGGCCTAAAAGCAAGAGCCCAAATAAATCTAGATTTGGACATCTTAATAGTCGATCCTCATTATCCGTTATAAAATTCTTTTTTCTGTAGACATATCGAAGTTTGTATTGCTAATATCTTGAATGAAATTCTCGACATACCAAAACAAGGGAACCCAAAAATGATTATTGCCAGCGGGCTTGTAACACCAAATGAAATATGAAATATAGAATCATATCATCCATCATGAAAATATTTTGTTCTAATTTTTTTATTTACAAACATATATTGATCTTAAGTTATAGATTTTCTTTTAATCACTATTTTGGATTTGGGTGGTAGGTAAAAATGAATAAACACGGTAAGTCAAATCTCAACGAATCTTTCATTTTTTTATCTTTACTTTAATGATGCAAATCATGATGGCTAAATATATTTAAAATATATGAGAGAGAAATCAAATATGTTATCTTTACCGTTTATTTGTACCATCATCTAATAGAAATGAGACATACATGTATTGATGAATTCTATATCTACAGAGATGTGATACAAATGATGATACAGATAAATAATAAATGTAGCACTACTAGAACAGCATGACATCTTTGAACAAATTGATTTCTAGATACATATGTTTTTTTTTTTTGGAAACTGGACTTGCATTATCCGGCAGATTTGGTAAGGCAAACCATACACACTCTACACAGCATATATGATAAAATGTATGAACGAAATCTAGCCCAACATACACATGTGGATAATGCATAAATGATGACGTTCCCTTTAAACAAATGCAACTTTTAGGTTGGTTTGTTGCAATATAATTTTCTTTCTTCTATTAAAAACATACAGGGTCAATGTCGTTTATGGAGTGTGAAATCAACATAAACCATATATTTATCATACTCGTTTTTATGTCTCTATTATTCAATGAAAATTATTTGCCATATTAATTGAACTTGTGAAATATTAATTTTTAATTTGTGAGTGAAAGAAATTAATACCATGTTAGTTGGATTAAGTTGGCATTTGGTTGGTTGATTGGAATAAGTCTCAAAAAGAAATGGACGTTGCCCTAAAATTATTTTTCAGTGATTTTCGTTCTTATTCTTCGCAAACATTGATCTAGAATATAAAACTCGTGACCTGTTACCCAATAGTCCAAGCGCAAAATTTGTGCATCAAAAACTGACTCGAAACTCATTCTCAACTTTGAGAATTGAACACTTGACATGCGCTAAAAAACTTGATTTCAATTAGGAGCCACGCCATAACTTAGTTGATTTTTGTTTCATTTGATTTCAAATATTTCATTTCATTCCCAACGAGAAAATGAGCATTGGTATATGAACTTTAATTGAATTGAAACTTTTGTTTTTGTACTAAAAATTCGTAAATATGATCTCTGAACTTGACATTATGTGGAACAATGATTATATTAGATAACTATGCTAGAATGTCCCTTATTTTTCTCTTTAAACTCTTTATTTATTTCCGATGAATATTATAACAGTATTACCCAAAAAGACCATAGCTTCATTTTTTTTGACAAATCCAAGAATTAATATTAGTATGTTTTAGTTCAAAGACCAAAATTCTAATTAAAAATTTTCACACACTAATACTCTATAATTTTTTTTTTTCCCAGCCAAACATCATTACCTAGCATGGAATAACATATAGTTTTTAATTAATTCCACTAATCATGATCGTGGCAAAGTGCAAACAATATTTTGGACATAAATTAGTGGAAATATGGACAACAATAAAGAATGAAAATGGCTGACATGTGTTTACACAGGTGGGGCATGTGTCAATTCTTTGCATTTCTGTTGAATGACAAGCATACCATTAATCTAATTCCACCGATTACTGCCAATATACGACATAATACAAATTAATTTTCAAATGCCTATGAAAAAGACGGAATTTTTAAATAAAAGAGAAAATGAAACCCTAGCTAGGCTTTTGATTTTTGTATTGGAAGTTGAAAGTTGAAAGTGGTGGATCATCTTATAAGTAATGTTTAATCACCATCGATCAGCAGCAGCTGGCTAACGGGTGGAGGACACGGCTTTGTGCCGTGGAAAATGAGAAAACACCACGTTTGCATGGAGACCCACATCCACATGGACGTCGACGTCGACGTTGTTGGCCTCCTCTCTTCTCTTCTCTTCTGGCTTTTCCTTCATCTTTTAGTCGTGTCGGTTGTCGGTGGCATTTTTCTTGACTCAGCAGCTCTCTACTTTGGATTTGGAACCATGCTCCGGTTTCTTGGGCTTTAGGGTTCTTTTTTCTCCTTTGGGTTGCTGTTTATTGGGTTTTAGTTTGACCCAAGCCTCTTAAATTGGAAATTGCTTGATCGTCTTTTTTGGATGAAGAGGCGAAACATAATCAACTTGGATTCAGGACAACTATTCGAAATCTTGAAAGTTCTTCATTGAGCGGTTGGATTCTTGTTTCCCGCTTCATATATGTACTCATACTATCAACTCAAACCAAAATTGAACCAAATTAACTATTAACACCGGTCTAGTTTGGATCGATTTTACTTTGAATGTAGTCGAAGTATAAACTATTAATCATAGACTATTGAGATCCATTTTCTGTATTTGCGTGTTATTGTTGGGAAGTAAAAATTATTAATTACTCATGTTATATTTGCATAAGTGGCGCCATGTCTGCATGCTAGTTATATATACGTTGTCCCTTGAATTTTGTTGAATGAATCTCTCATTGAGAACTGGATTTGATTAAGACGGTTTAAACAATACAAGTGGCTTTACCACTTAGCACTACGGTCTAGTAGTATTCTTATTTCACTTGTAAGTGAGAGATTTTAGGTTCGACTATCGTCAAAGAAGAATTTGAACCACATTAATGATTGTCCATTATGAGGTTAAGCATGCCTCCTTCCCCTAGTGTAGATAATATCGTTTGTTATAAAGAGAAAAAAAAAAAAAAACAATACAACTATACAAGTGGCATTTTCCCCACTCCTACTTAATTTGATTGACCCAATTTGGATGTTTGAGAAAGTGGGCTTGGCCCAACCCAACGGCTAGTTTTGTAAGAATACCCTTTTGTAAAGTCAAATAATTTGCATCTCTTTTTTATTTATTTTTTGAAAAACATTTGCATCTCTTCTTTTTCTTTTAACAAGGTGCAGTTTTGGAATCAACTTTATGAAGAGATTTGGGAAGAAAGAGCAAAGGTAGATGTTGCACAACACCCGACAATGTACCGTGTGAGAGACAAAATTATAACCCGATGGCCTGATCAACAAGAGCAATACCTGACACCTGTAAAGTTTTTAACCCATGACTTAGGCACGAAGTAATCAAAAAGGTTATCATTATCACCGTAATTCCTTGAAGAACGAGTCTGCAATCCACCAGCAAATTAAAAAAATCTTAAAGGGTTGAATTGATTAATGATTGAATGTATACAACATTTGGGGTATGTTTGTTGTACTGTACTATTTCGAACTGGATTAGTTTCAGGGACTAAGCTAGACTGGCTTAAACTAGACTAAACTGGACTGATTTAGTGAAGTGTTTGATGTAACGTTGAACTAAGAAGCAGGACTGTAATATTATATTATATTATATTAATTTAATATATATCAATTAATATTTTATTATTACTTTTTCTTTTTCTTTTTATTTCTAGAATCCTCTTCTTCATTTTGGAAAGATCTCGTCCATAAACCCACTTCAGCAAAGTGACATTCCACTATGAGAAAACAAAGCAGCAGTCCATCTTGCAAAGCCTTCTCTCTCGCGGGTAACTCCCAATTGTTCATCAATCTTTGCTCTTCAATTCACAATCTCTCTCTTATCAATTTTATTTTAGATTTTGTGCTTAAACCTTCATGGATTTTAATGGGTATTTCAAAATTTTGTTTTCTGCCGCTTTCCCTTTTTCCCCATTTTTGTCCATCCGCCTCTCCCTCCCATTTCCCTTTTCTCCCCATTTTGCCCCTTTTTTTTGGTTACCAGTGTCTCCCTCCCCTCCCTTTTGTTTCTCTCGTTTCACCTCTGTATAATGTCCCCTCTCCCATCGCTCTCTTTGTATTTATTTTTTCTTTTTTCTTCATATTTGATTTCTGTATTTTCTGGGAATATCACAGTTGGTCAAGAAAAATCACTCTGAGTCACTGTGCTAAAGTTTCAATCTTGCTGTCGGCGGAAAAATCTGGGTCACCTTGAGACCCGTTTTTGCAGTTGTTCAGGTCAACCCAGATGATGGCAAAAGACACACCAAATCACCGACCCATATGCCAAAAGGGCGCTGGGTTTAAGGGATGATGGAGGGCTGATGCTGCTCATGCGGGTTTGAGCGACGCTGCTTGTAGAAGAGGGAGAAGGGACTAGCAATCCCGTGGTTTTTGGGAGGCCTCAGTAAAACCTCTTAGTGAAGCGTTTAGCGTAGGCGAGTTCGGGCTAGTCTCATTAAGACTAGTCCCGCATGATAACAAACATCGGACTGGACTAACTATTAGTCCAGTCTAGTCTAAGGACAGTTAGTGAGGGTAAACAAACACCCTCTTGATGCATACGGATGTCTTAAATAAATATTACAACCGCTTGAAACAACTCAAAAGACTTTTAATAATTAAAACAACATTAATTACACGTAAATAGGATGAAAACCGAAATGTTTGATTTTTATTACGAAGTTTTAAATACTATTTCGGAAGTTGAAACGACCCTGGATGACCAAAATCCATCGTATATCATAACAAAGCAATGAGCTTGACTTGTGACATCGTTCTCTTTCCGAAAAAGTATCACGTATTCTCAAAACCCTAGTCTTTTTCCCATCTGGCATGAAATTAAATCGATCAGAATTGGGTCCAGTCAAAATCCAAATGCCTGCACATGACTTTTGCTTGGAAGCAAAACTCACATTGTCAAATGGTTTCATGAGTTTCCAGTTGTTGGGAATATAAAGTGTATCTCTCTCTCTCTTTTTCCTTTTTCCCTTTCTATTTTTTTTTTTTTTTTTTTTTTTTTTTTTTTTCCAAAGAAACGATAGTGTTCCTTTTTCCGGTTAAAAAGGTTACGTAGAGACAACAATTAACAAAAAGGGAAAATGCCATACCTTATCGACAACAAAAAGAAGAAAAGCTACTTCTACTTACTTACACATCATCCCCTCCTACGGTTATGCCTCTTCCATACCGGTTGTTTTTTGGGTTTAAAAGCCAGAATAGGGAGGGATGGGTCGGATGGCCATATAATCGAGCCCCAACCAATTGCCTTGTGTGTATGGCATGTGTAGGATTTGAACAAATAAATGTACGATCTGAAAGAGAAAATATAACGTGTAACTTTCGATAGATGACAGCTCTCACACTGTGTGAGACTGAGAGGTTGTGTGGAATCAAAATATAAAAAAAATACTGGTATTTTGGTGAGAAATATCTTAGAGATGATGTGTTCGGACACTCATTGTCCAAGTTTTTCTAGTTGATGCACTTAATCATGAACATCAAATAGTAGATTCTTTTTGCATTGAAGCCTAGGTTATTCCCATCCGAAAAAAGATAGTATGTAAACGAAATGAAATATTTGGAGAAGCTTGTGAGTGTATTGAGAATATCTACACGTAGTGTTATCATTCCACATGGTATATAATATGGTCGAATTATAGGGTTTATAGGTCTCACTTTTAAATATACTAATAAAAAGTAAATACACATATTATAATTTGATTAGAGTAATAATATCATGTGACGATGTTTAGGACACACCTAAAATTTCCTCACTTATAAATACCCTTACTATCTAAAATTCTTTTTACACCCAATAAATCAATCGATTAATATAATTAATAGAAACAAAATTCTAAATGAAACGTCACAAGAGCCATCGACCCTCCCTCCCACACAAACAAGCTCTCGGTCGAACAAGAGAAATATAACAAAAACACAGTAAACTTTATGTCCAGAGATGATGAAGAGAAGAACCGCCAGCACCCTCCTATTGGCCATTGCATAGGTTTTCAATGACCAATTGTTGACCCTAAAAACTACCAAGCCTACGTGGCGCGCAGACCGAATAATCTATGAGCTAACTACGTCCTTCGGTTGAATGCGGGGCGTGCCAACTCGACGGTCGAGCTCGGCCGGTGAGTAAAATGTTGATGTTGCGTTGTGTGCGCGGCTGACTTCTGAATCTTGCGACTGCGGCCGAGGAAGGAACACGCCTCGGCCTTTGGGTTCTAGAGCCTGAAGACAAGGCTGCTAGTTCTGCGAAGTTCAATATCAAATTCGGCTTTCAATGTGCCGAATGTAGTAACCTGTAACACCTCACTTCGCCGAGAAGGCTGATGAGATGACCTCTGCCAATAAGGATTCGAAAACCCTTCTCGGCCGAGACTTGGATAGATAACCAGTCGGCCTCGACGCAGTGCTGTTTATCCAAACTGAAGGTGCTCCGCGGTTGGCTGATTCTACGGCAACAGTGCTGTTTATCCAAACTGAAGATGTTTACCGGTTGCCTCCACAGTGCTGTTTATCCAAACTGAAGATGTGTTGGCGAAAAAAGAAAATAAAAATCTCAAGGTTGAGAGGGTTTGCGCAAGGCAGATTTGTGTGTTGAGTTGGAGATCCCTGAATGTTGTGCTCCTCCCTCTATTTATAGTAGTGCAAATACTCATGATCGAGTTAGAATCGTCTTTGGGTATGAATCCTCTTCCTCATCAAATTCTACCTCGGCCGATCCTAATCCAACTCTATATTGGCCAATCCTACTTCAACTAGGACTTTGAATATGCCCCCAGTCGCAGGCCAAATTCATTCATGCACCATGATTTGCCTAGGACTCCTTATCCCAATAGGTTTCGGCCACTTAACCTTTATCACATTCTCGTGTTCTAGATAATTCAATATATTATTAAGAGATAATTATTATGATAAAATCACAATATTATTCCCTAACAATAACTAAAATTATCCTGACTCAGTCACCTAACGGCTTAGAACTTCATTCACTCAATGGCCTCGACCGTTCGGGCAGATTGTGTAATTTTGGGCCTAAACATTGCCCCCCAGTTTCCTTGAGCTTCGGCTCGTAAGCCGAATGGTTGAGGAAATTAGCGCAGTCGAAGAACTCTCAGATCGCCAATAATGAAACTTTTTACCTGGCAACAACATCTCTGTATTGCCAACGCTACGGTCTTCCTCGGCTGCCACAATCCTATACAAGGCTTGGCCACTTTAATAAATAACCCATTCGACCATCTCGAAAGACAACTTGCAAATGTGGCCGAGAAAATTTTGGACCGAGGAAAACCAAATGGCGTCGAGGGCCGAAATATATAGGTAACCTGATTACCTAATATAATTTGTCGACCATGCATATATAAAAAGAACCTGTGCTGAGCACATGGCCTGATATAGTGGTCGAATTCTTCTCTCGGCAAACGCCACCAAGTAACTCCAAAGCTGGCCTCAATCTGCCAATCTTTTATTCGGCCGATCTTTAATGTTTTTTTTTTTTTTTTTTTTTTTTTTTTGTACGAGGATTCAATGCTCATTGCCCCCTTATTTTCTTAAGTATCGGTCAAGAGGCCGAATGGTTAAGAAAATAATTTAACAAATGGAAAGAAAAGTGGCCGAACCAAACAGGAGGAGGCCAACGATGCTTTATTCCAAGGCGAGATCCTTTTGTATCAAAATTTTCAAACTGATTTCGCTCTAGGCCGAATAAAGAATTTTCTCCAAATATTTCTGACTTGGAGAAATATTTTTCATTTTCGACCGCCGAATGTGTTGAACAATTATTATGCCCTCAAAGCATAATTTCGGCTTTTAATTCAAATAACTTAGCCGAATGAGATTTCTCCATATCGGCTCTATTGCCAATAATCATATCGATTGGCGTGGTTTCGTCGTCTAAAACCGTGTCTTGGCCCTGTTCGTCATTGGAACACTACGCTGATGAATCGTTTTCTAAGTCAAATTTTGACTCAGAAACTTGAACTCTTTCTTCTAGGCCTACCACACTTTCAGTCTCGACCCGAGATAACAGGTGGCCTAGGTATTTCTTCGGCCGTCTCGATAATCTTCTTAGGCCGAATGTTGGTTGTGGCCGGAGCGAAAAATTGCCCCTGTCTTTTCAACCAACCATTCATCAAATGGAATTGACTTGTAGTCGAAAATGTAAGGAAAATGTTCTCTATTTAGCCAAGCATTGAATCGAGCCGTGTCTTCATTCACCCATTGCTCTCAGAGGCTAACGTGAGCTGTTATTCTCAACATGCGAGCGAATGACTTTTGCATCTCTCTTTGGCCGCAAAGAACTTTTTCCACTTCCAAAGATCTTTTACTTTCCTCATACGATCGGCTACATGGAGCCGAATCAGAATCTTGATATATCATATGAACTTCGTAGTCTTAGCACTGGGTCACACTGGGCGTGCCAAAATGTTGACCCTAAAAACTACTAAGCCTACGTGGCGCGCAGGCCGAATAATCTATGAGCTAACTACGTCTTTCGGTTGAATGCGGGGCGTGCCAACTCGACGGCCGAGCTCGGTCGGTGAGTAAAATGTTGATGTTGCGTTGTGTGCGCGCTGACTTCTGAATCTTACGACTGCGGCCGAGGAAGGAACACGCCTCGACCTTTGGGTTCTAGAGCCTGAAGACAAGGCTGCTAGTTCTGCGAAGTTCAATATCAAATTCAGCTTTCAATGTGCCGAATGTAGTAACCTGTAACACCTCACTTCGCCGAGAAGGCTGATGAGATGACCTCTGCCAATAAGGATTCGAAAACCCTTCTCGGCCGAGACTTGGATAGATAACCAGTCGGCCTCGACGCAATGCTGTTTATCCAAACTGAAGGTGCTCCGCGGTCGGCTGATTCTACGGCAACAGTGCTGTTTATCCAAACTGAAGATGTTTACCGGTTGCCTCCACAGTGCTGTTTATCCAAACTGAAGATGTGTTGGCGAAAAAAGAAAATAAAAATCTCAAGGTTGAGAGGGTTTGCGCAGGGCAGATTTGTGTGTTGAGTTGGAGATCCCTGAATGTTGTGCTCTTCCCTCTATTTATAGTAGTGCAAATACTCATGATCGAGTTAGAATCGTCTTTGGGTATGAATCCTCTTCCTCATCAAATTCTACCTCGGTCGATCCTAATCCAACTCTATCTCGGCTGATCCTACTTCAACTAGGACTTTGAATCTGCCCCCAGTCGCAGGCCAAATTCATTCATGCACCATGATTTGCCTAGGACTCCTTATCCCAATAGGTTTCGGCCACTTAACCTTTATCACATTCTCGTGTTCTTGATAATTCAATATATTATTAAGAGATAATTATTATGATAAAATCACAATATTATTCCCTAACAATAACTAAAATTATCCGGACTCAGTCACCTAACGGCTTAGAACTTCATTCACTCAACGGCCTCGACCGTTCGGGCCGATTGTGTAATTTTGGGCCTAAACACCAATTCAACGAGAAATTTTTCATTGTAATCGGAACACGGAGGTACACCACATGTTTTTATATAAGTGGTGAGAAATTTTACTTTTTAAGTTATTAACTTTTTAACATACATATCCCATCATTTGTATAGTAACACGTGATGTTACACCGCGTGTACCGGTCACTCTGAAAAATTTCTCAAATTCAACGCACAATCTCTCTCAAAATAAACCCAGATTGAATCCATTAAACTTCTGGAGAAATTAGACCATCATGAAAATCAACCAAAATAATTGCATTAAAATTTGATTGTAATCTAATTTTTGGTTAATGATGGTATTGGGTCTATTTATAAACTTTTAACTTTTTATTTTACATAATTTGTACTTAACGGGCTATTCAGTAATACAGTCTACTAGTATTCTCGATTCTCATCAAATATGAATTTTAACTACATTATTGCTAGCTAATTGTAAGGCTTAACCTACTCTCTCATCATTTAATGTTAATAATATCGTTTGTTAAAAAAAATTGTACTAAACGGTAATTGTATCACAGTGCAGAAAATTTACATTGCAATTTTAAGATAAGTGTAAAGAAATAAATGTGGGATCAAATGCAATTTCTTTTTGCTTTTGTATTTAGGGCATGTAGATGCAGGTAACTTTTTATTATTATTATTTTTTTTTTATTGAATGGATGTAGGTAACGTTATTTTATTTTATTATTGAACAGATGTAGGCAACTTGGAGCTCTTTCTAGAACACCAGAGACACAATGGCGATGAATAATACGACCCTATTTCCAGTTTAACGACAAAAGGAGGAAGAAGAAGATAAAAAGTGTATGTATATAATATATATACATGTATACACTTTGGGAGAAGCAAATAAAAAGCTGCCAATTCCAAACCAAAACACTTGGACGCTTCTGCAGCTACTTGCTATGCTTTGCACACATCGACATCTATCCTTATTCCGATCTTTCTCTTACTTTCTCCTTCCCAAATCCAGATATGTTAAAATTATAAATACCCCATTTATTATTTCCCTCGTCCAATCCAACCCATCACAAAAATTTCAATCTTTTCTAAATTCTAATGGAAAAAACCAAGTACCAAGAGAATAACCAGAGCCGTTTCGGAGTTGATGATCACGACGGCGGTGATGATGAGTTCAGGTACGTGATCGTACGGCCGGAGAAGGGAGGGGTGAGGGACTTGTTCAGATACTCAGTGTTGGCGGACGTGGATAGTGGGGCCCGGTTTCTGGAAAGCTCAGACGAAGAGGCGGTGGGTGGAGTTTTAGAGGATCACAGATGGGTCATTGTGGTGTCGATAATTGCTCGGAAAATAATTGGGTTTTTTGGGAAGCCGATGGAGTGGACTGGCTACGTTGTGGACTTCATCCTCAACCTCTTGTCTCTCAATGGCGGCGTCTTTGGCTTGCTCACTGCACCGCTTCGTGGTACAAACACTGTGTCTTTTATATTAAATATTTGTAACCCATTTGTTAGTATTATATGTGAATTGTGCGTGTTTTAATGATGTTTGGATTTCTGACATTATGTTCGGACTTGTTATTTGCACTCTAAATTAGGAGAAAAATTTGGGTAGGGACACTCTAACTACGTGATTTGAATGGTATCTTGGTCTCACCTGACCTCTGTTGGTTCCCTTACATGTGAGAGGTGTACCATACATCACATCACACGGTCCTCCTTTATTTGTTTTTCTTCAGAAGAGTGGAATTCGTGAGGATTATTTTGGCGTGCCAATCTCTCTTTACGTTTTTGCAAAATTACGTAGTGAAAACATTCGAGGCCATTTTCACTAATGGATGTGTTTGTTTTAACTTGCTAGCATTCTCTTCATGGTAAGTGGAAGTTTACAATTTTACCATTCTTTGTCTTCTTAATTAGAAGAATGTACTGCAGATTGTTTCTCCATATTAATCCTCGATGTGTAATTAGTAACTATAAATATTGGTGACTGGGAAAGCAGGAACAGTGGTGGTGCCACAGAGGGGCACAGAGACTTTCATAAGCACAATTGGACATTTAGATGGGAGGATAGACCTCCACAGGGGTGAAAACTTAGCAGGAAATGTAGTTGCTTCTCTTTCTGAAGGAAGCGGTATAAAAGCTGAAATGGATAACCGGGGTCTCATGGATTTCTGTATGATGGCTGCCAAGTTAGCGTACGAGAATGCCCAAGTCGTTAGATATATAGTGATTGATCATTGGAAGGCAAGCTATTCTTGTCCAGCTCTCTCTTTGGTATATTCGTGGCTAGTTAATCGTAATATATACTAACTAGTTTAATTTTGACAACGAAAGCAGATGCATTTTGTGGATTTCTACAATTGCTGGAATGGTAAGAAGTATACTTTGATTCTCGAATATGACTATTGGATTTGGTCATCAATACTTTCGAATTTCTAAGTTATAAGTTTAATAGGTCCGATTAATTTTTCTTCTCCTTTATCGGATGATGAATGATAGATTTCCAAAAGCAGATGTCCACCCAAGTGTTCATACTTTGTGACAAGCCTAAAGATGCAAACTTGATATTAATCAGCTTCAGAGGCACAGAACCTTTTGATGCTGATGATTGGAGTACCGATTTTGACTACTCTTGGTATGAAATTCCTAAGTTGGGGAAAGTGCACATGGGATTCTTAGAAGCCTTAGGCTTGGGCAATAGAATGAATGCTGCAACCTTCTACAATCAACTTATAGCGATACCCAACAAATTCACTCCTGAAAATGGTGTTGATGGTAGCAAAAGATCTTCCGAAGGTATCCAAGCATTGCCCTCAGACATCATGGAACAAGGTGGACGTGATCTGTATGACAGGGTAGTTCCACCGGACATGGTGAAAAAGTCTGCATACTATGCTGTAAGAAGAAAGCTCAATAGCTTACTAAAGGAGCACAAAAATGCAAAATTCGTGGTTACCGGACATAGCCTAGGCGGCGCGCTTGCCATACTGTTCCCATCAGTGCTGGTGTTGCATGAGGAGATGGAGTTGATGCAGAGGTTGCTCGGTGTGTACACATTTGGGCAGCCCCGGGTTGGGAATAGGGAACTGGGGAGGTACATGGAAGACCATTTGAATAATCCGGTGCCAAAGTACTTCAGGGTTGTCTACTGCAACGATCTTGTGCCCCGGTTGCCTTACGATGACAAAACTTTCTTGTTTAAGCACTTTGGGGTGTGCCTTTACTATGACAGCCTATACAATGAACAAGTATGTGCTCAATCCTTCACATACACGTTTTCTGTTTTGGTTTTTGCATTACTATTAATTGTCCTTGAATTCCTTCCTGTTAACTTAACGTCCAGTAAACTAGCTGGCCGAATCATATATAGGGAATATAAAGCATTTTACCCTGCAGTTCCTTGTTTGCACATTGCAGCATGCTTATTAAAATCGGCACAATAGGAAGTTTCCGTTTGATTCATATAGCCGACCCCACTTAGTGGGAAAAAGGCTTTGTTGTTGTTGTTGTTGTTTCAAACTCTAAAATCGATTCATTGGGGACGTAGTTTTATGTTTCATCTTTTTCTTTTACTGAATGATTTTCTTCGTCTTTGATTTGTGCATATTTGAAGAGAGTGGAGGAGGAGCCAAACCGTAACTACTTTGGAATGAGATATCTGATACCGGTATATCTCAATGCTGTTTGGGAGCTAATAAGAGGCTTAACAATGGGCTACACAAATGGACCCGAGTACAGAGAGGGTTGGTTCTCCATTTTGCTAAGGATGATAGGACTTGTGGCTCCTGGTCTCTCTGCACATTCCCCCACAAATTACATCAATTCCGTGAGGCTCGGAAAGGACCGCGTTATTCAGATGTCCTCTTTTTAAGCAGAAAAAACTTACTTGACACGGGGTTACCCATTATGCCCTTCTCTCTTCTCACATGAGATGGGCACAGTGAGCTCGGTACAACCCCGTGCCAAGCAAGTTCACTTTCTCTTGCAAATGATAATATGGCTTCTGTGCAAGTCTAAGAAGAGCTGCACACTTGTTTAGCATGTGCACGAGGGATTGGGATCATAAGAGTTTGTGTATGACAATACTTGTTGGTTATTAAGGAATGTATAAAGACTAAAATTACTTTAGTCTAAAGAAAGCTTTTCAATTGCACTGTTCATTTGGAGCTGAATTTCACTTTATTTACAAAATTGCCACCGTCCCTTAACTGCTGTTCAGATTGAAATTTCTATTTATTTACGAAATTGCCACCGCACAGTGGAAGAGCGCCCACGCGTCGATCATTGTGCAATACTTTTCCGTCCGTTCCATCCCCTCTTTCATTCCTTCTTTTTCTCTCCAGACTCTCTCTGTAAACATCCATCAAATCCCCCCATCCCTCCCTTTTCTCACTCTGTAATTTCCCTCAGATATTCTCTCTCTCACCATTCTCAGTCTCGCCAGCCGCGAACTCCTTGACAGCTTGCAGCTCCATGCTCCGCCTCCAGATTCGTCCGTGCTTCAGCCAAAACAGGTGCTCTCTCCATTTTCATCTCTTCCATACTCCCTAGCCGCGCCACCTTGCTCCAGCTTGATTAGCTATTTGGTCCCTGTGTATTTGTAATCTGAATTTTGGGTTTTTCTGTTAGTGTCCGATTAGTGAAGAAAGATAAGCATTTTTGCCTTTTTGCCTTTTTTTTTTTTTTTTTCTTTTTTCCTTCTGGTTTTCAAATTTGGGATTTTACTGGGATTTATCATCTGGGTATCCTTTAAATTTGTTGGGTTTTTGAGAAAATTAGTGGGTTTTGTTGATTTAGTGGTTTACTTGGTTATAGCTCTAAATTGGTTCGAATTAGGGTTTTCGAAGTTTGTTGCTTGCTTGCTTGGTTGTTTGGAAAATGGAGACATTGACTTTTGTATTATTGCATCTATGGAATACAAGGAAAATTTCTGGGTTATGTTCACCAAGGGTCATTTGAATTTTATACTTTCCATTTTTTTGCTTTTTTTGTTTGCTTTTTTTAGGCAAGCAGAATGATGTAAATCCATGGCAATTTACAGTGGCTTTGAAGGGGTGGACTTGCTCATATAAAGTTCTTGAAGACAAACTGCTTTGGATACCAGATTATTTATGGGTTGCTGAGGATGGGATGAAGATGCAAGTTAGTACACATTTTGTTAATGCAGTGTATGGTACTATGAATTGTTGTTTACCCTTTTTTTCTGTTTCAAAAGTTCACTCTTCTAAATCAATGGGATATTGGTTTTGCCGTTCAAGCTTTTCTTGCTTGCAATCTAACACGGTGAAATTGCACCCACGCTCGCCAGAGGACATGATTTCATAAAAAAGTCTCAAGTTCTTTTTATATAGTCAACTCAACTTTAATTTTTTGTAAAATGTGTGTGTGCATTGGTTAATTTGTTCTAACAAATGACTGTTTTGGGATCGAATTGTAAAGGTCAAAGGACAATCCATTGGGTGACTTCAAAAGCATGCACCGCCACATTTCCAAAGGATTGTGGACTTTCTCTAATCAAGACCATGGATGGCAAGTTTCTGATTCCACTGCGGAGAGTTTAGAGGTAACAAATACTTCAACTTAGTTATCCACCTTAAATGTTATTTCCATTTTTCTCACTAAAACACCCTCTACAGTGTTGCCTGCTTTTATCGATGATGCCACTAGAGATGGTTGGTGAAAAAATGGAACCTGAGATAATTTTTCATTGTTTAACTTTTTCCTCCCTTAGATAGTTGCATATGTTTGATTTGTTAATCTGCTTCTTACACATGTTGTTTCCTAACAGGTGGGTTGCCGGATGCATGTGTTTGACTTTTTCCTCCCTTAGATAGTTGCATATGTTTGATTTGTTAATTTGCTTCTTACACATGTTGTTTCCTAATGGTGTAGGCGGGTTGCCGGATGCATATGCATATTACTCGAATAGATGAAGCTAAGAATGACTTGGTATTGAGTGAGAAGGAAGCTTGGGTCAGTTGGATTTCGACATTTAATTTATTCATGTTTTTTGTTGCTTGCTATGTTCTCTCATTGTTTGTTCTGAGATTTTGTGATCTTAATTTTCATAAGAACTGACATTGGTTTGCCATATAATGTTTCAGGAACTGTTATACCTTAAGGAGGGAACACTTTTAGAAGGAATTGTCAAGAAAATCTTTCCATATGGAGCCCAAGTGAGGATATGAGAAACTAACAGGAGGTATAATGACTTTCAAACTTACGTGTGTAATTACCTCCATAAGTGTGGTTACAAGTTGGGCCTTTTCTTTGTTTTTGTTTTTCGTTGAAGCTTTCCACGCCTTCTTTGTATTCTTTTTCCTGTTTCTTACAAATAAGATCATATTATTATTTTTCTTCTAATTTTTTAGTATAAATATATATTTCTCTCCACCTGACAGTGTCATTCTGGCAGTTTCCTTCTGTCTGATAACTCTGTTTTTATTTTTTTCCTGTTTGTGGTTTTTACTCTGTCATTTAATTGGTGTAGCTTTGCTAGCATCTCTATTCCTGCAGTGTGTGATTAGTGCTAATGGAATTTCAGTACTGTTTCTGAGCTATTATTTTCGTCGTCGTTGTATGAGTAAGTGCTAATGGATTTGCTGTATTTGCAGTTTTCAGAAACTTGGATCGTTGGATGGAGCACTTGGCCCTTTGGCTTTTGAGGTATATTTATTTACGGTGGTTTCATGACTGTTGTTACATTTTTTTTTTGGCGCACGTCGGGACTGGATTTGGCTATGTAATTGTGGCATCCTTTGAATATGTATGACCACAATAACAGTGGAATGTATAATTGCTATGTCTTAAGTTGGTGTAATGTTAATGGTTTGCAGATGCTTAGGTGACCATCTGTAAAATTGCTATCAATAAAATTGCCATCGATGAAATTGGGGAAGAAATTTCGAGAAATAATGTTAATGGTTTGTAGATGCTTAGTGTACTGTTAGTTCTGTTGTTAGGTTGCTGCCATTGTTTGTTAATTATTATTAACAAGCTTTTATTGCTCCCATTGTTTGTTAATTATTATTAACAAGTTTTAAGGCTCAGACCCATTGGTTATTGATGGTTATTGGCGCAAGGCCAGTATTGTTTCACCGCTGGTGAGATTGTGTTGTTTCTTGAAGATTTTTTTGGTAAGGCTCATGCTGTGTGCATTTTTTTTTTTTTTTTGTTGTATTTTTTTGTGTTTCTTGCAATCATAAAGTGGGTTGAGCTTGGTTCATGAAAACAAATTTATTGACTTTTGGACGTGTTTTGCTTAAAAACAGCAAGTTGTGATGTGTTTGTCATTGTAAACATGATCAGGAACTTTGGCTTTCGATGTGTTTCGCATTAACTTGAAAATAAGGGTTTAGGTTTCACTGTTTTTCCATGTATAGAATTTTACCCCTATTTTTGGTTTCTTTATGATTTCAATTATCTTTCAGCAACCTAATCCCTAAACTTATTAAATTCATTGACCAGGTGATTTTGGATTCAATCCCGAAGTTCCTATTTCTCAGATTGGTGTTGTGTGCTCCTTTCTGGTGGTCAGATTGGCAAATCATTGCATTTTACTAAAGGTATTTGACCTGCCTATGTTAAACTTTTGAGCTCATTTCGTCTCTAAAATGTTTGAATATAGTCGTCTTGGGAGTCTTAGTGTGATCGTTCTTCTATTTCTTAGATTCAAACTGTTTTTAATTTCTCATTTAATTGGTGTAGCTTTGCTCATTTAACTAGAATTTAATCAGATTTGGTCCTTGAATTTCTCTGAATTGCTAAAGGATTTATTTTCTTTGGAAATTTCAAAAAACTCGGGTCGTGGGAGCAATGTTTTAAAGAACTCGCCTCGGGGCGCGCCTAGGGCGCCCTTGAGACTGGGCGGTGAGGCAAACACCTCAGTTTTGCTGGAGTAGGCGAAATGCTTCGCCGGAGACGCCGAGGCGGCGGAGGCGCGCCTTAAGGCGTCTAGGCGCTTGTATAACCTAAAGAAGTCCCGGTGCAATTGGTGTTAACCAATCTGATATGGATGCTTTGGATATTAGTGATAAGGGTTATCAAATTGATGACTTTGATAAGGATTACATGATGGGAAGTATCCTTATCAAAGACCACTGTTTAAGTTATAAGTAAAGGGTCCCTACTCTCGCACAAACACACGCAAACATAAAACATCAAGCCCCATTGATTGACAGTGCATACAGATAGTGTTGAGAGGAGGAGAACCTTTATTTTCTGCTGCAATGTCTTCGCAAGGTTAGTGGTTAATTAGATATGATGAGTTCTTATGTTTCCGTTATATTTAAACTTACATTTGGTATCAGAGCTTTCACATACCAAACCCTAAAAGGAAAGCATAAGGAATTCTTTAAAGTCGCAGGTTTCAGACCAATGATATACTATGCAGGAATCTTTAAAGCTATCTGTGCTCAGTGTGTTTTTCATTCGGTATACAAATTGGAAATGGCACTAGGGCTCAAAGCATCGTTACTGATCATCTAAAGAGGTTCAGTTGTCCATGTTTTGATCTCGAGTGACATGACACTTCATCTTTCAAGTGAGAACCCAACCACTTCTTGCAGTCCACAAAGGATTGTAATTATGGCTACACAAATTCTTATTTTGAGTATGAGGGTGTCGTGACTAAAGAAAATTTTCATATAACTCGTTAATCCAAAGATTTTTGAGTCTGTGATATAAAGATTGGGGACTAAAGATAATATTTTCATTCTATATGAATACAACCATGAACCCAAGTTCCATGAACCTCAACACAGTTGAACCCCTCACCGGTGTTAACTATAAGAAGTGGAAACAAGATTTGGAGATACTTTTGGGTGTCATGGATATGGATCTAGCGCTAATAACTGAGGAACCCCCACTGCCTACCAATGGAAGCACTTCTAGCCAAAAATCGAAATATGAAGTGGCACAAATCAAACAGAATTTCTTTGTTGATTATCAAAAGAAGCATGACTAATGTACTTCGAGGAGCCTTCACAGATGCTACTAGTGCAAAGGATTTTCTGAAGTCCATCGAACAGAAGTACAAAGAGTCACCAAAAACTGAGACAGATGCTACCAATGCAAAAGATTTCCTTATGTCCATTGAAGAAAAGTACAAAGAATCACCAAAAACTGAGACAGGAAATCTTATGCATTCTTTAACAACCATGAGATATGAAGGGATTAAAAGTGTGCGAGAGTACATTTTAAGTGTGGTGGACATCGCTGGAAAACTCAAAGATCTCGAGGTACCAATCTCTGAAACCTTCTTGGTACATATGATAATGAATTCCTTACCTGATAGTTATACACATCTCAAAATGACCTACACTGGATTGCGTGAAAAGTGGGATATGAATGAGTTAATTTCAATATGTATGAGTGAAGAAGAAAGTATGGAAAAGTCTCAAAAGGAGGAGTTTGAGAAAATTGAGTAAGAAAGAATTCTACCAAAAGGGTTCCCTCCCCTAAAAGAAACACCAAATTTAACAAGCCATCGATTTTCAAGTGTTGTTTTTGTATAAGGCTTGGCTTGCCACATAAAGAAGAAAGGTAAAAACGTGTTTGCTTGTTTTGAGTCTAATTTAGTTGATATGCCTAGTGATGCTTGGTGGCTTGACTCTAGCTCTTCTATTCGTGTTACGAACTTATTGCAGAACTTCACAACAAGGAGAATTCCAAATAAAGACGAAGTAAAAGTGTCCGTTGGCAATGGAAGAAGAGTTGAAGTCAAGGCTATAGGCACTGTTAGGCTCAAATTTGATTTTGGTTTTTGTTTAGAATTGGAAAATGTCATTTATGTACCTTCTATGAGAGAAGGAAGTTGATTTCAATTTCAAAGCTAGTTATGTTGGTATTTTATTTTACTATGAATAATATTGACTTCAACGTTTTTCTTTTATAATTCTTCTCCTGTTAGCACTGGTTTACGTATTGATGGAATGTTTCAGTTTAAGTTGAGTTATGACCAAATGATTTTAACGTGGAAAATCCAAATAATAAGTCACGGCAATCTTTATGTCTTTGGCCATATTTCAAAATGAAGAATGGAACTTTTGGTTAAAAATGAGATTTTGCCTTTATTAAACCTTGATGATTTTGAATTTTGCATGGCTTGTGTCAAAGAAAAACCATTGAAGGAAACAAGTATTTTATAGATGATTTTTTTTAAAGTTTTTGTTATGTATACATAATTTCGGAAAAATCCATGGCACTTGAAATTTTTTATTTTGTTTTAAATTTATAAAAATAAAGTTGAAAACCAATTGGAAAGGAAAGAAAGATTGTAAGGTCCGATAGAGGAGGGGCATAGAAGAACAAATACGTTACTTGATATGGTGAAAAGTATGATATGCAAGGTAAACTTGCCAGAATTTCTATGGGGACAGGACTTGAAAACTGCAAGTAATATACTCAACAGAGTTCCTACAAAATCAGTGGAAGGAGCACCATTTGAATTATGGGCAGAGAGAAAGCCTAGTTTGAACCATCTCCATTAGGGATGCAAAGCAGAGGCAAAGATTTACAACCTTTATGTCAAGAAACCAGACGCCAAGACCATAAGTTGTTATTGTGTGGGGTATGCAGACAGATCAAAGGGGTATCGTTTCTATTGCCGTAATCAAAGCAGCAAGATTGTAGAGACTGGAAGAGCCATTTTCTTCGAGCATTTGCAAGACGAAGATCCTAGGATTAATTTGAAGAGGCCTATTCTCGAAGAAATATTCAATTATGAAACTATTATTAAGAGACTTGGGTCACATGTAATTATAGTTGACA
This sequence comes from Cotoneaster glaucophyllus, assembly GCA_036320875.1. Taxonomy (NCBI): domain Eukaryota; kingdom Viridiplantae; phylum Streptophyta; class Magnoliopsida; order Rosales; family Rosaceae; genus Cotoneaster; species Cotoneaster glaucophyllus. The sequence goes on along the minus strand of CM070064.1, from coordinate 13,143,337 downwards.
TTAGTGGGCATGCAGAAGAAAAGTAGTACATTGATGATTATGAAACTGCAATGACAGATGAAGTGGAAACATTTCATGATGGACACATCCAAAATGAGATTATGGTGCATGTTAATATAGAAAGGCACTAATATTAATATATTGTTGTAAGGTGTTCAGCAAATTGATGTGTTGTTGCATGGTGAGCAACAAAATAATGATTATGCAGATTGCATGGAAGTGGCAGCTTCGAGTGGTAGTGACCACCGATTGGAGCATAGCACGAAAATTGATGTGTTATTAAAGGGTAAATAGCATGCAGGAAATCAGGAAGGTTACGTGGAGCAAGCAACTGCAAATGGCAGCAACCACCGACTAGACTCACTAGTTTTGGCAGTCGGTAATGTTCCACCGTTTTGAGGAAATCAAATAGGGTGAGAAAGTCATCAAATTTTGTGTGTTTGGCAGTCTGATTTTAATTTATCAAAGTTCAATGATCCTGGAACTTTCAAACAAGCCATCTTAAGTCCCAAGGCAGACAAATGGTTCTGAAGCATAAAGACAATGGTATTTGAAGTTTCACCGTGTAGTTAAAGAACATGGTTTTATGGAAAATCCATTTGATGCTTGTATTTATTTAAAGACCAGTGGGAGCAATTTTGTACTCTTGGTGCTTTACGTTGATGATATTTTTCTTGCTGCCAACTCTCTTAGCATGTTGGATGACACAAAGTGCTTCATGAAAAAGAGCTTTGAGATGAAGGATTTAGGTGAAGCAAGGTATATATTGGGAATTGAAATCAAGAGAGACAGAAAAAGGGGCTTGCTTGGATTGTCACAAAAAGGATACATAGAGAAGGTTCTGAAGAGATTCAACATGTTAGCTTGCGGCACTACTGAGTTACCTATTTCAAAGGATGGCAAGTTAAGTAAGGAGCAGTGTCCAAAGAATGATTTGGAAAGAAATGCAATGAAAGACAAACCATATGCATCATTAGTAGGAAGTCTGATGTATGCGCAGGTTTGTACAAGACCATACTTTGCATTTACAATAAGTGTGTCACATCCCGGCCCGGGCCCCCACCACATCCCGGGCTCGACTTCGCCGTAGCACGATATTGTCTGCTTTGGGCCCCGACCACGGCTTCACGGTTTTGTTTCTGGGAATTCACACGAGAACTTCCCAGTGGGTCACCCATCATGGGATTGCTCTCGCACGAACTCGCTTAACTTCGGAGTTCCTACAGAACCCGAAGCAGTGAGCTCCCAAAAGGCCTCGTGCTAGGTAGAGATGTGAATATACATTTAAGGCTTACAAGATCCACACCCTTGGGCGATGTGGGATCTTACAATCCACCCCCTTAGGGGCCCGACGTCTTCGTCGGCACATTTCTGGCCAGGGATTGGCTCTGATACCAAATTGTCACATCCCGGCCTGGGCCCCCACCACATCCCAGGCTCGACTTCGCCGTAGCACAATATTGTCCGCTTTGGGCCCCGACCACGCCCTCACGGTTTTGTTTCTGGGAACTCACACGAGAACTTCCCAGTGGGTCACCCATCATAGGATTGCTCTTGTGCGAACTTGCTTAACTTCGGAGTTCCTACATAACCCGAAGCCAGTGAGCTCCCAAAAGGCCTCGTGCTAGGTAGAGATGTGAATATACATTTAAGGCTTACATGATCCACACCCTTGGGCGATGTGGGATCTTACAAAGTGTTTTGGGAAGATTTCAGTCCAACGCTGGAGAAGCACATTGGAATGCTGGGAAGAGGGTTTTGAGATATTTACAGAAGACAAAGTCACATATGTTAGTTTATATGAAGACTGATCATTTGGTTCTTGAAGGGTATAATGATTCAGATTTTGTAGGGTGTCCAGATGACCTGAAATCCACATCTGGATATGTTTTTATGATGGCTACATGAGTTGTTTCATGGAGGAGTGTCAAGCAGGACACAATGGCATCTTCCACGATAGTGGTTGAATACCTTTCCTGTTGTGAAGTTGTAAATCAAGCAGTTTGGTTAAAAAAATAATTTCATCACTGGCCTTCATGTAGTGGACTCAATTTCAAGACCTGTGTAGCTCTATTGTGACAACAACGTTGCGATCTTTTTCACAAAGAATAACAAAATGTCCAATGCAACAAGAAACTTGGATATCAAATTTCTGGTTGCTTGTGAAAAGGTGATGGAAGGTTTGGTGAAAATTGATTATTTGGAGACAAGTTTGATGATTGCAGACCCATTGAACAAGGCTGTCCCTGCTGTGGTGTTCAAGAAACATGTGAAAAAGATGGGAGTATTGACTGATTTTGATGTTGAAGAATAGTGGGAGTGAAGGTGAATGCCTTTATATTTTGTTCTCTGATTGCAGTATTTTTGGTTTTTCATATTACATGCATAAAGACTTAGTTCAATTATCTTAGTTAATAAAGTATCGTGCTGCTTAGTTGCAAAGGTCTTCCTAGAAAAGTGCAGTTTTTAGCTATGATGTAGTACATTAAATTGTTATGAAAGAAAGCAACTTAAAGGCTTCAATTCGAAGCAATAAAGGACTAGTATACTAGTATTAAAGAGGACCTTAATGGAAGATGTACTGCAGAAACATTACATTTTATATATCTTTTATTTTCATATCTTGTTGGAGTTTCTTGTGATTGCTGATTTCATGATTGTAATTCTGGGGATAATATTTGTGTATTAAGATATGATTCCCTTTAGTTCTTCATGGATATTAGTTTTTGACTGAAACTTGTAATCGTGGATTTTGTTAATACTAAACTCATGGCCATTCAAGTATGTTCTCACATCAATAAGTATTTGTATTAAACAAGTGTTGGCTCTAGTGGGAGAATGTAAGTCTAATAAGAGCTGCACACTTGTTTAGCACGTGCATGAGGGATTGAGATCATAAGAGTTTGTGTATGACAATACTTGTTGGTTATTAAGGAATGTATAAAGACTAAAATATAACCTAAAGAAGTCCCAATGCAATTGGTGTTAACCAATCTGATATGGATGCTTTGGATATTAGTGATAAGGGTTATCAAATTGATGACTTTGATAAGGATTACATGATGGGAAGTATCCTTATCAAAGACCACTGTTTAAGTTTTAAGTAAAGGGTCCCTACTCTCGCACAAACACACGCAAACAGAAAACATCAAGCCCCATTGATTGACAGTGCATACAGATAGTGTTGAGAGGAGAAGAACCTTTATTTTCTGCTGTAACGTCTTCGCAAGGTTAGTGGTTAATTAGATATGATGAGTTCTTATATTTCCGCTATATTTAAACTTACATTCTGGTCATATGATAAGATGGAAAAGGAGATGGCTTTCTTAGAGTACAAGTAATGTGCATTTTCATGCTGTTTTGCGTAGTCAAATTCCTTGCCACTAAATCCAGTTGGATCATGCTGTCAAATTATCCATCGTTGTCCGCGAACCAAATTTGAATTTAGGCATCAGTGTTTTATACTTGATGGAATAAAAAAGACAAAACTAGTACGCGTGCTTATATCCATCTCTATACTCAAATTCAAATTAGTCTCTCTTTTCTCCCCCCAAACAGTATGCGCCCCTCTTTATTTTTGGCCATGTAACTGAACAAATCAAACGAAAATAAGGGCACGGGTAACAGAAGTCTGTTTTTGTCTCACTTTTCTTTGCTACCGATGGAGCTTGCTCCGGTGAGGAAGCGATCTGGAGATGTGAGACCCATATGGGGGGCACATTATCAAACTAACAAGTTTTTTTTTTGACGGAAGGTAAGAAGGACCAATGATGGACATTTGTTAACTTTAAAGACGTAAATTAACAGAATTTTAGTTCACGACTAGTGGGACTGAAGAAACTGGCTGGACTTGTAAAAACCAACTTTTGTGAGAACGGTGTTGTTTTGGATTCAACCGATAAGAGGCTTTGGGAAGAAGGTTTCTGCGCCTAGATTTTGAAATATTTTATTCCTAAAAGATAAGTAACGATTCATGCACAGAAGAATAAGTGTAGATGTTGCCAGACTATGGACCCATCATTCTTGGCTTTATCCTTAGGGAACAAGGTTTCGGAAATGGAACATGAAATTTTGTGTTAGTCTTTTAAATTTGGGTCTTTTGGAACTTGAAAGAATTTGTTCTTTTCCGACTGGAACCCATCCATGCCTCTCTTACTTTCTGGTGGCATATACTTTGCAAACGTTGGAAAATGTCTTGAGTTTGAATATTCGTTTGTGCTGACACGTATAGTTCTCGTTTTTCATAAAAGGGTAATTGAGGGATTTCGGTAATTTTTCGCTCTAATATCTAGAAGAAATGTGACACCATGATTAAACCCTACCTGCAAAATACACTCGTACAAAGAAGCACAGCACAACACTTTGTAGAATTATCGGAGAGACGGGCCATACGGCCCACTTCCAACAACACCGATATTGTCCCCAACTTGGTAATTACCACCTGCACAATCCGTCAGGTGTGAGGTTTTATCACAAAAGGCCTTGGTATTAGTTGGAGTGGGGTTATGATATTTAAACTATTCTTTTTGCCTTTTGTAACAAGGTTTGTATGTACTATTTATTGAGAGTTATGGAATACAAGAAAATTAAGCCGTAAATTCTATTTGGTATCAGAGCTTACTACAATGAATCTTGTGAATATGAACATAGGCTACACACCCAAATACACGAGGAGAAAGAGTATTGGTTGACACTACTGGAACAAATTCAGTCAATACTTGGAGAGGAGTACGAAAATCCACAACCCGGGATGGCATACGGTTAATCACATACACAACATAGGTGAGAGCTTCAGGCCAGAACCGTTTAGGTACAGATGCACCAATGAGCAAGGCACGAGCAGTTTCCAGGATATGACGGTTCTTTCTTTCAGCAACTCCATTTTGTTGTGGGGTATGAGGACAAGTAGTCTCATGTAGAATTCCTTGATCCCGAAGAAAGCCAGACAACTCAGAACCAATATACTCACCTCCATTATCAGAGCGGAGAACCTTAACAACAGAGGAATATTGTGTTGCAACCATTTGAGAGAATGATCGAAACACCATACCTACATCACTTTTATTCTTCATCACATAAATCCAAGTCATACGAGTGCAATCATCAACGAAGGTAACAAACCATTTAATTCCAGACAAAGTACTAACAGGAGAGGGACCCCAAACATCAGAGTGCACAAGTTCAAAAGGAAACAATCTTCTATTCATACTAGGAGGAAACGAAACCCGATGACTCTTCGCGAGAATACATACCTCACAATGTAAGTCTGATTCTTTTATTTCATGAAATAAACTAGGCAACATACGCCTCAAATAACCAAACGAAGCATGTCCTAACCGATGATGCAATAACCAAACTTCCTGTAAATTATTGGTACGGGATGCTCGAACTGCATTAGCTCTGCCAGGAACGACGTCATCCACATAATATAACCCCTCTCTCTTAGTGCCACGCCCAATTATCTCCTTGGTCTGAATATCCTGAAGCAAACAAAACAGTGGATACATAAGTACAACACAATCTAATTGCTCAGTAACTTGAGGAATAGATAACAAATTATGAGACAACGAGGGAACAAACAGGCAGTCATGAAGGGGAAGGGCCGGCGTGAGGTTCACTGTGCCAGCCCCCAAAACCGATGTTGTCATTCCGTTAGCAGTTGCTATACACTTCCGTGAACTGGTTGTCATACTAGTAAATAATTTTTTTATCAAAAGTCATATGATCGGTTGCACCCGAGTCTAGAATCCAACCTGTATGATGTTCCATATCAGAGGCTAAAATAACACGCCCCATACTACCTGGAGTGGCAGAAGCATCACTTTGGATAACTACTGGCTTCACAACTGAGCCGTGGGTAGAGCCATGAGCCCCACCCTTCAACTTCATCACCGACTCACCTCCTCTATCACCTGCCATAAATCCCTGTCACAATAGTCACAGCACACACACTGCACTGCAACAATACACGGCAAGTAATACACTCACACAACAGGGAATACACGGAAGGTAATACATGGCAGGTAATACATGGCAGGTAATACACGGCAAGTAATACTCTCACGCGGCAGGTAATACACGGCAGGTAATACGCAGCATAGTTTGTAGAGGCAGTACAGATTTTAATGCAGCAGTCCACACAATTTTAATGCAGCAGTCCACAGCACACGGCAGCAGCAGAATATTGCAAATCCTGACCAATTTCTGCAACAAACAATGCAGGAACCAGTCAACCAACAACCAGCAAGGCCGACACACTGCTACCCACACCCAGCTGCACACGCAGCAATACCACAAACACACGGCAACACTGTTTTCTGCGGAAGAGTTGCAGAAAAACAGTCAACCAAGCACAGCGGAAAAACTAGGGTTACGGCAGTTTTGGCTCTGATGCCAAATAGAATTTACGGCTTAATTTTCTTGTATTCCATAACTCTCAATAAATAGTACATACAAACCTTGTTACAAAAGGCAAAAAGAATAAAGGACATGATATCCTTCCTAAAACATAACTCTAATAATTACAATATTTACATTCATTTTTTCCCTCAATATTGACTTATTCCAATACACTTTTGGTGATTGTATTGTGCACCTTACTGCTGTATGCAATTATGCACACTGCAGCTTGACACAGAAGAGCCCTTGCCATCCCTTTGTCATCTTTTTCTTTTCTTTCCAAAAAGTATCGAATATATAAACAACCTCATTGATCTCTCTCTTTATATGTCGAACATTACAATTCTCGTACTTGTCATGCATAGTTACAAACACATGCTACAAGACTAGGTCAACGATCTTGTTTCTATCTAGAACAATCCAATGGGTACTAAGTACCAAGAGTGCCAAAGCCATGGAATTTTTTAGGACGACGATGAACTCAGCTATCTGATCTTCAGGCCAGATAAAGGAGGGTTGTGGGATTTGTTTAAGTACACAATGTTCGGAGACATAGGCAGTGGTGTTGAGTTCTTTGAGAACTCAGACCAAGAACTGGTGGCGAGGGTTGCGGAGGAACACAGATGGGGCATGGCGGTAACCGTCGTTATTCGAAAAATCATCACACTTTTCTGGAAGCCTATGGAGATGGCTGGCTTCCTCCTTGACTTCCTCCTCAACCTCCTATTTCAAAATGGAAGCATTTTTGGCTTACTTCACAATCTGCTTCAAGGTAAATACGATCTCATGTTTAGTATCCGTACCCTCTACTAGCTAAACCATAACATGAACAATTTTTTTAAGAGAACTTTGTCGGTACTGTTGAGAGTATGAATTTCATGTCAGGGAACTAAGGCTTGCATAAGAGCAATTCCACCCCTAAGACTGGGTGCCAGCGCCCAGCGCATTTATCCACTCAAATCAACAGTAATAGACTCCAATGAACAGTAATAGGCCAAAGCATCTCCACCCCTAAAAAAAAATGTGCTGGCACCCAATCTAAAAATGCGCTGGCCCAAACAATCTCCACCCCTACAAAATGCGCTGGCACCCAGCCCATTTAAAATATTTTAATTTTTTTTATAAAAGAATAAATAATTAAAATAGTTTTAATTTCGGATAAGATTTTTAACCAATCTCGTCACGCCAATTGTCATTATCCGAACGTACTATTTTGGTAATGTTCTTCCACGAACTCATTTTTTTCTCTCGAAGTGTACAAAATATTGAAATGTAGAAGGTGTAGAAAGTGTAGAAAATATTGAAATGTGGTGTAAGGTGGAAGATGAGGGTTAGGTATTTATAGAAGAAAAAAAAAATTTTAAATTTTTTTCTGTATTTAAAAAAAAAAATTGGGGTGAAAAACGTGGACCGTCGATCTATGATCGGACGGTCCAGATAAAAAGTGAAATTCAAATTTTTTTTACTGTTGGAAATCCAACGATCTAGAAAAACTAGCCGTTGGAAATCCAACGGCAGAAAATGGGCCACGTCGCCCACCTGGGGGGAGCGCTCAGTGAGCCTGCACGCGGGCCCGCTACGTCTGCACCCTGTCGGCTACTCGCCGATGTCTCCGCGTGCAATACACGCGCCAGCCAAATAGGCTAGCTAATTGGTCAGTCTAATTTGGCCTGGCCTGGCCTCTTGCCCAGCTTGAGCTGCGTGCTGGGCAAAGTTGTGGGCTGGAGCAAATTCACTGGGTGCCAGTTGATTTTTCAACAGAGTGCTGGGCAAGTCCACCTCCGGTGGAAGTGCTCTAACAGTTAAAACAAGTATTAATGCCCCCACATTGCGGCTGGTCGAGAACTTTTTCATGTAAATAAAGAAATTTACTAAAATTTTTAATACCATATATTTGTGCAAGAAAAAGAATAAGAAAAAGAAATCTTGTTTATTCTATTCTCAAAATGAAATTAAAACAATATTAAGAAAAAAAAAACACTTGTTTTCAACAACAATACAACTAAGTGTGCTTACATATTTTGCATTCAACCCTCTATGTATATTTGATAAAAATGAACTTGCCCCATTAATGAAACCATTAAACCTAAAAAGAAACCAGATCATGTAAATGGGCCATAACTAATTGTGTTAGACCTAGTATAGGCCTAAACGGACAAAGACATTACTCTAGCCAAAGATCACCACAGGGCCAAACCCACACCAAAGCCTATGTATGATTCAAACTCAAACCCACACCATAGCGCATAATTACATTAAAAATAAAATTTTCCAAGTTTAGAATAGAGTAATAACTTGAGGTTGAAAGTTCACATTTTAACATGTTATCAGACTATTCACGTGTTGGGCGCCCCAATGGTCACACTAGCTCTAACCATGTTTGCCTTCAGTGACCCGCAAGTGAAGAAATGTGTTGAGAGTGTGAGCACCAAAAAAATAAATATAACTCAAACACATGTTGGGCTCCCCAATGGTCACACTAGCTCTAACCATGTTTGCCTTGAGTGACCCGCAAGTGAAGAAATGTGTTGAGAGTGAGCACCAACAAAATAAATATAACTCAAACATAAATGGAGAGATTCTTTGTGCATGACGTCCTATCTTTCATAAATAGAGTGCTGAGAAAACCTCACTTCTTTTCAGTTTTCTTCAATGTGCCCTTATTTATTAACATTATTGGTTATTTAGTTAGGTTATACAACCCTTTAGAGCTTCAATATTAGGTGTAAGGTCTAAGTTCTAAATGATGATTTCACACTTTATAACAATCAATCATATCGACAAAAGGGATTAAAGTTAAAGAAAGTGCAGTAGAATCTAGGTTTTCTCAACGCGTTGACAGGACCCTCTGGGACTGCATATCAACATGCTAAACATTCAGTTCATGGCGACTGGAAATCTTTTGTATACAAGGGATTAAAGTAGTCATATATGCAGAATTAATGCTCTTGGAACTTTTGTACATATCTTTCTATTCAGAATTTGTGCCTACCTACACATATGCTTTAATGTTGAATGGGGAAGCAGGAAAAGTGATGGTGCCGCAGAGGGACACAGAGACTTTCATAAGTATATTTGGTCACTTAGATGGGAGGGTAGCATCCGCAAGGGTGAAAACTTAGCAAAAGACATAGTTGCTTCTATTTCTGAAGGAACAAGCGTGAAATTGGGGAATCCGACTCTTATGGACCTCTGCATTATGGCTTCCAAGTTAGCATATGAGAATGACAAAGTCATTAGAAAAGTTGTGGTAGACAATTTGAAGGCAAGTTATATCTATGGGAAATGAACTCCACGCTCTCGATTCTCCTTCTACACTCCTCTCTTTGTTTCTGTCCCTTAATTCTTACTTTAATTTATTCAATCTAAAAGCTCAGAAGAAAAAAGGGAAAAAGAAACGAAAAGAAAGGGCTATAGGGGGGAGAAAAAGGAGTGCGGAAATCATTTCATGTATTCTATTCTTCTTCGGTTCTCTCTTCATTTTCTTAAATACTAACTAGTTTAGATTTGAGCTTCCAATGATGCAGATGCATTTTGTGGACTTCTGCAGTTGCTGGAATGGTAAGAACTACATTTTGAACATTTTGGTCATAAAAAATTTCAAAGTTATGAGCTTCATAAGTTCAATTCATTTTTCCTCTCCCATTTTGGATGATGATATGATTAGATTTTCGCAAGCAGATGTCTACAAACTTGTTCATACTTTGTGACAAGCCTAAAGATGCAAATCTGATATTGATCAGCTTCCGGGGAAGGGAACCTTTTTACTCCAATATTTGGAGTACCGAATTTGACTACTCTTGGTATGAAATTTCCAATGTGGGGAAAGTACACATGAGATTCCTAGAAGCCTTAGTCTTGGAGAACAGAATTACTGTTGTAACCTTTCGAAACCTCCTTCAAATGAAACACAGAGTATGAAAGCGGAAGTTCTTCCGAAGGCCCCAAGGCATACTATGTTGTAAGAAGAAAGCTCGAGGGATTACTAGAGGAGCACAAAAATGCAAAATTTGTAGTTACGGGGCATAGCCTAGGCGGAGCGCTTGCCATATTGTTCACGTCAGTTCTGGTGTTGCATGAGGAAATGGAGGCGATGCAAAGGTTGTTGGGTGTGTACACATTTGGACAGCCTAGGGTAGGGGATAGGCAGCTGGCGAGGTATATGGACACGCGTTTGGGTACGCCAATCCCAAAGTACTTCAGGGTTGTCTACTGCAATGATCTCCTGCCCCGGTTGCCTTATGATTACAAAAACTTCATGTTTAAGCATTTTGGGGTGTGCCTTCACTATGATAGTTGTTACATCGAACATGTAAGTTTTCACTACTCAAGCCTTTGATTTTACACTCCGTTTAAGAAAATTGTTGTTAGCACTCCAAAATAGTCATTATGCACCCTTCTCTCGTATATTTTAAATTTCTTTTTCTTCTAGTACTTAGTTATTTTCTTCTTTGACATGCATTTTTGAAGAGATTGGAGGATGAGCCAAGCAACAATTACTTTGGAATGAAATACCTAGTACCAGAATATCTGAATGCTGTTTGGGAGCTGATAAGAAGCTTAGCAATGGGCTACACACATGGACCAGAGTATCGAGAGAGGTGGCTCTCCATTTTCGTACGAGTGACAGGACTTCTGTTTCCCGGTACCTCAGCACATTCCCTTACAGATTACATCAATTCCGTGAAGCTGGGAAAGGGGCACTTCGTTCGGATGTTTAAAACTCATGAGGTCGAGTCATTTGAACGCCGTCAGCCTTGGATCATATGATGATATGGCTTGTAGTCCAAGTAATTTACTGCACTCAACAAGTAGAACGGTACCTAGTCTCTGGCTTTGGTTTTACATTAGTTTTGTTGTTGACAGTTTCACCAATAGATCAATTTCGGTTCTGCCTCTGAAATGTCCAGATCTCAGCCCCCCAAAAAGACTAGAAAGTTTGGTTATTGCAATATTTGGAATTCCCTGTGCATGAAGTCTGTCCTTTGTTGAATGATGGATTCTGTATCGATATTATAAAAAATGTATCAATAACATGTTGATACATTTTGCTACCGACATGTTAATTACTAATGTTATCAACGGCTTATCAACATCATATTGACAGTCCGTCTTTTAGTAAAGAACGGATGTCCTATCCAGACAAAAATCGATTAAACTAGAACCTCTTCTTGCCTAAAATATCACCTCAAATATTCCATTCATATTCCAATTCATCATCAAGTTCAATCTTTGGCACAGTGGCAACAATCTTCTTTTGAATAACTACAAAAATTCAATGTGTATATTACTCTTTTACAAAGAACAAACCGTACGTAATAATACAGCAGATCCAGTAAACAGAAAATTCCCCTGTGCAAGTCAGGTGGCTTATTAGTATGCAGTTTCCTAATTTTATTACACATAAAAATTGCAACAAAAGCTAATGGATTTTCTGACCTTTTAGCACCCATATAATTGACCATCACCAAAAACCCAAATGTCAATCTCTTTTGCAGATACTCAGCATCAATCATGTGAGCAAATGCTGCTGAATTTGCCTTCAGTGTGTTGATAACACATTGACACGTTTTGCAGATATCCATGTATTTTCTTCAGACTGTATGGGCTGATTGAATGACACTCAGGTCCAAATTCTTGAGCCTCAGTACAGATTCTACATGTCCTTTAAAAGTGTGTATCTCCCCGAGCCTGGCAATTTCAGCGCGCCGCCTGGCCTGTTCTGCAATCAAAGAAGAACGCTTGCCGGTCCTGTTGATCTCAAAGTCTTGCAACCCTTGTAAGCTTTTCTGAGAAAGTATCCATTTAGCTGCCCGATCTTCCTTCCCATAGTCTTTCTTACTAGTAAAAGCTGTCTGTTGAAGATAAAAAATCAACATAGAAACCAGAAGTTAGCATTTAAAGCCGAATGTTAGAAAATTTCAATGCAACTTAGAACATTGCACAAACCTTTCTTTCGAATAACAGATTCCAGGCATCTCCGGTCAATGCATAACGAATTATGAATTTAATGATGTCCAAAGGAATGTAGAAAATCACACTGTACAACCAGATGACTCCGGCCCATCCCCATCCAATGCCGCTGATATATGCGAAGCTGATTGTTGCATATACAGCAATCAGAGTTGCCACCTGATATTTTATAGAAACAAATTTTCAATTCCTGAAATGTAACTCAGATTGTGCGGAAATTTTCTTAGATGCAATCGAAATAGGCATACCAGTTGAGCCAACACAAAAGCGCACATCAACATAGTTCCAGGCCTCTCAAGAAATGACCACCCCTGGCTTCTTGTCACAAATATGAGAGCCTGGCTGATGATACTGACTTGCAGATATACAGCAGATGAAACTTCCTCGCTACTGCTCGATAAATCTCTTACATTGAAGGTGCTCTGTCAGCAATATAAAATCAGTAAGCATCGTAGAGGTAAACCGAGTTAATGTATCTTCTGCTTCTTATTTTGCAGAGGATCTTAGAAAACAAAGTCAGTAAGCAGCATTTCTGTGTTTCATACCTCAAAGAAGTCAGTGTCAATAACAACCCAGTAGAATAATACCGTAACTAAAGCAAGGTATGTGCCAATGACAATGCCAGTAGCAAATATCTCTTTCAGCTTCCAACTATCAGGCTTTGGGGAGGGCTTTACACGATCCTGCGAAATTGTCATGATGGTTCCTGCATTTAAAATTTAAATACACTGTCAAGTACTCATTTTCGATAATTGTCTGTGAAAGTCTAAACATAAATGATGTCCAAATTAGTTTGCATCTGTTATATTTTTCTTAATATTCTCCTACATGATCTTAAATTTGTTTTTGAATGTTGCTTGATCCTATTTGAATAAAAGGAATCAATATTAACGCTAACGCAGTTCAATATATTACCGTCATTCAGTATGGCTATTATCAGAACCATGAAAGGTGGGAAGTCATATTCCCAGATCAATGCAAGAAGCACGAAACCAAGCTGCAGAAGGATGAAGTTTAAAACATTACAGAAAGTTGATACGTAACCAATCTTGAAAGACTTAGCTTCAAGTCTAAAAAATTAATTGAAGTTTGAGACATAAATAGAAAACGTACCACAATCCTAATGGTTATGGAGACAGCATATATCTGCGTATTCACACAAACTAATCAGTTTACTATCGAAATAATGCAGAAACAAAGAACAAAGGCAAACAAAGAAAGAAGAAAAAGATTGCTACTCAACCGTGTAATTCTTCATTCTTTGGAATATAGCGCGACTGGTGAGGACAGCACTGACTATCACGCTCAATCCAGGCTCAGTTAAGACTATATCAGAAGCACCTCTTGCAGCATCTGTGGAATCTGCCACTGCTATACCAATGTCTGCTTTCTTTAAAGCAGGCGCATCGTTAACTCCGTCTCCAGTCATCCCAACGACGTGCTTCTTTTCTTGTAAAATCTTTACGATTTCATACTTGTGTTCTGAAAGTTGCACAGCAATGATAAGCTAATTGAGTGATTCAGAGAGAATGTACTTAATTCGAGAGATAGGAGTTCAGTTAATTACCAGGGAAGACACCAGCAAAGCCATCAGCCTTCTCAATCAAATCTTCCACCGGAAGAGCTTCATGTTCTTCTACATGGCGGCCCAATAACGAAGAGGAGGGGTACATGTTTGTTCCCATACCAAGTCGCCGCCCTGTTTCCTTTGCAATTGCCAACTGATCACCTAATGTGAGAACAACTCAAGAATCAGTATCTATCTTTGACATTTATGCTCAAGGGTTTTAGATTTCAATCAAAAAGACGACAATCACAATTGTATGTGAGGCCAAGATGATGCATAAAATTGTACCTGTAATCATCTTCACACAGACTCCGAGGTTAAGCGCTCTACGGATGGTCTCTGCACTGTCATGCCTTGGAGGATCAAACAAGGGCAACAACCCAGCAAATATCCATGGACCTCCAGGGCTATCCTTAGTTTTTTCGGGAACTTCCTGGCGGTAGCACAATTTGGGAGTCGTAAAATGTCAGAAATTTCAACCGGTGCTCGAAAACACTGTTGTTACCCAAATTTAGAACATAGGTTGTCTGGCATACCTGATAAGCAACTCCAAGAGACCGCAATCCCCTTTCGGCGAATTTGTCAATAATGGAATGCACCCTTCCAGCAATCTCGTCTTTCTCCGGGCATAGATCTAGAATCTAATTTCAGGATGACAATTAAAACAAAAAAACAATAGAATTCATGTTTTCTGCACTGCTACAGCTATAACTTATAAATTGTAAACCTAATTGTGTTTTCAGTACTTTCCTCACTACAACATTAGAAATCTATACATTAAAGGGAAGAATACTTGAGAAACAAGTTAAGTTTAGGTTTCTTGTTCTCTGAACACATCAGTACCTGTTCCGGAGCTCCTTTGCTAGCCCGATACCATTTACCTTCCATATCAATGTATGTAATAGCAGTACGCTTGTCCACCGGATTGAAGGGCAGAAAATGCACTTCTGTAATACCCGCTCGTGCCTATAGATGAAAGGGTAATTTTGTGCATAAGTGACCAGAAGCATAGAACAGAAAACAAACAAAACAACGCAGTTGAAGTGTAATCCTATATCCCTACCTCCTTCGGATCAGCAAGCATATTGACGATGGCTGCATCAATAGCGTCCTGGTTCTCCAGTCTAGCTGCTCTGGCTGCAAACATGATAACCGCGTCTTTATCTAGATCTTTGTTGAAAACCTGCAAAGTTATATGTTTTTTTATTTATCTATACCAAACATGCCATATCAAGGACACCTAGTATTAAAATTTGCCTCCATGGTTCGAAGATTACTTCCATGGAACAAACTAACTGCTAGAATTAAGTAATTATCAGAGAGTCAGCTTTCATACCTCGACTAGGTTTCTATCAACAGTGAGGCGATTCAGAGTGAGAGTTCCGGTTTTGTCACTGCAGAGGACATCCATTCCTGCCATCTCTTCAATTGCTGTCATCCTTTTCGTAATGGCACCCTAAGTCGCAAAATAAAAGACAAAAGGTATGCAAACAATGTCAGTGTGAATATTTCAGATTATGCCATATAAGTTGATAGATTTCTTTAGAAGCATAAAATTTCTTGAAGGTTCCACAATATCATGAACTTGAAGCTATTAAGAGATGCACCTGTTGAGAAAGTCGATGAGATCCAATGGCAAGTGTGACAGATAACACCGTTGGCATAGCGATTGGAATTCCTCCAATTAAGAGAACAAGAAGGTTGTTGATCCCATCCCTGTAAGAGCGGTGCTGTACTGGGAACATGACAATGATTTCAAGAATCATTCCCACAGCAATAGAGCAAATGCAGAAATTCCCGATGGCAGTAAGTACCTGCAGAAAAATCACGTTACTGATGTAACAGCACGATTTCAACTTTTGAACCATCATGTGGTGCATGTTAGGCTATTTAATTACCTGCTGGAAATGTCCAATAACTTCAGTGGAGTCCACCAAATGTGCTGCCCTTCCGAAAAAGGAGTTAATTCCGGTTGCGATCACAACAGCTTCAATCTCTCCATGCTTACATGTTGAACCAGAAAATACTTCATCACCTGTCTTCTTGGTGACAGCAAGAGACTCACCTGTAAGAGCTGACTGCCAGAAACAAATTCAACAATACTACTTCATTTCCGGATTCATATTAAATTTATATCGAAAAATTACATGCATATCAATCAGATATCCATTTATCAACAAAAGCTGGCTTTTCAAGCACTTGCCTGGTCAACTTTCAGGGCATCTCCTTCAAGCAGACGAGCATCAGCCGGAATTATGTCCCCGAGCTTAATGCTAATTATGTCACCTGGTACTAAAATAGATGCATCTTGCTCTGTCCAGCGCCCATCTCTAAGAACCTGCATAAAAGACGTGAGCTAATAAGCTATCCTGTGCCTGAAGACAAAATTCTCTGAGCCAAAGGCATCAAGTAAACCGGCATACCCTTGTCTTTGGAGCTAAGCGATCCATTAGAGCTGATGCAGCATTCCCTGCATTATTCTCCTCTATGAAACTAATTGTTGAGTTGATGACTAGCAGGATAACAATCCCTAAAAAGTCCTGCCAATCAGGACCCTCACCCTGGAAATAACATTTCATTACAGTACAAAGTTATAAATCGGAATTTACATTGCCCTGAATCGAAAATGAATACTCAGTTTAAGAGTCTACTTACTCCACCATTAGCGAGGACAAGCGCCATTACAGCTGCAGCTTCCATAACCCATGACAAGGGGTTCCACATAAAACTAAGGAACTTCAAAAATTTGTTCTCCTGCATTGAAATTAATAGACGAGCATTTAATTGTGCTAGGAACAACTTAAGTGATGAATTTAAAGAAAGCATGTTTAGGAACTGCGGTGTTTACCGTCTTCTCTTCAAGCTTGTTAAATCCAAAAATCTGCAATCTGACTTCAGCATCTTCGGTTGAAAGACCTTGTGGTGATGTCCTCAGTTGTTCGAAAACTTCTCCCAATGGTAAGCGTTCCTGTTATATTGGAAGTGTTTTAAAATGCTACTGCAATAAGTGAATTCCAAAATGTGGTGGTTGTTGTAGTGTAACTAATGCATAACTTACCAAATCGATACCCTCCCGGTTGAAATTTTCAGGATCCAACAATGGTTTATCCAGATCTTCAGCCATGATTCAAACTTTCAAATCCTGAATTGATCAAATGTGCATTGCGACATTAGCCAGGCAACGATGCCACAATTAAGTAGGTACAAAATTGGCATCATGATTTAGAGAAAACAGAATAGCCTTAGGTTCAAATCTTACCAATCGAAAAAAAGAAAAAAAAAACGAAAAGCAATCACTGCATTCCCTAATGATCATACCGAATTCTAACTAGTTTCGATATTAAAAGTTTTGAAAATTTCTGATAAGTGGCATTTGAGTGAATCACTATGTCAATCAGTTTGTGCAAACACAGAATTCAAAAACCATGTCTGAATTCTGCATCACTTCCACAAACTGACGAGAATTTCACATTAACATCAATGTCGAGCAGTTAGGTTAGAGCTATCATCATTAACCAAATAACTAAGACCCTTAATCACCATTAAGAACAAACCCCATCTGCCCTAATCATTAATTAGCATCATGCACAGAACCAACACAGACAAACAACAAAATAAATGCAACCCACAACTGGGATTCACAACTTAGTTGGAACTTGACAATTGTACTTACTGATGATTGAAAGACGTCGAAAATCAAGAAGTACCGAGTGAGCACTTGGTGAAGAGCAGAAGAGAGAAAGATGAAAGATAAGGCTTTTATGCTCCTCCTCTTGCTCTGCTGAAGTGGGTACAGACAAGAGTGAAGAAGCAGAAGCTATAAGCTGTTATAATAAAAGGAAAGAAGTGATTACTAAGTGTTCCTTTGACAAATCTTCCTCTATCTAATTGATTTGGTAGCTGACTGTTTGTTGAGTGAAAAGCGGAAGATGATGATCTGCTCTCTGCATGTTGGCTTAATTCGAGCCGCGCCATTTCCCCTTGATTGGTTATTGATTGAGATAGAGAGAGAGAGAGAGAGAGATGGAAGAACTGGGTAGGGAGAGGAAGGAAGGGAGGAAGAGCCGTTCGGTTTAACTACCTTTCAAAACTTACTCGTCCGACCTAACCGTCTCTCCCTCCAAATTGTCAAATACTACGACGGGGTCGTTAACGTGCTTGCCAGTTGCAACTTAACAAATACGTGGCCTGCGTAGATTATTTCCTCCTATGTGGGATAGGCTGATAGCGACATGACAAATCAAAGTTACATGCACCTCAAATCTTCAAACTTCAGATCTTCAAAAAATTAAAAGTGTGAGGGTTGAAGGTGTTTTAGTAAACACAAAATTGAAACTGTTAGCTACGTGTATCAATTTTAATTTGTGTATCAAATTAATAGTATTATTGTTTAAGATAAGTTCATGACAATTGAATGAAAAACTTAAGATACATACTTATTTAGAAGTGCTTTTAAAATGATTAAAATCACTTTTAGAGATAATAGTTTTAGGTCCAAAAACATTTGAAGTACAGGAAGCACCAGTTATGTGCTTTTCTAGAATTCACTTAAATTTTAACTAAGGATTGGTTTCAAAATATTTTCACCAAAAGTAGTTTTAATTATAAAGTACTTTCAAACGAGCCTTACATATCCATTATAAAAGCACTTTCTAGTGATTTCAACAAAGTAGACTACATTTTTAATAAAGAGAAATGATTTTTTTTGCAAATGTCTTTTCTTCTTCTCCACTGTCACATCCCGGCTCGGGGTCCACCACATCTTGGGCCCGCTCCACCACCGTAGCACGATATTGTCCGCTTTGGGCCCCGACTACGCCCTCACGGTTTTGTTTCTGGGAACTCACACGAGAACTTCCCAATGGGTCACCCATCATGGGAGTGCTCTCGCGCGCTACTCGCTTAACTTCGAAGTTCCTACGGAACCTGAAGCCAGTGAGCTCCCAAAAGGCCTCGCGCTAGGTAGGGATGGGAATATACATATAAGGATCACTCTCTTGGGCGATGTGGGATCTCACAATCCACCCCCCTTAAGGGCCCGACGTCCTCGTCGGCACACCACGGCCAGGGTTAGGCTCTGATACCAAATTGTCACATCCCGACCCGGGGGCCCACCACATCCCGGGCCCGCTCCACCACCGTAGCACGATATTGTCCGCTTTGGGCCCCGACTACGCCCTCACGATTTTGTTTCTGGGAACTCACACGAGAACTTCCCAGTGGGTCACCCATCATGGGAGTGCTCTCGCGTGCTACTCGCTTAACTTCGAAGTTCCTACGGAACCCGAAGCCAGTGAGCTCCCAAAAGACGTCGCGCTAGGTAGGGATGGGAATATACATATAATCATCACTCTCTTGGGCGATGTGGGATCTCACATCCACACCTCTGCTTTGATTTATTCATCTTAAGGTGAGGCTAAGCACACCCCCCTCATCTTTAGTATAGATAATATTGTTTGTTAAAAAAAAAAAAAAAAAAACACTAGTCCAACGAAAACAGTTATGAGTAGAAGTCTTTCATACGTACATAAGCATTTTCAAACAACCTCTTAGTGTTTCATTTTTTTTCTGGGGTCATCCAAGATAACTTTTTGTTTTTGGTCAATGGATGGAGATGATTCGAATTTAGTACGTCTTTCAACGTTGAAGAAAAATATTACTAAATCAAGAGCTAATTTGTTATTCTTTTAAGTCATGCTTACGATTAATCAATTTCTCAAGTGAATGTCCACGTTGAAAAATTGTGTAAATATTCTAACATTTATAATATAATTAAATAATCTGAACCATCTATTTTTTAAATTATCACTTAAAGATTATCCACATAAAAATTATCCATATCACACATTATCATCATTCATCAAGTATTATAAGGAGGGACACTCCATCAAGAGCTGTCACTAAATAGTTAAAAAGTTGTGGGGGTCCAAATCTATGCATGTAAAAGGAAATATACTTTCCATAGCCTTTCTTAGACTTTCCAACCATATTAGCAATCAATAACATCGTAAAATAAGAATGCCCCAAATAAGAAAGGTGCAATTGCAACTTTTTCCTTGCCTACCATTAGTGATGACACTTCGCATGATTTTTGTTCTAAACAAGTTAAGTATTGCACAATTAGAGCTAATGCAAGACCATTGCCCCACCAATTTTATTTGGTCTAACTATTTGTATTGCCATTTTTTATAAATTTACTTTTATGCCATTGAACTTTGGTGGAGGCTTTTCATGATTTGTTAGGTTCCTTCATCCCATGAGTCAGCATTTCTAGTTGTGGCATGCACAAAATTAAATAGCACGCCTTTCAATCTGATCAAGCGCTATTTTTTTTTAATTTTTAATATAAAAGAGGATCAGCTGGTAGTTTTGTCATGACGGTTCACCCTTCTGGGGATGGAGGAATTTCAGCCTCCCCTTAGCTAGCATCGTATGTTTCACGAGTGCCATGAATGGAACCCAGGACGTATTGTGTGAAATACGAGCCTAGAATTCATTTCCAACCATTAAATCACCCCCTGATGGTTGATCAAGCGCTATTTCTGTTTCCATTTATTTTATTTTATGTAGACAACAACAAATCTCATTAAATATATTGTTTTTAGCCAATAATTTATCTCAGATATGCATATTTATACAATATTATTGTTTTTTTCCCTCACTAATTCCAGCTGAAAGAGGATCGAGGGCATTTAAAAGTAGCATGTGACTATTGCCATCTTCTCCTAAAAAAAGGATTTTTTTTAAGTACATCACGTATCATAATGCAAATGAAAAGATATTGAGAAATATATCTCAAAGTATGACATATTAACTTGTCAGTCACTTATATTTCAAAATAAAAATGGGAACCAACAACAATAAAAATCACTTTTGAAGAGCGGGAGAAATTGTTGGAACTCTATAAAAGTCTTTGGGTCAAGATCATGCATGCTAGTTTCATACGGCCGTCCATGTTTGAACTTCCCAGATAGCTCCCATAGAATTTTTTTAATAACACGTAGTGTTTCAGGCAATGGCAGATCTTGGACTCCAACTTCGTAGGATTTTGATATAAAAGATTCATGTGCGTGCATCAAATTTTATTTTTTAGTTTCTTCTTTGAGGCATTTAGTTTGAGTACTTGGTAAGCATCTCGTTAGGCTTAGACCTGTCGATAGCTTCCAAGGCTTGATGCCGATGCCTGTCGAGCATCACCTGCCAAATTCTACCGTAGCAACATTCATTGAACAATTTGTGGGCATTTTCCTGTCCTATATATACCAGATGGTCATAGGGTCCTCCAGCAATATTTCCCCCTATATCCCGACTAACATAAGGGTTCCGGGACCCAAGGGAACCCTCTTGCATACGGCTCTGATTCCGTGTACAATAAAAATTTCTCCAAGTATATTAGCCGCCTACAAACACGTGACAGATTTACTTTGTCTAGCATACACACAATTTTATCGTACTTATTTTGGAGTTTCAGGACGTTTTGCTTTGTCCGGAAAAGATGGGATTAACAAAAAAAAAAAAATAATAATAATTGAAAGGATTGTTTTATTCAAGCCTCATAATTTGTTGAAATGATTTTTGTTACAAATGGTCCTGAAATTAACCCTCATCATCAAGATGGTCTCTGAAATTTAAAATCAATCAATGTAGTCCCTCAAAATAGGTGTCGCAAATCAATGTCGTCATTCCGTCACAATTATGTTAAAAAATCCTTTAAGTGCTGATGTGGCACATAAATGGACCTCATAAGTCATTTTTTCTCACATATGGTCCTTAAAATTGAAACACGACATCAAAATGATCCCTGAAAATTAACCTACGACATCAAAATGTTCACTAAATTTGAAAATTAATCAATGCGGTATTGCAAGTAATTGTTTCAAATCAATGTAGTCATTCCGTTATAATTCTGTCAAAAATTCTGTTATGTGCTGATGTGACACATAAATGGCTCACACAAGTCTAATTAAATTAAAAGAATTATAAATAGGCTTAATAGTTTAATAGTTAATAAAAAAATTGTCAACCAAAAAACCCAATCCTGCAATCACCTCCGATCCCCGTTCAAATTTCTATACCTTCTTGCTCTCTATTCTCTAAAAAAAATCTCAATACACCTATCTTTACACACTTCGACACCCTTCACCAAATTGAACCTGGATCGAGATCACCTTTGGTGACGGCTTGGCCCATTGACAACGACTTCTGGGACATCACCGTTAACATTTAGGCGATCAACATCCTCACAATCTTAATCTTGGAGAACTTGTTCGGCGCTTCCCTGGTGGTTTGGTGATGCAAAGAACGACGAGGTCTGCCTTGAGATAATGATGTTATAACCGAGGTTCGTCCATTGTTGGTTGAAAACTATTTCCACACCCCCTCTTAGGCCTTGGTTAAGCCTTGTGCCTTTGAGAATTTATGGAAGGAATCTGTCTTCGGAGTAGGCCTTACTATAAGGAAAAAAAAATTCCATTGCACAAAAAGGTATTTAGACAATTTTTATAATTAATTATTAAACCCACATCCGCACATAACAAATTTTTTTACAGAATTTTAGCAAAATGATCATATTGATTTGCGATACCTATTTTCAAGGACTACATTAATTGATTTTCAATTTCATGAATCATTTGTGATAAAAACCCGTAAATCTTGTGGGACCCATTTATGCGCCACATTAGCACTTAACAGAAATTTTAACAGAATTGTGACAGAATGACCACATTGATTTGCGACACCTATTTTCAGAGACTACATTGATTGATTTTCAATTTCATGGACTATCTTGATGATAAGGGTCAATTTCAAAGACCATTTGTGATAAAAACCCTTTGTTGAAAACACCTCACATTCAAAAAAAATCTCTTACAATTCCACCTCACCTGCACAAATAGAAAATCCCACACCTACCGACTACAACACCGTCACCGTCGTCAGGTGACTCCATTCGATCTCGATCTCTCTTAACCACAAAACTTAATCTCCCTTCTTATTCACTCTTAGTTACAGTTAATTGCACCACTTGCCCACGCCACATGAGACTTAACTTAAAATAGCTTTTTTGCATGTGCTTTTGAGCGCGCGAAAAATCTTTTTTTAATCATATTGCACTATGCTATAGTTACAAATTTATTAATGTGTGAGGTCGTTCATATTTGAGAAAGGTATGCACGGTATGAATACATTGATACGAAATATGAAAACACTAAACAAATTTTATAGACGATTTTCTAATATTATACAATGAGTTTTCAATAGAAAAGAGTATATTGTGCTTCCCACTACAATTCTTTGCTTTGGTCCTTCCTAATTCAACAAAGCTCCTCCAACCCAGTTGTTGGTTTCAATTTGGCTTTCCATAAACATAATGATATCCTTCAACATGTCAAAAACAAATTGTATAAGACAATATTTCGTTCTCTAATTTAAAAAGAAAAAGAAGAGAATAAAACAAAAAAAAAAAAAAGAGTATAAACATGTAAAAATGAAAAAAAAAAAAGAAAAAAAAAAGAGAGAAGGTAGAAGCAACAATTTAAAGAAATTCATTTGGTTTGATATGCAATACCGTGTGCTATATCATATTGCTACATATGGGGAACACAACAATTCTTGCATAAAGAAGAACGAAGAAAAAGTGATGACCTCTTAAATTATAAAAACATTTCATACAAAGGGATAATACATAAAAATCATATGAAACAAATGATAATACTCATACTCGCACTAACGAAAGTTTGAAGTGAAGGGAGAAATACTTGTTTGATGTCGTTAATGCAATCAAAAACATTTTTCTGTCATTCCTTCACTTAACCAAAAGTCAAAATTAATACATAAGAAGAAGAAACAATACAATGTGCCGAAATGTGAAGAATTCTCAAATTGATTAGAGAACCATAATTCATAAACCAAAAGCCAACGTGAGTAAAATAGAAAAATACCTTATCACTTATTTTTTATACTATTTTTCTAAACTGTCATCAACATGAAATTAAAATGGATGCTTTTAGAATAATCCTACACAACCGTAGGAAAAAAAGTATTGAAGATTAAGAAATAGTGATGAACACTGGAAAAATTAAGAAGGTAATTCGATAATGATATATTCTCTTGATACCTCTAATATGAACTAACAATCGTAGAACCCTAACAATGACAAAAGAAGAGTAGCGTGCAAACCATATTCATATTTGCAACTTGCAACACCATAGTCTCATGAATCACCAAACAAAAAAATGAAATTAGTTATATCAGGGAATAATGCAAAAGCTAACCAAAGAAAAAAGAGTAAACAAATTCAACAAAACTGTATTCGAAACCAGCCACCTACCAGCACAATTGGGGCGAGGAAGCCTTCTAAAGAAATAGCAAGTATGAATTGCATGAATGACCCGAAAAGCTGATGTCGTTTTGCCATGCAT
Source organism: Cotoneaster glaucophyllus (assembly GCA_036320875.1). Taxonomy (NCBI): domain Eukaryota; kingdom Viridiplantae; phylum Streptophyta; class Magnoliopsida; order Rosales; family Rosaceae; genus Cotoneaster; species Cotoneaster glaucophyllus. The sequence goes on along the minus strand of CM070064.1, from coordinate 13,118,980 downwards.
ATTAATCTACCGAAATTTGAAAAGCAATATCAGCAACTAAAAAGAGGAGAGATAAAGAATTAAAAAACTGCAAAAGGACACGATGACAAACTCTGTTTGGAAGCCTCTCTCACAAGGCCAAAGCCTTTCTTTTGCATTAGGAAAATCCCCAAATTGTCTTAAGATTTTTTTCTCGGATAAATCTTCATCTTATTGGATCTCTTCTTGTTCCTCAATCTAAGGAGGTGTTTTCAAATGGCCTGAAACTGGAACTCTGATATCCTGATTGGAATAAAATTCATACGGAAATTGAACATAAACAAATTGTGAAACTTAATTAAAACCTGCAAAAAACCCAATTTTGGAGAATCTTAAAATTGAACCGTATTGTGATTAATCATATAATCAGACATATGTTCCAACAAATATCATATATCGTTGTTGAGAGAAGATAATTGTCATGGAATTGAAAACACTAACCTACAATTTGAATGGGAAATTTTTTATCAAAGCCAAATAATTGATTAAAAATTTGAAACATTAACTAACAATCATAATTGTTATGCAGATTGGAATTAGAGAAAATGAGATGAAAGATACCGTTTCTTTTATGAAAGAAAGAGATGGATTTTAAGGAACTGCTCTGTCATGGGTTTGGAGGACGTAAAAATGGGGTATGTGGGGTAACTTGTCACATCCTGACTCGGGCCCCCATCATATCCCGGGCTCGACTCTACCGTAGCACGATATTGTCCGCTTTGGGCCCCAACCACGCCTTCACGGTTTTGTTTATGGGAACTCACACGAGAACTTCCCAGTAGGTCACCTATCATGGGATTGCTCTCGCGCGCTACTCGCTTAACTTCGGAGTTCTTACGGAACCCGAAGCCAGTGAGCTCCCAAAAAGCCTCGTGCTAGGTAGAGATAGGAATATATATATAAGGCTTACAGGATCCATACCCCTAGGCGATGTGGGATCTTACGATCCACCCCCTTAGGGGCCTGACGTCCTCGTCGGCACACTTCCGGCCAGGGATTGGTTCTGATACCAAACTGACACACCCCGACCTGAAAAGTCCACTTGGACTTCGAATCGAGTTGTGCTGGCTGACACCTGGAGAGTGACGAAGCCAAAAACTGTAGTGTAGTGGAAAAAGAATGTGAATAAATTTAAACCTAAAAGTGCCTAAACAAAAGAGTGCGGGGGTGAGCGGGATTGCACCCATTTCACACATGATGTCAGAGCATAAGACAGTGTAATAAATAGAATGATGGTTGTACCACTGAAGGTACGTAACCATATCCTGAGATTTGCCACAACCTTCGTTTACACGTAAGCACAGCTACTAAACCTGGAGGGGCTAAAAACAAAGTTGAGTGGGTCAGCAAAACAATGCTTGTAAGAAAACCTTTATTTTCGAATATACTAACCCCTCGCCGTAAAACAAGTATAGTTTCCGTCAAGGTTCTAAAAGACGCTAGGCGCTAGACGGGCGATGGGTTGGGGCATAGCGCCTAGGCGGCTAGGCAGAGCCTAGGCGGACTAGGCGGATTTAAGTAAATCTGTTGTAGAAGAATACATAAATTATAAAGTTTACATTTTATTAATTTAACAAAATTCATTATATAACATATATATCTTATGTTATTTTATATGTGATGAAACATAAAAATTAAATATAGCGTGTTTTTTATTTGATAGTGTATACCAAAAAAAATAAAAAAGAACTATACTTACAAAATATAAAAGTATCAATTTCTTTTCTTTTTTTCTTATTTTGTCGATTAGTACCATTTTCTTTCAATTAAATTGCTATCAGGATTATATGACATAGTGTTTTTTTGGTTCCTGGTTTCTTTATGGGCGAAAATAGTGGCACTTACTAAGCCACGTGGTGTAAAGAGTAAACAAAAAAGAAAACTAAAACGATGCCGTGTCAAATTAAAAGATAAGGGTTAACTGTTCACTTTCTTCTTCTCTGTGATGGTGAGTGTGCCTGCAAGTCCGCCGAAACCAAGCTCTGCAACCATGGCTAATTTATTAAAGTCGGGATTCGCATCACACCGAAAGCCGCCTCGACTTCGCCTTAGATCGCCTACACCGCCTAGAGCACCCAGGCGGCCGCCTAGGCTCCGCCTAATTCCTTCGCCGATTTTTCTTCCGATCCTACCTTAATCGAGGCGGTTGAGCAATGACTAGGGCCTTTTAGAACACTGGTTTCCGTAAAATATACTACGTAAGTATGTAATAAAGTACAAAAGCAATGTAATCAGTAATATGCCAAGTCATGATATGTCTAATGCCACAGTAATATAATCATGTGATAATCAAGTATAATCAATTGCTCATTAATCTATGCTAGCACATGAGTCAGAATTGCTTAATGCAATTCTACCTGACAGGACTGGGTGTAGTTAATACGTTCTAGTACTACGATCACGTGAAGACTGGTGCAGAAGCACAGTCACACACAAGTTGGATTGCCTAATGCAATCTACCCGACATGACTGACACCTAACTTGGATCCAAGGCGAGCGAATGGTGCGGATGTGAACATACACGTGAAAGACTAACCGGGGTGCAGCAAGATTAGCATGTACAAATATGTATGAATGTCATAACAGTACTATCCCAACCATATAACAGCATTTATCACATTTAATATCACAACAAAGATACTTGCCCATATAAGCGTAAAATGAAGTAAATACGCATTCATGGAAACTATAATTATATATAGGTATAAAAACAAACTGCCCACTCACCTCGAGTCCGCACTACAACTCCTTAGCACAAATATCAATACGTCACGAACAAACGTCGCCTAGAATAAATATCAAATCATAACTCAGGATTTTTATCGATAGAACATGCAGCTGACATAAAACACATCTCTAAGGACGTTCTAGAATGATTTGAAACCTATTGACCAAAAGTCAACCGTCGGTTAACGATCGACGGTAGAGTCCATAACCCTACGTGATTCGATTCGGAAGATTCACACATCGAATTTCCAATCTGTAACTTCCAAAGATCCACATTATGCTTCTAGAACATCATACTAAAGTTTCGGAACGATCCAACGGTCGGATCTCCGCGAATTGCTAAAATTAAGTGGCGGCCGACGTTTTAATTTACGAACTTACGAATCTAGTTCTGAAAGATCCGTAAGTCCGATTCCTATCCGTAAGTTCCTATGATCCTCAAATATTACATACTATAAGGTACTAAGGTTTGGTGACGATCCAACGTTCAAATCGTCAATTCATGCAAGGACCTGTGACGGTCAACTAGGTGGTCAACTACGAAACTACATTAAAACATCGTAATTTCACTAAACGGATGTCAAATACGGAATCAAGGCATCAAAATTAGCCTAGGTAGGTAATGTGGGGTCTTCCTCTATGCCTTATATGTACATACGCACCTCCAATTAGCACGAGGCCTTTTGGGAGCTCACTGGCTTTGGGTTTCGTAGGAACTCCGAAGTTAAGCAAGAATGAGCCAGTGCATTCCCAGGATGGGTGACCTACTGGGAAGTTCTGCTCGTGTGAGCTCTCAGAAACAAAACCGTGAAGTTGTAGTCGAGGTCCAAAGCGGACAATATCGTGCTACGACAGAGCCGAGTTTGGGATGTGACAATTTGGTATCAGAGCCAATCCCTTGCCGGAAGTGTGCCGACGAGGACGTCGGGCCCCTAAGAGAGGTGGATTGTTAGATCCTACATCGCCCAGAGGTGTGGATCCTCTATGCCTTATATGTACATACCCACCTCCAATTAGCACGAGGCCTTTTGGGAGCTCACTGGCTTCGGGTTCCGTAGGAACTCCGAAGTTAAGCGAGAATGGGCCAGAGCATTCGCAGGATGGGTGACCCACTAGGAAGTTCTGCTCGTGTGAGTTCTCAGAAACAAAACCGTGAGGGTGTGGTCGGGGCCCAAAGCAGACAATATCGTGCTACGGCGGAGCCGAGTTTGGGATGTGACATAACTGCTCTCTCGATCTCTGAGAAGTTGATTCTTAGAAGTAACTAACATGTTTTTTTTCTTTTTTTTCAATTAAAATAAATTGGATTTTTTATGTTTTATTTTACAAAAGTACCCATATGAGTTATGATCCTTATTTCTCTGTCTGTTGTGGATTTTTTTTGTTTCAAGGGTTTTTGTGTCCAATTATTTTTGGTGAAGCCTTGAGACACCAAAACTCACTACTAACATTCTAATATTAGAGATTACCAATTTATATATGTGTCCTCTCAAGATATTGATTCACAGAGTGAGAGAAAAAAAAATCATTAACTTTGGACTAACTTATTAATTCTATAACTGCGAGCGAGTATATCTCACAGTTTCCTTCTTTCATAGTTATGCTTTTTGTTTGGCATTTTATGTAGAATTGTGGGCTACTGCGATTACTAATGAAAATGCAGCCTAGAAAGTTGTTAAAGATCCCTTTCCACCATTCTTGTGATAGATTGTTTGGATTTATAAATTGTATAGCCAACTCCATGAAATTTCAATTGTGTTTTGGGCAGAATGAATGGATCAGTCACCGGAAAAAGGGTGGTGGTGGGTGGGTGGGTGGCTGTGAGATTATTTGTTTTGAGGAAGTGGGGTGGATTCAACAAGAAGAAGGGTAAAGCTGACACTGTAGGAAGAAATTTTGACTGTGTGGTATATTCTCATCTCTACCTAGCACGAGGCCTTTTAGGAGCTCACTGGCTTTGAGTTCTCTAGGAACTCCGAAGTTACGCGAGAATGGGCCAGAGCATTCCTAGGACGGGTGACCCATTAGGAAGTTCTGCTCACGTGAGTTCTCAGAAACAAAACTGTGAGGGCGTGGTCGGGGCCCAAAGCGGACAATATCGTGCTATGGCGGAGTCGAGCCCGGGATGTGACATTATACCTTTTTTTAGGGATATTATTAATGGCTATTAACTAAATCACCAATTTTATCTATAAACTTTGAATTTTGAATTTTTTTTGGTGTCAGGGTTTATACCCCTTTTGTTGGCTCGTTCACATCATAAAATTATTATTGAAATATAAAAGTTGTTGATAAAAAGGATGAGTTTAGAGTCTTTGGACTGAAATTAGTGATATTCGAAATGAGATATATAAATGTGAATTTTAAATTGAAATCAATTTGAAACGTATTCAGGTCAATTTGAAACATACCAATAACAACTTGAAACATACCGATGCTAAATTGAAACGTACCCATTTCACCTTGAAACATTTAATAACAACTTGAAACGTACCGATTCTAAATTGAAACGTACCCATATATAAATGTGAATTTTAAATTGAAATCAATTTGAAACGTATTCAGGTCAATTTGAAACGTACCTATTTCACCTTGAAACGTTCAATAACAACTTGAAACATACCGATGCTAAATTGAAACGTACCTATTCTAACTTAAAACGTACCAATATATTGGTTTGAAACGTATCAAATTATCCTTTAAAAGAAAATGTACCACTAAATTCTATTTCCCAAATGTACCATGATACGTGAAAAAGATGGAAAGATGGGTAAAAAGTGTGCTAAAACAAAAAGCATACCCTTTGATATGGATACTCAGATCAAGAGGTGTGCATAAAATGAAATATGAAGGAAATGAATATGACCAACAAGGGAGAACGAGAGAGGGTTTGATCGGCCGATCGAGGAAAGCAATGACATGAAAAAATTGCTAATGATTGTAGAAGAAGATAACATGTTAGTTACTTGTATGGCGTGGAGTTAGGAATAAAATGCATGTTAGAAGCATAATTAGATTAGGTTTGATGTGTTAAGATTTTTAAAACTAATCTACTACATTTTAGGAGATTTGGGATATTAACATATAATTATTAATTACTTTAAGGTACATCATAATGGCAAATCGTGTAATATGACATTAAAAAGATGTTACTTATAAAATAAGTGGCTCCTTAATTGTAGGAAGAATGTTTAATCAAATTCTTAAAAAGAGCAGATGTTTAATCCAAGAAATTAGAAAAAAGAGGCGTCTATACCAAAACTACCCTTTTGAATAATAACGTGGCTTCAGATTCAGCATGCACATGTTGTATCTCTCTCTTATTTGCATTGTAAATTTTTTAAGGACGTCCAATGAAGATCGTATAATTCAATGAAGAAAACAAGAAAATGTCTAGGGTACAAGATCGCATGGGATACGAAATTAGTCTTTACCCTTAAATCTTCATAGAATTATGAACCAGAGAAACATTTCATTACCACAACTAGAGTCGTCAAATTAACTCATTGAGTTGTTAATAGATATCCATTAAGACCCATCTAGTTTGATTTCACTTTACACCATCATCATCACTATCCATCTCACCTTTATATTATGGTGATATCAAACTAAACGGGTTTTAACGAGTATTCATTAACAACTGAATGAGTTAATCTGCCACCTCTAACCACCGTTGACTTTGTGATCAAGATGGATCAAAATAATACAATTATGGAGGCCAGATAGAGGGAAGGTGCGGCATAGAGAGAGAAAAGAGAGATGTGTAATTGTGAGGTGCGTTATATTCCACTCCATTGTGCCTTTATTTATAGTAGTAGTATAGGTAAAATCCTTACCCTTTTAGGATCACAACTCTTAATAGGTAATCAACTCCTAATAGGAATATAAGAGATATCCCTAGATACATTAGGATTTACACAATCGCATTCCTAATCTAATAGGACTGCAACACTCCCCCTTGAGTGTGTAAATACTCAAGTAAATGACACGTCAAGTTTTCAGTGATGAAGCAAGTGCAATTCATGAAGTCGTTGGCACAATGAGCGAATGCGAGTCTCAAATCAATGGAAGAATGCATAAAAAAGTAAAAATCACAAAAACCTCACTATGGTAAAACCAAAGGTGGGACAAAACCCATAGACCAAGGAGAAAAGTGAGAAGTTGCATTAAGTCAAAACTATACGTCTTCTGGACGCAAGTAGAAGAGCTCACAAGGGTATGATCAGCCCAGGATGGGTACCTCGTCAAAACCTAGTTAGGTAGCAAAAAACCAGTGGGAAAAATGCTCCTAATTGTAGGAAAAAAGAGTACATTAAGATCAAGTGAGTATACTTCTGGATACTCCCCCTGAGTTTGACAGAACTTCCAAATGAGAACTATAAGCATCGCATATGATAGTTAGGCATACCAATTCCTCAGACAAGCTTCTTGAAGGTTGACTTCGGCAGTGATGTCGTGTAGAGGTTGGTAAGGTTGTCTGGGATCGGCTTGCATGACTTCCATTTCCTGATGTTTTGTTGATGTAGACGTAGACGCAATATGTCTTGACCTTGACTTTGTTGATGTATCATGTCTTGGTCGGCTGGATATAGTCTTCATGGATCCTTGGCAAGTACTTCGAATATGCTCAACAAAAACTCCTAACCATGTCTTAGTTGTGGCATAGTGAAGTGAGGTGAGTCTTGGAACGATTCGAAGATTTCACAACTAAGGCCATATCGTGGACCTCTAAGATATTGCGATATCCCTAATTGTAAAGACATAACCATTCGAGGATTTTTCCTTATGTGGGTTTGATAAGTGTAACTCTAGCAATTCGGGATAAGGCTTCATAGTTTAACACGCAAAGGCATTCATTCAATCCTTGACTGATCAAATAATCACTTAGACGGGTATACCACATCCGTCGGATTGTAAGTGAACACCTCAAACAAGTTAAAAGGGTGCTTCATGGTTTGGAACTATTTGAACCAGTCCATGTAATTCTTCGGGAACTAACATGTAAATCTCCGTATCTATACCCCCATGGAGAAACACTAACCATATTTCATAATGCTGCTATCAATCACATGATGTTTGAAAGAAATCTTAGGCCGTAAGGCGTGCATCATATCGCACTATTTCATTCATCTCATGACGCTTCCTTTCCCGCTTGTAACACAACAAGTTTACCTTGGGCAATGTAGGAATGATAGGTCCAAACACACTTTGGTAAGGAATTTGACCTGGATTGTAATTTCAGTTGTCCAATCAGTTCTACGTTGTCACTTAATCAAAGGAACACGGTTCGATATCGTCACTTTTCATTTATGTCGGTAGCTACTATATAAGTGAAAACATCATCGATGGTAATCTCATTTCAATTTGATTTAGCTCATCCAAACTAGTATACTGGACCAAGAACTTCAAGTAAGGGGAGTAATCCAGATTAATCTCATAAGATGGAAATGATTTAAGACGACGATCAAGTATAGATTCATTGTTGTGCCGTGTCTTCCTCTTCTAGGGAAGTGAATCCTACGAACCGAGTGATTTGTCGTGCTCCAGGCCAATACAGATTGATTGGCTATCTGTCGATGTACCAGACCGTCGAACATGGGAGGCACACACTTCGGGGATGTAGACAATACGTCTATCATTGCAGGCATGTTTGTAGTTGGTATATGATCTCGTCACTTTAACTAGATCAGAGGAATGCGTCTGGAGTAACATTCTGAAAGCTAGAATTCATCACACTTGTGCGGTACGGGGATCGAGATGAGACACAGTGGGCAACGTCCACGTAACTTCACGTCGTTCTACAGGAACATTGACTTTCTTATCTCCCTCTAACGGTGGGAAGACTGTCTCATTAAAGTGACGACCCACAAATGAGCGGTAGATAGATCGTGTGCATGGACTTGAAGAGAACTAGTGTGAAGGAGAATCATAATTGACAACGATTCACATCCTTCTTTGAGGACTCATGTTGGTATGTTGTGGCAGCGCAACTTGGCACATGGAATGCACACCCAAATGCGTAAATACGAAAAACGTTAGGTTCATACCCAGTAACCAACTGTAACTTCAAAATGGTTGGGTGGCAATGAGCCTCAAGACGGACCAACATAATTGCGTACAAGGTTGCATAGCCCTAGGCAGAAACCGAAAACTTGATACGTTTACCAAAATCCTGGCGATCATTTAAATTACGCTTTATGATCACTAGGCAAGGCTATTTAGAGTGAACATGGGAATTCAATGTTCAATTATAAACCCAAAATACATGTAATACTTTATCGAAAACCGTCGATATAAACTCTCCGGCATTATCCAGTCTCCTGGACTTTAAGGGATAAGTAGGGTGGTGAACCCTTAATCGGCCAAGAGGTTTAGCAGCAATGTGTGTGGACAAACATGTGACCAGTTTGTCGATTCATCAACCAAAACCATAAGTATATATATGGTCTGCATTTTGGTTGGATTAGTCCACATATATTCCCTTGAATCTATTGTGAAAAAGAGGGTCTTTCGAATCTTTGCGAGGGATGATTTAGAAAATCAATTTTCCTAATGAGCGTGCTTTGGCAAAGTGTGCTTGTAGGCACAAGATCTTTACTTCGGGTAAGGACATACGTCGTAGCATCATTGTTCGACCTAAGTGTCCCAAATGGTCGTGCCAAAGCAAGTAAACTGCTCAATCACTAGACTCCAGGCCGGCCATATGTGGTGTGTTCCTAGTTGGAAGACAACCCTTTAGCCCCAAAGCAAAGCTTCAGGCTCATTTTTGGAGGCGATGCAAAAATATTTCACTTTATTTTCTTCAATGGTTTCATTCATGATCATTGTCATCTCGAATATCCTTTAAAACTCAACAATAGGGAGAATTTAAGGTCCTTTAAATGGTAATTTAGTACCATTCATACAACGAGGAACGTGGCAATGCTCTTAATCAGGTTAGATAGACCTGAAGTCATTGTTAGAGATGTGAGTTAGGTATAAAGTCAATGTGCGTAGTATCGTATTCATCCAGACAACTGAATTTCCCACATTCGTACCTAATCACGTGTTTAATTGATTGAATTCGATCACATGTATACAAGAAACATGATTCAATTAACTGGTATTCGAGGATAATATCAATAAGATTATCCATAACTAAAACATACACCAAATGTGAATCCAAGAACATGAAAAAATGTTGACAAAGTAAATGGTTTACTAAGGGGATTTGGCCAACAAGGCAATCCATGTCAAAATTCTGCTCTTCCAACGATGTTTGGTGAAGCAAAATTTGTCTCATAGATTGACTACGAGAATGGTACTCCTTAACGACATTGGTAGGGGCACGAACAAGTGCATAACCAATGATCTATTCCATCTAGGCGGAAGTAGATTATGCAGGGTTAAGGTTTGGGAATACTATTCCTTATTCTTGAAGTTTTAGGCACCAAGGATCACGTTTCGGGCATGATGCCACACCTTGGCAGGCCCTGATTCTACCAGATGCTATAAAAACAAACTCGAAATTGGATGGTGAAAGAGACAAACCCCGAATTGGGTTCGGTAGGCTCCAGCCGAAGCTGGAGGGGTTTGTTCAGTAGGTCTCTGCTGAATCAGAATAGTACCATTTGGTGCACCTCTGCCGAAGCAGAGCATGCCCTTTGGTGCATCCTTGCCGAAGCAGAGCATCACCGTTCGGTGGGCTTTGACCGAACTGGGTCAAGCCATTCGGTAGACTCCAGCCGAACTAGGCCTATACCTTTCTCTCATGTTTGTGGTAGTAATCAGATCCGAGAATTTGGTAAACTACTGCTTTCTACACTGCTACTTCAAGAGCAAGTTAGAAACATAGAAGGACGAGAAAAATATTCTCTAGTCAAAATACTATCGGATTTATAAACTTCAGAATTGTACTCATTCATGGACGTAATCATGGTGTGCTTCAGGCAATGTCGTGTACCCCACATAAGGTGGTTTCTATTAGAAACGTCCAAATAAGGGAAATCGAATTTGTGACGGTTCGACAATCTACTGAATTGGAGGGAACAAGATTGTGATTAGTGCTTTGGGAATGAATCATCCATAAGCATCAAAGTTAGAACATTCTGGTTTTAAGACATTATTTTCATGAAAAGCGTCGGGTTTTCATGAGTGTATTTATTTTATGAAAACTTCGGGTTTCAAAGGCACTAAATTTGAAACTACAGGTTCAATTTTGTCTATGAACGTTTAGTTCATAAAAGAGAGGTTCCTGCAAGAACACATAATGCAATATGCTGATTTAAGTGTAGTGGATTTGAGTTTCTTCGGAAACTCAAGTGTGAGAGCTTCGTTACTAGGAAAGTATGTCAACTGTTCAAAGTATAAAAATAAATTATTGAATTGTTAATGTCCAAAAGTGATTTTCAGGTCAATAATTTTGGATTCATTATCAGATTAATAGACTGTAGGTCACTTTTAATTAATTCAATAGATTGGGACCAAATGGGGTTGATAGTAGGAGCAAAATAATACTAAAATAATAGCATTGGGTCGAAAATACCATGGCCCAAAAATTGGGCTGGGTGCCGTAAGCAAAAGACATAGGTATGGCTGCAATAGCAGCCTATGGAGTGGCTTCAGGCCACGGGCCGAGTGACAGAAGCCCAGCAGCAAGTTGCTAGCAAGATTGGGCCGAGACCATAGCATAAGGGTAGGCCTAGAGGCCTACGGGTGCAAGAGAAACCCTACCCGCAGCTGGGTTTCTTGTTTGGGCCGAAGGGAGGCACAGGTTAGGCCCAACCAAGTGTTGGCCTACATGTTTGTGCGTGCGAGGACTAAGCCCAACCCCATGGGCTGGCTGACTGAGGCATGGGGCGTGAGAAGGGACCCAGCCAACTGGGCTGGTGGAATGGTTGCTGGCCGGGCAATAATAAGGCCAGCAAGCACAAAGGCTTGCTGGTAGTCGGGCCAAAACGGTTTGGTGGGCGCGGGGCTTCAGGCCTTGTCGAGATTGACCCCAAGCCGAGGCTTGGTTGCTGTGATGGTCAGTTGGGCTTCAAGCCAGCGACTCTGCCAATAGTGGTGGTGCTGTGGTGTCCAATTTTCCTTTTTTTTTTTCTTTTGGAAATTGTTAAGGTTTTACAAACCCTAGATTTGCTTCTAATTTATGAATATACTTTGACTCACATATTCCACATAGCAATTTAATTGCATAATGCATAAAACAAATATATATATATATATATATTGACAAATATATGAACATATATAATATACTATCGGAAGGAAAATATAAACATGGGGGTTCATGCATTATGGGGAATGTTTTCATACTTCAAGGTCGTTTCAAATATCTTACTTTATTTTAAGCATACCTGATTAGCAGAAAACAACAAAAACCTTTGAATTTGTAGAAAATCCTTCTCAAAAAGCCGAAATTGCATCTCCAATGCGTTGTTTCACATTCAACACAGAAAAATTAAATTGAATCAATAGCATGTATATCAATTCAATAAAATAATTAATTAATTATGAAAAGGATGATTAAAACAGAATACTCCCCTGATTGAAGATCAAACTCTCTTTAGCGCAGCATCAAGAGCGTGCTGATAACGTGTTGTAGGCATAATTTACTAAACAATTATGAAGGCTAGAGAGAGAGGGATAGTGCGGCATAGAGAGAAGAGAGAGATGTGTAATTGTGAGGTGTGTTCTTTTCCATCCCATAGTGCCTTTATTTATAGTAGTAGGATAGGTAAAATCATTACCCTTTTAGGATTACAACTCTTAATAGGTAATCAACTCCTAAAAGGAATATAAGAGATATTCCTAAATACACTAGAATTTACACAATCACATTCCTAATCTAATAGAACTGTAACAATAAACAAATAATTGCAGGTGAGTATTGAGCATAAACCAAACCCATTGGATTCTCCTTAATTGTAGGAGAAAATTGAGTTTTGAGTGGATGTTTGAACAAATACATAGGTATTTATAGAGTTTTTTGGTGAATTTTCAGTTAAATTCTTTTTTTAAATTATTTTAGCCGTTGGATTTAAATTTGAACCGTTAGATCTTTTTTTTTTTACCGTTAGATTTGATTATATTCGATCTCAGCCGTTGGATTCAATGTATTTTAAAATAACATATTTAAAAAGACCAAATTTGAATCTAAACCGTTGGATCAACGAACGGTCCGTGAAAAATAGCCGTTGGATTCAAAAATAGCCGTTGGGGGGGTCTGTGGGTGGCCGACAACCCGCTGACAGCGGGGCCCACCCCTGTCGGGAACGAAAAGCAGGCCCTCCGCGTGGGGCGAGTAGGCGAGTGAACGGGCCGAGACTGACCCAAAGGCCAGCGAGTCCAGTCGCGCAGGGGGGGAAATCTGGGGGGTATTTGGCCCAGAAATTATATTTGGCATTTAGCCCAATAATTTAGCATGCATTGGAGAGTGTTTGGGGGGGTAATTTGGCATTTAGCCCCCCATTGGAGTTGGTCTCAGTAGGAAGGGGGATGCTGTTTTGGGGTAATGGGCTATTTCGGGACGGAGGCAAAAGTTAAGTTATTTGTCAACAGGCTACAAATGCTTTGCATATTGGGATTGAGCTCGATCAAATGGACCGGCTTTGCTTCATTGGGTGAAATCAATGTCTAAAATATCGATGATATCGGAAATATCGGTAGTCGAAAAATACGGAAATTTCGATGGAAATATCGGGATATTATCGATATCGATAAAAATTGAATAAAAACCACGAAAATTGTAAGAAAAACTTGGAATTTTTTATTGAAACTTTGCAGGATGTTTATTTAGTCAATTATCTACTAGTTTATCACAAAAAATTGGAAGGAAATGCATTGCATGATAGATTTAACTGATTTAAGTTGATTATATAGCGAGCTGGCAAACATTGTGAGTGTAGAAAATATGTAGTAATTAATGAAAGAAGTTTAAACACACCATAATCATTTATATATAATGAATTAGTACAATATTTTACACTTTATACATTGCATGGTAAGATACATGAGTGACTTAGCAAGGTCTAAAATATCGATGATATCGGAAATATCGGTAGTCCAAAAAAATATCGGTAGTCCAAAAACACGGAAATTTCGATGAAAATATCGGGATATTATGGATATTTTAGACCATGGGTGAAATTCTGAATGGAAACGAGGCTTTATCCTTTCTAAACTGTTGTTAATTAGTAGGGCAATTACATTTTGGACCCATCTAGTTTGGAGTCAATTAGCCATTGGTTCTTGTCATTTGATACGGACAAAAAGTAACCTATGAATCTTTTACACTATTGACTCTTTCATCATTTGACGCTCAAATTACTCCATTTTTCTCTAAGTAGCACTCTGTTTTTTTGCTTTTTACTTGCACAGTACGATAGACCCGTGACAATATGATTTTAAAGCATTTAACATTTAATAAAAATTATTACTAGTATTCTTTGTTTTAATAATATTATTACTAGAAGTCATGGAATGGCAGACCCAATGTTATTCAATTCTAGATTTTTTACATTCACGTTTAATGGTGTTACAACATGATTTTAACATTCAACATTTAATTTACAAGAAAAGTAATAAACTATAAGGTAAACTGTTGATTTCCCCCCTGAACTTTCACTTAGCTTTCGATTTTCCACCTAAACTTTTTAATTGGAAAGGACTTAAACTATATTATTTGGCCGATTTCCCCTTACCTTTAGTTTTCCATATATTTCATCCAAATTAACGTTAACTCTTATCACGTGCACATCACGTGACTCTACTTTGAGGACAAAATCGTCACTTCGCTAGACCTTCAGACACAAAAATTATAGAATTACACAGATTTGCAGAGGTCGACATTTTAGAAATTTAGAGTTTTCAATTATTTTAAAGAACGAAGCAACCGAACTACCCTCACATATGTTGTGCACCTGCTTCCATTTAACATATATTTAGATGGAATGAATGAAAAACTAACAACAAAATTGGCCAAAAAAATTAGTTTGAGTCCTTAATTTTCCAATTGAAAAGTTTATGGGGGAAATCGAAAGCTAAGTGAAAGTTCAGAGGGGAAATAGGCAGTTTACTCTAAACTATAATCGTCAAAGTTTACAATCCAAAGTTACATAATAATGGTAAAGTTATAGTTAACAACAAAAATGATATCGTTATTATTGTAACAAGGTTGGTGTTCACGTTTGTGGAAGTCTTATTACGCTATCAATGTATGCTGATGTGTACAAAACTATAGTTCAAATTAAAGGATATCAGTACCATTTTTTAAAGAGTATTGTAGACTAACCTTTCAAAAAGATCTTGATCCACTAAATATGGTAAAAATGAAAAATGACCCACGTAACACCAATATATTCATGCAAGTAAAAATTGGCATTCCAAGCGCCGCATAAGAAAATGGCAATTAATAGTACAGTTTGGCAGGTGGAGATAACGGTGACTGGTGTAACATTTTGTAACTTTATGATGGTTTTGGAAATTCTAAATATGTTTTTATTATTATTATTATTATTATTATTTAACAAACGGTATGAGGTGTTAAATCCCAAACTAATTTCAGGTTCTGATAGTTACTTGATCTGCAATCAACGGCTAGTTAATTGAAATTAGAGTTTGTAACAGCTAGTTTTAAAATGCTGGTTTGGTAAACATGTGTAGCTAGCAGGAGCCCTGGAGGTCTTTATTTCCAGTAGCTAATTGCAGGTGAGTGTAAGGGTGGTGTTGGGACCAAAACCCTACTTGAATCTAATATAAATAGAAGAGGAATGAGCTGCAATGTTTAGCTCTTTTGCCGTCACTTTTCTGCAAAGTACTCTGAAAATTCTTCTTCCAAAACTTACACAAAATACAAACAAAACAATCATTATTTGTGAATCCAAAATCTCACGCAGGGACCAAATTGTTACAAGCTTGAAAGGGCAAAGGTACAAAATGTAACTGTCCTTAATTAATAATGCCCTTAATTATTCTAATAAGGGTAGTGCTATCTACACACCAATCTTTTACTTCTCACACAACCCTCTCAATTTTCCGTCATCGGATCGAATAAATTGAAGAAGATCAATGACCAAAACTAACAATGGTGTGTAGCACTATCCTATAACAATCCAAAGATTGAAAGTATATATATATGATCAAAATGAAGATTTCGCTAATTAATAGCAAGTTTTTGTATGATAATCAACTGGCACTTGTGGAGCCAAAAATAATCACAAGACGACACGTGGATTTTTGGGTAAAAGAGGACAAAAATACTCTTGAGGCATATTGGGATTCCTATACTCGAGCAACGGGCAATCATCCCTCAACCAAGTCAAAAGTGCCCAAAGTAGGTAACAAATTCAAAATTATCTCATCCATCCTCATCTTAGGTAATTACTTCATAACCTACAAATTATTTCATATAAATGGAGATTAATTGGCTAATTAATGGATTAATTCCTAATTAATCCATTAATCACCAATTAAATCACCCATTATACCAATTTATCACCCATTCCACACCAAAAATACCCCAAAGGGCCGGCCACCTTTTCTCCAAAGGGGACCGGCCATGCCCTATATATACTACCCCAGTTTCTCTAAAAACCTAAGTCCACACTCTTGCAAAACTCCAAAAGCTCTCTAAACACTTTTCTCTCTAAATTCTAACTTTGGCATCGGAGGTTCTTCGGCCAAAGCCCCCCCCCCCCCCCCCCCCAATTCATCGTGGGCGCGTGAAGCTCTTGGCCTTGACCCTAAGGTGTTAATTGTTTTGTAGGTGCAATTTTGTCCAAGAAGAAGGAGACGGAAATTTGCATCCACAACACTCATTCTAGTAGTGCTTCTTTTTCTAATATTGAAAATAATCCTAATTCCAATATCTCATCTTTAATAACAATCTTTAATCAACTGGCACTTAATAACGATTGTCATGGTTTATGAAATTTCATTACAAAATCAGGAGTCTTTATATCACATTACAGAGGATCTCGTTTTAAAAAAAAATCCATCGTCTGAGGGCTACCGGAACTAACTAATCACACACGCCCTTGTGTAAATAAGTAATGCTAGCAATTATTAATTAAAGCGCCAAAGACATTTTCAAATTGTACAACTGTATTTGGAGTAAAATCTAACCTATTAGCTTAAGCTAAGACATCCTCTCAATGAGGTGGAACGATTTGTTTTTCTTTTCTTGGATAATAAAATTTGTGTTACGGTGTCACATCCCGACCCGGGGTCCACCACATCCCGGGCTCGCTCCACCACCGTAGCACGATATTGTCCGCTTTGGGCCCCGACTACGCCCTCATGGTTTTGTTTCTGGAAACTCACACGAGAACTTCCCAGTGGGTCACCCATCATGGGATTGCTCTAGTGCGCTACTCGCTTAACTTCGGAGTTCCTACGGAACCTGAAGACAGTGAGCTCCCAAAAGGCCTCGTGCTAGGTAGGGATGAGAATATACATATAAGGATCACTCCTCTGGGCGATGTGGGATCTCACATACGGTGCCATAAAAGTAGCTAGGTTGATTATTTTGTTTGAAGTGTACCACAACTTTGTACTAGAATACAAAGAACAATCTCATTAACAACGGTGCTTAAGTAACAAATCTAATTAGTTAATCATAATTATATTTTCATGTGTGCGGGTCTTGGTACAAGATTAAGTTTACAGGCTGGGGATGGTGGTTACTTGGAACATACTCTACTACTTTAGGATATACATTGCATGAGGATGATTAATATCCATGGCATTAGGGTTTATCGATAAGGGGGATATCCCCTTCCGAAGTTAAGAAGGCATGTTCCTCGAAGGAACAGTCAAGCCCCATTGGATCTTCTTCTGTTCTTCGTGCATGTTCCATCAAATTTCGAAACTAAGCTAGTCCTCCATCTTTGTGGGAACTCGTTAAAGATTTTCATGTTATTTGTAATACGCCCAAACAATCTGTTAAGTCAACGTACGATTTTCTGCAAATTTGTGAACCAAATTGAAGCCTTGTAGATTTGATTCGAAGTAAGTTAGGTTATGAAGCAACAACATGATTCGTTTCTTAATTTGAAAAAACCCTTAGAGCTAACAAAGTGTTTTAAATTTTTAGCAGGAATCTACCAAAGTTAGTAGCTTAAACCGAAAGTGCGTAAATTTTTAGCACAGCTCCGCTGATTTTTTTTTTTTTTTTTATTTTTTTTTTTTTCAGCAGGAATCTGCCAAATTAGTGTTTCAACAAGTGCTTAACAAAATTGTTTAAAACATCAGTACATATACCAAAACGAACTATCTCCATTTTTTCGGTAGTGTTCTACCAAAATGTCTTCACTTCTTTCGGTAAATGCAGTCCACATCTCAATCGGTCCCTAAAATTGAATTTATAAAAATAATACGTAGAAGTGAGTGTCACTGAAATATCTTCACAATTTCAGATGACATCGTTCTAATTGTTGCAAGATGAAAAAAAAAATGAAGGCATACTTCATGTGGAGCCTCCTGACCGTCATTAGGATTTACTTTGTTCAACAATGGAGAGTAAGTCTAAGAGCTTGAAGAGAAAAATTCCGAGTTCATAAAACAAGACTTTACCTAAAAATTAACTGGTCCACAAAATCATTTCATATATGTCATTCAATATTAATATTTTTATAAGTAAGGTGCTCAACAAATTGTGAGGTGTCAATAACCCAAATCTGGTTAAGAGTCACGATGCATAGTATCACAATACAAAATTGCACTATATACACATACCTTAAGTTGAGTCATAATATTTTAAGGCTTGAGCATCATATACTTACTTGATCGTTGTACAACCAATACGTATCCATAGAGAGATGGGGTTGTCTGCATTGGCCAGCTAACTCAACTGCCCAATTGTGATATTTGGAGAGAATATGAATCCAAATACCAAATCGAAAAAATCACCTAATTAAGGTAAGATTTGTCACTTCAACTGAACAAACGATTGTAAAATATGATTCCCATTTCAAAATTATTTGAACCTTATTTAATTGCAAAGTCCATGAAGCCTCCCATGTATTTTTACTAGTCAGTAGCCCACACATATCGCATCCTCTAAGATATGTTCTTGATGTTTAGATATATGCAACTGGCAGCATTATATATAATTATATATAGACACATATGACTGAATGGGATCATATTATATATAAACACATTTCCTCATTGATGAACAGTTGGCAACGACGTATACAGCTAGCCATAAAATAATTAACCCCTTTCACCTAAGATGTATAATTAAACTAATGCTAGTCATAGAGGTTTACCATTTTTTATGACAATCGATATTAGAGAGGAATAAGTTAAATTCAGAATCTAAAATGCAGGATAAATGTACTTTTAATCAATTGAGTTATAACCCTTTTACAAAGTTTATTAAATTATGAGTTACTGTATAACTTAGTGAGAATTTGATCTAAAGTGAACGCAGAGTTAATTCAATCTAATATTGTTCCCGATACTTGGTCAATAAAATTTATTGAACAATCAGATGTACCTATCAAAAAATTATTGCATGCTATTAGAACATATCCACGTATTATAGTATGAGAACTGTTATTAGCACCCTAAAAATCTCATTCTACATTTCTCACAAGTATATTTTTCTTTCTAATTATAGAAAGTTTGGAGTGCCAAATGAGATTTTTGGAGTGCTAATAACAATTTTCTATGGTATTAGTAAATAACAAAATTATACTCTTAGATATAATATTAAAATCAATATATTATAACATGAATAAACCGATTATATCACATAACAATATTCGTAATATTGTCTCTACTCAGCAATACTAATATAATGAATGTCACTTCACTCGAACTAAATTAAATTTGATAGTTTATTAGGCTATTGGGATGTGTGAGGGCTAATGGCAGATCACCAGAATACTAGAATCCAACCAAACCAACGTACCTGAGAAATCAGAATTGAGGTCAGACTGCCGGTTCCTGGTTCCCATAAGCCATACAACATCCCTCTTGCCTTGTCTTGATTACGCAACCCTCCTGTTTTCAAGTTTTCATGCCCACCTTTGCCACTTTTCTAATCAATGACTCACTTCAAGTTCAACCCCACACTCCACCCAATGTACGTTACAGTTTTTTTTTCTCTTTTAAAATGCTGGTAACGTAATACCATGGGCTCTTTCGTTTTACCTTATTTACTTTTCTTTTCATTTTGTAGTGTTGCATTATGATCTGTCCATTTTTTATGTCACTATCCATTTATCATCTTTGCACAAAATTAACTAAGAGATCATTTAGTCGTCTAATGTTTATCTAATAAATAGACAAATCATGTATCTTTTTTTTTGTTAAACACTAAAATTTTAACAATGTTAGTTGAACAGTTATTTTTTATTTGGTTGATTTTTTGCAAAGTTAAAATTTAGATGGTAATAGAAAGTAAATAGTTCAAATCATCTTACAACATTGATAAAATAGGAAGGTCTAGCCAGAAGCTTCACTAGCAACCCCTTTTTCAATAAAACGAGTCCATGTATAATTTCTTAGGACAATACTCACTACACGATTACACTTTCTTATACACTTGTTGTGATTGATGTAATTTAAGTGTACAACTATTATAATCCGAACAATCCATTTCTTAATAAACATTTAAAGATATATCTGCAAAAAAAAAAAAATTAATCAAATCAGTGATCTTTTAGACATCCAGATACTTCAAACAAATCATGAAAATGTTAATTATTACCAAAATCATGACCTATTTTACACATAAATGATCAAAGGATCTCCAATGCGGAGGTGATGTTTAGACGATAATTAAGAAAATAAATCGTTTAAATTATGATATTTGTGCGATTAAAATATATTATTTATGACAAGGGAACAACAAGGTGGATGCAAGTAATTTCCAAATTTTTATTACATTGAACCCCACGTTCACTCCCCCTTCTTCATAGAAAACTATGCTGCTGAGGCTGCATATCCCTCAGTTTCCGAGCCTGACCATGTTCACTTCCTTGCTTCAAACTTCAGTCAACTCCATGCTTTGAAAACTGTATATATACTTCCAACCATCTTACCCTACACTATACTCCTCAAGCTCTCCTGAGCTTTGTTTCTTTATTTTTTCCATTTTTTTTTTCTATTTTTCTTTTCAAACATCCTCTTTCAGCTACCCTAGCCATCATCGGTCATGGATATGGTTCAAGTTCAATGCAACCAGGGTGGATCAGCCACAGCCAAGGTTCACTCGAAGCGAACCGGGAACGGTTTTAGCCGGAAATGCGCTGCCTTGGTGAAGGAGCAACGTGCCCGTATTTACATCCTACGCCGCTGCGCCACCATGCTCCTTTGCTGGTACATCCAAGGAGATGACTAGCTAGTTTCCTTCTCTTCTTTACACCTTATCCAACAAAACTTACTATTTGAGCCCGTTATACCTGATTTTTCCTCCTCTAACATGTTTACGAGATCCATCACTTCAAATGATAACTCGCATGCATGTTGTCAGAGAGAGGTCACACATGTATGACAGGCTCAGTACTCACTGAACCTCACCGTCCGGTCTTACTTTAACTTTTTTTTCCTTGTACCTACACTACACTACTCCATGGATGATGCTTGTTTCTGCTGGTCTCTGGTTTGGTTTCAATTGTTGTGTGGGTTATCTTCTCCTTGCTCTGGAGTGCCACCACTCAGTTTTTTGACCTAATTTTGGGCCAACCCAATTTTATGTTTTTGGAGCAAAGGAGAGGTTAAAATTTATGCCCACACACTTGGTTTTTAACTAGCCGGACCTTCTAGGCATGGACATTGATCTGGCATGGAGGAGTCTCTGTATCTGAAAGGCCTGTTTGATTGACTCATTGCTGCTTCAAGGGTCAATATTTACTACTGCAACTGGTGTATGCTTTTTCTTTTTTATTTTCCTTTTTTGTGAATTTTCTTTGTTTTTCTTCCTTTTTCCTTCCCCCCCTAATTTCTTCGGAGTTATAGGGGAGAAAATGTTTTTATGGGTTTGTAGGGGATGTTGAAAAAGTAATGGAGCACTTGATATGTAATAATTTCTAGTTGCCAAGATCTTGGATTGGCCAAATAAAGATTAAGAATTTGAAATTATGGGTTATGATTGTTCTTTGAATTCAAATGTGACCAACTTTGTGATTGTTTGGATTAGAATAGATTCTGTGACTCTAAAAAAACGTAAAACTTACTGCAACTGATGTATCGCCCTCTTTGTTTCTCTATGTATCTCTCATAACATGACTAATCATGTGATGAGAGATACAGAGAGAGCGATGAATTCGTTGCAGGCAGGTCACTCTCCTAAAACAATCAGTACGAAATCCACTAAAAACAGTAAGTTCCTCATCCTTCTTGCACTCCCACTCTCACACACTAGGTGTGAAATTCCACTACAAACAGCAAATTCCACATCCAACCTTGTGACCCACTCACCATGGATATGCTGTCAAGTTTGGGGGATTTTGTAGATTCATCAAATGAATGATCAAATAACGCCCGACGATATATAGAGAAAATCGAAACAAGGATTTTCCTGTCCTGCCTTATAGTCTAAATCTTTGCCACCAATCATGTTTTCAAACTTGAAACTATTAATCGTGTCTTAAAACCAACTACGGTGTAACTAATCTTGTGCTTAATCTACCGCTTCCGTCGCCCGCAACTGTTATAATATTTCAACATGCCATCAGCCAAATTTGCTGTACTTGTTCAAAAGGATATGATGATAAAAGTGAGTGAGGTTCTTTATATAAAATAGTGAAAAATAAGATACGGATCCAGTTTACATCCCTTTCACACAATAATGGAACACTTTCAGCTGCTACTCAAAGTACAAAAGCATGGGATTCTGTCATGGATGTTTTCAGATTAAAGCGATAGGATTCACTTGATGAACTTCCATAAGCGAGCTATACGTTGACACGGTGTTCCTTTTTTGTTTATGCAGATCGCAATATATGTGCAAATGATGTCATTGGTCAATCCAATCCTTGAAAAGTAACATCACATAGAGGGGTATATTTACTGCAGCGATAATCATGACCATTCCAAGTGTCCGTACCAATCTTCTGATCATCGTCTTTGTCCATGATCTGCTTGCTCTAGGCAGTAATTGTGCCATAGGATCAACCACAGAATCAGCATCAGTGTCTCCATTCACAGAAGCCTCTATGTCCAGGGAAGTATTCTTTCTAGCTGTGGGCCGCATCACAGCATTACCTCTGCTAGAAGAGAAAAGAACGTAAAGCAAACGTAATATATATCAATGGAGATAACAGATATAAATAACTACCGTAGTCTTATTGGGGGAAAAATAGATCCCTAGTAAAAGAAAATGAAGTGCATGTTATGTTCCAAAATAACTAGCAACTAATGGAGCAGCCTATAATCACGTATACAGTATATCAACGCACAAATTAACAAAATGCTCAGCACACTCTGACACTCGCATAGAAACAATACTGTGGTACTAAAGTTATCCGTAGAATTCATTGCCTCCTAATCAAGATTCACAACCAACTCCTTGGCATCCTAGGTCCACTTTCTTGAAGGCTCAAAGCGATGCTGCAGTGGCCCCCACATGACTATACCATTTCACCACTCACCATCTTAAGAACGCACTTCTTGCATTGGCACAATATTCCCAAAAGACTAATAAGTAATAACCATGAGGGGCTCCCCATTATAGCTTATACGACAATAAACAGGTGATGTGGACTCGATATGTACATACACAGCCGCATACAAGTAGGGAATGAAAATGTAGCACAGAAACAAACCTTTCAACTGAGTTTCTCTCGCTTGAACGTGCAATAGGAGTGCCCAAGGCTTTCTTGACAAGATGCATTGATCCTTCTGCATCCCAAATCATCTCATATTCACAGTTTAGATCTTCAATTTTCTCTTTTGTTCTACTTCTGATGCTACTGATTACTTGTTTTACAATCCCCATAAAATCACTACAATGATGCCAAACACTCACACCACTAGACGGCCAAAGCAGGAGGGAAACAAGGGTAAAAACAAATAGCGAGAGATACCTGGAAATTTGAGAAAAGACAGGTAAGAGGCAGAAACAAAGCCAACTGAAAAGCTTAGTCACACACATCAACATGAAGAGTTACCATAAATAAATGTGTGTTTGCATAGGAAGAAAGCACAAATGAGTTAAGATTGCCTCTTCAGAACTGGATGCATTTGAAGGTACAAAATTACTGGTAGACAATAACATGAAAGACGGATACAAGTTTCCCTGCTGCCAACTTACTGTCCCTACAGTGTACTGAAAGGTATTATCAATAATATATCATGCCCTGGTAAGAATTATACATGCCAACGCATAGGGTGCTTACCTCCCCTACAGGCCCCTTTTTCAACTTATGGATCACATGGCACTGATCATGATCATGACCGGATAAAACAAGTACCTACAAAAACCACTTAAAAGTTATTATTGCAAGTTGAAGGTAGATCCTACAGTTTGAATGTGCACTGAACAGTAAATGGGCAAAGATGCATAAGCCAAGCAGAGGTGTAGAAACTAGAAACACACATCACTCACAACCTACGACTCAATATAGGATACAAATAATATGGGCCTGATAGTGTTGCTTCGCAATAGCCTGTGGTTCGGAGACAAGGATAAATGTGTCACATGGGTATCAGAGTCATGACTACGTTGAAAAAGTTTATCCGGAGTGGTTAAGTGGTTAACGAGCTTCACTTTACCTTTTCCCAAAAGGACAAGTATTGGGGAATCATAATTCATCATAAAGGTGCCAACATATCCAGAAAGTTTGTGATCTTTGTCACATGTCTGAATCAATTAATAGGGCTCTCATAGACAAGATACATCATGGAGAGGAAAGAGCACTAACCGGTTTGATTGAATCCAATAAGTACTTTGATGATTTCTCTGTAATGTAATTCTGATACCTGTACAATTGTAAAACTGTCAAACCAAATCCTTGATTGCTACCAACCAAACTTGCAAGTTAATGTAGTTTTATGATTTCAATTGCTCAAAACACAAGAGGAGAAAAGCTTACAATACTTCTTGACCGTCAGCAGATCGCAGAATCCGCTGAAGATTTTAACACAAAAAGATAAAAAAAATCTAGTGAGTTTATATACTGTGAGGAAACTTGACATCTGAAATTTGGATTCCAATACAATATAGTGAAAAGCACTATAAAGTATAATGCTAATAATTAAATGTACAAAAATATACTTTGCTAAGGTTTTACCTCCATAAAAGTTAAAACAATACCTGGTTGATAATTTCTGAGTTACGGTTGGGGCCACAATCTGTCCAATCCGGTCGATACAATGGAATATGGGTCAATAAAACCCTTGGATACACTTGAACCTCTACAACAATGTAATAATTAGATGAATTAATTTCAACATATTAAAGTTCAAAGTTAACAACATAGAATGAACAAATATCATATACCCATGGAGACATTCTTGATAAAATCACGAGTAGAGGAAGTCAGAACTCCTTGAGGATTTCCTGCACGATATATACATGAGATAATTATTTTTGATGAAAAACAGTACAAATAATAACAATCAATATGAATCCATCCAAATGCTATTGTATCACAATCATGCAGAAAAGAAGCTGCAGCTGCGGAGTCCAATTCCCCATTAGAGATTTAAAATTTAACGAAATCCAGCATGATTTTGACTTCCCATTTCTAAGGTCATAACTACAGACACAAACGTATGCACTAAATGCATTTTCACACAGATACCAATTAAGAGAACAAAAATTATCTCAAAGTTTTAGGTATGACTAAAAAGTCTCTTCAAGAAAACATCCTGGTATCACCTATGCTGCTATTAAAAGGACTCTTTGTCCTTGGTCATATAGGCTGTTTCAAATACAGCCCCTACTATTTCATGTGATTTTAATCAAAATTTAAAAACCAAGGATAGTATGCTAATTACATGGTCCTCTAATTGATTCCTTGTTTTACTCTCAATCTTCCACATGCACAGTAGCGGTGATAAGATAATATTGTTATGTAATACACGAATTTACAGGAATAAAACAGCAAAAGGATACAAATATAAATAAAATAACTGCATAATATTGTTTCCATGCATACCATCAATAGTTTGAGCATCAATGGCAATGAACTCCACTTTTCCAACTGTAAATCGATAGTTTCTGCTACCAAATTCCTTTTCATATCGTCTAATTGCCTGGTACAACCATATAAGAATCTTTTTAGCTAAAAAGCATGTATATATGATTAAGAGATAATAAAATTGCAGAATGGATGTCAATAAAAATTAGCTCCATGACAATATTTTATTACACCAAATTTACAAAAGAAATAAGTAAAAGTCAAAAAATCATCAACCAGCTATCTGATGTTAAATTTGGAATTTGGAAAACATGGAGAATGTTTGTTGAATGTTTAATGATCTTTCATGTATGGTTTCTAGAATGATGGTTGAATGTTTGCTGAGCCATTATGACTCTGAGGGTTAGTTTCTAGGATGTTTGTTTATCTTTCGTGTATGGTTTTTCTATAACACTATGAAAATTACTCACTAAAGTCACAGACATATGGTCTTCTTCTCCTTCTCTAAACCCTTGTTTCAATAGTATGCGAGTGTGATACTTATTTCTGAATACACATACACAATGCATAAGTGTTTTTACGCAATGCACAAGATAAACAAATAACTCTCAGAGTAGTTCTAGAAAACAAAATTTAGGTACCATTTAATGGCAACATAAAAAAACTACCTGTGCCTTACGAGAGTGGAGACTTCCATAGCCAATGTCATGGTTTCCAGGAAGATAGTAAACTGGGATATTTAAATATCTATCTTGCAACCTCAGAGAAAAAATATGTCTGAGACGGCTAAACGATTCGCTCCACCTAATCAAGCAAACAAAGTCAATGCCATTTCACAGAATACAGCAAACACATTGCATCAAAAGCCTCCCAATCCAACATTATAACAAGAAAGAACCTAACTTTAGCAAGTCAACCAACAATTTTCAAAGAAAACCCAACAATTCGGAGCTAATTTCGATATCAAATCATACGCTGCAGCAATCAAATCTACTAAAACATCAACAAAGATGGCACATTTTACAGAAACAGCAAAAATCCAAGTTAGATTTTGCATTCAAAAATTCAAATTTGCAGGGGCTTACTTACTCTTCATCCGAAAGATAAGGACCGCCATCGAAATAGTCACCTAAGAAGAAAATAACATCGGGCCGGAGAGGAAGTACAGAATGGTGAAAGGCTCTGCGCATGTACAGGTCGGTGAAGAACTGCGCCAATTCGAGAGCGAGTGATTTGGGCGGAAGAGGGAGGGAGGTCCGGTCCATGAGCTGCGGGTCGGTGATGACTGCCACTTTGACATAATCGGGGTCGGCTGTGGAGGAAGAAGTACGATTGAGGTGCGGCCACGAGCAGGACGAGAGAGAGGGCCTCCAGTAGGCGAACATCTCGCCGTAGAGGAGAGTCGCCGCCCATATCAGGCAGAGCAGCGCCGTGAGCTCCGCCTGCTTCATCTGTTTCCGTCCTGTTTTTCCGGTTCTTTTTCGGATTTCGGTCGTAGAAGATTCAGACACTTCCGTTTCGGGGTTTTAGATTCCGATCTATACGCTGAATAGTGCAAATTACAGAATTGACCAAAAAATTCAATAAATGAAGTGAAGAGAGTCAAACCTTCATCTAAACAAAACGAAACCAAACAATAATTCGAAATTATTAAAAAAAAAAAAAAACACTATACTGAATTAAGTGATGATGTAATTTATACTAGAGTAGCACATTTTCTTAGGCAATTTAGTTATTGCTAATATAATTTTTAGCATCGTTCGGTATTTTTTGGGTAAAAGAAACTTCGAATTTAACAAAAAAGAATGTTTTGGTCAAAAAATAAAAAACAAGAAAGAGCGTTGAGTAGCCATTAATATCGCTAGGCACGAAAATACTTTTTACTATTAATTTCTTATTTGCAAGATCATATTATTAGTTTGACAAAACTGCTAAAATCCACCTAGACAATGACTTAAAAGTTCAAAACTGCTGAAAATTTATTTTGACAAGAAAATATTTCCACATCCTCTCTTCAAACACAAATTACAACTCAATTAAAATCCATTTTTCACACTCCCCGTGATTTCCTTCGGCACTCCTCCCTTTGTTTTAATAGTTCATTGATTTTTTATTATTTATTTAATCCAAAAACTACAAATAAGGGATGAGTGCAAGAACAGAAGACTCGGAAACTAAAAGTATGAAAATCACTTTCCCAATCCGTAACCTTTTCTCCATCTGTAATTTACTGTTTCTAAAATGGTTTTTTGTAGCCACATTAAGTTGGAGAAATTATAAAATCAAGCAACCAAACATTATGCTGTCAAATCCGCAAAAATTGTGCATATTTTATGCAGAATCAATGACCCACCAAAGCATTTTCCCACAGAAGTTGTGCACCAAGAATTTTTAAACCTCCAGAATCCAGATATGAGTGCTTAATTAGGCAAAGAACCCCAAAGTCTTAGTGATGTCTACCTCATGAAGGTGGCAATTATGCAGACATCACTCTTGTGAGATTTTTCCTTTTCACATCCAAATCCAAGACCCTACGGCGCGATAGTGTGGAGTGACGTTCCTCCTGACTCTATTCACGATGTTCTCCTTTGTGATTCTGATCGTACTTGATGTTCAGTATCAACAACATCGTCTTTCTTTTGATTTCGAGGAAAAAATAGAAACTATATGTGTCCTGGCAAGGATAATCTTGCATTTTGTTCATATCAGGGATGAGTTATTAGGATTTTTAGATCTTGACAAGCGATGAAATGAGCAAAATCAATTACACAATCATACCAAAATCTTCAGTGACATCGGCAAGTTCTGCATCGTCGAAGATCTGCATAATTCTTACACCAGATTCACAGAAGTAGTGATATGTGCATCAGTAGGTGTCTCAAAATTTAGAATGACTTATGAAATCAGTTGCGATCAATCTGATGTACGAATATCACGAGCAGGTTCTTTTGTGTGATTTCGGTTCAGAGAAGGGTCGAAAGCTAAGATAGAAAGATTGCTTTCATGCAAAAATTTATGTTTTCTGTAATAAAAGAGTTGGCAATGTCGAGCCTCAGAGATATACACAAAACTATAGCTGCCTCATAGATCTTTAAAGCAATATTATTTACACAAGTAACGTGGCGAAATTCTGCAACAATTCCCAAAATATTTATGTGCAAGTATATGTATAAATACTTTCTTAACAAGTGTGAAAGGTAAAGAAAAAAAAAAAAAAAAAAAAAAATTTACTGGTCTTTATCTTGGTGTTGCTGGGATGTCCCTACATCTTTCAGCCAATCGACAACTTCCTTGATCGTCGGTCTCTTAAGAGGGTTCTGGTTGACACATAAGTAAGCCACATCAAGAACCTGAAGCATCTCATCTTCAAAGCCCTTCCCTCTCAGGAGAGGATCGAAAACTTCCTCTGGTTTGCCCTCTCTCCTCATTTGCTGCACCCAGCCAACCAACTCTCTCGATGCCCTTGGCTTGCTTACCTCGAAAGGCCTTATTCCAGTTAGCAGCTCAAGCATGACAACCCCGAAACTGTATATGTCTCCTCTCAAAGTGGCCACCCATGCTTGTCCATACTCTGGAGGAATGTAACCAAGGGTACCAACAAGCTCGGTTGTAACATGAGTCTGGTATGGAAGAATCAACCGGGACAATCCAAAATCAGCAACATGTGCTTGAAATTTATCGTCAAGGAGGATGTTGCTCGACTTGATATCACGATGCACAATATGCGGCTCACATATTTGGTGCATGTAAGCCAACCCACAGCCTGCTCCTCGCAAAATATTCAGTCGAATTGGCCAATCTAATTGGGAAGGACCATCTGCTTTCTCATGTAACCAGTAATCCAGACTTCCATTCTCCATATACGAATACATTAACAGGCGAACGCCATCATGCACGCAATAACCTTGCAGGGAAACCAGATTCTCATGTTGGGCAGTGGACAACGCCTCAACTTCTGCTTTGAATTCCCTTTCCATCAAACCCAAGTCTCCTGATAGTTTCTTAACAGCTAGCCTGGTCCCATTTGCCAAAGTTGCTCTGTAAACCAGACCAAAACCTCCACAGCCGATGATGTTTGCTTGATCGAAATTGTCAGTTGCCCTCAAGATTTCAGTTATGCTAAGATCCTTGATTTCATTGGTGTTGGCTGGGAACACTATGACTAAGCTGGTATCCTTGTCAAGCTCAGGAGCAACAGCAGTAGAATGGCTAGACATGGTCTCGAAATCCATCTCTCCTCCAGGGATGATTCTTCTCTTAGACAACATCCACACTACTAGCATGACAACAATAAATACAATGCCAAAACAGATCCCGGAGGTGAGTCCAATAAGAAGGTTTCTGTTAGATCTTCGACCGGCCGGTGATAATGGTTGAGGTTGAGGGCAAGTCCTGTGCACAGTTGGAGGGCCGCATAGTCCAGCGTTCCCTTCAAAGCTGGAGTTGGTAAAAGTATCAAACTGACCTCCAGATGGTACAAGTCCCTGAAGATCATTGTATGCCACACTGAAGGAAGACAAGAAATGCAGACCTTTGAGAGAAGCAGGGATTCCACCGGATAGATGGTTATAGGAGAGGTCCAATTTCTCTAAGTTGGTGAGGTTAGAAATCTGTTCCGGGATGCTTCCAGTGAAGTTGTTATAACTAAGGTCCAACACATGAATATACTTCAATCGACCAATCTCAGAAGGGATACTGCCAGTAAGGCTGTTGTTACCGAAATATATAGCCGGGGGGAGACTGGACAGCTGATTGTACTGCTGATTAGTAGCGCTGTTGGGCATCACAAAGACTGGCAACTCTAGATAACTTCTGTCCACCATATCACCGGCCTCTTTGGTTGTCAAAACTGGCATCCCACAGAACTCAATAGGAAATCCTCCTCCAAGAAGGTTATTAGACAAATCTACATAGAAAAGGTTGGGCAAACTACCCATCCAACCGGGGATAGAACCGGTTATAAGATTATACGACAAGTCCAAGACTTCAAGAGTCATAACCTTGGCTAGCCAGCTGGGTACTTGACCTGTGAATTGGCAACCCCCAATAGCAAAAACGTGAAGACTTTGGAATCCAACAGGGTCTCCAAGGCTTTTATCATCTGGCAAAGGCTCATTCAAAAAATTCTTGGACAAGACCAGAGTGGTCAGATTCTTGCAACCCTTCAGAATCCTAAAAGCCCCCGCAACATTTGTCAGGTTGTTAGTAGAGATAGACAGGAAAGACAACGATTCTAATGTGACTATTTCAGGTGATATCTCGCCTGTGAGCTGATTGCTGGCAAATCTAATAGCTGTTAAGGACTTGCATGAGTAGAGGCTTTGAGGTAACTCACCACTGAAGTTGTTGTTGCTAAGGTCCAGAGTGGTGAGGCGTTGGAGAGTCGAAAAATTGAAGGCAGAGAGCTCTCCAGTCAAGATGTTGAGCCGCAAATTCAAGGTTGATAGATTTGTGCAGTTGGCAAGAGACGGAGGCAAGGCACCTGTGAAGTTGTTGACGTAGAGGAGCAGCTTTTCCAACTTGAAAAGGTTACCAATACCGCCCGGGATGCTTCCCAAGAACTGGTTTGAATAAAGTTCAAGGATCCTGAGATTGGTGAGGTTCATGATGCCATCAATGAGGGGTCCAGAGAGACTATTGAAAGGCAGAGAGAGCTGTTGGAGATCAGCAAGCATAAATATTTCATCAGGGAGAGAACCATTGAGGTCATTGAAGCCTGCCCGAAAAGTTTGAAGCTTCGAATACAATCCGATTCCTAGGGGAATTGTGTATGTGAATTCATTGAAGGACAAGTCCAAGACGGTAAGAGAAGTGTGATTCCCGCCATTGCTGACCGGTATCGACCCGGAAAAGCTGTTGTTGCTGACATTGAAAACGGACACTGATGGGACGAGAATCGAAGACGGGATTGTTCCATTGAAGAAGTTGCTGGACAAGTTTATAATCTGAAGGTGGCTGCTTTGATTGGAGGATTGTGGGAAGCGGCCGATGAGACGATTGAAGCTCAAGTCGACGACCTCAAGACTTGGGAGGGCAGAAAGCAAGTCGTCTGGGAGAGAACCCAAGAGGGAATTGTGGGAAAGGTCGAGGTAGGTGAGCCGGGTGAGGTTGGTGATGGCCGGAGAGACGACGCCGGATAAGCCTCTCCTTGGAAGCGAAATAGCGACAACGTGGCTGTGCTCATCCGGGTCGCAGGTGATTCCATCCCAGAGGCAGCAGTCAGTGGAAGCAGACCAATTCAACGGTGCCTTGAAAGCCAAGGACAAGAGAGCGTCGCGATCGAGCCCGTCGCAGGCAGCAGAGGCAGAGCAAGGAAGAAGAAGAAGGACGAAAACCAACTGACCCAAATAGCAGAAAAGACGGAAGCTTGGCAGTGTTAGCATTGTTGGGACCTTCACCTTCTCCTTCTCCTTGTCGTGTTTCATCGGAACAAGAGAAGAAGACATGAAGACTCTCTCTCTCTCTCTCACTCAATCATATCACCATCACAACCAATTGGAATCATAGTAGGCAGCAGCAGAAGCGGTACCAATGTCAAACACCCACCAGGTGTTTGAAGAAGTACGACAGAGAGAGCTACTACCTATAGGTACATTGTGCAGAGGGGGGATTTGGGTTTTTGGGGATAGCAGAAAAAACAAAGGAAGAAGACCCAATTGGGCAATTCACCCAGAGAGAGAGAGAGGGAGAGCAATGGGAATGTGAAGACAAGTGACGTTGACATGGAGGGAGAAAATGATAAAAAAATAAAATAAAAAAATACGGAGGGAAGAAGCGTTTACTTTGTGGGCGGCTCGTAGTGGCTGCTGATGGCGTTGGTGCTGGTGGACATTTTCTAATCTTGCAATCATGATGATGGTCATGATAATCATGATGATGGTCATGATGGTGATCCTCTTTCTTTCACCACCGCCACAACAACGAAGGAAGACAGAGAGAGAGGTTAGCGTGTACAGTAGGGCTTTGACATTCACAATTTCACATGTACATCAAAGGCCACAGTATTTTTTTTTTTTTTTTTGGGTCAAATATTCGTCTCAGCACTAGTACATCCGTTTTTCTTTTCCCTTTTTATTTTCTCGGAAAATTCTCTTTCTTTTCCCGGAAAATGAAACGAAAAAGAGAAAATGGGGCATTGCTGCTGTGCTTTCTTCTTGTTCTTGACTTGCTCGACGAAAACGATGAATTTGGGAAGGCGGAGGCGGCGCGGAAGCAGCCCAGCAGATGGGTTTGGAGTCAGGTCAGTCGTGGGTGCCAGATTGGGTTTTCGGAAATTTGGAATCTTTAAAAATTGTTAGAGGAAGAGAGAGAAAGTCAAGGTAGCAACTTTGCTGCTTTTGGGGCAGAAAGGTCGCAACTTGTCGGTCAAGTGGGTTATAATTTATTAATTAGGGATTTGGGAAGGGAATTGGGGCAAAATGTGGAATTTTTAGATATTTACACATACAAAATTCATCAATCAACCAATATTTACTCTATCAAAAGAAAAATAATTCGACCAATTTTAACATAGAGCTTCTATTAAGACCACCTCTAACTCTTTAGGTTAAAATCTAAAATTTTTAACTCAGAAACAGTTTTTCTCCTCTAACCTTTATAAGTTAAATTTTTAGTCCGAGATTATTAATGAATGAATTTAGGATAATTTTTTTCTTATAGTAACTTAAAAAAAAAAATTATGTAGACTATCATAATTTAATTTTATGAAAATTTTAATCTAAAAATATATAGATTCCAATCAATATCGAAAAATCACTAAACCGGCACAAGAAAACTCGTGGAACACTACAAATGAATATGAAACACATAAAATAAATTTTTTTAATTACTTTAGCTGTTGAATTTAAATTTAAACCATTAGATTTTTTTTTTTTTACCGTTGAATTTAATCAAATTAGATCTTAGCCGTTAGAGTTAATGAATTTATAAATATAAAACTAAAAAAATACACATATATGGGGAATCAAATGAGGGTACCCTTTTAAAAAAAAAAAAAATATATATATATATATATATATATATATATATATTTTCATATAAAATTGGATGTTTTAAATTGTGTCAAATAGAACTTCCACCGAAAAAAAAAAAAAAAATTTACAAGAAACAATATGTAGTATTTCATTAATCAACACAAACAAATATAAGGGTGTCATTTGGTACATAGCTCCAATGACCAATAAATTGATCTGGGGTGAATTTGCGCAAACAAACAAATAAGAGTTAACCCCTAGTAGACCACCACAAGCACAAACACACAATCGCTAAGCGCACAAGTGCCACAATGGTCATCACTGAATAACGAGGCCACATAAAGTCATCGCAGTAAAGCGAGACCACATTAAGTCACCGTTGACAGACAAGACTACATAACGCATCGCACAAAGGCGAAAACCAATCTAGCCAAAACAATAGCGCCACCACGGTGCACATAAGGCGAGTGAAAATAACTACACTACTCCAAGAAAGGATCCGCTGGTCCGCTCATCACAGAGGGGGACGAGGCATACAGGCTAAGACCACCTACAAATTCGTCGAAGTGAGGTATCGACATCCACACAGCAAGTACCAAAACGGCTAGTCGCAACAGGCAGCGAAGCCACCAGGTCCGAGCCGCACAAACCTAGCCACCAGATCAAGCCGAGCCGCCAGATCTGAGTGCACACGACAGTGCAACCACCGAAACTAGACGAGGAAGGTGATGCCACCCTGTAAAAGAGTTGACGAAGGAGGATCTGTTAGAAATGTGCCCTAAAACCAATCATATGATGATACTTTACAAACATTCCACAGCCCCCAGCCATAGCCAGAGGCTGGCGGCGATAGAGGTAGCCGGCTAGGTTTTGTTGAGGGAGAGAGCTTACATTATTTCTATTAACATTTTCACAAAACTTCCACAAATGAAGTTGTAGAAATAGCATGAACGCGGTAGTTTTACACCGTTGACAAAATACGCCTAACTTAAATGCTCTATTTATCGTCAATTTGCTGTTTATGACACAATATCGATAGAAGTGACAAGAGTGTAAAGTTTATACGCTATTAATTGTGCCACATTGTTGGCATTCTCATTTGTAGGGACTGATATGAGCTAGAAGAGATTGTGTTGAGAATACAGCTCGGTATACGAAGTATAATAATACAATTGGTTAGAAACTTTGGAAATAAAATTTCAACCAATTGCATCATGACATGTACCGGGCCGTATTCCGGCACTTTGGAAAATTTCTCACGAGCTAGGAAATATGTTGATAGCATATCAACCTCGTATCTATACCGTATCAATTTTGTATCTATGTTGTAACAATACTAACGGTAAAACAAGTATTTAAATGGAGATATTTTAGACTTTTTATCTTTATCAATGGTGTAACTATCATGTTAATATGGTATTAGTGTTATTTCCTAAATGGCTCGTTTAGAGGAAATATTTTTTGTTCAAAAAACACTTGAAGTGCTTTTTCAAAATTCACTTGCTTTTTTACTAAAGATTGTTTTAAAAAATATTTTCACAAAAAACGCTTCAAGTTATTTTAAAGCACTTTCAAACGAATCTGTATTTCAGAAGTGCTAGAAATGAGTGCTGAAAAATCACTAGTCTTGATGAACTTTCATCCCAAATAAGCATCAAGATTCAAGGTTGTCATTGTTAAACTATCCTTTACCACCTTCGTCAATCATGCCCCAATTATTTCCTTCAATCACCTTCATCAAAACCTTTTATTTTCTTATTTGGTTAATACCTTAATTTCTCCCTTAATTGTAGTTGTTGATTTTGCTAGTTTATCTTTCTTAGTCATATTGTGTTTGTATGACCAAGACTCATGGGAAAACCCTAGCTTCTGCAAAAAACTGGGCAAAATTTGTTGTAGGGGAGATGGAAGGAGAAACATTTCTACTTTTCCTCCTCTTTATTTGGCTTCCTCTTTTCATTTTTCTACTTTATTGTGGTTAATAAAAGCCCCTTTGTGGTGATCAAGTATGTGTTTACTTAGTTTTTATTTTTTCTCAATCTAATCATTCTCCTAAAATACTCCCTCTTAGAATTATTCTGGTAGTTGGGTAGTGTGGGTTTGGCAAGATGGTGCTGAATTTCTGTGATGTGGGTTTTCTATATTATAGTGCAGCTTTTGTCCAAGTTAGATTTGACCTTTTGGGCTTGTGTATTTTGTTCAAGTATCACGGTGGCGTTGGGACGGTGTATCCTGATGCAACCGATACCTTTATAGGTGGTTTTGTGCACATAGTCCCCATTGTAGCAATCACGATTTGTTTCTTTTGCAGTTCTTCTTCAGAGTCAGCACCGCATGTATGCAAAGTGTAGATGTAGATTTTGTACACGACTGAATTGACGAAATTTCACCTAGAAGAGAACAAACATTGTTAGCCTAATTGCCGAACACCCTAGCAAAGGGATGAAACTGTCCGCCAAAGATCCTCCGATACTTAATTTAGAAAACTAGTTGGAGAAAAATAGAACTTGAGAGAGTTATTGGTAATAAGTGGCAATAACCATTTCTCTGGTTGACTTGGTTACTTATAGGGAAGAAACCCTAGCAAGCAGCTAGGAGAGGAGGCTGCAGAGCATACCAGGCAGTCCTTGATGATATAGGCCAGTCTTTGCAATCTTGCTAGATAGTATTCTTGATGGTCCATATTGGTAAGAGCACAAGTCCGTCGGACATTGAAGGGGAGACTTTGGAGAGTCAGTCATCTGCCATCATAGAATCGAGTATGACCTGACGACAACACGTATTATAGGCGGCCCAGAAAGCCCTTAATAAGTATCATGGGCAACCCGGAAGGCCCAAGACCCACACTATGGGTAACATGGAGAGCTTATGGTAAGTTAGTGACCGAATGTGCACTGATGGGCTAAAGCCCACGGAAGTTAGATTTTTGAATGAATGAGCTCAAGCCGCGAAATTGATTCAACTAGACCATTCGTGGAGGCTGTTGACAGGTTGTAGAAAATGATCGATGAGGCAGCAATAGTTCATCGTGGAGCGACCGAACCTGATGGGATAGCCAGAGGCAGTGGTGGCTAATACCTATGCATTGTTGTTGTTACCATTGTGCTGCTGCACCCGCTATTGCTCCTTGACCGAGGCTGTGATGCTTGGTGGTGGTGCGGTGCGGTTGCAATGGCAACTTTGGTGGCGATTTGAGGCCTCGACGAAGTCACGACAATCCTAATTCGCGATGAAAATAACCTCAACGAATAAAAGGTGTTGCGGGGGCCGTGATCAATTAATACTCTAGATTCACATTCTGAGGCCTTAAAGAATCCATGACAATTACAGATTGTGAGGATTGGCTGTTGTTGCTCTTGCTCGCGGTTCTTCGAGTATCCAAGGTTATTCAATATGAACAAAGATCATGAACGATGAACGAAGAACGCCCAAGAAAATTTTTGGAATTTACTTTCTTCGCTCAGATCTTTAAGCACACGTTGAGTGTAACTCAATTTTTCTCTCATTGAAAGCACCAATTTGTTGATGCAAATTTTGTACATTGCTGAATTGACGAAATTCCACTTATAAGAGAACAAACATCATTAGCCTAATTAATGAACACACTTAAAAGGGTGGGAAGATGTTCGCCAAAGGGTCTCTAATGTTAAAGTCGGATAATTAGTAGAGAGAAAAATATAACTTGAAGAGTTATGAGTAGTAAATGGCGATGATCATTTTCCTTTGATTGACTTGGCTATTTATAGGGAAGAAACCCTAGCAGATAGCTGGGAGTGGAGGCTTCGAGCATACTAGGCAGTCCTTGATGATGCATGCTAGTCTCTGCGGTACTGCCATCTAGTATTCTTGAAGGTCTATGATGATAAGAGCACATGTAGGGAAGACACCCAATGGGAAATTCCAGAAAGTCGGTGTTTTGCCACCATTGGACCAAGTATGGCTTGAGGTCATGACGTAGAATAAGCGGCCCAGATATCCCATATAAGTGTCTTGAGCGGCCTGGATAGCCTATAATCCATGGTGTGTTAGTGGTATAAAAAGCCAAATTACCTTAGTGCAGACTACGTCTTCTTGTCTTAAGATAATTTTGTGGTCTACTCATGAAGTCAAGTGTAAAACCGTCATGCTGAACATATAATCCACATGTCTTTCTCCTATTGGATGTGGTTAATTTATGCCTCCGCACATAGAGTGTTCTCTTACTAGTTCTGTTGGTGATTTTGTGCGCAGAGTTTCCCATGAGGTGGATTATGAAGTAGAATATGAAGTGGTTATGATGGTGATTTTTGTGTGCAGAGTCTCCCATGAGGTGGATTATGAAGTGGTTATGTTGGTGATTTTGTGCCCAGAGTCTCCCATAAGGTGGATTATGAAGTGATTAAATTTCTAGTTTCTAGGATTGAAGTTTTTTTGGCTTTGGAGTGCTGGATGTATTCTCATGCTTGTCATACCCAAAGATCCGCCAATATGGTGGCTGTTAGATTGGCCAAATTGACATTATTTTTTGGTCATTTTTGTTTGAAGATATTTGAAGTTTTTTATTTTTTTAATTTATATTTATATTTAAAATGCTAATAAACCGCCATCGTTTTCCAAAAAAAATCATGTTGTTTTGTATAAACATTGAGCTTTGTCCTATAAATAAACACCTGATTTACATCCGAGTTGTGTTCGAGTTCCATCGTATCATTCTGCATTTTTAGAATTAACAGTCGTCTTTTGTCATAGTAAAAGTTTTTTAACTAAACCAATTTGAACTTTTATGCAAAAAAAAAGAAGAAAACGATTTCAAATGGGGTCCTCGAATTGGAATGGAAATGTAAAACATATCGTAGACAGGAAGAGCTCAACCAGGTGAGTTAGATTAAGCTTTTTAAATGAAGATTTTTATTACTATTTAATGTTAAATAAAATAAAATTGAACAACAAGCAGTAGTGTGTAACGTCAGCACCAATGCCGGGAAAGGAACGCTAGCAAGGGTGTTAGATCGATGGCGATGGTTGTTGAAAATTAAACAAATATTTGTATTTTCAATGTTCTAAATGAAATTGGTTTCTTTTGTGATGCCCTTGAAATTCGATTTCAGTCTCCTTTTTTTATTTTTTTTCTGCAACTCATATTGTTCTAATTAACTTTCTAAATTTGATTTTCGTTTCACATTATCTGAGTTAGGCTAATTCTATAAAATGGGAGTCGATTTTTCTCGTACATCAACAAAGTGGCCTATTTCATGGAGTTGACAAATTCAACTGACGTGGGATGAAAATCAAGTTCTTAAGGGGATTACGTGGAACGAATACTACAGAAAAAAACGAGACTAAAATCGAGTTTCAAGAGGCATGTAAAGCAAAAAATAAAATAAAAAATACAGTTGAACGTTGAGTGTGAAAAGAATATAAGTGTGCAGAATTCCTTGGATAAAAACCTACATATTACCACATGAAACTAATAGACTGTGGGAGTGGACTTTTTATGCTTTTGATCTTCAAACAATAATATTTTTGTTTTTAACGGTATGATATTTTAAACTACTGTAATTTATAATAATTTTTTTTTGTCAATGTAATTTATGATGTTTTAAACTATTGTAATGTATAAAGATGACAATTCAACTTAAATGCAAACCGAACCTTTGATAACTTCGAATTTGTTTGGGAGTACTTTTAAAATGACCAAAATCGCTTTTGTTGAAAATGCTTTTGGAAAAGCACTTAAAATGCTTATTCGAATAAAAACATAACTAGTACTTCTTGCAAAAAACATTTTAAGTGCTTTTGGAACCAAAAAAACATTTTCTCTAAAAGGATTTTTGGTCATTTTAGAAAGCACTTTCAAACGAGCACATGATTGCAGCGTAGAGATAAACACTATGCATTTTTGAACTTTTTTTTTTGTATGGTGCTAAACCATTTTTAATTTTTTAAAAAGATGATGTGAGAGTTAATCTTGTCCAATTTTTGATAATCAATTCACATTATCTTATGATCAAGTGCGCACTACTCACGTTTTTACGTGCAAGACTCCATATTTGATGACCTGCATTTGCCCTAAATATTTAATGAAAGAATATTTTTCTTTTTGGAAAATTAAAAAAATATGTTAGGAGATAAAACCTTTATATATAGATACACTAAATCACCAGGTTGGACTTTGGAGGCATTAAGTCAATAATATATATAAATAAAATAAATGAAAAAAAAATCTAGTGCCTAGTGGAACATATAAAAAGAATGCATATGTCAAACTTAATTATATAAGCAAATGAATGTGATCCCACTATTAAACAAAAGCTACTTCCAATTGATTATTACATGGATGTTAATGTGAACTAACCCTTGTTCTTGAATTAATAAAAAATTGGATATCAATCTTCCATGGATTAGGGTTTTGGTTATTTATATTATATAATGTGTGTGTACACACACACACACACCCACCAAAACATGACTTAGAAATGTTCAATGGGTTGCGAAAGGAGCCATTCGGAAAATTGCAACTTGGCAGAGGTTTAGAGGTAGAAATTTTTATGGGTATTGGAAGCATATAATAAGGATGGATGATATGGTTCATACATTTACTTTCAAGGTATATTAAATAAAATAAAACAAAACCTAATAGTTCTTTGGGACTATTGTGTTGTTCTACATAATATTTGGTCGCCATTATTTAGTGCCTTCGCATGTGTAACCTAATTTGTCTCAAGTGAAAGACCATCTCGAGGCTTTTTGTGGCACTTTTTTTTTTTTAACAAAACGATATTATCTACACTAAGGGGGTGAACTTAGCCTCATAATGGACTAGCAATAATGTGGTTCAAATTCACCTTTGGCAAGAATTGAACCTAAGACCTCTCACTTACAAGTGAAGAGAAATACGACCAGAGTGTAGTACTAAATGACGGCTTTTTGTGGCACTTGAATAACACAAGGTGATAACTTCTCATATGTTGGATATATGAGAATAAGAAATTTGGTTTCAAATCCCTCATGAGACCTGAATCTAAGATCTCTCACTTACAAGCGAAAAAAAATATTGTTGACTTTGTATTTTAGGTAGGATTTCTAATTGATAAGTAATCCTGTGTAATCTCATGTAATAATGTGTAATTAGTTATCTTCCCATTCACACAACAGTTGTATACGTATAAATACCTCTTATTGAAAAGAATATAATCATGATTCAAGTATTCTTTTCTTGGCACCAGAATCAAGTTAAGGAAAGTAAATAAAAAAATTTACTAAATTATGCGCGGAAAACTCAGCTCCAGAGAACTTCTTATATGTTAGACAGTAGTACTAAATGACATTTATATTATGGGAGTTTTAACGAAAAGCCCGCGGTATTTGGTTCGATTTTTGTTCTTGGGGTGAAGTGAACCAAGCTAGACCCAAGGTCCAATTCTTCAATAGCCCAAAACAAGACACACTTATACAAAATGGGCTTCAAGTCCATATATGGGTTGGGAAGATTGAGCTACAACAGCTACAAGAAACAAAGTTGAAGTTGGGCCATTGACTCAAAGACTTATTTTTATTTTTAATTAAAAAAAAGATGATGATATAAATATTTAAGTTGATTAATTAATAATTCTTTGCCTAAGAAATTTGATGAAGATATTTATTTTGGTAAAACCCAAAACCCTACTTGGGGGTTGGTTAGCCCATTTCATTATCTGCTGCTTCTCCCCTCCTCTTTTCTGGCACAAATTACAGACAAAGCATGCAGATTCCAGAGCTCACTCTCCCAACCCCATTTCTCTGCAACTCCGGCACCGCCGCTCTCGCTCCCACATCGCCGGCGGCAGCCCCTCTCTGCTAGCTTGTACAACTCCCAAACATTTTTCTGCTCTTGGTTTCTGCACTTCAGCTGCTTCTGGAAATGGTGGTGAAATTTCTGTGATTTTCTGCGATTTCGAGAAGCTGGAGATGAAGGGAAAGATGATGGAGAAGACAAAGAAGAAAACGCGATTGCAGGTTGAAGCCCTCGAGAGCTTCTACTCCGGTACCCTCTCTCTCCCCCCCCTCTCCTCTCTCTCTCTCTCTCTCTCTCTCTCTCTCTCTCTCTCTCTCGCTTTGGCTATTATTGCTCTGTATCTCAAGTGGGTTCAAAATTGAGTTACCCAATTGACTGTTTAA
Organism: Cotoneaster glaucophyllus; assembly: GCA_036320875.1. Lineage (NCBI taxonomy): Eukaryota > Viridiplantae > Streptophyta > Magnoliopsida > Rosales > Rosaceae > Cotoneaster > Cotoneaster glaucophyllus. The sequence goes on along the minus strand of CM070064.1, from coordinate 13,077,048 downwards.
TTGAAATTAGCATTTTAGAATTGTGTTTATTGATGTGGAGTTTCAAATTTGGAACATACAATTGCCAATCTTTCGGTGTGTCGATTTTCGAAACCAATCAGGAAGTAGTTGCGCAGTGCAATTATTGAAGCAATTTAGGATTGTTGGTGTGCCATAGATTCTGCGGAATGATAGCGCACTGTTAATGTTCACCACAAGAGAATTAAACCCGATAATTGTAGTTTTTTGTTTATTTATATTTTAATTTTTTATACAGAGGAAATGTATCCGTCACGAACGGCAATGGAATGCCATGCTGCTGCTTTCGGATTGACTTACAAGCAGGTTCGAGGTTGGTTTGTCGAGAAGAGGAGGAGAGAGAAGCGAGGAAATAGAACCAGTGAGTTGGGAGCTGGTGATACAAGGATAGTTAAACACGGCCGCTCAAAAACCAAAGCTTCTTCCTCGTCGAGAAACATGACAACAAGTTTGTTTAACAAGAAGGAAATAATGAAATGGAATCATGTTCAGGAATTGTTAACTCCAGACTACATTCTCAAGAAGGTGTTCCGTAAGGATGGTCCTCCGCTCGGTTTGGAATTTGACCCTCTTCCCTCTGGGGCACTTTGCCATTCTCCAGGTATGAACTGAGAAACATTCTGGTCTGAGAAATCATTGGCAAAATGAATAATTTCTGTTTCACATTTTTTTCTATCTGAGATGTGTTCTACTTTCCATTTCTTTTAAAAGTAAACCATGCATCTGTTACAAAAAATTTGTTTTTAGTGTTTTCGATAATTGATGAGTGATGAAATTGGGGTTCCACCATAAAACCAATTGGCAATATGGGGAGTAGCCCAAGATCATATAAGCACATACCAAACATTGTCCCTCACCAATGTGGGGCAACTCTCAACACGCCCCCGCACGTGTGGCAGATTTCAAGCCTACACGTGGACAACAACTGGGTGACGTGGAGCGCGTGTGGCCGTTAGGCTTCACACGTGGACAACCTTGCTCTGATACCATGATGAAATTGAAGTTCCACCATAAAACCAATTGGCAATATGGGGAGTAGCCCAAGATCATATAAGCACATACCAAACATTGTCCCTCACCAATGTGGGGCAACTCTCAACAATGAGAACATTCTTTGACATATGATTGTTTAGTAATTTGTAATTTCATTCAGAATAAGACTGTTTTGGTAGTTTGCTTGTGTTATTTTTCACCGAGTAATTCTTAATGGTGTTGCAGTAGCCGTTTGAATTTTTTTCTCCTCTCTGTTCCTTGTGATGTTATTTTCCTAATTGTGGAGTTTTTCTCTTACTGTGATACATACTTTAAGAAGGTTTCGCTCACATTATAATTTCCATTTAGATTTGCCAGATTTTCCTTCTCCTTGCAAAGAGAACGACAGAGCAACCAAAAGGAGAAAGGTAATGGATAAATTGTTTTGCTGCATTATCTTTCATAATTTCTTGTTTCTATTTAAGTCACCATAACCAGTCCCACTTATATTCTTACCCTTTTAACTTTTATTAGGTTACCGAGCATGCTGTAATTAATCATCAGGATTGCAACAAGAGTGCTCCAGTGAAAAAACATGGTGTTGGGAAAGGTTTTATGATGAATAATCAGGATTGCAACAAGAGTGCTCCAGTACAAAAACATGGTGTTGGGAAAGGTTTGATAACAAATCATCAGGATTGCAACAAGAGTGCTCCAGTACAAAAACATGGTGTTGGGAAAGGTTTGATGACGGTCTGGCAGGCAACCAATCCTAATGCTAGAGATTTTCCTATTGAAATGGGTTTGGCCAATGGTGAAGTTGCTGGTGTATCACTAATTCGAACTTCTGTATCGCAAAAACCAGTAACTCGGAACAGAAGATTGCAACCAAAAAAATGTGTTCGTGTAAGTCATGTACTCTGTTGCTTGCAGATATTTGAGCAAGTGAAATGATCATCTTAAAGATCGAACTTAGTGGTTACTTTTAGAAAGTTTTCTGACAGTTTGTTGCCTTTTCAGAAACAGGGAAGGGTACAAAATAAGTTACAAGAAAAGAGGAAGCGTTTAGCCAAAAGAAGAGAGGCAAGTAACAAGTTGTTATTGCAAATCTGTGGTTCAAGTTAGCAGCTTTGATAACAGCCATTTTTCCTTTGGATGCCAGATGGAAGCTAACAATGAGAATCAGAAGTTTCCAGGCAATGAAAAATGTGAACTTGCTTTGGAAGGAACAGGTTCCCAAGAACACTCGGATAAGATTGCAATGCTTGTGGATGATGAAGATCTGGAGCAAAGAGAATTACAAGCAAGACCAAATTCACTGGGGTGCTCTTATCATTTTACTAATGGAGATCATGCATGTTCACTTTGCAAAGGTTGGTTTGAAGGAAAAATTGAACAAATTTTCCATTCTAAAATGGAATGCTGTATAATACATGTGTGCATGTATAGTATTTTGAGCTGCAAATAAGAAGTTTCTGTAATTTCAGATTTGCTGGCCAAGTTTCCTCCAAATTCTGTGAAGATGAAGCTGCCATTTGATATGCAACCTTGGGATTCTTCTCCAGAGATTGTCAAGAAACTGTTCAAGGTACGTAAATGGCAAACTGCTTGCAACTTGATCCTGTTGAGTCCTTTCACAAACACAGGTTACGTTGTATGTGAAAGATGTCATACATTTCATCTGTTGGAATTTATAGCATGTTGTCACACTTGAGTTTATTTTTTATTCAGAATGATGTTTCAGGGGTCTGTTTTCTACAATTTCTAAACAACACTTAAATCATTTTGTGAAAGGATTTTCCTCTTATTCTATCATGCGTGTAGAGAATTAGGTTTAGTTTGTATGGTTTAGATGTAAATGAGCGAGACATATTTAACATCTCTCTTTCATGCATTTGACTTTTAGATACTGGTTATGGCGCTAGTGAACAAAACTTCTTGCGAACACTTCTTTGTGAAGGGCTGGGGTGGGGAGAAAGGAGAGAATTTTCTGACTTGTCAGTATTTACCTCCCCTATATTCTTTGGAGTGAAGTTGTGATAGCTCATAACCCATTTCTTAGTTTTTGGGATTCTTGGTCTTTTGGCTTGGCATAAATACTAATAAATATGGTCTTAAAGCATTCTTTCTCTTTTGTCCCATCTTTATAGGTTGCCAAGATCTAAGAATGTTATTAGAGAGTGTTGCCCTTCATTCAGTTCACAACACAATATTACTAAGCTGCCATTGTTATGTGTTGGAGTGAGTGGTTGATTTGTCTTTCAACTTATTTTTTCAGACATCCTGCTTGGATGACTCCTATTCTTTTCTTAACCTCTATTTGCAAGTCTTGTCACTTTGAAATAAGATGTCTTAAAAGTGTATGGTTAATTAGCTTTTTTTCTCAAGTGATCAGCATGACTAGAAAATTTGTGTTAAATTATGGAGATATGCTAATTTATTTTTCTTTTTGGAAACTGGTGTGTTAAAGCTCTACTCTAGTTTGTTGCTGTTGTTTTTTGTTGGGTTTATTAGTAGATGAGTACAGGGGCCAGGAATTCAATTTAGTAGATTTTGATGAATTATTTACTAATATATATATATTCTGGATTGACTTTCTTGGGCAGGTTTTCCATTTCCTTTACACTTATGCCGTTATGGTGGATATAAGCTCCTTCACTATTGACGAGCTTGCTCAAGCATTTCATGACAAGGTTATATCTGATCTTTGATCTAACATCAGATTTATATTGTGTCTTCCACTTGCTCAACTTCTTTCTTTCGTCCATGCCTTTCAGGATTCCATGCTACTTGGAAAAATTCATGTGGCCCTTCTGAAGCTTTTTCTAACTAATGTTGAAGCAGAGCTTTTCTGTGGATCCATACCTCATTTGAGCAAATCATGCAATTTTCTTGCATTTATCCACTCGGTGAGTTACAAAAAACAGTATATTGGTCCAAATTCCAGATGTATCATTTGATTTACGTTAATGTCATATGCATTTTATTTGGGTACGTACATGCCACCGCATGCCAACAATGTGAAATTTGTCATGATAGTTATTATGTGATCGGGCAGGACCTCATGATACTGGTTTTCTTGTACTTTTTCTGTTATGAATGTTTAAGCATAGATGGACTACCGTCCTTGATTGTAATTTACTTGCCTTTTCAGTAGACGTTTATTCGTCCTGTTAAAAAATAAAATTTCTGAACAAAACCATAATCAATTATTAATATTCCAGCCACATGCACTTTTAGAAGATCCACCTGCTCTTGTCGTATATCAGAGATAATTTTTGTCAAGCTCTTTAGATCTCTTAAACTAATTCAAGTACTCAACAACTCATATTTATCAAATGATTTGGCAGGTTGAAAACCAAGAATCCACTCTGGAATTCTGGAAGAGATCTCTAAACCCTTTAACATGGACAGAAATACTGCGTCAAGTACTAATTGCGGCTGGTTTTGGTTCAAAGCAAGGTGCAATGCGAAGGGACGCCCTTAGCAAGGTTTTTGAAATTATTTAACTACCATAGTTGACTTAACTAATATGTATTTATTATCAGTACATATGTTCTACAAGATAGGTGCTATGGATGCGACAATGTGTTTATTACTAAAATCCTTGAGGGTTCAAAACCATAGTGGCAATAGTCATTTAATATCTGTCATCACCCAAGAAAATTTCCTTTTACCTTGGCCCAGAGCCCTAGTTAGAGAGTCAATTGTCACACTGAAGAGCCAAATTTAGAAATTTCAGGTTTTACATGGACAAGGAAATAGTTTCTTAAAGTGTGCTTCTTAATAACATTCATTGAGCATATTTTTTATTTGCCTCCGCTTGTCTCCGCATTATTTGTTATTATGTTTACAAATCCATGGAGGTTTTATTTTCTTCCATGTGGTGGTTTTATGTTATATTGTTAATAAGTTTTATCTTTTGTCGCATAATCTATCTATACATGTGAAATTTGGATTTTGAAATTTATTCTTCTGTTATCTAGGGATTTTGAAATTTAATCTTCTGTTATCTAAGGATTTTGAAATTTAATCTTCTGTTATCTAAGGATTTTGAAATTTAATCTTCTATTATCTAGGAAATGGGCCTTATGGTGAAGTATGGTTTAAGTCCTGGTACTTTGAAGGGCGAATTATTTAGAGTTCTGCTAGAGCAAGGAATTCATGGGTTGAAAGTTTCTGAGTTGGCGAAGTCATTACAGGTAAGTTTGTTAAACATGTTGTTATCTTAACCTCTCTCATGTTTTATTCTTTAAGTTGATAACAAGCAAGCACATCATTCCACTTGAATTAGTGATGGACTTTGTTTTTGTTTTGAAGATTTCTGAATTGAACCTCTCCGGCGGAATAGAGGAACTAGAGTCTTTGATTTGTTCAACTCTTTCAAGTGATATTACATTATTTGAGAAAATTTCATCATCCACATATCGTGTCCGTATTAATTCTTCCAAAAAGGAAATTGAGGAATCCCAATCAGATACTGAAGACTCTGGAGCAGTTGATGATGAGCTTGGTGACAGTGGTACATGCAGCAGTGATGATGATTCTGGGTGGAATTCAAGAAATTCCAGAATTAGGAAACTGACTTATACGAACAATGGTAGAAGTAAAGATAACGTGCTGACAGTACACACTGAAATTGATGAGAGTCATCCAGGCGAAGTATGGTTGTTAGGACTGATGGAAGGCGAATATTCAGATTTAAGCATTGAAGAAAAGTTGAACGCACTTGTGGCTCTAATTGATCTTCTTCATGCAGGATCCAGTTTCAGGATTGAGGTAATGTATAGTCTTGGAATTGATATTGAAGTATTTTCTTTGTTTTCATTTCTTTCCCCCCTGCAATGAAGTTACCCTATTAAATGAAACTTGTGCTGGCCTTCGTAAGATTATATTATCTGATGGTGCAAACTACCGTAGATTTACAATTGTTGGACAATAAATATTATTTGAATATTGAATGAAATGTTGACTAGCTTCTTAGGCTTATTCCCTCCCCCCCCCCAAAAAAAAAAAAAAAAAAAAAACAGAAAAAAGAAATTTCTAGCTTCATGTTGTCGTTTCCTATTGTTATGTACCATGTGTTTCCCCCACTCTGTTCTTAGACGTGCTTCAATTGTAACTATAGTTTTCAACTCATGTGGTCATGCAGGGCATTTTAGTAATTTTCCACAGATTAATCTTGTCCTCATTTTTCTTCTAATCGAGTATTCTAACTATAGTGTGCTTATTCTTTATAGGATCCTACAAATGCTGTTGCTGAATGCACTCGTAGCAGCCTTCATTCTGGTTCAGGAGCAAAAATTAAGAGGTTATCTGCTAAACAACATAGTGATCCAACGTCAACCTGGGTCCATGCAGGACATATGGGTGGTGCAAAAGATATTACGTTAAAGTTTCACCCGCTAGATTCTTCAGCAACAATCTCAAAGTTTTCTGATGAGAGATTCTCTACAAAAGGAAAAAATGGGAAAGAAAAAGATGTGCAGTTTGCCGTACACCCAATGCAATCTGTGTTTTTGGGTTCTGATCGTAGATACAATAGATACTGGCTTTTCTTGGGCCCTTGTAATGCATATGACCCAGGCCATAGAAGGGTTTACTTTGAATCTTCAGAAGATGGTCACTGGGAAGTTATTGATACTGAAGAGGTATTCTCCTTAACTTTTGTTATACGGTCAATGTGATTATAGTACATGTTGGTTGACCTTGTATAAGTTCTAATGTTTACTTCTTTTGCTTAAACCGAATGCAGGCTTTGTATGCCTTATTGTCAGTTTTGGATGACAGGGGTAAACGAGAGGCCCTTCTTATTGAATCTGTGGAGAAACGGATAGCATTTATCTGCCAGGCAATGTCAAGTACAATGGTAACTAGTGATAGAATTGACAACTTAGCAGAGTCTGATCAATCTAAGCCGGATAATGTTAGAGAAGACACTTATTCACCAGTATCTGAAGTAGACAACTTATCTGGAACTGTGAATGGTTCTCTACCTTCATCCGGAGCTGTGGTTCTTGAAGTTTCAAAAAAGGGAGAAGAACAGAAACAGAAATGGAAACGGATCCAAGCATTTGATTCATGGTTATGGAATTTCTTTTACCTAGAACTTAATGCTGTTAAACTTGGTAAACGATCCTATTTTGATACACTTAATAGATGTGAAAGTTGTCATGATTTGTACTGGAAAGATGAGAAGCACTGCAGGATTTGCCATACAACATTTGAACTTCATTTTGATCTCGAAGAAAGGTATGCCATACATGTAGCCACTTGTAAGGAGAAAGAAGCAAGTGATACTTTTCCTAAGCATAAGGTCCTCTCATCACAGATTCAATCACTAAAAGCTGCAATGCATGCAATTGAGGTAATCTGTCATTTGGATTTTAGCTTTGCATTTTCTGATATATGGTTGTTGTAGTTGAGAAATGAAAACGTCCTTGAGTTAAGAAGATTTGAAGCTAATTCCTAGACGGGAGGAAAATACGACTTCATTTGATGGTCAAGCGAGGAATATGGCTTGGATAATTAGAATGTGACTTGTCAGATTTTTTGTGCAATCTAATCCAATTGCTTTTCTTTGAAAAGAAAAGACAAAATCTGATTACTTCTTTGCTAAAGTGCAATAAGATTTTATGTGAAGGGATGGCAGGGAAACAAGCCCAAAATAGTAATTTAGCATGTGTTACTGAGAAGCAACCGAGGAAGATGTATACCACTCTAAATGGATCGGAATGATCAAATAGTATCTTCCTGCCCACTTTGGTTTGTTTGGGCCTCTGGTAGCTAACCCACAAATAATAATGGGGTTATTCTTTGGCCCTGAAATATTGATTGTCTGATGCTACAACATGTTTTGTAGATTGTACATTGAAGACATTTGTAGACGCCCCAAATCTTATAAAGTATTTTCCATGCTTTGCTGATCTTCACCTCTCTCTGCTTCGTGCAGTCGGTCATGCCTGAAGATGCTTTGTTGGGTGCTTGGAAAAAATCTGCTCATAAGCTATGGGTGAAACGGCTTAGACGTACCTCATCTTTGGCTGAGCTTTTACAGGTTTCATATCCTTCACTTTTCAACATTATATATCTTTGTCTATTATTTAGTCTGAACCCTAGCTTCTTTATTGTTTGGACGTGCAGGTTCTTGCGGATTTTGTTGGCGCCATCAATGAGGACCGCCTGTATGAATGCAATATTGTGCATGGTTCTTATAATTTAACTGAAGAACTCATTGCATCATTTGCATGTATTCCCCATACAACATCTTCAGTTGCACTTTGGTTGGTGAAACTGGATGCCTTAATTTCTCCGTACTTGGAAAGAGCCCATTCTGAGAAAAGGAATGAAACTAGTATCCGAGGTAACTTGTGAATATATAGCAGATTGGTGCTTGACTCGTTAATGACTAAATAATTGTTTATACATTGAAATTTCCGTCCTCTGAGAAGCTTCTTTGTATGCCAGGGAAGCAAGCTTCGAAGCAGTAGCCCTACCTTTTTTTAGGAGAGAATGCGAATTCAATCCCGCATTTTTTTGACAGATTGAGGAGCATTTATGTATCCATTGTACTTTCCCTAAGACAGCCACTGCCAGACCAGTGAAATCGTTGCAGGCTTTGAAATCGTGGTACTTTGGACGAAACTAGGCTTTTAAATCTTCTCTTTTGTTGCCATACACGGCTATATCGAGTGATTAGATGTACAGCATTACAGAAAGTTGGACGTTGAATCCGTACGAGTTTTTACATCATGGAAGTCTGCTCCAGAACAAACCTTCATCCTGCTCGCTCTTCCGAAGAATGTTGCAGCCGTCTTTGTGGAAGATTCAGATTTTGTCCATGCGTGCTTGTTCTAGTTAATGAAAAGAGGAATAAAATGTGACCAATGTACATTGCTGTAAAGGAAACAAAACATTTGTTACTTTTTGGTGGAAGTTTAGAAGAGTTGAAAGTCAGCTTCGTGATATTCTTTTGTATGCAGATCAATGGTTACTGTAGTTGAATAGTATCCTCAGCAATTGCCAAAAGCTTGTTGGTCTACTGAAATTTGTGTAGATTAGACTCGTAAATAGCTAGTCCAACTGTTGGATTTGGATCTGAAAACTGTTGAATTTTGGATCGTACTCAGATCATCGTATTTAACACGTCTATCGTATTCAAGACGAATCAGGTTCGGAATACTTCTGTTGGATTTATTTGAGTTGAGTAAAAATAAAATAAAATAAAATGTGAAGAAAGTAATCAATGGTTACTGTAGTTGAATTGTCTCCTCATCAATTTATTGATTGAAATTCTTTGCTTACTTTTGTAGAAGGGTAATGCCAGGAAGAAGTATCCAAGAGTGCACCTTGTTTGCTTGGTTGTGATCAACGTATTTTTACCGTATAATGTAATCATAATTGTTGATTGTTTTTTATTATAATAAAATATATTTCAACAAAAAGTCAATAAAATTGTACATCGTTTAGCTATTCACTTCTTAGAATGAACTGTTTATTTATTTGATGCATATGATAAATGACTAAATTTTCTCAAACTAAAATGATCCTTTATAGATGCTGATTAATTGATAAATAATAAAACCAACTATCCTGATTATGACAATTATTCAACGAAAATACGTTCATCACAATTGATAAATAATAAAACCAAAATCCTGATCAAGAGCTATATAATAAATATATAAGTTGATATCCTCTCTTTGTTGTAATAAGCTCCATATCCTCCATAATCAAGTGAGACTTTGTTTTCAGTAATTAATTAGTTCATTAGACAATTACATGTTTACCTGTTCTACAGTAGAAAATCATGTTCCAACAAATCGTTGTTACAATAATTTTCAGGAAAACTAATGAAAAGGGTTTGAAAATTTTGAGTTTTAACGATAAGGACAAAATAAAGTGAATAGTACCAAGATTGACCTGTGTAAAAATATGGTTTTTGGTTAAAGTGAACAGTACTGGAAGTTTTTCGTTAAAGTTCCCACAATTTTCATGAACACGTTTTGACCATCTCATGAATGTATTCCAACAAGTAAAATACGTTGCTAAGTTCTTACACTTGAATACAGTTTAGTACAATACTAGAATAATTGTCCACGCTGTGCTGCGGGTTTTCAAACTATAATCGGCAACCGCCAGAAATAATATCCATAAAAAATTAACTCAAAAGACTGCAGCAACACAATCGCATTAAAGTAATACCCACAAAACCACAAATTAACCCAATCATCTCCAAAAAAAATGAAAAACCAAGAGATAGGTGAATCGATGCAATAAAATAAACAGTTCAGTTTGCATTGACATTCTATTAAGTTGACATCAAGAGCCAATATACAATCAGAATGGTGTGTTTGGAAGTTTATGTTAACAAAAGTTGCAATGACAAAATATAGTGTCTTTGCATCAGAAACAGAAGCACCATGTAGTTCACATATATTTTGTTTGTGCGTGAAACATAAAAAATACATGTCCTGCAAGGCCTGTTGTAATTCCAACAATTGCAAACAATATTAAAACAGGTTCTTATGGTTTGTGCATTAGGTAACTTTAGAAGTGGAATGCCAAAAAATTACATATCTTTAACCCTTTGCAGTAGTCCATGATGAAGTCTTTCATAGCTCATTTCTTTTGTGAATGAACATCAAGGAAACCAGAAACAAAAATTCAATAACTGTCCAAGTTAGCATATATTACTGTAAATAGTATCTTATCAAGCAATTTAGGAAGAGTACATAAATGAATCACTTAACGTGGATTCATTAGGATATATTGGAAGATGTTATGCAAGGTTTATATTGCGAGGTTTATAACTTAAGAAGCTAATATGGCTGAAGGGTCGACAAAAGGTGAGCATTACGAAAAAAACATTTGTTATAAGCAGGCATCGTTTGTAAAATGTTGAATTCATGTCACCGATGATGGACGGGCTAAAGAGGAAGTCAAAGAGAAAGCTAAAGCAGTATTGTTGTAAATTCACGTGTTAGCAAGGAAGCGACATAGTTAATCAGTTGAGGACCATGTCGAAACAGGTCAACAATCTATAAATAGTGGCTTGTCCCTTCCGGGACATCCTATAAAACTGGAACAATATATAGAGAAGATTAGCATGGTCTTTGAGCAAAGATGACACGCATAATCGAGAAATATAAACAATGACTTGTACCTTAAGAGACATGGCACTTGGCGAAATGCCCAAGCCCCAGAGAAAATCATCTATGGGTAAAGCTGTAAACAAGTTGAGTCGAACTGAATATAGATATGCTTAAATTTGGCTTGTTCAGTTATTTTATTTCTTTTCAAACTGGTTTGGTTTGCTTGTTATATGAATCTTTAGATAAGGCTATAACACAAGTGAATCGGAAATCAAAATCAATCCGGTTTGGCTACAGTTTTATACAATTAGAAGCTAGGTAATGTACATCAAAATGTAATGTCATATGGAAGTGGACCCTGTTATTGTACGTGCAACCCACTTATATTAGAGAGTCTGTCAACAATGAGACTAGTTGTGTGTCTCTAAATAACATTATATTTAAAAAAATCACAAAATAAAATACAAAACAGTTATCACAATGAAAAAGAATGCGCATCATTTTCATTTCATAAGCCCAGAAGAACAATACAAATGGACATCAGCATATTAAATCCCTTAACTAAGACATTAGTTAGCAATGAAAATACATAACAAATAGAACCAAATTTTTAAATAATTACATCAAGCAATGTATTGAAAAACGCATGACTAATTCTCACCCAACAAAAAAAAAAACATGACTAATTAAACGGTTCAACCTTGTAAATCTTGGGTTTAGAACTTTTGATCATCCAATAGTCTTCAAAATCGCTGGCCTCATACGGAATCCTCAAAACCCCATCATTAGAAAAACCATATTCCTCCGCTGACTTGCACAACAGCTCCAAGAACTTTGGATGGCGAAGCAACGTCGTTTGAACCATGAAACGCTTTGTATTACCATCCACACCAACACAAACAGGTACATAACCTTTTGGTGTCATTGAAAGTGAGCTTTTCAGTCTTTTCAGTCCTTGAGCTCCGATCAACTGGCTCAACAACTTGCTGCTTCTCGCCCCCATTAGCAAATAGCAAAGTACTCTTTTCATCTATCTTTTCGGATTACTTGCTACTTCAATTTTCTTTTCTTGGTTTGTGATTAGTACTTCAATTAATTTCAGATATATAATGGTGCACTCCTTAGCAGTACAAATTTAAGGCCGTGCATACTCTGCGCCCTTGCTACAATATCGTAACAAGCTAGTATATTTAAGTCTGATTAACGATAATAATTTGGTCATTTACTTGATGATTGCGACATGCATGTATTTAAATAACTTGGTAAATGTCGAGGCACATCTCCTCGATGGCGTTGACTGCAGCCTGTAATCAGGTTATAACAATTAATTCAACTTTGGCGACCCTCAATCTGGAAATTTCGAAAGCTAGTTAGGCTAATAATCCAACGTGTTAAATCATGTATGTGACTAAAACTAACTATAAGGGTACATAAAACAAATGAGTTTACGAATGCTAAGTTGAACCTTATTTGTACCGAGTGAAAATTGCTTTGGTACAAACAACAAAGCTTAAGGTTTTTATTAGGTTTGGTATGACTCATCACCAATATAAACGATCTTTTCTTTATTTACCTTTTACTAAGTGTATAAATTTATCATAAAAGTTCGGTGATATTAGTAGTAACCTTTCACATATAAATTATATAATATGTATTATTTTGTTGTATTTCTAATGTGCGACTCTATCTCTAACTTGACCATTCATGAATGACCCCATATGAAAAACTAGTTAAGGTAACAAATCATTTCGACAGTCTGGCCATTATTCATTCACTAGAGTCAATGCATCTATATGAAGGCCCAAACTTTCATTCAGTGCTCTTAAGTTGGAGCTACCATATCTTTTCGAAAACTTAACTTACGAAACAGAATTTGAGCTCAATAAATTGACCCCCACTTTGATACCATGATAAAGTTTAAAGGTCCATTATGGTTCGCCATTAACATTATCAATATTGTTCCCAACTTAACTATCTATTACAAGGTGTGAATTTTTTTCTGGTGATATTAATTAGTAGCTAACAGTGAGGCAATCGAAAGAGTCAAGCGTGGGTACGGTACGGTGGGATGTGGGAGGCTGGGTACGGTGGTGGTGGATGTGAGGAGGGTGGGGGGACGGGGTGGTGAGACGAGGGTGGGTGGACGGGGGTGAGACGAGGGTGAGTGGAATTGTAATTGAAATATTCATTTTATTTTTATCATTCTAAGATATATGTCCATAATGTGTCCTTAGATAGAACCGCATCTTTTGTAAAGATCTTTAGATGATAATTGTAAAAAATAAAGGGGGCTTTTAGAACGATTCGATTTTGATATTTAGATAGTGAATATATATTGGTTAATTAATTATAGATAAGTGGACATAGAGATGCACTCATAAAGACTGAACGCAAGTACTGTTCCTCTTAAAAACTAGTCACACGTAAAGAAATAACAACATATTTATTAGTGAAAGAATTGTTCTTATTTAATACATCATGTTTGCAATAGGGTAGATCATGAGCTATATGGTAAACATATAAGTTGATATTCTCTCGAATTTGTTGCAATAAGCTCCATTGAACCTTGTGGCCCTAAACCTTTCCACCTCTGAAGGCATGTTTTAATTTACGACCTGATCGCACCTTTCCTCCTTCTCGCAACCTCTTCTATATGGGTTGGATGGTGGAGGCATGCAACGTGAAAACCTACAGCGAAACCGCTGGTCGTACCTCAGCGGTGGATATTTCAGAAATTTGACTTTCGCGATTCGATGCAAAGTGAGCACACCAAGAGAGCAACAATGCAGACTGTCAATGTCTTGGACATAGCCATCAAATTGATTGCAAATGGATCTACTTTGTCTCTACCGACTAATTAGGTATATAATGAGGACTACGGGAAATAAGATAGCTCCAAATATTGGAAGAGGTGATGATCATACGATTGAGAAATCCCTATTTTATGTGATGGTCATTGCCACATTTTGGCGATGTAACAGATTGAACTAGAAATATTGTTATTGCTGTTTTGACCTAAATGTGACACTACGGTTTTGTAACCTTGAACACTTGTGGTAAGCTTAGGTGTCTTCATCATGCCACTGATTCTTTGGTAACTGAAACAAAAATAGTTCTCCCTATCTTCAAGCATAAACATGATATATACGAAGGAAGTTGGAGTTCCATCATAATAAAAATCAATTGACAATATGAGAAATAGTCCGACCTCTTACAACCCCTTACAAGGTTTCTCATTTACCGATATATGACTCTTTTACATTCACATCTCACAATATAATTAGCATCGATCATTCCTCGAACTGCAAAAGACATTTGTATATAAGTGCACGCTAATCCATAGACAACATGACTTACCAATTGTCTACCAAACTTCTTAATAACACGATGATACATCAAACAATGCACATGATTTTCATTTGAAAAACCAGAAGATTACGCTGCAAATTGGCACCAGCATATTAAATCCCCTAGCTAAGGCGTTTGTTAGCAATAAAAATACATAACTAATAAATAAAAGCATTTTTTCTCAATGATTACATCAAACTATGTACTGAAAAATCCGTGATTAATTAAATTGCTTCACCCTTGTAAATCTTGGACCTTCTTATCATCCAGTGCTCCTCAAAATCCTTGGCTTCATGTGGAATCCTCAAAACCCCATCATTGCACAAACCATATTCCTCCGCTGACTTATGCAACAGCTCCAAGAAATCCGCATGGTGAAGCAACGTGGTATGAACCATGAAACGCTTCGTATCACCATCTACACCAACACAAACAGGCACATAACCTTTTGGTGGCATTGAAGGGCTTCTCAGTCTTTTCACTCCTTGAGCTTCAATCAACTGGCTTAACAACTTGCTGTTTCTTATCCCCATTAACAAATAACTAAGTACTCTCTTCATATCTTGAGTTCCGGACAAGTACTCCAATTTTCTTTTTTGGTTATGATTAGTACATCAATTAATTTCAGATATATAATGCATTACTCTCTAATAGTACAAATTTAAGGTCGTGATCTGCTTCCTTGCTGCATTATCTCGAACTAATTACTACCTGATCATTAGTCGTTGAATATTTACCATATTTCTTTGTTGGTCATAAGTTGATGATTGTGACGTGCATCTTGATTATATTTAATATATTGGTCAAAGTTGAGTTCATTGTCTTATATGAGGAGGCAAAACATGCCGTGATCGTACAAAGTGATCAAAGTTGAACAATATAGTTTTAATAGTTATATGTCTCCAGCGACTATTATTTTACTCTGTAATTGCTACATATATTTATAATCTACCAGATTAGAATATCTTATGTCCGTCATTTGGGTTTACCTGCAATCCTATATAAGTCATTAAGGTCTCGTTTGATAATTCGGACGGTACTGACTATTTCTGTAGAATATGATAAATAGTCATTGGATAATACTGATTAAATTAGTAAGACGTTTGTTGATGTATCCGATTAAAAAACTGACTATATAAAAAAATTAAAAAAAAAACATAAAAGTGGAGGGCCAGTGGCTGCATCAGTGCCGGGAGATTATCGTCATGGATTTCTCTGAGATTTACCTTTGTTTTCCTAATTTACTGTTCATTTCGTTGAAATTGTTCAGAATCTTCATCTTTCATATGAAATTTGTTTAGTATAATGTTATTTTTTGTCGGTGGTGATCTGGGGTGTGGGTGCTAGCTGGGGTTTAGGCTCCCCAATATACAAAGATGCAAAACCCATGAAATTGTTTATATTAATGAAGCTTTTGATGATTTTGAGTTGTGATATCGGACCTTAATTTGTTGCAGCAACATCGTAGAAGAATAGATCTGAGTTTTTCTATTTTATTTTTTCCTACAAGTCATCAGTGCACCAGGACTGAAACTGTAAAAGTGTCGATGAGAGATATCGCTGAATATATATTGAGACGACTGGGGAGCGGACGTGGAGAGAAGGAGGGAGGGAGCAAGAGAGAGAAGAGAAAAGATCTTTGGGACGGAGAAAGAAGAAGATGAATTGATTCGCCAGAAGAGTAGATGCGCGAAGAAGAAAGAACCTCAGTGCGTTTTTAACCCCGACTAATTAGTACCAAGCTTTTTGACTGTATTAACCAGCGGGTGTCAATTGTATTAAAAAAGGTTAACCACACTATTAAGCGGGTGACTATTTATCCGGTAAGGGCAACAAACAACTAGCTCCGTATTATTAGTCCTATTCGATGCTTTAGACGGTGTGCCAAATAAGACCTAAGATGAATAATTAATTTAACATGGCGGACCCTCAACTTATAAATTCCGAAATTAGTTTAATTTTTTCATTGTATACGCTACTTTCGACATTCAAAGTTTCCTTGAGTAATGGTATTGTGAATCTCACGTTTAAGAATTAAGAGAACTTGCATGTGCTTATAATTAGGTGTCATAAGCTCCATTCATGCTTATAATGAGTTGTTATAATAATTAAATAAAAGTGAGGTTCTTAAGTTGTATTTTTGGAAATGGTAGGGAGATGAGAAGATGCAAAATTTTTATGTCTTCGTTCTGGGTCTGATCTATTTGCTAAATGCAATAAGTTGTAACTTAAGGCATTTACCCTCTGTGTTTCTACAAATAAAAGGAAGAACAAAGGATAAGGAATAAATTTAGAACTTCAAGAAAAATAGAGAAAAGATCCTTCCCCATTGTATCTTTCTTTATTTTTTGAGTCGGTGGCAATCCCTCTTGATCTCTTTCTTCCTTTTTCCTTCATGCTTCTTCTATCTTTTAACCATCTCCATCCCCCAATTATCTCACTCTTTCGCATCGAAGATAATAGTCTTCATGGTTGTGGTTATGGTTACTCACTCTGTTAATTGGAGGCTTAGTAGCAGTTATGGCTTAGCACTCAAATCGGATCTTTAAGCAAAGGATTGTTACTCGGAGTTGAGGTGCTAATTTGCTCTCCTAATGGTTGTGCACATGACAAAAGACTATGATGAAGAAACTCCAAATTTATCGGAGTTGACTTAGGCTATTATGAACCGTCCCAAAATTTTCGTCTACATTACCCTTGTTAATGTAAAATAACCCAAATACCCATAGAAGGATACACGTTGACTTTTGTTGACCTTGCGTCCGTGAAACAGATGACATATTAATTACTATAGTTTCGTACTTTTCGTCAATACGAATATGTGGGCACAAACATAATAAAATTTAGAGTTAAAACGAATATTCTCGGAGCATTAATGATAGGGGTATTTTAGTAATTTAACTCTACGGATGTTTTGTCTGATATATACCCACGGCCCTTTTTCTTAATTCCTGCAGCTCTCTCTCCAAAACTCTCTGTCCTCTCATTTTCTCTTCTTCCTCGAGGGACACACGGATAAGAAACGGCCATTGTCAATACCCTTAAAGCATCTCCAGTGGCTCTTCAATCCACAGGTTAATTGGATGCAATTGCCATCTGCCCCAACAAATGTGCTCCACCGGTGGAAAAAGTGGGAGGCAATTGGCCAAAAGGTAGCTGTCATTGCAGCTGCCCCTTCAACAATTGCAAGAGCTTGCGCCCCAGTGAAAGCAGACAAGGGGTGGACCCCTCACGTTAAGCCCAGCAAAACTGTTGATGTTGCAACCCGTAATGTGGTTCGTTGTGAGCCACTGATTCAAAAAATTGCCAATTGAATAGTTAGGATTAATTCAATTCTAAAAAATAAAAAAAATCATAAAAAATTTAAAAGTTCTAAAAACTTACAAAGTTTGCACTTTAAAAATCTTACAAAGTTCAACACACTTGCAAATTAAACAATTAAAATTACTCAAAAATCTACGGCTATAATAATATGTGATGATAAGTTGAAAAAAACATTAAAAAAGTAAAAAAAAATACATATTTGTGAATAGTAATCGCCATTGCCTTACTCGTTCTAAACAGGTAGAGTTGCACAAAGGCAATTACTGTTTAGAGTGAATGTGAGGGCAATTTCATTGTTCTTGCCCTCCAATTGCCATTGCCCTCCATCAACGGGTGGAGATGCTAGCTCTGACCACCATAGTCACCGCTATTGTTGCTACCAACCCTACTACCATGTCTATTTTTATCAATATATATACATGATTATATTTTTTTTAGTACAACGATATATTTTACACTAGGAGGCGGGAGTTTGGCTAAGCCACACAATGGGCAACCTAATTTGGTATCGAATTCTTCATCCATGAGATTCGAGCGTAAGACCTCTTACTTACAAATGAAGAGGAATATTACCATACCGTAGTACTGAATAACTATACATGACTATATTACTTTATACTGCTTTTTATACTCACAACGTTTTAAATATATATATTTTATCAAACGCTTAATCACTTTATTTTATAGTTAATTTTTCTTAAAGCATAGCATAAGCTTTTTCTTTCTAAATCACATCTTAAATTGGCTCTTAAAGCAATGTTTCTTTGCAACATCATCATAGGGTAGTGCGGTATTTTTCTTGTGGTACTTATATAATGGTTCTATGTTTGACAAGGTTCAAGTCCCCACGGCTATCATATTTCATGTTGGTTGGGTGTGCCTCCTTTGTGGACGAAGAACTGTATTATATCCATGATAAGTTTATAAAAGTGAAATTGTGTTGTTTCTTTCAATGTGTGTGGCTGTTTGATTTGTGCACTAAAAATAAAATTTATAATGAGAACTATCCCCACAGTAATTTTTTTATTTTTATTTTTATTTTTTTTTCAAATATAGAAAGTTTGGGTATACATTTGGCTTTTGAAGTGCTAATAACAATTCATTTTATTGTATTTAATAGAGATATTGGGCTTAAGTGATGATTTGGATTTTGAAATGTTAATAACAATTTCTTCAGTCACCAACGTTAGTGATGACGTTACTAGTGATGAAGTTATTGGTTTTAAGTGATGATGTAAACAAACACGAAGCTGGTTTTCATCCATCATCATCTTTGAGCTCTGAATTCCTAAATCAGCATCTTTTAGCCTAACTTGCATGGCTAAAAATATTCTATTTAAGGATATTCAAAGCTCCATAAATAACTCGAGAGTTAAAAACTCCCTTCAAAATGCCAAGTAATAATTTGGAATATTTTAATTAATTAATAAAAGTATAAGTTTGTAATTATAAGAAACGGATTAGGATTAGGTTAATCGGCTAGAAAGTTTAGAAATATTTATAGGAAAAGGACTAAGATTTAATGGGGTAGAGTCAGATAAAAATAGGTAATTATCTGTAGTATCTCCGTGTCCATATTTTTAGCCTACATTTTAGAGATTACCTACCCATTCACATCTCTTAATAGGAATCCTCTTAATAATCTTATGCTTCGCAAACAAGTCACTGGTTCTTACCATTATAAATACTAGTTACCTTATTCATAACAAGGCATACCAAAATTCAGATAGCTTGCCACATTCTCTTGAAGATTGCTTAACAATATTCTAGGGTTTGCCATCACTTTCCTTCCCTCTAGGGTTTTCCATATTCTCTCCAAGATTGCTTAACAATATTCTAGGGTTTTACATTAGTTTTCCATCTAGAAGGGTTTGCCATTAATTTCCCTTCCCCCTCTGGGTTTGCCATTGATATCACAAGTACTATTACTAACAATTAATGGCTAAGAGTCCCGATAATAGGATCACAAACAAAGATGCTGAGAATGGGAAAAAGGAGAGCAAAAGTCGAAGAAGGGTTGAAATAAAGAAAGTTGAAGACAAGAACAAGCGTCACGTGACCTTCTCCAAGCGCAAAAGGGGTCTCTTCAACAAAACAGCAGAGCTCAGCGTTTTGACCGGTGCTGAGACGGCAGCAATCGTTGTGTCAAACAGTGGCAAGGTGTACTGCTTCGGAAGTCCCTCCCCTGACGCCGTTATCGAACGCTACGTTGGTCACAATACCACATTATCTGCAGGTCAACCAGATAATTATCATCCTCAAATAAACAACACTCATCGTTCTACTAATTCTTCCAATGTTAATATGAGTAGTAGTAAGAAGCAAACACAAGATTATGAGAAAGCTTCGAGACTGTTGAAGGAAGAGAAAATATTGAAGGGTGGGAAGAAAAGTAATAGTAACAACAATGGAGGAGATGAAGGAGGTTGTTCTTATGGGTGGTGGGAGAGACCGCTTGGAATGATGAGTAGTTTGGAGGAGTTAGAAGAGTACAGGGAAGCCTTGTACAAGTTGAAGCACAATGTGGAGGTTCGAACCAATCAGCTGATTCGGGAAACTACTCCTTCCGATTACTTCTCCTCTCTTTTGTCTATGGATGATACATGGAGTCCTCCAAAATTAAGCCAGGGTCAAGGGTGCATAGGGTGCATGGGACGTGAATTTTATTATTTCTTGTGATATCAATGTTAAGAAGTGCTTGTATCAGAATGTACTTCTCTAGTAGTCATGGCTTTTGGTGGAGGGTTTTAGTTGATTAGGGATCATGACCGAACAGGTTCCACACACACACACACACATTAATAAAAGTTTCATCAAATGTACTCATAGTTGTTTTGTTCATTTATCTTGAATTTTTATGTTAAATAACTGTATATATTTAGTTTCACAATCTTTTATGAATACTTAATGATCTCACAGTTAGGGCTAGCCTTGAGGGTGCACAGGTATGTGTGAGTTTCATCTATTAGTTTTTATGACAAGTTTCATCGTGTTCTATTAGGTTTTAGCTGATTAGGGTTTATGATGAGTTTCATCATTCTTTATAAATATCATATCATGCGTTAAAATCATATCATTTATCATGCGTCAAAAATCATATGATAATGCATACTTTGACACGTCAGATTGTACAACAATGTGATTTAAACCTAATATTTTTCTTAAATTAAGTGAACAATTTTTTTTTCATGGACAACTGTACAAGAGGAAACTTATTCTTACCTACAACCCATGCACACGTACAACTGATCTATTGCATACTACATTTAGTACTGGGGCCCTTTTCTTGCATATTAACTAACATTACATTCTTTACAAGTTATTTGCACATGGTTAATTATTGATTATATAAATTTAAGTTTAAATATTTGTCTTAAGGAAAATTTAAGAAAAAAAACTTGATTGACTCAAATTGACCAACAACTCAATTGTCATAGGACAATACTTGAGTCCTGAACAGTCAGGACTCTCCATACTGCCCAATTTACGTGGCAGCATAAAAACTTAACACGTGTAATTTTTTTTTCAACAGTAGGGTGCAAATTGACTAATTCTGAGAGTTGATCGGGGAAATTGGCCAAATTAAAGTTGAGGGTGGAAATTGACTAATTATAAGAGTTGAGGGGGGAAATTGGCAAAAATTAAAGTTGAGGGAGGAAATTGGCCAATGATCACAAGTTCAAGGGGTAAATTGATGAATACCTCATTAACAAAACATTTCAACGGTTGGAAAAAGATAAAAAAAAAAGGTTTTAACTCCATTAATTTTTTAGTCTGTTCATCTTCTTCTTTGGTAGATTTGTAGATTCACCCCTTTCATCTTCTTCCTTTGTAGCTTCGCAGATTCACCCAACTCCTAAACATACTAAACCCTTTTTCTCTGCTGGGTTCAAGCCCTTGTTGGTGTTGCACATGGCGGACAACACGACCGAGGACTTGACAGAGAGCAGGCGAGAAAAATGGAGACGATGCGGTGCTGTCGATTTTTGGCTGGTGGGGAGGGTGGGAATTTTATGGACGACAAGATCTCGCTGTTGATTTGGCGATGGAGACTCTGAAGATGGCGATGTTGGGGGATTTTGAGAGTGCGCACAACCGACGGGATTGGGAATTAACTGTGAAGAAGGTTGTGGAGTTGTTAAGCTCAAATCAGACTGTGAAGAAGGTTGCAGACGAAGAAGATGAGTTTCAAAAACTTTAGAATGAGTTTTGATAAAAATAATAAAGAATGAACTACTTTCAACATAAAAAAATAAAACAATACAAAAGCGAATTTGAGTGGGGAAAAAACAAAAGGCTACGTTGCAGATGCTTATTGCTTCAGTACTCCATATGTCATGTAAGAAGTAGAGTTCTCGGAACAGGAAATAATTTCTCAAGTGTGGTTAATAGTATCTAGGATGTGATTTTTCTTAAAAGTGAATAATACTGGAATTATTTTGTTAAAATTTTATTTTAAAAATGATTTTTATAAAACTAAAATTAGTTATAAAGAAAAAAAATATCAGCCGAACCCAAAAACGACTGCCCGCTGTAGCCACCTCAGGCTTTCTTTCTTCTTCCCCCGTCCCATCTCAGGCTTTCTTTCTTCTTCCCCGGTCCCGCCTCAGGCTGCTGCTCTGGGCCAAATTTTTAGTTATAAACATCCTAATCCCCTTTTGGTCAAAGTCAAAGATTATGCCAACGAGAATAAAGCTCAAACTACAATGAGCCACAATTCCAAGAGAAGCAGCAGGAAGAGAAGTAGAAGGAGAATGGCGACGAACCGATACCCGTGGCTACGGCATCACCAGACAGAGGAGCACTGGCTAAGAAGAAAGATGAAAATGACGTGGAGGAGGACAATAAGGAGTTTGCCACATATATCGCTCTTACACTAATTTACCAAATTAAATGTAATATCTTAATTAAGGTTCGGAGAAGACGAAGAAGATGATGGTATGAAGCAGCCATGGCTTCTGATTTGGGGAGGAAGAAGGGACACACATTTTTTTTTAATATTAAATTATTTTCTCTCCCCTAATTAAGATATTATTAACTATGGTTAAGAAAAATTGGATAGAGGGTGATGTAATTGCTACTCGTAATTTCGATGCAGAGTGAGCACACCAAAAGAGAACAACGCAAAATGCAAATGTCTTAGACGAGTCCAAATCTTCTGCACCCAAATCTCCCTGTGGCCCCTCTGTGCCTTTGCTTTTTGAACTAAACATAATTAATGTTAACTTGATAATAATTAAAATAATAAAAAATAAACCAAATCCTCAACCAAAAAACAAAGACACAGAGGGGCCACAGGGGGATTTGGGTGCAGAAGATCTGGACTCGTCTTAGACATGCCCATTTGATCTTCAAAACCTAATTACAAATGGCTCTACTTGGTCTCACTAGAGTAGTCAAATAATGAGAAGAGGAGGACTGTGGGGGATAAGACAGGATTAATTAATGGAGGCGATGATCATGGGACTAAGAAAGTGTATATTTTAGGCAACGTACGTATGACAATTTATTAGGAAACACTAGTAGAAAAAAACTACTTGTGCGACCAAACTTTAGGTGACGAATGAGTTTTGTCGTTCAAGGGTTCTTTGTGCTACAAAATAAAGGTATTGGCACGTGAAAACATCAGGGCAGTAAAAGTGAAAACATTAGGCGACAAAGGTTTTCGTTGTGCAAGAAGGCTTAGCACGATGAAATGGATAATTCGTTGTGCAATCTCATGCCAGATAATTTTCATCCTATGGAAGAATTCGGCTGAGTCCCAATAGAGGTAAGATTCTTAAAGATCAGGTTAAGGAATGATTCGGCTGAGTCCTTGAAATGAAATGGCCAACGATCAGAATAGGTTTTGATAAGATTCGAATTATTTCAAGAATCAAGACTTATGATCGATCAAATCAGACGTGAATCGAACGCTAAGAGGATTAGGTTTAGAAACCTAGTAAAAGTTGAAGTGGCCGAGATCATGTGCGGATTGGTTTTGTTTAATGAAAGGATAGTATTGTAGATATCCAGGAAAGTATTGAAGAAGTATAGTTCTATTGGGATTCTACTTCAGCATGCTTGGTCACCACGAAACTCACCTTTAAAAATAGAAGTTCTTCTACAACGAGAAGATGACCTTTAACTCAACAAAAAAATGCTTCTTTATAAAACCTCACTCTACGTGAACCTTTCTCACACTCTGAGAAATTACCAACTGCCCTAATTCTATCAACACATCTTTAATTTGGGTAACAACACAATGTTGACAACCAATGATATCTTCAGTTTAGACTAACAACACTGTATGCATAGAATCAAGCGATCGCAAAGTATCTTCAGCTTGGATTAACATCACTACTTCAAAATCGGTTGACCATCTATCCAAGTCTCAGTTGATGATGAGTCTTTGATTCTTTCGCCGAACGAGGTCATTTCAATCAACTTCCCAGCCGGGCAAAGTTTGATGTGATTGGTTATTCCCAGCTGCACTTCAGAGTTTGGTATTCAGACAACCAAACAACATTCACCACAAAGAAACTTGTGTCCTTACAGCTTGATACCAATT
This sequence comes from Cotoneaster glaucophyllus, assembly GCA_036320875.1. Lineage (NCBI taxonomy): Eukaryota > Viridiplantae > Streptophyta > Magnoliopsida > Rosales > Rosaceae > Cotoneaster > Cotoneaster glaucophyllus. Next base: position 13,052,742 of record CM070064.1, on the reverse strand, counting down.
TGGCGCACCTATATTCTCATGAATATATTAGAGGCAACCGAACCTGGTGCAGGAGATCCTGAACTTCGCAGTGATTTAAAAAACCTTGCCTTCAGGTTCTAGAACCTAAGGTCGAGACGTGTTCCTTCCTGTACTGTGATTGCTCGAGTACAAAAGTCAGCAGTGCATTAGACACCACCACCACAACCATCCTACTCGCCGACTAAGCTCGGTCGTAAGTTGGCATGCCCACATCTACTAAAATGATGTAGTTAGTTCATTAATTACTGGGCCTGAGGGCCACATAGGCGTTGAGCCACATATTTTCACAAAAGAAAATATATTAATAATAAAAATTCTACAAAGAAAGAAGCCGTGAGGAACATGGCTTCCTCAACCAAAAAGGACGTGCAGTCGGTTACATACAAAAAAAAGGGGGTAAAAAAAATATAGAAAGAAAATATGTTTTCCTTTGCACAAAAGAAGATGACGTGCATAGCATGGGTTCCCTATTTTTCTGCAACAAAAAGACGTGGAGGACTGCATACAATTGGTGGGAGAAGTTAAAGAGAAAATGGCGGAGAACACGGCCTCTATTTCCCCCACGTAAAAGCTCCAGAGCCTTCCCATCATGTCTATAAATAAGTACCAGTTGCAGTGGAAAAGGGGGGGGGGGGACAGAAAAGAAGAAAGGAGACGCTGCAGAAATTGAGAAGCACACGGACGAAAAAAAAGGAGAGACCCTGTCGAAATTGAGTGAGAAAAAGAAGCAACGAAGTGCTAATCCCATTACCGGCAAGTCCGAACTGAGTCTTGCAGGGAAGAGGAACAAACCACAAACAACAATCAAGAAGGTATAAAACCTACATTTCTTTTCTCTTCAATTTCTTTCCAGTAGCTTTGTTTTGCAGGAAAGTGTTTTCTCGGGTAAATTTTGGTCAGCAAAGAACCTATACATTGCAACCCTTCCTTCCTCGCATAGTGCTGCAACAACAACACGAAGCAGTAAAAAATGACAGCAGCCACATGTTTTCTTTCTGCCTAAATCCGAAGGAAACAAAAACATACAAGAGCTCCGCTCCATGCCGCTGCAGTTTAATCCCATGAATTTCTTCGGGGTCTAAACCACCCCGTGAAATTCCGATCAAATCCAAGAGCTCCGCTCCGTGCCGCTGCAGTTTAATCCGATGAATTTCTTCGGGGTCTAAACCACCCCGTGAAGTTCCGATCAAATCCAAGACGCTGCACTATGCCGAGAAGAAAAAGGAGTAGTACGTGCCACTGCAGTTATTTCCATGAATTTCTTCAGGGTGGTCTAAGCCACCCCGTGAAGTTCCAAACAAATCTAGGTGCTCTGTTCCGCTGCCGTCAACTCCATGAATTTCTTGTGGGTGGTCTAAACCACGCCTGAAGTTCCAACCAAGTCTAAGTGATCACTGTACTGCAACAACCAAACCTCAACACCACCGACTCTTATCTCTCAGAGAGAGACATATCACAGCAAAAACCAAGCAACCCAAGTCATTTAAGGCTCTGCTTCTGAAAAATCCAAAGAAATCTTCTGCTTGAGATACGTGAAGAAGAAAGCAAGATGGGCAATTGCCTTTATTCCAATTTCAAGTATGTTTCTCTGCACAAAGAAGGAAAAGTATATACGATGAGTTTAAAAACTCTAAAGGAAGAAAAGTGCTCCAGATGCTTTTATGAAGCTAAATGTGGCTTGCTTTTCCAGACACCACGTGAAGGCCTGCTTAGACTTAGAAATACAAGTCTACAAGGAAAAGAAACGAGAAACCTACAATATTCCTAAATTAATTGGGAATTGATGCTTACATGGAAACCAAAAGGAAGACTAAGTCATTTCAAAGACTTTCGCTTCAAAAAAAGAAACAAGTGGCTGCATTTAATTCTTAATTAGACTTCTCAAAAATCTGTTGGATTCCAAACGTAAAAAGGAAGAAAAGAAGTGAAAGTGCGCAAACAGCACGTGATGGAGAGCAAACAAAGTTGGGATACCAAGGCATGCGATTCCCTAGAAGAGGTAAAATATTATCAAAAAATGGTGAAAGGATAGCAAATCCTGATCATACATCACCATAAGGAAAGCCACTCACGTGGCATTGGAAATTTGAAGTTGAAAAGTCCAAATAAAGAAGGGCCTCGTTCTCTCTTTGATTCAAAACCTTTCTTTATCCTCTTTGCTCCTGCTGAGCACCGAAAGCACCACATGGAGAGCAAGTGGACAATAGGTAGATGTAAACCAAAATAAAACATCCAAAGGCCTACCGTCTCGGCAACTCATGTGACTTAATATCAATCATGACTATGACTAAGTTATTAATTTTAGTCAACATTATGTTTGATTCATAAGTTAAACTTATGGAGTTTCAAATACACCGAAGGTTGCAGCAGGGAAGGAAAATGTGAGCTTCTCTAAAATGTAGAATGCACCTCACTTGAGATTTCGAGTCCCATTTTATGTCTTCAAGTCCTGAGCTACTTAAGGAAAAAGACAAATCAAAGTCCTACTTTCACAAAGCCTATTAGGCGATTACTGAAGGTCATATATATAGGTTTTAAATGAATCCAATTGGCTTCTCATTTTGCCAAGTCTGAACACAAGTCCACAAATCCAAATCAAATATCTTATGAACTACGCCGGTTTGATTCCGTTAAGGATACGTAGGCAGTCTGATATCAAATTTTAGACGCAACCATGAAATCAAGACGAATCCCTGGTTTATATAAACCAAATTCACTCTGCTACTTCAACCAAGTAATTACAAATTCTATGAAGAGTAAAGGAGAAGTCTGGAAATACAGTTCCTAGATTTCCAATTAATATATCTTGCTTATGCAACGAAGCCGAAGAAAAGTTTCAAATGACAAGAAGCCGGTTCAAATCTCAAATGGCACAAAGCCACTCCAAATTCAAGCGGCACGAAGCCACAACAAGACTCAAAACGGCACAAAGCCACAACAAGACTCAAAACGGCACGAAGCCACAACAAGAATCAAGACGGCACGAAGCCACAACAAAGACTCAAATGGCACAAAGCCAATATCTTGCTCCTCGCCTGCATGAGCTAAAACTGCACAAGGCATCAAACACTCCAATTGCTCCTCGCCCGCACGAGCTAAAACTGCACAAGGCACCACTGCTCCTCGCCCGCATGAGCTAAAACTGCACAAGGCACCAACGCTCCAAGGGTTCAAAGTCCCCGCCTGCATGAGCTGAAACTGCATAAGGCATCAAAATCCGACAATTATACATGAACTACGAGTGACTTGATCCCTCAAGAGGGTACGTAGGCAATCTAGGGTTCAACCTAGGTGCAGTCGCAAAATCAAACAAACACCCAAATTCTCAAGTTACGATTTATTCAAATTAGAATCAAAGGGTATTCCTTTCCAAAAGAAGGGTTGTAATTAATAGGCGCGTAGCCTAGAATGGGTCGAACTCGAATTAATAAAACCCTCTTCGAAAAATGGATGAGGGTGAAATTATGTCGAGTGAATTACTTGTTTACATATCATGTACAATTTTCGCTCAACAATAGGCTTGGTAGTTTTTAGGGTCAACAAGTGGTTTTACTTTTTTTTTATAGAAAAGAAAAGTTGTGGTTGTACTATTATACTGACATAATAATATTGATACATATAATTTTCACGAAAATTATTATTAACACTCTCAAAATCCATTTTGCATTCCAAAATTTCTATAATTAAAAAGAAAAATACACTTGTGAGGAGTGCAAAATAAAATTTTTGGAGTGTTAATTAAAGTTTCCATATTTATTAGTTTTTATTATATTCTTTAAGTTAACTATGTCTTTCACCTATATTATAACATATGAATGATAGTAGAAAGTTCCCATACATGTAAAAATTTCTCAAAAGATTTATTTTGTTTTAATACAATTTCTTGGCAAAAACATTGGAGTGCTTGTGTAAAATTTGACAATTTTCTCCTAGTAATGTTATCAATTGTCATTGATAATTCACTCTCTATACAAATGAGTTCCACTTATATTAGAGAGTGTGTGAACAATAATGTTACTTTTTCATGCTAAATAAAATTATTCATTTTCACCACCTAAAAATTAACTAATCTACGAAGCAGTTTATATATTGCTGATGAAAAACCCACCACCATTGCATTCAAGCTTCTTTAATTAAGAAAGCTAAAATCATAGTGATTATTATACACAATGTCAATTATTGAGACATTAATTGCAAGAATACTAGTCTATAACCCACCAAGCTTCCTGGACTGCTGATCAATGACATTGGCAGTAGTAGGGCTCTCCTCCAAAACGACTTCGTATCCATCCCCAAAATTCTCCATTCCTTGAGCCATCAGCTGCCAGAAAAGCCCACCCGCACATGAGCCCCCGGTACTGGCACTGTTGTATATGTCATTGTATAGTTTAGCAAAGTAGGCGTTCCTCTTTTCTAAGCTGTACCCTGGTAATTTATAAGACTTGCCAAATTCTCCCAAAATCAGTGGTTTCTTAACTACTGTATTGCTGTCTTGAATGTGTTCCTGCACCCATTTGTCTACAAAAGCATCTTGAGCCTCTTCGCTTGACCCCGATAACCTGCAGTTGCGGTTCTCGTATAGTTGGTGACTCTTAATATTATTGTACATATGCATGGTACGTAAAAAGATTTTATAAACTTGACAGTCCACATTATTGGAATCAATGAATGAGTCCCAGCAATTTGAATAATTTAAAGCGTGAACCGTCCATTTTAGCGATTTTTTACGTACCATTGCTCAGCGTAGATATGTATAGTGGCGAAATCGATCGGGGGAAGCAAGTTGCTGGCAGTGAAATCAGATCCATACTCTTGGTTACCAGGATTGAACTGCTTCTTGTCAGGCGTTGTTTGCCCGTAAAATCCTTCAAGCCCTATCTCTAGTAAATGCTGACTGTCAATGGACTTAACGTGTGTAGCCATTTCTTTCACCCATTGCTGTACAGATTAATACTTAGTTAAGGTGTTCAGATTCCATTAAACTGTATTTTACAACTAAAAAAGTTGAAAAGAAAAACATAAATGTAAAAATACAAAATTGGAGAGATGTACATATACCTGAACAAGGGCTCCGGAGACATCAGATTGACAACGAGGTTCATTTATTAGTTCCCACGCAAAGATGGTTGGATCATCTTTGTAAGCCACGTTCGTTATCGAGTTGGTTCTCGTGAGCACAGTCTGTATAGGATATTTACATAAAAGCCCAACACACCAAAAGCAATAAATCTGAATATACATGAAAAAGAAAAAGAAAAGATTGTGTACTCAATGTATCAACTATCAGTGCATCTTTTAGTCATTGACCTATAATGACATTGAAAGATTATGATTACTCTTATGAAAAACAATATTTGGAACATTGACTTATATTATATTAGATTTCAAACCCACCCAGTATAATTATAATTATAGCATTCATGTGAATCTTTGCTCTCTTTTGAGATACAAAGATATTAGGGTATGTAGTATTTGAGTTAGCTCTCACAATAAGTTAGGTGTAATTTGGTATTGAACATGCTATACAGGGTTGGGGAGTCGAACTTAAGACCTTCCACATAACGGAGAGATATATCACTAGGTCATTAAATGTAATAATAGTGGATGTGCATATGTAACATACAACTAGCAATCGGCACACGCGTTCCACGTATGCAACTAAATTTGTTTTTTTTATTTTACTACAACTTCTCATTAATAGCACGGATGACTATTCAAAAAAGAAAAAGACAAATAAAGAAAAGGGAAGAGAAAAGGTAGGAGAACATGGGGAATGGAGAGAGAGGAAGAGAAGGAGAAAAATGAGGTTTATTTATTTATTTTTAAATTTTTAAATAGGGTATGCTATATTTACATAGCTGTGATGTTAGTATAAAAAAAGTAAAATTTGTGTTAGGCATAATTACTGAATTGTCCAAGTTTTTTATTTTTGTTCAGTTCTGGTGAGAGGGTTAGAGTGGTAATTTGCTGGAGTTTTGGTTAACAAATAGGTTTTATTAATATATAGTTAAGATTAACTAGCAAAACAGGGAAAAATTATGTATGATATATTAATTTAATGGAGAAAATTGTAGCACTGGTCTCTCAACTTTAACCCAATTGGAGCAATGACCCATCAATTGAAAATACATAACCATTGGTCCCTTAACTATCAAAATGTGCAGCTATGATCATTTTTGTCAACTAAGTCAGAATTCCGTCAAAATGAATCATGTTGGAAGGGTCATTGCTACAATTGGATTAGAGTAGAGGGATCATTGCTCCAATTGGGTTAAAGTTGAGGGACCATTTCTCCAATTGAGTTAAAGTTGAGTGGCCATTGCTACAATTTCTCATTTCGTATTTGCCCCTTGATTCAGCCTCATGTGTGTGGCACGTGGTACTCATTTTGACGGAAGTTTTAACGCAATTGACGAAAATGACCATAGCTACATGTTTTGAAGAGTTTAGGGACCAATGGTCATGAATTTTTAGTTGAGGAACCATTACCCCAAGTAAGTTAAAGTTGAGGAACCATTGCTACAATTTGCTCTAATGAATGATTTTAAGTTGAACCTACAAAGTTAAACATAGAGTAAATTCTTTTAGTACTATTCCATACGGAGAGATCCTTCTATTGTCTTTTATCTATTAGACGAAGAAGAATAGAAAAAAAAACATTTAATTGAGAATTGAGAAGTGGTTAATTAGGCAAATAATTAATGGGTGTAATTACTTAGTTGTGAACAAAATAGCTATACATTTTTTATACCTGGATATGATCCTTATAGTATCCTTTAACGACAGCGTTGGTATAGAAGTCGTCGTCACTGCTGATGGATTGGCCACTGTCTCTTGCCCACTGCACATATTGCCTTCTACCCCCAAAGTCGCTGTAGTTGTTCACAAAGCTCAGTATCACATATACACCAAATTTTTTAGCTTCTGATATCACAAAGTCTAAACCCTACCACAAAACAAAAATAAAAAGTAATCACCAGCTTTATCATGTATAAGATCCACCATGCCCCAAAATTCATCAATGTCGGAAAGACAAAAAGGAATAAAACTCAATTAATCATAAAACAAAACCCCGCACAAGGCCAACAATTTATTGCGCATATATATATATATATATATATATATATGTATGTATGTATATCTATGTATGTATGTATATATCTAGCATGTTAAATTATCACGTACCTTAAACGTGTCCTCGTTATAGGAACCAGGAGAAGTCTGAAGAGGTCTGTCCGTACCACCATCGCTAAAACCCCAAGTTCTGGCAACATTCATGCCATACTTGGAGGCTTGTTGGAAGGCAGAAGTGACCTTGTCCCTTGTAGACGGATCAGATGCCATGTACATCATCCAATATGCATTGAATCCGTTTATGTAAAATGGTTTCCCATTCATAACAAAACGGGTTCCTTCTGTTTGAGCAAAAGTAGTAGAGCCAAAGCTGGCTTCATCCTTGCAATCTCCACGCTGAATATTGAAGATTAACACCAAAAAAATTGACAAAACAAAGGTATAGAACAAACCCTTGTAGGACATGTTTGAATACTGTTATGCCCTGATACAAAACTTAACTTTAAGTATTATATTAAGACTAGACTAGAGGACTGAATTATATAACTAGTGATTTGGAGAAGCTTAGGAAGTGGAGAAGGACGGAAAGAGAAGGGAATTAATGGTAATTATAATTCGGGATGCTATACCATAATTAGAGATTTGGTTTAGCTTCTTTTGTAACGATATACCATAACAAGCCATCTCCCTGGTCTTTCTAAAGATTTTGGCTATAGCTTATTCAATGAAACAAACCAATAAAAGCACTTAGGATTTCTTTTAAAAAGATACCATATATAAGGGTGGAATTTGAGCTAAGTCACATAATAGGCTAACTCATAAGATGTTGATATTGAATTTTTCATACACATGAGTTAAGTATAACACTATGTTTGAATGAAGAATTTAAGTTTACTAAGGAATTTTAAAATGACGGAAATTGAAATGACGGGATTTTATTTTCTAGAATTTGTGAATTTTCTTGTTTGGTTAACCTAAAAGAACTATGTAATTGAATACGGAATTTGTTATTTTTAAACTCTCTATCATAGAAATTGAGAAATAACACCTATTTACATGGAATTTAAACTTAGGAATTGGAGGTCCCAAATTCTAATTTTTTTCTACGCGGAAATTCTAAATTTCTATGTTTATGAATCCAAACAAGGGAATTGGTGCATGTCAATATACAAATTCTGAGTTTATTTCTCTCATCCAAACATAGTGTAAGACTTCTTACTTACAAATGAATAATAATTACACTACTTGACCGTAGTCTTGGTCATACTGATGGATTGCCAACTTGTGTGCAATCCCAAGAGTGAGAGGAATCCATCCTCCAAAATATATATATATATATATATATATATATATATATATATATATATATATATATATATATGTCGGATGCAATTTAGACCGGCCTCTCTTGTTCGTAGCTGTTTTAGTTTCATAAAGAAACCTCGCTTAGTCGAGATGGGAGAGATTTAAAATAGGCAAGTGCTCTAAGGTGCCCGAAATAGGAAACACTTTTCCTTGTTATCTGTTACAAGCAATACCTTTCATGGTTTCGTATTTGTGCTTCCATAACTTATTACTTTTTCAGTTGAAAGAGATGTCTTGAATTATGGGAGGACATCAATGGAGGGATAATGCTAAGTTGATGACTGGATTATTACTTAGGAGTTGATAAACGTGCTTATTTATATTGGTAACAATAATTTAGTTTGCAAATTTAGTTTACAGATTTAGTCTTCCTAGCATTACACTATATAGAATTGGTTCACCAATCACATGGAGTCTAGCTTGAATAGTATCATACTATGTGAGATAAAATGTGCATATGGCACAACATTATATTGGAATAGGACGCCACATCACGGTGAACCCAATCCATACAAGTTGCTCTCTTTTGCTAGGAGAATAACATACATATCACGGGTAAATTGACACGTGGCCTAATGTACCAATGATTGATGACATTTGGACATAAATTTACACGTCTTTCTTTCATGGGCAAGAAATTATGTTCTTCCAAGTGAAGTTCTGGATGTCCCCTCCTTTAGTGAATGCGAGCACTTTTGCTTCTATCCATTTGGTGAAGTAGTTAGTCGCCCGGATTAACATGTTTTTGCCTCTAGAAGCTGGTGGCATAAGACCTACTAAGTCGATTTCCTGTTGCATGAAGGATCAAGGCTCCGCTGTGGGCAGAGAGTCTTTGCCGGCATAGCTGGGGTCAACTTGTAGCGTCGGCATAGATCCCACTTTTGTACATACTCATTCGCGACTTCTCGCATGGTTGGCCAGTAATAACTTGCGGAAAGTGCCTTGTGATATAGTGTTATCTTTCCTAAATGGTTGCCGTATGTCTCTTCATGGATGTCGCTCAAAACTTTGAGGTCGTCAGGGTGTTTGAGGTACTGTTTGGACCCGATTTTACACCATTGGCCCGTGCAATCAAGGCCGTTGAGTGAGCATAGCTCCCAACCGTTGGATGGAAAAGTGAAGATAATTTTTGTTATTGGTAAAGGATAATATTATGATTTTTATCATAATAATTATCTTTTAACATACAATTATCTTGGCAGATGCAAACTATATCTCAAGTTTTGGGACTCTTATCTGGTCAAACAACAATTTGCGTGCAAAGTTAAATATTGGTCAGGTAAGAGAGCAAAGAGGTACAGATGGGATTGAATGGGTTTGACTGATGCCGTGCAAGGGTTGGATGGTATATGCTTTGTCTTATCATGAAGTCTATCAAATAATAATTTTGATGGGAGATGATCTTTAAAATATCATATTATTGCAATTAAAGAGAAACATGTGGCATGCATGGCTGCACACGGGCAAATAGGTGGTAATAGGCTTTGGCCTATCATGAGATAAGGAAATGGCCACGTGGAAGGCATCCAAAAGATAAGAAGAGAAAAACATGGGCTTTTTGAATGATGGTGATAATACCGAAGCAAAGTCAGGTGATGATAGACTCCTGCCTACCTAGTTTGAGTTGAAGTCAAATTCTACACTAGTGTGAACCCGCGCCACACAATACTTCTATAAATACCAAGAGGCATACAACATGATGGTTCTCCAACTCAACACACAAATCTGCCCTGCGCAAACCCTCGCTCTACGCGAAACCTCTCAACTTTGAGATTTTTATTTTGCTTTTCGCCAACACATCTTCAGTTTGGATAAACAACACTGTGAAGGCAACCGGCAAACACCTTCAGTTTGGATAAACAGCACTGTGAAGGCAACCGGCGAACACCTTTAGTTTGGATAAACAGCACTATCGCCGTAGAATCAGCCGACCGCGGAGCACCTTCAGTTTGGATAGACAGCACTGCGTCGAGGTCGACTGGTTATCTATCCCAGTCTCGGTCGAGAAGGATTTTCGAATCCTTATTGGCAGAGGTCATCTCATCAGCCTTCTCGGCGAAGTGAGGTGTTACAGGTTACTACATTCGGCACATTGAAAGTCGAATTTGATATTGAACTTCGAAGAAGTAGCAGCCTTGTCTTCAGGCTCTAGAACCCAAAGGTCGAGGTGTGTTCCTTCCTCGGCCGCAGTCGCAAGATCGAGAAGTCAACCGCGCACACAACGCAGCACCAACAAATTTTACTCACCGGCCGAGCTCGGCCGTCGAGTTGGCACGCCCCGCACATCACCGAAGGACGTAGTTAGCTCATAGATTACTCGGTCTGCGCGCCATGTAGGCTTGGTAGTTTTTAGGGTCAACATATTGGCACGCCCAGTGGGACCCAATGCTAAAACTACGAAGTTCATATGATATATCAAGATTCTGATTCGGCTCCACGTAGCCGATTGTATGAGGAAAAAGTTCTTTCTGGCCAAAGAGAGATGCAAAAGTCATTCGCTCACATGTTGAGAATAAAAGCTCCTATTAACCTCCAAGAGTAATGGGTAAATGAAGACAGGGCTCGATTTAATGCCTGGCTAGATAGAGAACATTTTCCTTACGTTTTCGACTACAAGTCAATCCCATTTGATGAATGGTTGGTTGAAAAGACCGGGGGGGGGGGGGGATTTTTCGCTCCGACAACAACCAACATTCGGCCTAAGAAGATTGTCGAGACAGCCGAAGAAATACCTAGGCCAACCGTTGTTTCAGCTGGCATTGAGAGTGTGGTAGACCTAGAAGAAAAAGTTCAAGTTTCTGAGCCAAAAATCGACTTAAAAAATGATTCGTCAGAGTGCTCCAATGATGAACAAAGTCGAGACATAGGCCTAGCCGGAAAAAACACGCCAATCGATATGATTATTGGCGATAGAGCCGATATAAAGAAATCTCATTCGGCTAAGTTGTTCGAGTTAAAAGCCAAAATTGGTGAAATTATTATGCCAGGGGGCATAAAAATTGTTCAACACATTCGGCGGTTGAAAATGAGAAATATTTCTCCAAGTCAGAAATATTTGGAGAAAATTCTTTATTCGGCCTAGAGCGGAATCAAGCTGAGAATTTTAATATTAAAATATCTCAACTTGGAATAAAGCATCGTTGGCCTCCTCCTGTTGGGTCCGGCCTCTTTTCTTTCCACTTGCTGAATTATTTTCTTAACCATTCGGTCTCTCGGCCGATGCATAAGAAATTAAGGGGGCATAGGTGGTACACGGTTAAAAAAAAAAGAAAAGATTGGCCGAAGAAAAGATTGGCAGAATGAGGCTATCAGATCGATATAGGCTGTGGTGAACTATATATATATATATATATATATATATATATAGAGGCAGGCCGAGCTGTCCATAGAAGTTTTTCTCGGCCTCCTACCCAATTCTTCTAGACCTAATATATATAATTAGCAAACATTACTAGCCGATGCCACTGATATATATATGTTTATAGGCAGGCTGAGCTGCCAAGACAGATGCGTCTCGACCTCGGCCCCAGTTTTCTCTACACCTCAATGACTCTCGGCCTCGACCCACTTCACTCACGGCCCCATTGGCAGGTGTTGGGTCTTTCGACCGTACTAGATGGATGGTTGAATAGAGGTGTTAATGCCGAGGAGCAAAGTTCTTTTTCGACGATACGATGGGATTTCGTTGGTTATGAAAAATTAATTTCCTTAACCATTCGGCTTACGAGCCGAAGCTCAAGGAAATTGGGGGGCAAAAATGTTTGGACCCAATTTTACACCATTGGCCCGTGCAATCAAGGCCGTTGAGTGAGCATAGCTCCCAACCGTTGGATGGAAAAGTGAAGATAATTTTTGTTATTGGTAAAGGATAATTATTATGATTATCTTTTAACATACAATTATCTTGGCAGATGCAAACTATATCTCAAGTTTTGGGACTCTTATTTGGTTAAACAACAATTTGCGTGCAAAGTTAAATATTGGTCAGGTAAGAGAGCAAAGAGGTACATATGAGATTGAATGGGTTTGACTGATGCCGTGCAAGGGTTGGATGGTATATGCTTTGTCTTATCATGAAGTCTATCAAATAATAATTTTGATGGGAGATGATCTTTAAAATATCATATTATTGCAATTAAAGAGAAACATGTGGCATGCATGGCGGCACACGGGCAAATAGGTGGTAATAGGCTTTGGCCTATCATGAGATAAGGAAATGGCCACGTGGAAGGCATCCAAAAGATAAGAAGAGAAAAACATGGTGATAATACCGAAGCAAAGTCAGGTGATGATAGACTCCTGCCTACCTAGTTTGAGTTGAAGTCAAATTCTACACTAGTGTGAACCCGCGCCACACAATACTTCTATAAATACCAAGCGGCATACAACATGATGGCTCTCCAACTCAACACACAAATCTGCCCTGCGCAAACCCTCGCTCTACGCGAAACCTCTCAACTTTGAGATTTTTATTTTTCTTTTCGCTAACACATCTTCAGTTTGGATAAACAACACTGTGAAGACAACCGGCGAACACCTTTAGTTTGGATATACAGCACTATCGCCGTAGAATCAGCCGACCGCGGAGCACCTTCAGTTTGGATAGACAGCACTGCGTCGAGGCCGACTGGTTATCTATCCCAGTCTCGATCGAGAAGGATTTTCGAATCCTTATTGGCAGAGGTCATCTCATCAGCCTTCTCGGCGAAGTGAGGTGTTACATGTTACTACATTCGGCACATTGGAAGCCGAATTTGATATTGAACTTCGAAGAACTAGCAGCCTTGTCTTCAGGCTCTAGAACCCAAAGGCCGAGGTGTGTTCCTTCCTCAGCCGCGATTGCAAGATCGAGAAGTCAGCCGCGCACACAACGCAGCACCAACAAATTTTACTCACCGGCCGAGCTCGGCCGTCGAGTTGGCACGCCCCGCACACGCGCCACGTAAGCTTGGTAGTTTTTACGGTCAACAGGTACCTAAGATGTGGACTAGTCTATGACCTTTAGTTGGAGCTTCCTGGCTTCAAGTCTGCATTCGGGTAGGTTCTCATTTACTCGATAATCGAAAATGGGATCTTGCCAATTGAGAGCTAGGTCAATCTGCATGATCTCAGGTGTCTCCTCCTCCTCTATACTAGGTCTCTATAATTATTCCACCAAAATAAATTATTGGAGCTGGTAGTCCAAAGCTGAGCTCAAGTTCGTTGAGTCTGCATGTGAGTTTCCTGCATGAGGGACCTACATAAGAGTGAAGACTGAAAAAGCCTTCAAGGTTCATGCACCTTGTCTAGATAGTGGACCATGCGCGGGTGCTTGCCATGTATTCACCAAAAGTTTGATTTGTGATATGAAAGTAGAGCCTCATATTCGACTTCGTTGTTGGAAATTTTGAATTCTTGTGATTGATTGCTCAAGTATAGACCCGTCAGGGGTGACTAAGACTAGTCATGCTCTTGCGCCTTTGTTGTTGGATGATTCGTCTATGTGCAAGCGCCACATATCTTTATATTGACCTGAGGGTGGCATTGGGGAAGATCTAGATGAGCTTCCATCATCTGCGACGATCATAGGTGAGTTGGGTAGGGTGTTGCGCCATGGCCAGGGTTGTGGCGCGCGATGATGGCACAGTCGCAACCGTGGCAGTGATTTGGGGTCTCGACGAAGTGACTCCAATCTTCGGATATAAGGTGCGGCGGGGGTTGTGATCAATAGAAAATTGGAATTCACGTTCTAGGCCTGCGCATAAACTATGGCAATCCTATATTGTGAGGATTGGTCGTTGTTCTTGCTTTAGTTCTTCACATGTACACTAGGGTTATTCAATATGAACTAGGGTTATTCAAACAAAATTCTTGCGTAAAACAATATTCATCAACATAATTTTTTGCAATATGTTTTAGTGTTTGAGTAGCAACTTGTTCTGTTAACATAGTTGGTTTGACTTTAGCCTACAAATACGTATTAGATAAGAAATAAAAATATATATTATTCGTACAATACACTTAATCGAGAGTTAATGACATATACTTTTTCATAAATATTATGACGTGTGAAGCTTGAACGTTCTGAAGACGGTGAACTTTTGCTACCACAAATTGATGCTTTTATTGAGAGCTTGATTCAATTCTCAAAGAAGCTCTCACGAATCTTTTCTGAACTTCTACCCTCTTTGAATATTTCTAACGCATCTAAACTCCAAAGTTTTTAATTCCTTGATTTGTGCTCCCCGAGAAACGAAAACATGATTGGAAATTATGAAATCACAACGAACGACACACCCTACGTGCTTGATTTGACTGGAGGATGGAAGCAATGGGGAAAGCCCTGCCCCAGCCCCGCTTCGCCATTTCACGCAGCAGACCACGAAGCAAGGGCAGCTGCCACCATCTATATAATTTGACAAAAGGAAGGGTTGGAGAAAATTCTGTTTCTTGTGTCAAGGATTACGAGACGAACAATCTCCCCTAAAATCCTCCATCTGCCACTACCATGTCCCAAACAAAAACAACATCACCTGAAATTGTAACAACCTAGATAGCAAGCCCACGACCTTGACCTCTCGAACCCACAGCCAACACCAGCCTAAGCCAAGCTGGCCTAAGGCAGTAGGCCTAAGATTACCCTAGCCCAGCACGCACTGCAGCAATCCACGCAAGTCGACCCGCATTCGAACCTAAATCCCCGTCCGTGAGCTCGAACCGCTTTAACCTTCAGATCGGTCCCACACCCGTTCAGCCAAATTGGCCTTTGATTACCACACCCATTCAGCCGATTTTTCCCCAACCTCCTTGGCATAATGAATTTGCTACACCCTTTTACTTGTGCAATCTTTGGCTATGTGACGAAATCTGTCACATTTGTGGCATTTTTTTGTTTTCCCTTAAGCCAGCACTCACCTAAATGTAAATTTCCACAAGTTTTTCGGACTTCTTTATTGTCACTGTTCTTCACAGCTACGTTTGGCTTTTCATTGGATCTCACAAATAACTTCTTCTCCATATTCTTCCAAGGCTTCAATTGAATACTTACTAAATGCCCTCTCATTTGCTTCTCCATCTTTAGCATATATCATCAGTCTTTGCCCAAAACCCTTGAAAGTTGCTACAATCCACTTATTTGACAATTCTTCACCATACATTTTCATTTTGATTCACCAAGTCAAATAATTATGTAGCAGTTCACCATTTCTCATTCTAGCATACTCAAAATCACGACGAAAATACCTTGAAGTTTCACCACTATGACTTGAGAATCGCCCTTGTATTCTTGCTTCAGTACATCCTAAGCATCCTTAACCGTCTTCTGATTTGTAGTTCTGGGACAAATCTTATAACTCACAACACTCTAAATCAAACCCATAGCTCTAGTGTTACACCCCATCCCCAATTTTAAAAATAGTTTTGGGTTTTTATTTAAAAAAAATTGTTTTGGGTCTTAATTGGTGAGCCCAAGGGGCCCACCCCCTGATTTGTCCCCTCGGTTCCCTCCCCCTTTCTTTCTCTTTCTGATTTTTATAACTCTCTTTCTCTTCTCCTTTCCGGGAGCTCTTTCACTCTCCCTCTCACAACTCTTTCTTTCTCTCAACTCTCTCTGCAACCTTCTTCCCCGAGCACTTCACACACACACGCAAGCACTCATTCCCTCTGGCGAGCACCATCAACCACCTGGACCTTCCCATCGTGACCCCGGACCACCATGGTTGTCCTCCTCCTTCCCCTCTCATGGAACAGTGACACCGTCACTGTTCAAAGTGTGCTTCGGCGAACCCCGACATGGGTGAGTTTCAAAACTACTCTAAAACTTCCCTTTGTGGTCCTCTTAAGTCATTTCTGATCATGTGTGTGGATTTTGGACGTGAAAACTACGAAGAAACACGTCGGGGAGACTTCCCCGGATTCAGGCAAGCAACCCGTCACTTTTAAGCTAATTTTCGGTCAAACCACGACGAGTTGGTCGATGTACAGGGTATCAATCTCTTCATCTTGTCGAATACTACAACTTTCATTTCTTGTTTCACTTGATTTCGTTGAGTAACGAAGAAGTTATGGGCGTTTGAAGTGGTGCCCAGAAACCATTCTTTGGCCTGAAAACAGGTCAACCCGACCCAAGTCCTTTGAAACCAGCCCAAAACACATGGGCCTCTAGCCCAACCCATGACCCTTTTTAAGCCCAAACCCAATTATTTACCCCAGACCCTTTTATCAACCCAATTCCCTAACCCATTAACCCTAACCCATTAACCTTGTATTCTAAGCCCACCTAGACATAACCGTAACCCAAGTCCAAAACCCTTAACCCGGAACCCCTCCTAGACTAATTTCAACGTCCTAAATCCGTTTCCGACGTCCATTTTCTCAAATTCAATTGTTATAATATAGTTTTATTAATTGTACCCTTTATGTGCTTAGGTGCATTTATTGCGAGTTATGTTTTGAGACATTGCACGACATGCTAGGTTTTGGAAAAACCTATTTTTATCATGATATATGTAACGCCCCACCCCTATTTATTTTAAAACAATTGTTTGTCCTTAATTGGTGAGCCACGTGGGGCCCACCCCTTTATTTTGTCCCCCCCGGTCACTCACTCTATATCTCTCTCCTCTTTTCTCTTCCCGTAGCCTTCCTCTTCTTCGTTCTCTCCCTCTGCAACCTCTCTCCCTCTCTTCACCGAGACACACCCACACACCCAGCTGCACTCTCTGCTCGAGGAAGACCCAAACACCATCTAAACCTCGTCCTTCCCTCTCCCTCTCGTCTCTGCAAGGTCGACGAACCCAGGAAGGACCTCCGGCGAGTTCCTTCCTTTTTCCTGGTTAGGTAAGCCTTGGGTTCCCTTCTATTCATTTTGGTTTGATGTTTGGTTGTCATTGCGAACTTCATCTAGTTGTTTTTAACAAGGTTTTGGAACAAAATCGGCTCGGGTGTGCTAAACCCATTTCCGGCGAAACCGTGGGTGTTGAGGAGCTTTCCGTTCACCTCTGGCTGTTTCACGGCTATTAGAAGGTATAAATCCTATTCCCCTCATTTCACTCTTCGTTTTGGTAGATCGGGGTTTAGGACGTACGTTTGCAGTTGACCGAAGCTGTAGAAGCTCCGGCTTTCCTCTCCGTTTGGATCCGGCGACGCCAGGCCTTCAGGCCAATTTCAGATCACCCACGGGCCTTGGGCCCGTATACCAAACTCAAAACCCAGCCTATTTCTTATTTATTTGGTTTAAAAGAACTGAAGGGGCCTTGGGCCGGTTTTTATTGAAAGGGGCTTCAAGCCCGGTCCCTTGTGTGAGGCCCTTGGGCCTTGGTGTGTTGTGTATGTGTGTTGAGCTGTCCATGTGTGTGTGTGTGTTTAATGGGTGTGTGTGACGGTGGGTGTATGTGTGTGTGAGTGTACGGTGTGTGTGTGTGTGTGGGGGGGGGGGGGGGGTGTGGTGTAGTGCATGCGTGTGATGTGTGTACGTGCGTGCCGTGCATGTGTGTTGGTGCCGTGTGTGTGTTTAATTGCATGGGTTTGGGCTTAAGCCCAAGCCACCTCTTTTCCCTAAATCCTTTTAACCCAAAAACCCTTAGAGACCTAAAAACCCAATAGGACCTAACCCTATTTAACCTAAGCCTAAACCCTAATCCGGATTTCAAGCCTAAAACCCGTTTGGCTTAGTTTGACCGTTGACCCCCGGTCAACGTTGACTTTTAGAGTTGACTTCTCGGGTTTTCGTTGGGGACCTCTCCTAAACTAATTTCGACGTCCTGAATTCGTTTCTGATGTCCGTTTTCCCAAATTAAATCGTTTGAGTAGAGTTTGACCAAGTGTACCATTTATGTGCTTAGGGGCAATTATTGTGGCGTTCTATCTTCGCTAGTCTGCGCAGCTTTTGACGGCGAAGTACTGTGAGTGGAGCCCTTCTAAAAAGTGCATATTTTGATATTAGAAATGCATACATGAAAAGCATGATTTGATGATTATGTTCTATGAAATGCTTTGAGATAACATGCTTACTGAGGCTAGTTTGAATTACTACTATTTTTCCTATAACCCATGTTCTTTATAGGATATCTGATCGATGACGATACAATATTTAGAACATGTTTCAAACACCTCTTTATAGTATAGACGATCGATGACTTTATACTATGAAGTTGCTTTTCAATATATATGCTCAATGGTTTTGTATTTACATAGTGGTCCTTATTCCGCTACTGGACGTAGGGATAGTGTCCGGTCCATCCCGGGCGACGGTTTGGAGTTGGCATAGGGCCTGGAGGGTGTTTCCTCTGGCTATTTAGCACAGAGACGGGGAGCCGGCAAGGGGCCTGAAGTGTTATTTCCTCTGACTGTCTGCTCAGAGACAGGGAGCCGGCATGGGGCCTAAAGTGTTATATTGGACATTCACTAGCGATTATTATATATGAGTTATGATTTGAAACATTGCACGGCATGCTAGGTTTCAGAAAACCTATGTTTATCATGATATATATGTGTTTTCAGAAAACCTGGGGGTTAGTATGTTGATAACTGTTTTATTATATATATATATATCAAATTGGTCCACTCATGTTTGTTTTGCGCCCCCTTCAGGGCATAGAATCGAGGCATACAATCCCGGCGTCAAGGCACTTCCGCATCGGCATCTTCTAGTCCTCTCGGTGTAGGACCCATTCTTTGTTTCATTCAGTTTTATATTAATTCTTTTAGTGTTATAGATTAGTGTATGCTCTGAACACGTTCCTTAAATGTTATTCATTATGCTTCTTTGGTTATAAGACTTATCTATTCCTTGTTCTCAGCAATTGTACTCGATAAATGGCTTTCGTCACCTTCGGGTGTCGGCCAGCACGTGACCATCCTGGTATTCGGGGAATATCGGGGTCGGGGCGTGTCAATATATGTGTTTTCATAAAACCTGGGGGTTAGTATGTTGACAACTGTTTTATATATCTATATCAACTTGGTCCACTCATGTTTGTTTTGCGCCCCCTTCAGGACTTAGAATCGAGACATACAATCCCGACGTCAAGGCACTTCCGCATTGGCACATTCGAGTCCTCTCAGTGTAGGACCCATTCTTTTATTCATTCAATTTTATATTATTCCTTTTAGTGTTCTAGTTATTTGTATGCTCTAAACACATTCCTCATTTTCACATTAATTACTCTTAAATTTATAAGTCTTATTTATTCCTTGTTTTCAGCATTGCATTCAATAAATGGCTTTCGTCACCCTCGGGTATCAGCCAGCACGTGCCTATCCTGGTGTTCGTGGAATATCGGGATATGGGCGTGTCATCTAGCATCTCGAGCAATGAGATCATGAGCAATGATCTATTGCTTCTTGTTTGTTTGCTTATCAGCTGAAGGAAGTTCATAGCCATTTTCAACAAATCTCCAGAGATCGTGAGATCTGAAGATAGTTTTCATTCTAATGCATCAAAACTCGTAGTTGAGACCATTGGAGACCGAAACACAAAGCTTAGCTCCCTGTTAGACCATCTTGATTCTCGATGACCTGAGTTCTTCGTTGAAAACTCAAAGAACAACTCACAAATTTACACCCCTTGATTCATTTCGAGCTAAGCTCTGAGGCCATGTTAGTGTTTTATAGCTATATAGTTTGCATTTGGATAGTGATTAGCTGCTGGAAATCGAAGAGAATTTGATCTCTACATTGAAGAGAGTAGAATGGGGAAGAAAGAAGCAAGCAAATCGAAGGCTTCTCTCAATGAGTCATTTTAGGATTCTCTCAATTTGATTACAATGAAAGCATGACGAGTGTGAAGAATATAATAAACTTCGGACTTTAGGGCGTTTATTTATAGGACGAAAAGAAAGGAAATGAGCTCACTTTGTGAAATTTCACGCGTTTACTTGAATATAAGAAATTAAAATGCGTAATGGAACCTAAAAGCCATAATGGAATAACCAAATTTAGGGAATTGGTTTAACTAGGAGTAGATGTTGGTAGTATTTATACCTGAGCAAGATTTTCAATTGTGGCGCAATCAAAATATGGTTTTTGGGGATGGAATTTGTGGCGTCAGCCTATAGGGTTTATTATTTTTATTATTTCTTCCCTAGCAGAATGTGAGAGATTACCTTTTGATTTACCAGAAGCAGAAGAAGAGTTAGTAGCAGGTTATCAAACCGAATACTCGGGTATAAAATTTGGGTTATTTTATGTTGCTTCCTATCTCAACCTATTGGTTTCTTCATTATTTGTAACAGTTCTTTACTTGGGAGGTTGGAATATATCTATTCCGGACATATATGTTTCTGAGCTTTTTGAAATAAATAAAACATGTGGAGTTTTTGGAGCGATCATAATCAGTATTGTGAATGTGAGTCACCGGACCACACAGTAATCTTATTCCTATCATTCAACACAATACTCATGCAAAAATAAACAATATACCCATTTTTATATAGCCGCAACGACAATCAGTTGCCAATATTTTATTGAAACTAACTCCTCAAAAAGTTGTGAGTTTTATTTGGACATTAGGGTTTACAAGGTGTTGGTAGTGGGAACTCTGTTGGTGGTCCGTCATCTATACAGATACAATCGCACCGTTTGTCTGCAGGATCAATTCCACAAAATCCACCCTGTTTGCGACCTACAGTATTGATGCACATCGCATTGCAATCTTTATAGGTTGCGCATGGCCCCCATTTAGAATAACGTGGATATTGTGCAGATTCATAGCCTGCAAAAACGAAATATATATTATTTATGCGAAAATTACTATCATGTGATAAATAAATATGATACATAAAGAAATAAAGAATTAATGTTTCGTTGTTTATATGCCATCACTAGAACATACTTCTCATACCAGGGCAAGTACAACTCAAACATAGGATTAAATACCTGAACTCATCAGAAGAATTAAAGCAGTGCAGAAAAGCCCAACGAATAGGAGTCTTGCCAGACCTACAAAGTTGATGGAAGGCATTCTTTCAAGGAATTTGTTCTTCGTTTGATCTAGCTAGTCTTGTGTGACGAATGATCAAATGATAATTAGAGAATGTCTATTTATATACACTGCAAGCCTATTGTACATTGAATCATGTCGGACTAATTATTTGGTGGTTTCAACTAAATTAAGATGTTATTTATTTACATATTTATTTGAGGATTTCAATGTGATTTATTTGTAATTCTGTTTTTAACCGTTATGGAAGTAATGAGATCAATGGTAGTATTGGCAAGATAAGCTTTTTTTAGAAGGAAATACATATTTTCAAGTACAACAACTCTAATAAGAATTAAAATGTATTTTAGTTCATCGAAATGAAAAGTTATTAGCATTTTTTACAGGCTTAGGGAATAAAAAGAAACTCTACTAAATTGATAATTTTGTTGTGATAGTAGTTATAGAAAATAGGAAAAGAGCCATTATTCTGTATCATTTCTATGAAGTGTGAAAAATAGGAATTAACATATTAATTCTAGAAAAATAGAAATGAAAAATGATTTTATTCCCATTTTCTCATTATTATATTTTTGGCATGTTAGGGACAATTTGAGGGAGAAGCGTATGGGACGGACCAATGCATAGGACGTCATGAATTATAGCTAGCTAAACAACATTTTGGTTACCAAATTAGGTTGTCTAATATGTGGTTTGGCCCAATTTTTCGTCTCCTTAATGTGAAATGTATCGTTGTACTAAAAGAAAAAGTTTAAGTATTAGCATATGTGCTGTGACGATGCTCTTGTACGCTAATGATTATCAGATTGATGCAATTTTATCCCCCAACCAAATCGATGAGCAAGGTTTCAATATTTCATTTTGTAAAATGGTTTCAACCGTTTAGTTAAAGGTTTATTAATAATATCATATATTTAAAGTCTGGTTCAAATTGATATTTAGTATTAATTCCGTTCATACATAGTCCTAAGTTCGGGTTCATGCATTGTCTTTTATAAGGATTAACTTAACCGTTAGAGAAGTAATGAGGTCAATGATATTTAACCATGAAAACTGATTTTATTTCCATTTTCTCAATGCATATTATATTATTGGCATGTTAGGGACAATCTGAGGAAGAGACGTATGGGACGAACCAATGCCTAGAGCTTCATGAGTTACAGCTAGACATCACTTTAGAAAATATAAGACATATTTTAAGTGTTAGCACATGTGCTATGACGATGTTCATGTACGCTAATTATTGTCAGATCAATGCAGTTTTATCTACCGACCAAATTGATGAGCAAGGTTTCGATATTTCATGTTGTAAAATGGTTTCAATCGTTTTGTTCAAGGGTTAATAATTTAACATCGAATTTGGTCTCACTTAATAACCACATTGTCTTTTCATCAGATATTTAAAGTCTGGCTCAAGTTAATATTTAGTGTTAATTTCGTTCATACATAGTCCCAAGTCATAGTTCATGTATGGTCTTTAATAAGAGTTATTCATGGAAAGTTGTTCTATGTCCACACTAATTACACCCCTTCTTAGAAGAAGCAAAGTAGTGCTGAAAAGCCCCAGTTGAAGGAGTCTTGCTAAACTAAGATGAAAGCTATTCTTTCTAATGATCTAATTATATCACATGCAGTGGCTGCCATTGCACGATACTCAGCTTTTGCACTTGATCGAGCAATGACCTGTTGCTTCTTGCTTTTCCAGGTTACAATATTGCCTCCCACAAACGTGCAATAACTTGTAGTGGACCTTCTATCAATGGCATTACCTGCCCAATCAGCATTAGTGTAACCACTTATTCTTGTAGATTGGTTATTTTGAATGAGAATTCCTCTCCCAATCGACCCTTTAAGATAACGAAGAATCCGTTTAACAACGTTGAGATGATCAACGGTGGGAGAATGCATAAACTGACTAATTATCCCCACTGCGTAGGTGATAGCAGGACGAGTGATAGTGAGGTAAATTAGCTTACCAACCCGTCACGCCCCGATCCCGAGATACGCCCTAAATCGACACGTGACGGTAGACTATAAGGGGATGCCAGGAAATACAAACTGAAATACTGAACTGAAAATAATAATAATCACATATTTTTAAGGAAAAGTATATGGGTAACCTAACACTCCAAGCTCTTTGAACTCTATCTTCTACCCCAAAGCTCTTCATATCTAATAATACCTGCACAATCACCCCTACACCATCAAAATGGTGCACCGGGCAAATAGCAACCTGGATAAGCCGCGAAGCTCGTGTGAATGACAATAATTCGACGTATGTGATAATATTAAAACTCCATCCATCAATCACGATTTATATACATCAAATATAAAATCATATTTTATGAAATCATAATCAAGTCTCTGAAAATCCCGAATGAGTCAACCAGACATCCAACGGCTCATCTGAAACAAGTCACAAAAGCTCACAACCAATAACTCATGCAATATAATGAAACGAGGGCTAAATCGACACAGTTTGACCGAAGTCTACATCTCTAAGGCTGTCTCAATCCAATCTCAATCCGAGGAATCAACTAAGCAAATAATTGGGTTTCGGACCACTCAACAGAACCATAACACCAAATGGGATTCCGAACCACTCAACGGAATCCAAACCAGGGTACGATTCCGGACCACTCAACGAAATCGCGGAGTAGAAGGGATTCCAGATCTCTCAACGGAATCCGAGTGGATACGATTCTGGACCTCTCAAAGAAATCGTGGAGTACAATGGATATCGGACCACTCAACGAAATTCAAGCTGGATACGATTCCGGACCACTCAACGGAATCGCGGAGCACGAGGGATTCCGGACCACTCAACGGAACCCTAGCGGAAACCTAGTTCCTTATCCCTCAACGGAACTGAGCGAAAGTCCAAGAAACATAACAACGGCTCGAAGAAACAAAACACGAACCAAGTACTCAATTTAGAAGGGCTGAACGAAATGAAACAAAGCACAAGTATTAAATGTAGAACGACTCAACGAAACGAGAAATGAAATATTGAAACGAGGGGAGAAACATGTTTCGAAGCAACAAACCCCATGACAATGGGTTAACGGTCCACTGCTAGCCCTCACATTTCATCACATCAAGCCATTCATACAAAACAAACCATAATTCCAAATATGCACGTCAAATCTCAGTTCATAAACATAAATCGATGGCTAAGTATTGAAAATAACAATTCAATAGAAAACATATTTATAAAACCATGTCATATCCACACAAGATAATAGTTATGAAAATAGGGTAATCACCAATATCACATATATTAAAGTCACTCACCTGGAGTCCGCGCTAATGCACCCTAACACGAGAATCAAGGCGTCACGCTCTATCACCGCATAAAACAAAGTTTAATGAGAATCAATCCGTCGTTCAAAATTTAATGAGAATCAAGGTGTCACACATGATAATAGTTAGATTTCCTTTGATAATTCATATATCCAAAAACTCTCATATATCCCCCACAACAAAATTTAATGAGAATCAATCCGTCGTTCAAAGGTAGGGTCCATGATCCTATATCGCTCCGTAAGATCCAACCACTAGATTTTTGATTCGTAAGTTCTTAAGGTCTTTAAATATTACGTACTATAATGTATCAAAGTTTGGTGACAATCCAACGGTCAGATCGTCGATTGCTATAATGTTCAAGTGGCGGACCTTAATGAAATTTAGCCGGATTCTGCAGATTTTGTAGATTTTCTGGGCAATCTTTAGAACTCGATATCTCACCCAAATTCGACCTATAATATACCAAAACGAAGCTAGAGAAGTGTATAACAAGATTATACCAGCTTGGAGTCCAAATGGTAGCCGGAGGTGGCCGAAAAATGGCCTGAAAGACGGCAGTCAGCTGGAAAACTAGTAACTCGCCGAAATTTCTAGGCAAACTTTAAACATCCATAACTTTGTCAATACTCAACCAAATCGAGTGATTCAAAAATTAAAATCATAGCTTGGAACGAGATGAACAGATTGGTACCTTTCTTGATGGCTAACAGGCCGTGGTTTGGATAGAAAATTGTCTGGAAGGTCACGGGTTTGCCGGAAACGAGTTTCCCTGATATAACTCAGTTAGGGGAAGCTATTGCTAATATGATTCAGTTTGTTATCCGTTCTCCCCAAAGGACTTCTCTTGAGACTGTTTATAAGTTGAAGTTGAATCATTTTATGGGAAACAAGCCAAGTAGGAGCAGTAGGAACAGAACCAGTTTGAGCAACCATGGCAGATTGAGAAGAAGAGCCAGTATAGTTTGGATTCATGCGTTGTGGACAATCAATAACTTCATGATCATAGTTAAGGCAAATTTGACAAGGATGACGTTTTCCAGAGAAAGGACGACCACCACGAGGAAAACGTTGATTGTTCTGCCGATAACTATTGCGTGGAGAGTTGCCTCTGAAATTACCCCTGCCTTGAAAATTTCTAGGGTTTGAAGGACTGCCACGATTGTGAGAGGAATGAGAATAACGACCTTGAGAAAAATTCTGAGAGGAAGTAGTCTGAGCACTGTAAGCCTGAGATAGCACAGGTGGGGTGGGAAGAAGACCCGTAGAAGAATTGAACGCCTGGAATGGAGCAGAAGGAGGCGATTTCTTGCGATTATTCAACTGAATTTCTTTGCTCAGAAGAAGGCCATGTAATTCATCAATTGTAGTTGATCCGATGCGAAATTGAACAGCGTCAACAAAAGAATCATACTCTGATGGCAATCCATAAAGTGTGACAGAAATGAGCTCGGAATCATCCACCGGAGCACCAGCACTCGCAAGAGCATCGGCAATTTCCTCAATTTGTTGAAGAAACTGAGCTACTGTGGATTCACCTTTGGTGATGTTACGCAGGCGAGATCTGAGATCATGAATGTGAGATTGAGAAGCAGCAGACAAACGTGATTCCAATTTCGCCCAAAGATCGCGAGAGGAATTAACTCCAACAGTGTAAGGAATTAGGGTTTCAGATAGTGTGGAATTGAGCCAGATGAGAATGTTCTGATCATTCTCATACCAAGAAACATACTCAGGATTGATAAGCGAAGTGCGATTTCCAGAATCATCCAGTAGCATTTGAGGCGGTGGAGGTGTGGAACCATCAACGATGCCAGTGAGATTGTAGCGGCGAAAAATTAGAGCGAGCTGAGCACTCCAGGTGAGATAATTGGTAGTGGTGAGCTTAATCGGAACCATCGATCCAATATTCTAAATAGTGATGGAGGAGGTCGCCGGAGGAGTGGTTGTGACAGAGGAATTCGTCGAAGGAGGTTGATGAACATGAGCAGTAGAATCTGAGGAGGAAGAAATAGGAGCCGCCATTGATGCACAAAGCTAGGGTTTTGGAGATTGGAATCGCAATCGGGAAGAAGGAAGAAGAAAAGTCGCAGGCGGTGAAGCGTGTTTGGATCAAGTCGTGAGACAGAAGGCGATTGATACCATATTGAGAAATAATCTTTTCATTGATTGTGAAATAAAATTACAACCTCTATATATACAAGTATAACAACTAATGAAAAGTAGCACCACTACATTCTAACAAACAAAACAAACTATCCAATATCTAAGTAGGATCTTTTACATCTGCATTTACATTTATACCCTTAACAGTTTTCAGTCTCAAATATGTTTGTTTTTAAAGAAAAAAATTTTGGAATTGACGAGTAGAATTATTTGGAGATTGTATAGAGATGTTAAATCACAAGACTTAACTAAAACAATGGAAAGAAAAAAAAAAGGGTTTTGCTGATGATCTTAAGGTATCCTATATCATGTAAATATCAGAAAGGAGGGAAATTGAGAAAGTATCTGAAGAGGGATGATTTCATTAGAAACATTGTTGTTAAGTTATTTTGTCTGTTTTAAACTTTTAGTGGAGTTTGGATGAAGTTGAAAGACGAGAGCTTGCTTGGAAAAAGGCCAAACTTGCTGCAGCAAAGTTGGGAAAACTATCAAAACGTGTTTCTGGTAAGCTTCTTAAATTCTACTTTGTGAAGGCAAATAATGAACAGCTCTAATATTTTTGCCCTTCTTTTTTCTTTTGGAAATTTTATAAAGTGCACTATATATTGATTTTAAAGTTACTAGCCATGGGTAGAGTTTACCAGGAAAATGAAAGGTCCCTTCTAGAAATTTAAATTGGGGCCTTGGTAAGACATTACTATCTTAACAGAGAGTTTTGCTTTTTGAATAAGATTCTGAAGTTTCAATTTAATTTTCCCCTATTCTGTTTTTCATTTTTTAAAATATTTCTATTTGTTGAGCAATGCGATTCTTAGAATATTTGAGTCACCCCGAATTCGAGGCATATTTTAGTATCTTTGTGTACACACTGCAAATGTAATACTTTGCCTTCCAAGTGGGATAAACATTGGCCGGTATCTGTATGCATAATACAAGTAGAGTTATTTAGGAAACTAAATCAGTGTACCTGTATCATTATACAAGTGCAACATCTTTACTTTTTCATGGCAAGATAATATACCTGTATCATTGGAAATGTAGTTATTCTATGTAATATATTCAAATTACTAGGGCATTAGCCACAGTTCTAAAAATAGTAGTCAACCCATAAATTAGGCATATAAATTATAAATGAGGGATATATTATTATTGAGCTGACACCTTTAGTTCACATAACTGTTTGGTTTATTAGGGAAAAAAAAAAAAGGGAGTTTTAACGAAAAGTCCACGGTACTGTTCACTTTAACGAAAAAACACATTTTAACACTAAAAAGTCAAACCTGATACTATTCACTTTACCCTTTATTTTGTCCTTATCGTTAAAACTCAAAATTTTCAAACCTTTTTCGTTAGTTTTCCTAAAAAAAAAAGGTGTGCATATCAATTAGGTGCTAAGCTATCACCATATCGTCTGTACTCATGGGATGTGGCCTACAGCTCATGGGAAGCAGCTCACTGTCTAGGGGACTAGGACAGTTTGTATTTATTTCATTCTTGTCAATATAGTTCTCTTCATGTTATAGTTTTTAGCGGGAAATGTAGTGTTAATTCGTTACATATTACTTCTGGCTGCTAATTTGAAACTACTGGTGCTTTAATGGGTTTTCTTTTTCTCTCTGCACAAAATCAGGCTGGGCTTATATCATATATTACTGCTATCTTTCTGTTACGTCTGTTGGTATTAGCCTCTTTGTAGTCTTTCGTGCGCTCTTTCTGTATTGTAGCTTGTCCATCTCAATACATGAAAAGAAAGAGTACACTGTATAATTTGGTACTCAGAGATTTTCATGTCTTGTACCATCACAAGGTTAGTGACTCGGTAAATTTTCTCCATGTTATAGTAGTCCCTTGCTATTTTTTTCCTTTTATGTAGCTATCCGACCGACTCATTATTTAATGAATCTACTTGAATTTTCTCCACTAAATCATATTGTTGTTCTTATATGCTAATGGCGCAGTGTATGTTTTTTTTTTATTATTTGAAAGAGGGGTTGGTTTTATTTTTATTTATGTATTATGTTTCCTATTAATACTAACTTATTAATTATATTTATCAAACTTTTCATTTGTAATTTATTGTTCTTCTTTTACAAGTAAAAAAACTATAAAAAATAAAAACCTTCATTTTATTTGTTGTTTTCTATGATGTGGATATTATTTAGTATTTGAAGTTGTCATCCTATTTGCATGACATTTTCTCTTTGAATAACATAGCGTAATTTTGTTATTCCTATTTATTGTTTTGCAGGCGTATACTACATTTGGGTTAAAGTTATCCAGCTTGAGAACAATGAAGCAAACTCCTTTAGGCCATGTTTGGCATGCCGTATTAGACACTGAATATGACTATTTAATACGAAGCAGGTGTTTGGTGCTACTACGTATTAAATAGCCACCAGTTAATTTATCAGGGCCCGCCCATTTTATACGGCTCACACTGTATAACTTGTCCGCTCAAAACCATCTGTATTAATTAGTCGGGTTCTCAAAATCGCTAAAACGGAATTTCATTGTTCTTTCCCTTTCTCTCGCGATTTGCTTGTGTGGCCATCTTCTTCTTCAACTGAAAGTATTCCTTCATCTTCTACTTCCTTCTCTTTGTAAATTGATTTCACAAATTCTTATGACTGCCTTTTGGGTTTTCTTCATCGCCTTCACCAAGAACTTGGTTTTTTTACTGGCAAACTCCTTCAAGGCTCTGATTTTTGGATAAAAAGCTTGCTTCATTCATGGGTATTTGAGCTTTCTGCCTTTCTGGGTTCTAATTAAAGTGAATCTTCATCTAATTTGATATGGGTTTTCTTTGGTTTTGCTATATTTGGAGCATTTAATCTGGGTCTTGGAATAGTAGTATGAGAAATCGAGAGGTGGAGTTTTGTTGGATTGAAAGGTTCATCATGCCAGATCAAAGATGCTTATCTGATATGCCTATCCCAAAATTTGGTCCGTGTATGATTAATTCGTTTTTTTTTTTTCTGTTTTTCTTTCTCCTTTCTTTTTTCTTTTTTCTTTTTCATCGATCATCAAGTTTCAAAAATAATATCAGTTTGAAGTGTTCCTATTCTGTACAGTGGCAGTATAAATAATATCATTATTAATCCGATTAGCATCAAACGCCCGATTAATTTAATGAGCACTATCCGGTGACTATTTATCATATCCGACTGAAATAGTCACTACAATCGAGCTGCCAAACCAGGCATTAGGGCAATGCTAAAAGATAGGTGGACGTGATGTCCTTCGTAATCAGTATTTCAGTGCTTTTGGAGGTGCTGCTTTTGTAAGCCTTGTGGCTAGGCATTGAAGAAACTATATTAATCAACCAAGAACCTCATCCTCAGTTATGATGATTGACCCAAAGGGGATATCCCTCAAACTCTTCGCATCTACAAATAAATCTGTGCTCTAAACTACTAATCCTCGAAGAATCCAATACCATGACTGCCAAAGGATAATAACCATAATTGGTCGCAATACCTAGTCTTTCACCACAAAGTAATCATTCAAGTTTTTGGCGACTGGTTCGTTTGGCGTATGTGCTTTGTGGAACGAATGTTCCGCGGTTGATACTATTAATTTAACTACGTTGAGAAAAAAGTAAATTCATCGCTTAATGCAGGATTGGATCAACTAAATGCAATTTTTGACAGGCAATCGAAGCAGGCTCCCTAATTTTTATTTCTAGATGTGATATGGGATCTCATCCATCAGATTATGGACAATCACATACTTTAAAGAACTTATCTTCAGTTTTCAAGTCTATTTCTTCAAGCTTTGAACTTAAAGATCTATACAATCACTTCGAGGTCAAGTTAAATGATTTCGAGGTAAGGTTCTAGTCAGATACTCTGTACTGGTTTGTTTCTCTAACATATTTTTGAGGATCATATTAGTGATAATACTGATATTTTGCAGATGAAGATGATTATGCCTTCTCATTCTTCTCCAATCTCTATTTTGGAGAAACTTAGCACTTCTATCTCTTTGGAACGTTGCTTGATCGAAGATGAATCAGTACTGAAACAGTTGGAGGCATGTATAGTTGTAAATAGATGTTTTTCTAATAATTGATCATGGTCATTCTGTCTTGATTAAGATATAGCTGAACTGCCACGAACCTTATAGTGGTTTAACATTGGAATCCATTGTAGTACGAGCTTGAACTTCTGGTTTGTATAAATATTGAATAGAATCAGCTTGCTTATGCCATCTGTTATGCATGCCATGCTCATGCCATAGAAATTTTTTCAATTGGACAACAGATGGCATAAGCATTGGCATTTTTGGTAGAATGTAAAATAATTCTGAGTTCACCTTCTAACAATTTAAGCTTTTGCATCCATGTTCTTCAACCCCCATTTTAAGTTAAATTTGACGTGTCGGCCTCTCAAATGGTAGGAAGAGGTACACATGTGAGTGGGAGTGAATTAATATGAACTAAATGTTGGTTCACGTCCTAATAGTTTCAGATTTTGAAAACAGTGGTGAACAACAAAATTGATCAATTGGTACTTTGGTAGACAGCTTTGAATCATGAAACTGTTTTAATTTCTTTTTTAATGTTCATGTATTGGTTTCGTTTTTCTCAGTCCTACTTTTTTCTAAAAGATTCTCAGCTGTTCTTTTGGTTTCAGGTGTACATCAATACATCATCACTGAATGCCCACTTTTCTCCATCTATATATGCTGAAATTCTGGGATTGATTGCATACTTGGATGCTCTGCGGTCAAAATCTCAAAATCTGAATCTCTATCTTTAGAAACTATTGATTCACTTAAAGTTGTATCCAATGGATCAAGGACTGCTGTTTTTGGGTTCTCTACCAATGTCAAACTGGAGACGGTCAGTTTTCAATTAGAACTTGAAAATGAGAAAGACAATAGTTCATCCATCATCCTTGCTTTCCAACAATTAGGTATCAGGTATCTTGTATTTTTATTTCTGCTACTAGCATTTATACGAATGTACTGTTGAAATTGGACAATTATGCACGTACATTTTTTTGTTGATTCTATAAATTTGTAGCAGGATTGCATGCCACAGGTACTGGACAATTTTGAGAAAGCCTACAAGTCAATTATTTTGCTAGCGTATTCTCCTTTTCTTTTGTGGCATATGTGTGTTGGGGTTGGGGGGTGTTTTGTGTTGCTTGCTTGTACACCTCAATTCAAACTATTTATACCCTTATAGTTGAAACAGGTTAACGTTTACTGGCCCATGTATTTGGGCAGGAAACTTACATAACCAGAGTGAGCTTGTGCATGTTGAAGTAGATGCTCAATGTGATCATTTAGATGTATGGATTTCACATAGCATTCTCCACTTTTGGCATGGCGTACCATTCACTGTTCCTGAAGGAGGGCCTTCTCAATTTTCTTACGGTGGAATTGCTTTTAAAGTCCAATTTAGAAAGGTTTCTTTTCTTCCAAACGATGGAAGGGCATGCTGACCTTGACTACTAAATGCATGATGATTCCTGTTGGCGACTGTTTCAAATTCTTATGGGTAACATCCTCTTTCGTGGTAATGTGACTCAAAACAGCCTCGAAGGTTCAGTCGATGGTGACCTTCAAGTGAACTACAATAACATTCACAAGGTATTCTTTCACAAACCATTACTTTCACTTCTACTTCACCAGGAATGATATCCTAATAACTTCCTGCTTATAATGGATATAGGTCTTCTGGGAGCCTTTTGTTGAGCCTTGGAAGTTTGAGGTCGATGTCATTAGAAAGCAAGAGATGAGCCTCAACAGCTCCATTTTGACAGATGTCAATCTCAAATCAACTGCGCACCTTAATCTGGACTTCATTGAATCCCTTATAGAGCTGTGAACTCCACTCAATCCCTTTTTTTTTCCCACTCAATTCCTTTGACTTACAGATCTTTAAATTTCAGTTAATCTCAACTAAAAGTCTCATGAATCTTATCAAGGGTGTTATCAATGTTTTGAAAAACAAGCCTTGCCCGTGGGCGGCTTTGGAGGAAGGGCGATGATGAAAACGCCTCTGGCCAGCGGGACTAAGCTTAAACTCAATACCCTCCAACTAGACTATATATTAATAATTTTAGGTCCCCTGAGGCGATACCTCAAGGCTTCCGCATAGGCGGGGCTATCCATGAAATACCTTGGCTTCACCTTCGCCTTTTAAAACATTCGGTGTTGTTGAGGAACCTGAACAGTGTTGATTATTGGCTCAAACAAGTTGGCATTAATTATTGGCTAAGTGTTTCACAAGTTGGCATCCACTTTCGGCTAAGTGTTTCACAAGTTGGCATCCACTTCCTTTTTGCTATTTATTTGCTAAGAGCCGAAGAGGAAGATAGAGAAGTGGAGAGCATCCAGCAGAGAAGGAAAAATAAGAGTTTTGGGCAACAAAACAATTGTTGTTGTCATTTGTTATTTTTCCCTTTCTCTAAATTGTACTCAATTTGTATTCCCTTTATATTCTTGAGTGTGTGAGCTTGGGTATAGAAGGGGCTTGGGTTTCATGAGTGTTAAACACTATTGTATTCTCCCATTTGATTATAGTAGAATACTCAGTCGTCTCTAAACTGGATGTAGGCATTGCCGAACCAGTATAAATCTTGGTGTTCTTGTTGGTGTTGTTTTTTGTTCTGTTTTTTATCTCTTGCCAATGGTTGTTATTTTTACTCACGGTTAGTTGACGCTTCCGCACAACAAGTGGTACCAGAGCTACAGTGACGTGAATAGTACCTGTGCTACAGTCCGTGAATAGTGTTGGCACTACAGTTTGTAAATAGTGCCGAGTAGATGGCTGGAGATAAAGATGAACCTGTGAAGGAGAAGGGGTCGGCATCGTCTTCATCAGCACCTACATCCAATAGACATCCAAGTGCTACTACAAGGTTAGAGGTTGATAAATTCAATGGCTCTAATAATTTTGGTATGTGGCAATGTGAAGTTATGGATGTGTTGTATCAACAAGAGTTGGATATGGTTCTGGAAGATAAACCAGAAGATATTGATGACAAGCAGTGGACGCGAATTAATCTTCATGCTTGTGCTGCTATTCGATCATTCCTTGATAAGGAGTTGAAATACCCGTATATGAAGGAAACTTCTGCTAAGGAGTTATGGACGAAATTGGAGGAGAAGTATATGACCAAGAGTGCAGAAAATCGGCTCTTCTTGAAGAAGCGACTCTTCCGATTTCAGTATCATCCAGGTATTTCTATGCACGAACACCTCAATAATTATAATAAAATACTTGCTGATTTAGCAAACCTTGATGTGAAAATTCCTGACGAGGATAAAGCACTATGTTTGTTAAATTCATTGCCTGATGAGTATGATCATTTGACAACTACTTTGTTGTATGGAAAATCCGAGGTGAAACTGGATGAGGTGTCTGCAGCATTGGTGAATCATGAGTGTCGTAAGAAGGAACTGAAGACTCATAATTCACAAACCGAGGCACTTGTTGCAAGGGGTCGAACAGAGGAAAGAAAATCTGGGAAGCGGGGAAAATCTCGTTCAAAGTCACGAGGGAAGTTTCCTGCTAAAGATGAATGTGCTTTTTGTCGCCAAAAGGGTCATTGGAAGAAAGACTGCCCCAAATTGAAGAACAAAGAGAAGGAGAAAGCGGGTTCTGAAGCAAATATTGCAAAATCTGGAGATGATGATTTCGAGTTTGCTTTGGCTAGTTCATCTGCTAATGGTCACTCCAAGGAGTGGATTTTGGATTCAGGTTGCACCTATCATATGTGTCCCATTCGGGAATGGTTTTCTAGTTTCGAGGAACTGGATGGTGGAGTTGTTTTGATGGGTAACAATAATGCCTGCAAAACACAAGGGATAGGCAAAATCTGTTTGAAGATACATGATGGAACAGTCAGAGAATTGAGTGATGTTCGGTATGTACCGGATATGAAGAAAAATCTTATCTCACTAGGTGCATTGGAATCCAAGGGTCTCAAGATCACCATGAAGGGTGGAGTTCTTAAAGCTGTGTACGGAGCACTGGTGGTAATGAAAGGTACAAGATGAAATAACTTGTATTTCTTACAGGGGAGTACAGTTACTGGTGGAGCAGCTGTCACCGAAGCTGCTGACGCAGATAGCACAGATACCACGAGGTTATGGCATATGCGTCTTGGGCATGCTGGTGAAAAAGCTTTGCAAGGATTGGTGAAGCAAGGCTTATTGAAAGGTGCAAAGGCATGCAAATTGGAATTCTGTGAGCATTGTGTGTTGGGTAAGCAAACTAGAGTAAAATTTGGCACTGGTATTCACCACACTAAAGGCATTCTTGATTATGTTCACACTGATGTTTGGGGACCTTCCAAGAATGCATCTTGGGGAGGTAGCCATTATTTTGTCTCCTTTGTTGATGACTTCTCTAGAAGAATATGGGTGTACACCATGAAGCGTAAAGATGAAGTCTTGAAGATATTCCTGAAGTGGAAAAAGATGATTGAAACGCAAAGCGGTCGAAAGATCAAGACTCTCAGATCAGACAATGGGGGTGAATATAAGTCTGATCCTTTCTTGAAAGTTTGTCAAGATGAGGGTATTCTGAGGCACTTCACGGTTAAGGAGACACCGCAACAGAATGGGGTGGCGGAGCGCATGAACCGTACTTTGCTTGAGAAAGTCCGGTGTATGTTGTCTAATGCTGGTTTAGGCAAGGCATTTTGGGCTGAGGCGATTACTTATGCAAGCCATCTCATTAATCGGTTGCCAGCTGCTGCGAACGAAGGCAAAACGCCTATGGAGGTATGGTCTGGTAAACCTTGTACTGATTACAAGTTTTTACACATATTTGGTTGTTCTGCTTACTATCATGTCAGGGAAAGCAAGTTGGATCCAAGAGCAAAGAAAGCTCTATTTATGGGCTTTAGCGTTGGCGTGAAGGGATACCGACTCTGGTGTCCAGATGAGAAGAAATTTGTTGTAAGCAGAGATGTGACTTTTGATGAGGATGCTATGGTTAATCAGAACAAGCATGAAGATGAAACTAAAGCGACTAAGACCATGAGTAGTTCAAAGCAGGTGGAGTTACTGAAGACTCCAGTTGTTCCAGTAAGGTCTGATGTTACAGACACTAGTCCTACAGTTAATTCTGATGATGAGGACGAGGATGATGAAGAGGAGGCACCTACCCAAGAGCCTCCACAGCAACAAGACTATATTGCAACTAGAAAATCGAGAAGGGAAATTCGAAAGCCTGCTCGATTTACTGATATTGTGGCATATGCACTTCCCGTTATTGAAGATGATATTCCATCCGCCTACAAAGAAGCTGTCATGAGTTCAGAGAGCGAGGAGTGGAAGAAATCTATGGATGAGGAGATGAAATCTCTTCATAAAAATGAGACTTGGAAGCTGGTTCAGTTACCAAAGGGGAAGAAAGCAATTGGTTGTAAATGGGTGTATGCCAAGAAGATGGAATCTTTGGGAAAAGACAATGTAAGATTCAAAGCCAGATTGGTAGCTAAAGGCTACGCTCAGAAGGAAGGCATTGACTACAATGAGGTATTTTCTCCTGTAGTTAAACATTCCTCTATTCGTATTCTGTTGGCTTTGGTTGTACAGTTCAACCTCGAGTTGGCCCAACTTGATGTCAAGACTGCGTTCTTACATGGTGATTTGGAGGAAGAGATTTATATGTCTCAGCCAGAAGGTTGTAAGGTTGCTGGAAAGGAAAATTGGGTTTGCAAATTGGAAAAATCATTGTATGGCTTGAAGCAGTCTCCAAGACAATGGTACAAGCGATTTGATCGATTTATGATCGGGCAAAAGTATACAAGAAGTCACCATGACCATTGTGTATACTTTCGCAAACTACAAGATGGAACCTTCATTTATCTGCTTTTATATGTTGATGATATGCTTATAGCATGTAAGAGCAAAGTGGAGATTGAAAGGTTGAAGACTCAACTGAGTAATGAATTTGAGATGAAGGACTTGGGAGAAGCTCGGAAGATACTAGGTATGGAAATTGAAAGAGATAGAGCGAAGGGCAAGATTAGTCTGTGTCAGAAGCAGTATTTGAAGAAGGTACTACAACGTTTCGGGATGAATGAAAATTCAAAACCGGTTAGTACACCTCTTGCCCCTCATTTCAAACTTAGTGCTTCTATGTCTCCTAAAAATGTTGAAGAGAGTCAGTACATGGCTCAAATTCCTTATGCAAATGCTGTTGGTAGTTTGATGTATGCTATGGTGTGTACTAGGCCTGATATTTCACAAGCTGTTAGTATTGTCAGTAGATATATGCATAATCCAGGAAAAGGGCATTGGCAAGCTGTGAAATGGATTCTACGGTATATTCTGGGTACTGTGGATGTTGGTTTATTGTTCCAGCAGGATAAAGTTACTGGTCAATGTGTTGTTGGATATGTGGATTCTGATTACGCAGGTGATTTGGATAAGCGTAGGTCCACTACTGGTTTTGTATTCACTATTGCTGGAGGTCCAGTAAGTTGGAGATCGATTCTGCAATCTACAGTTTCTTTGTCGACTACTGAGGCTGAATACATGGCTGTAACAGAAGCTATAAAGGAAGCCATCTGGCTTCAAGGGTTGCTTGATGACTTAGGGGTTCAACAGGACCATGTGGATGTTCATTGCGACAGTCAGAGTGCTATTCATTTAGCAAAGAATCAAGTTCATCATGCACGTACGAAACACATTGACGTGAGGTTCCATTTTGTTCGTGAGATTATTAACGAGGGAGATATTCTTCTTCAGAAGATTGGGACCGCTGATAATCCTGCGGATATGTTAACAAAGCCAGTTTCGTTGCTCAAGTTTAAGCACTGCTTAGACTTGATTGACATTTGTAAAATTTGTTGATTGCCCTATGGGGATTGGGAGACGACTATTAGAGTTCTACTTAGAGGGTTTGAGCCAAGGTGGAGATTGTTGATTATTGGCTCAAACAAGTTGGCATTAATTATTGGCTAAGTGTTTCACAAGTTGGCATCCACTTTCGGCTAAGTGTTTCACAAGTTGGCATCCACTTTCGGCTAAGTGTTTCAGAAGTTGGCATCCACTTCCTTTTTGCTATTTATTTGCTAAGAGCCGAAGAGGAAGATAGAGAAGTGGAGAGCATCCAGCAGAGAAGGAAAAATAAGAGTTTTGGGCAACAAAACAATTGTTGTTGTCATTTGTTATTTTTCCCTTTCTCTAAATTGTACTCAATTTGTATTCCCTTTATATTCTTGAGTGTGTGAGCTTGGGTATAGAAGGGGCTTGGGTTTCATGAGTGTTAAACACTATTGTATTCTCCCATTTGATTATAGTAGAATACTCAGTCGTCTCTAAACTGGATGTAGGCATTGCCGAACCAGTATAAATCTTGGTGTTCTTGTTGGTGTTGTTTTTTGTTCTGTTTTTTATCTCTTGCCAATGGTTGTTATTTTTACTCACGGTTAGTTGACGCTTCCGCACAACAAACAGAGCACGTATTTGGTTCATATATCTTGAATGTATATCACATTTCCATTAATTGCACTACTAAATGCTCACAGTGGAAAGGAACGAATTGTGGGCTTGTTCATATATTGTTGAAAATATTTGTACATGTTACATCTACGTATGGAGACTGAAAAGATGAACCACTTACAAGCTATTGGTACTTGACCTTTGAAGCCGTGCAACATTCCCCACAAATTTTGACCTATTGTTT
Organism: Cotoneaster glaucophyllus; assembly: GCA_036320875.1. Lineage (NCBI taxonomy): Eukaryota > Viridiplantae > Streptophyta > Magnoliopsida > Rosales > Rosaceae > Cotoneaster > Cotoneaster glaucophyllus. Next base: position 13,014,235 of record CM070064.1, on the reverse strand, counting down.
TTTACATAGTGAATTTCATTGGTTTTCGTAAGTTATCATTTTTGTAACCCTTCTCATTATTGTTTCTTACAGTGTGTTTTCAGGGCATTTGAAATGATTCAGGATGCTTGGGTTCTGATGGGTCCAAATGATCTTCCCGAAAGCCAAAAATTTTTAAGTTCTTCTTATTCTGAATATACATATGCAGGAAAATATGCTCCTTATGTACTTCAGAATTTGACATCTCTGCCTCTAGTATTTGACGTTTATCGAGGCCCAGTTAATCGTGATGAGTTTGATGTCTCAAAGATGAAGAACAGAAAGTATGTGCAACCGGGTTCCTCTATTCCAATCTATATCAATGATACTCCTGAGGAACAACTTATTAATGTTAAGACAACACACTTATCTGAGAGGCTTTTTGAGCAAAAGGCAAATGAGGTTGTTCATCAGTATATTACCATTCAATTTGATGGATCATCAGTATCGTCTGATCCTATCTCAATGGATCTTGTTAGACTTACCTACTTTGAGGCTGACTTTTCAATGGCTTACAATGACAATATGGAAAATAATAGAACAAATACCGTCGGTGGTTTTGTTGTTCCTGTTGTATTCGATGTTTCAGTACATCGTTATAGCAAGTTAATACGACTGTACTCAACGGTACTATACAAACTCAATCTATGACATAGTTTTATGTTTTCGGGTATTGGTTACGACTCATATACAATTGCAGGTGATATTTTCAAATGCAACTTCAATGCCACTCAAGCTGCGATTTGATATTCCATTTGGCATTGCCCCTAAGCTATAAGTGATGCTGCCATACAATTCAGTAAAGCTGCGAACAAGGTAACTGCATGTCTAACGACATTCTTGTGGTCAATAGATTATTTTCTTCTTTTAATTATTAATGGGGTTTCTATTTGTAGGGCATTGTGGCATTTACATTTGATGACCAGGCTGTTTCAGAAGTGGAACAGCAGCAGAGTGGTATTGCTACTCACTCCAAAGGTGTGATAAATGGAGTATTTGAGGGACTTACAGGTCTTCTTCAATCACCAATTAAAGGAGCTGAGAAACATGGCCTTCCTGGTGTTCTGTCAGGTATTCGATACTGGCATGCAGTAATAATTGCATTTCTTCTTTGCCTTCATCTTGATATGCAGCTCATGGAAGAAACAATGCTATCACCTTAAGTGCACATGATAAGATTTGGTTCATGCTTTTCATGTCTATGGTGCAGGCATAGCTTTAGGTATTACAGGACTAGTGGCAAAACCGGTTGCTAGTATTCTTGAAGTTACTGGAAAAACTGCGCAGAGTATCAGAAATCGGAGTAGGCTCTATCAAATGGGACAACAGCGCTTTAGAGTCCGTCTTCCAAGGCCTCTAAGCAGGGAACTCCCCTTAAGACCTTATTCTTGGGAAGATGTTGTTGGAACTTCAGTTCTTGTTGAGGCGGGTGACAGTTTGAGGCTCAAGGATGAGATTTTAGTCATGTGCAAGGAACTTAGACAAGCTGGTAAATTTGTAATCATTATACGGAGGCTTGTATTGATTGTTAGCTGCTCGAATCTGGCGGACTTAGGCAAGCCTGAATTTCGAGGTGTTCCTGCTGACCTTAACTGGGAAATTGAATCAGAAGTCCGTTTGGAGAGTGTTATACATGCTGACTGTGATGAAGGAGTAGTGCATATAGTCGGAAGCAGTTCAGATGCCCCTTTGTGGCAAAACCAGCAAGCTAAACGAAGCAGTGGAGCAAGGGCAATTCGTTGGAGCAATCCTACTGTTCCTCTTGTACAGACAAACTTGGAACTGGCTCACAAAGAAGATACGTACAATTTGTTGCGGATTTTGTTGTCTGCAATAGAATTAGGAAAGGAGCACGGGTGGGGTTGTAGGTATCTTCTGCAACGAAGTAGCATCAAATAATTCAGAGGCGGAGCTTAAATACACTTGTTTGAAGGCAATTTCTCACAATGCTAGTAGACAGAAGACTTGTTACAGATCAGAAGATGTTTTACAATGGAGTACGGCAAACAGGTACAGAGTCGAGCTTCTTTACCACAGTTTTGAAGGGATTGAATTTCGAATGGAGTGAGAAACGAGTCACTTGTTCGATGCATTTTGCTTTTGAACTCTCCCGACAGGAAAAACAGCATTAAAAATGCCTGAAACCCGTAGCATACGCTTCCCCTTGTGGTGATGTGTTACACAATGAAAAGAGGGAATTTCCTTTCTTGTGGTAGATAGGCAACTTCCACAGAAAAAATTGTACAGTATAGAGATATAGGTTAGTTTTCCACTTCTTGATTTGGGAAAGTCCTCTTCATATTTGTACTTGTATATTTGTTGTTACTGAACCATTTAATGTATATAAATGTTAGTCAGCAGTCAAAACCAAAGGAGTTCAGAAAACAGTTATTTGTCTTTCACCTGTTCACCTGTTGAGTTAGTTATTCGTAAGTTTTGTTCTTGTCTATTTCTGGGTTTTCGGTTGTCTTCGATTTCTTGGTTTTCCTGTGTTCAACTATTTGTTTTTCTCCTTGTGCACATCGCTTTTCTTTATGGTCATCGGACTGAACAAATTAAATAAAAATAACAGATAAGATTACACATGGTGTGTAGAAGAATGTAAAAAAGTTGTGCAATAATTTCTCAACTTAAATCCCAATTTGGGATTTAACTTTAAACTTTATTTTAAAACTTCAAAAATTTGAACACTTATGGTCCAGTGGTATTTCTTTTTACTTGTAAGTGAGAGGTCTTGTTGGAGCGGATTTCGCACAGGTTCTCTTTTTGGAGCAGAGGGGCAAAGTGAATGATTCCAGTAGTTGGGTGAGTATACAAGAGCAAAGACAAAGAAATGGTCGTGAAACCAAAGGTCCGGTTGGGGGGGCATAGTGGTATTTCTTTTTACTTGTAAGTGAGAGGTCTTGTTGGAGCGGATTTCACGCAGGTTCTCTTTTTGGAGCAGAGGGGTAGAGCGAATGATTCCAGTAGTTGGGTGAGTCTACAAGAGCAAAGACAAAGAAATGGTCGTGAAACCAAAGGTCTGGTGGGGGGGGGGGGGGGGGGGAGGGGGCGGATTTCACGCAGGTTCTCTTTTTGGAGCAGAGGGGTAGAGCGAATGATTCCAGTAGTTGGGTGAGTCTACAAGAGCAAAGACAAAGAAATGGTCGTGAAACCAAAGGTCTGGTGGGGGGGGGGGGAGGGGGCGATTCAGCGTAGGTTTTTTGACGATCAAATCAGTATTTCACTGAGAAGATGAGCATAATGCTCTAAGTGAGAAAGAAGTGTCCAACACTATGTGAAGAGTCAAGTTGCCACAAAGTCTATCTAATGTGCACTATGCCACACACCAACTGTCTTACGAGTCAGAGTAGTTGAAGTCAAAAGCATGGCTCATAGCAGACAGACTAGACACATGGCGAGAACCTGTCTCTAGAGCCCTCCGCCAGTTGTCTAAAGTGTCAAAGCAATTAGAGTCAGAAGCATGGCTCAGAGCAGGCATCCGCCAACTGTCTGAAGTGTTAGAGCTGTTGGAGTTAGAGCTATGGTTCAAATTAGTTGCAGTGCTACAGTATAACCAATCAGATCAGTGATTAGCTTCTGACTAGGACCGGATGGGACTGAAGTGGAGAGTGGTTGAATATGAAGTGGAGAACATACGATATGCACTCCAGTTGGAGTCCATGGGGTAGTAGACCCATTTTCCCATTAGGACTCTAGTCGAACCTTATGGGGTGGTAAACCACATACTATTTGGACTCCGGTCATTGGGTTCGTTAAGGACCCCTTCAGTAACGACCTATAGTTGGAGTGGATTGTTGTATAGTCCGGGTCGCCTTACTCATTCGAGAATGGTCGTTGAAATGTGTAGGACTCAAGCTAAGATGAGGACCAAACTGGCATATGAACCACTATTCTAGAGAGATGAAAAATATGTTCCAACAAGTCTTACATTCTAATCTTAGGAATATTGAGTTTGCAACCCATTTATGTTTCACCCTTTTAGTGTATTCATATCGTTGTATAAAAAATTGAAATAGTATGAGGGGCAAATGGGTAAATGCCAATAATGGGCCCACAAAAGATTTTACTAATCTACAAGCTATGATTGGGCCTTAATGAAGGGAGTTTCAAGTCAAAAGTGGGCCCAAAACATTTGAACCCAATCTAATCCAATCCAATCCGAGCTGGTTTCTAGAGGTGTTCGTCTCCAACACGAGCAAACCCGTTTTTTCCCTCTCTACGGCTTCGTCTCTGTCTCTCTTAGGGCACACAATTAGGGTTCTGATCGATCCCAATTCTTCATTCTCTAGCAACCAGAACATAAACCTGAATCCCCAATTCGAAACTCCAATTATCACAACCAATTCCGTGCCCATTTCGAAACCCGAATTGTGCCCTAATAATCCCCCCACTGTCTGGTTCCCTCTTTCCGTGAACCTTAAAGGGGTTGAAGAGATATGAACAGAGGTCGAAATGAGTAGACTTTCATTCAGGCCTCGCCCTGTTGATATCCACAAGAAGCTCCCCATTGTCAAATCCGTCAAGGACTTCGAAGACGATGATACCCCAACTTCCACCCGCAATTCTCAGCTCATCCGCCTCGCCTCCGACGCCGCCGTTGAACCGGAGGCACCCCCGACCCCCGCCGCGCCCAAGAAATATGTTCCTGAAATACCCACTCCTCAGTTTGTTGTTGTGGACACCTATGAGAGGGACTATTCTCGCACTTTTGGCCAGCCCAATTCGTACCTTCGCGCAAGAGGAGGTTTTGTTGAATTCACACTCGTTTGTTACCGCATTTTCGTGCTCATATTGTGTTGCTGACACTTTTTTTTTTTTTTTTTTTTTTTATCGTTTTGCAGCTCGGGCCGAGCTCGGAGAGTTTGTGGAGTATGACCTAGACAATGAGGATGAGGACTGGCTGTATGAGTTCAACAAAGAGAGGAAGATTCTTGCACCTGAAAAGTAATCACTTTGCCTTCCATTTACGTCCACATTTTTATCAAGTAATTAATGACAATAGAAATAGCTTGTACGAAAGCAGCAGCAATATAATCACAATCTAACGCTTCATTTCTAATTATAATGTAATTTGATAAACGCAGAAGAATTTGATTTTGAGCAATATGTAGACAATCAAGCATTCAACTTTGAATTTTGCCGTGTCCGCTTTTCAAAAATAGTAGCTGCCTGATGCCTTAATCTAATTTTCTCTATTCTTCAGTCGATTTTGGTATTCTAATCAGTGAGGTATTCTCACACATACAGGCTTGAGAGTCTTATTTTTAAGTTGGAGGTTTTGGATCATAAGGCGCGAGAAAGAGCAGGAGTTATAACTCCTACTCTTGCTTCACCAATCCCTGTACTTCTACAACTTGATGTTGCTAGTGAGGTGATGTGCGTTTTGATTTCTTTTTCCTGATGAATTGACCAATATTGATGCTTGTTGTTAAAAGTTATTTTTTTCATTCATTGGCTATATCCAAATGGTGGCATTGTTCATTTATATTTGTTAATTTGGTTCTTGTTAGGTCTTACTAAATGAGACTGAGGTACGTAGAATCATGTTCCTAAACAGAAAAGGTTGCCGTTTTCTATTTATGGAGATGCTAAAAATAGTATCTGGTCGTCTTGAATCATTTCTCTGTTTACAAGAGATCTTTTATGGTTGCATTTTGATGCATATTTTTTCTACTTTTGGGCCGTGTTGAATCATTTCTCGAAGTTAATCGAATTTTGTTTCCTTTTGCTGTAGGCTTTACAAGCTCAGTCTCTGAGATATGCTGTTATCCAGTCTGTTTATAATTATTGGAAAGAGAAGGTGTGTATTATTATCTTACAAGCTTTAGAGGTTAAAGGATATATGACATTGTTTGGAAATGAATTAGTCAACTAGAACTGTTGAATATCCAGTGAGTTGCGTTCCTTGTGGGTTGGAGAATAATTAAAATTATTGAACAAACAACTCAAATTCACTGATTTTCATGATATACACAATAATTTGCGGTGCAGTCTAATTATTGTTCTTTTTAAATATTTCTGATGATATTTATTTTTTTCACTCAATTTTGCAGCGTGAACGTTGGCAGAAGCCTGTTTTGCGGCGTTTGCAGGTTAGTTTAATAACTTGATTATGTGCTTATGTTGTCACTGCCTATATGCGCTTGCATATCATTTATTCATCGTTGATAAACTTTAACATCTTGATTCTCATCTACATTTATGTTACAGCCTCCACCACCAGTTAATGACACCAACCCGTACAATGTCTTTAGACCAAGGGAGAAAACCCACAGACTGCACACAAGAAGGGTACATTACAAACTTAATTGTGTTTTCCTTTTTCCTCAAGGCGAAGCCTTTTAGTTAGTTAAATGTTTTTGCTTATGCACATTTCTGAAATATCTCTTTCTTATTGTTTGTCTTTTTTCTTAGATGCAAAGAAGGGAAAATAATGTGCAGTCATTTGAAAAGCTTCGCCAGGTTTGTATTACTTTTTCAATAATTTTTCTTTTTTCAGTCTGTACATATTGTATTTGACAATAACAGTCACAAGCTTTTCTTTTGGAATTGACTATTCTCAGGTTAGGCGCAACCTGGAGCAAGCCAAGACCATAGTAGAGGCTTTAATCAAGGTGCTTTTATTGAAGTGTTTAAACTTTCCTTGAGTGGTGTTATATTCATCTTGCGATGAATTTGTCCTCACTGCTGCTGATTGCTTCCGTATAATTTGTATGCAGAGAGAAGAGAAAAAGAGGGAAGTCATGGAGAATGAAGTTAGTCTTCAAATAATCCAAATGAGATACAAGGTATGTATAGTGCATATTCCTCTCTTTGTTTGCGAAAAGCCCTTAACTATTTCTTTTTAATATTGGCCTTGACAATCTCTTCGTTCTGTTTGACTTTTTATCTCAATCTTTAGTTGGGATTGGTCTATCTTTTGGGGGTGATTGATGTTTCAATTGTTGGTTTATGCTGTTAGTTTTTTTTTTTTTTTTTTTTCCCTATTCTGGACATTTGTCTGTCAATTCCTTGTACCTTTTTCTTTTCTTGTGAGGACAATGTAATTAGTAGTTGATACTGGAAAGAGTAACTTGGTACTCTGAAACTCAAAGTTTTTCCCTTTTATTTTTCCTTATCAAATATTCTTTCTTCTCAAAAGAAAAAAGTTAGTGAAAGAAAAGAAGGTAGAAAAAGGTGAAGGAAAAGGAAAGTTTTGTTGCTGTTTACCTTTAATTATGCCTTCTGTCAGGCATATAATTCAGTAAACCTTCTGGGCTATGTAATTCATAATGGTTTAATTTAATGTGTTGCTGATTGTTGCATGACTTATGGTTTTTTCAGCATGAAACTGAGCTCCTGGAAGATAGTTTGGCCCTTCCTGGATTTCAACCTGTATCTTGCAAATTTGGTTCAAGCGAGGACGAATTTGTTGATTCGGATGATGTTTCAAACAGCCAGCCCCGTATGCGACCTCCTGCAATACCTAATCCGCCTTTAACAGATTCAAATTTAGTTATGGTTCCTACAGGAACCATGAAGCAAGAGTTCAGGCGGCGGCATGCACCACAAGGGTGGCTTCATAAAATGGTACGTTGTTTGTGTTCTTGTGAATCAGACTACCCTACCCTACCCTATAAATAAGTAATTGCAGAAGTTTGTCATTGTCATTAATTCAATATCTGGTAAGCTACCATGTAATATGTTAGGGAGTTTCAGCAAAATTCATTTGAATTTAATTTGAATATGAGATTCAGAAGTGAATTTGAACTGTTGGCTGGGCTTCGTGTAGGATCCCCTTGAGCCAGTTTTGTTATTTACAAGACCTCTAGTTCCAGAAAAGTTGGCAGCAGCAGGCATTGTACCCCCATCAGATTCTTCAGTAACAAATGGAGCATCCACACCACCTATTAAATTCCGAGGAAGAATTGGCCGAGGAGGACGATTGATTTTTGATAGATGGAATCCATTGATGCATACGCCAATCGACAGTGGGAATTCTTTTTATATACCGCCTAAACCCTGACCTGCAATATACAATTGATTTTCTTGCCCCTCATGTTTCGTCTTACAGTTGTGGCAGACAACGCATTGGAAAGAGGTGCAGTAAACTATTCAGATCACACGACGGGAGATTTGGTAAAACCATGGTTGCATTAACCTTCTGTCATGCCGGGATATTGGATATCTATGGGAGCATGCCATTCTTGGAATTTTGACTTGCGATTAAGGGTATTTATGGAAGGGTAGGAGGGTGGGGGTGTAATGTATTTTCCTTGTGTTCATGTTTGTTAAAATTGTATTCATCTGCCCATCCCCTTCCTATGTAAATTTCATGACCAAAGTCATTTGGCAATCATCAAATGATGGTAACTTACCGTCTCAAAATCGTGTAGACTCACTCTGGTATTCTGCTCTTTGATGCTCGAGCGGAGAGAAACTTACACATGGTAGGTTTCGCCGTGATGACATTGTACTCATGTCGCGGAAGTTGCTCTCCGTACTTGGATCTTAGTTTAGTTTCTTTGACCCTTTTGTGAAAGTAGTCTCTTTCGGCTTTTGGTTTCCCCATCTTTGGTTGTAGTTTTCTTTGCTTTTTTCTTTAGGAAAACTAATGAAAAGTCCAAAAAAACTTCATTTTTAACGAAAAGTCCTTTTTCTTTCCCTTTTGCCCTTGTGGCTGACTGGTTTGGTCCTTTCAGGAAAAGAAGAAATAAAATAATAGAATTATCTTGGTTTCTATTTTGGGAAAGGAAAAAAGAAAAAATTGACAAATTTGGAAATTTGGAAATTTTGAAATTGTTGACACGGTTTAGTTAGGGCATTGTTATTGGTATTTCAAAATTCTCATTTTGCACTCTAAATTTTCTATATTTAGAAAGAAAAATACATTTGTGAGAAGTGTAGAATAAGATTTTTAGAGTGTCAATAACAGTTCAGTTTAGTTATTCTCGACATTCTTTCGTGTAAATGGATGTTTTCAAGGAACAATTCTCTCCGAAGGAGAATATGCTAGCAAATCTTATGGTTTTATTAAAAACGGGAAATTAATGAATGGTTGCAGTTCTTTTAGTGCAGCCAAATATTTATTACACTGAGACGAGAGATTTAGGTTTGTTCATATAATGAGACTGTCATAATAACGTAGTATCGATCTAAAATTTTTCACTTACAATACTCTTAATTGGACGGTATGTCGTTCTTGCCTATTCCATTGCAAATTTGCAATGTCATCCATTTTATTTTCGATTTTGTATTGGATGGTTAGTGGATTTAATATTTCCTTCGAATTTCAAGTTGGGGTTGCTTCATATTGTTGCTTACCACGCCATACTATATTATTTGAGTTTGCTTGGAAATGGTTGGTAAAGTACAAATGTAAACATTGTACGTTCTGCATGGTAGGCTATAATTATAAAAATATCTTTATATAATGAAAAAATTCTATACGCCACGAAAGAATAATGATAGATTGTTTCATTGAGAAAAAACTTCAAACGACCAACAGAGGAAGAACGACGATTCAACCTTAAGTTAATAACATTTATGGTTTTCTTTTAGCATATTTTAGGGGCGTTTGTTTGCCCTCACTAAGTGGAACTGGACTGCACTATTAGTCCAATACCTTGTTTGTTCCGTGCTGGGATCAACATTACTGAGACTAAAGGGGACTGGCATGGACAAAGCCCTTCGCTAAGAGGTCTTAGCGAGACCCCCCAATAACCATGAGACTGCTAAGACCTCTCTCTGCTACTGCTTGCGTTGCTAGCTTTCTGTCCTCACTCCGAAATCACACCACCAGACCACCACACTCTCTCCCTCTTTCCTCGTCCTGCTAGACTACGGGAACCCAGTCACCAACGTCCCGCGAACCCAGTCACCAAAATTCTGCCTTCACGCCGACGAACCCACAACCCAGATTTCCCCTATTTGCTTCACGAAGGAACATTTGATTTGATATGCGGAATTGGGTTCTCCATTTTCGTCAATTGAACTCAATTCAGACCCAGAAAACAAAGATAACGATCTCAACCTCAAGGACTTAGAATCCGAAAACAATCTCCACAATTTCAGATCCATCCACCATCCCGTAGCTCCCGCGCCAAGCCGTTTCAGGTGAAACAAAATAAATACAAAGTTTCATAATTTGATGAAAAAGAAGAAGGCCAGAGTAATTTGAAGTCAGTCGAGAGAAAAATGGATAGGAGTAAGTGAATGGAGGTGAAACGGGACAGAAAAGAGAAAGGGGAAAGAGACAGTGGTACAAAAAAGGGCAGAGAAAGGGGAGAGGGGAAAGATGCAGTGGCCGGAGAAAAAAAATGAGAAGGAAGATGATTAAGAGCTTGACCAGAATAAAAAGATGAAAGATGATTCTAGAAAGGCAAAAGATAATTTAATAATAAAATATTAGTATAATAGATTAAATGGATAATAAAATATTGTAAATATAGATTAAGTAATATAATATATGAGTCCTGCTTTTTAGTCCGACACAGCACCAAACATTTCACTAAAACATTTCAGCTTAGTCTAGTCTAAGCCAGTCCAGCTTAGTCCCTGAAGGTAGTCCAGTCCGAGATAGTCTGGTGCAACAAACGCACCCTTAAAATATTACCAGTGCAAAAGTTCATACTATTTGTTAACTAAATAAATAAATAAAAAATGTCTCTTGACAAGTATAAATGTAAAAAATAACATTAAACTGACATTGTACGTCGTGCATAATATTCTATAATTATAAAAATGTCTTTATAATTAAAAAAAGTTCCACCAGTCACACGTAGCGCGCTGTGATGTAAAAAAAAACCTTTTGCATGCGCATTAGCGTGTGCAGAAAGTCTAGTATGTAGAATATGTATGATGACTTGGATATGGCATTAAATGACTACGATTAGTCTAAAACGGTTTAGTGGTGTTCTTCTTTACTTGTAAGTGAGATTCTGGTTCGACTCTTGCTAAACACAAATTTGAACCATATTATTGCTAGCTCATTGTGAGACTTAGTCCACCCCTCCTTTTTAGTGTAGATAATATCGTTTGTTCAAAAAATAAAAGTGTTTATAGGATTCTTTATAAAACCAACACAAAAAATAAACCAATAATTACCTCTAGCCTAACTAATAATAAAAAATTTAGGCAAAAAAATTTTCGTGGTCCTTGTGGTGACACGACATTTTCAATGTGACCTTGTGGTGGGCCTTATTAGCAATGGAGGTCCAAATCCTAACTTTCGTTAGTCTTCCGTTAAATAAACTCACATGACTATCACATGAAGGGTCAAATTCGTCATTTCAATTCAAATTACATCATATTCCATGGACATCTAGTATGAGTTAGGATTTATAACGGAAATTAGATTTCACAGAAAAAAGCTTGAATGTAAAGAGTGAAACTAAACCTGTAAAACCACGTCAATGGCTAGGAGAAGAGGTGAAAGTGAAGTCACGTATAATTTCTTAGTATGATTTAATTTCATTTGGAAATCATAATACTTCAAATAAATCATTGTTTTTTTCAATGTCAACACGTCTTTGATCATGAGTTAGAATCGTAGTCTTACTTGAATTTTCATTCTTGTATTAATTTGTACCAGTCTGAATGCATATATGCCTTTCAATTTTGTCTTTAATTTGGAAATGTGGTTTGATGCACGCCGTAGTTGGCTAGTACACAACCTTTCAATTTTTTCTTAATCTTCTTTGAATTTTAATTATTTAAGTTTCTTACGCTCTTGAAGTTCATATGCGGAGGGCAAACGTGAAAATTGAATTTTTTGCACTGTCTTTCACCCATTGTCTTTAATTCTTTAATTCTGCAATACCTTTCACTCGTCTGAATGCATTAACATATGTGGAATATGTATTTTGACGTGGATATGGCGTTAGTTTTTATTTTTTATTTTTTATCTTAGATAAGATATTATAAATATTAGTCTAGAAGAAGAAATGTTTGTGGGATTCTTTATAAAACCAACACAAAAGAAGTGGCAATAATTACTATAGCCTAATTAATAAATAAATAAAAGATTAAATGCATTAACATGTGTGAAATATCTATGCTGGCTTGGATATACGAAGTATCTATATGCTGGCTTGGATATGTGAAGTATTTATAGTGTAATTATTTTGTTGTTGATGATTTACTTCGTTTGAGTTTGTCATGCAATTTGGATCTTATATTTTTTAAGCAAACTTCTCGTTCTTGTTGTCTGTTGCTAGTTCTCGTAGCCTTGTGATATTCTTGTGCAATCTTTTTTTTTTATTTCGGGTTTATACCCTTTTGTCAACAAAAAAAAAAAAAAACTAAAACTAGTTTTTAATTTTCGATAAGGTTTGGTATAAAAGTAATTTTTTTTCAAGGATTGAAGTGAAATTTTTTTTTTCAATCATTTAAAGTAATCGTCTAGTCAAACCACCATTGTTACCATCTCTAATACCATGACTTCATTGTGGCCATTATCATTATGTATTGGTTATCACCACAATTTGAATTACAAGAACATTTCCATTACTACTAGTGTAAGATCCCACATCGTCAGGGGTGTGGATCCTGTAAGCCTTATATGTATATTCTCATATGTACCTAGCACGAGGCCTTTTGGGAGCTCATTGGCTTCGGAGTTCATCGGAACTCCGAAGTTAAGCGAATAGCGCGCGAAAGCAATCCCAAGATGGGTGACCCACTGGGAAGTTCTCATGTGAGTTCCCAAAAACAAAACCGTGATGGCGTGGTCGGGGCCCAAAGCGGACAATATCGTGCTACGGCGGAGTCGAGCCCGGGATGTGGTGGGGGCCCGGGCCATGATGTGACAACTAGGACAGTACTTGGCTGCTAAAAGTTTAGCAACAACTCCTACTCATACCCAATCATATTTGGACACGATTCAAATAATTGAAATTGTAAACGTAGATTTGACACATGTTTATTTGTGATTGGGTATCAGCATGGTTGTTGCTGAACTATCAACTGCCAAGTAGTGTCCCTACAACTAATATCACCACTCTAACCTTCATCTTTGACATCATTAGACCATCTCCAATGGTTGGGCTAAAAGCCAAACATTTTAGCCCGGAAAATTTAGCTTTTAGCCTAGAAACAGTTTTTCTGCTCCAACCGTTCTAGCCTAAAATTTTAGCCCGGGATTATTAAAGAATAAACTTAGACCATCTCCAATGGTTGGGCTAAAAGCCAAACATTTTAGCCCGGAAAATTTAGCTTTTAGCCCAGAAACAATTTTTCTACTCCAACCCATTCTACCCTAAAATTTTAGCCCGGGATTATTAAAGAATAAACTTAGGCTATTTTTTTTCTTAAATTAATTTAAAAATAAAAAATAAATATGTAGACTATCGTAAATTAATTTTATGAACATTTTAATCTAAAAAAATTTAAATTCCGATAAATATTTTCACTCGGTTCGGTGGAGCCCACACCAATTTCTGGGCTAAATTCTGGGGGGAATTTGGCCTTAGTTTAGCATTTAGCATTTAGCATTTAGCCCAAATTTTCCCCTTGCGTTGGAGTGAGTTTGGGGGGAAATTTTGGGGGGTAATTTGACTTTTAGCCCACCATTGGAGATGGTCTTAGGCTATTTTTTTCTTAAATTAATTTTTTTAAATAAATATGTAGACTATCGTAAATTAATTTTATGAACATTTTAATCTAAAAAAATTTAAATTCCGATAAATATTTTCACTCTGTTTGGTGGAGCTCACACCGATTTATAGGCTAAATTCTGGGGGGAATCTGGCCTTGGTTCCCAAATTTTCCTCTTGGGTTGGATTGAGTTTGGAGAGAAATTTTGGAGGGTAATTTGGCTTTTAACCCACCATTGGAGATGGTCTTACCCTCACCATCACTCATCGTCGCCACCACCAACCATACCAGAGAATTTCCCCCCATTTTGGTTGATTTGGATCTAGGACTCGACTTATGACAATTATTATTTACTTAAATAAAGAACTACCATGACTGTTACTAATCACTCTCCACCTATTGTGAATAATAACTAACATGATCTTTACTATTCACAAAGATTTATTTATTTTTAAGGTATACCATGTGTCCATGTGACACACCCCGACCCAGAATGTTCACCTGGACTCCGAATCGAGTTGTGCTGGCCGACACAAGGAGGATGACGAAGCCATAAAGTGAGTAATGTGAAAAAATTTAAACCTAAAAGTGCCTAAGTATAAGAGTGTGCTAGTGAGCGGGAATGAACCCATTTCACACGTGATGTCAGAGCATAAGTAAAGTACAATAGAGTAAGATGTCAGAGCATAAGTAAAGTACAATAGAGTAAAGTGAGAATTATACCATCGAACGTAAACACCTATACCGAGATTTGCCAAGAATCCTCGTCGGCACGAAAGCTTAGCTGCTAAAACCTGGAGGGACAAAAAATAAGGGTGGATGGGCCTAAAAATAACGTTTTATAAAAACCTTTTTGAAAACATTATAACCCCTCGTAGTAAAACAAGTATAGTTTCCAAAATATACATATTACGCATAGTATAAAAGTACTTACTACAACCTGTAATATCTCAAGAATTCAATATGGCACAATATTTTGTAAGTAAGCACGTGACGTCCATAATCACATAATCTCGCATAAGCAAATATATCATATCGAGTACTCATCGACAGATGCTGACACACGAGTTCATGCAGAGATATTCTAACATGAACAAGACTGGGTGTAACGATGATATACGCTCTAGTACTACAATCACGTAAAGATTGGTGCTGTGCACATCACATACGAGTCCTAATTGCCTATAGCAATCTAGGACAAGACTGGCACCTACAATGGATCCAATGTGAGTGTACGGTGCGATGTGCACATACACGTGAAAGACTGGCCCTGGCCCGGGCGAGTATTAACACCAGTGGAGCAAATGATGAGCGGATGACATAAATATGGTCATGCCACAATGATTCGATAATTCTATTCAACATAATATCATTCATAGCTGTAAATATAATTATGGCATCCATAATAATATACATACCTGTGTATCCCATAGGACGTAGCATAACTTCATAATTTCTATCAATGTGCTAAATCTTATAAACGTCATACTAATCTAGGCATATTGTAGAAAACTCTTTATGAAATGTATAAATGGAAACTAACATTTATATATATAGGAATTGCTTAAGGGGAGGGATCCCTATTTTTTCAAAAAAATGGGGACACGCTCCCCACCGTTGGATTTAACTTTAATGAAATTGTGTGGTTGAGATTGTGTGGCTTGTGTTTTAATCTTAACCACACAATTTCATTAAAGCCAATCTAACGGTGGGGAGCGTGTCCCCATTTTAAAAAAAAAATGGGGATCCCTCCCCTTAAGCAACCTGTGTATATATATATATATATATATATATATATATATACACTATATAAAAGAAAAGACCCACTCACAGATACTTGCAAAGTCGTAGTCGTTCGAACGTGATAAATCGGAGTCTCTAATAGTAATCACACCTAAGCATAATATTGGGAACCATTAGTAAAACTCAACTAAGACGATTAAATATGGGAAAACGGAGTGTGGATTTGAAATCAGGACGTCGAAATACGCTAAGGAAGGTCCCTGGAAAATTTTGTTAAAAAGTCAACAATCAACCCTAAAAAGTCAACCGAGACACCCCGGCGGTCAATTACATTAAGACTTTAGAATTTCACTAAATGGATGCTAAAAATGGACTCGGGACGTCAAAATTAACCTAAAGGGTTTCCGAGAAAATTCCAAATGACACGCCCCAACCCCGATATCCCCAAATGTCAGGTAGGCACATGCTGGCCGACACCCGAGGGTGACGAAGCCATTTCAAACGTGCATACAATAAGATAAGTAATTAGAAAGAAACATGTCGATCCGAAACATGTTCAGAGCATACAACTAATCAAGGAGTACATGAAAGAATTACAATAAAATATATGAATAAAGGAGTGGTCCTACGTTGGAAAGACTTGAAGATACCTACGTAAAGATGCCTTGACGCCGGGATCATATGCCTCGAACCTAAATCCTGAAGGGGGCGCAAAACAGAAAAGGTGAGTGGACCAAAGTTTATAATAATACTAATAGTACGAAAACCAATTTATTTAAGAACATACTAACCCCCTGTTTTGAAAACATGTATATAATACTACATAGTAGGTTTTATGAAAACCCTAGCATGCAATGAAAAATGTTCGTAAAATCGATACATATAAAACCATGTTAAAAAAATGTTGAAAACGTCGCCCAAAGGCAAATCCGTAAATCTCATCAGTGAAGTACTCAACTAGGGGTATCATAGTTGCCCGAAGGCAGTACCTGTCCATCACCCGAAGGTGAAGCTGAATAACCTGTCCATCACCCGTAGGTGAAGCTGTATAAAATAGCATACATCCACACCGACACTAGCCGTGGCTAGTGAAGCTGTCCGACACCGCTTTCGGCCGTGAAGCTGGGGGTATAATATATATCATAACTCACTCCTCCATCATCTGTGTCCTATGGCCATAGACATGATACCTGTGGTGTGCGGATGTGCCGTATAATAACCCACTAGATATGCACTAAAAACATGTCAAAAAAACTCATCTTAAATCTCAGAGTTCAAATGCTCAAAGCATCATCTCATAAAATCATATAACTTTCTAGTTCAAACCATCATAATCACCATAATAAATCCATATCCGTAAATCCACCATATTTCATAAATCTGTAATATAAATTATATTCGAAAACTATGCAAATCCAATAATTCATACCCTTTAATAAAACGTAATTTTCGATAAATCATGATTATACAAATCCGGAAAACATAATATAAAGCATATTCAATGCATGAAATATGAAATGCATGCTAGGCTAATATTTTATAAAAATATATAAGTTATGAAGGGGTCCACTAACTGATTTTATTGCCCGAGAACCGCCCGAACTAGCGAGGATGACGTCGCTTCCCGCCAATGCGCCTAAACACAATTAAGGACCTTTTAGTAAAACCCTACTAAAATGTTAGAATTTGAGGAAACGGATGGCGGATTCAGATTTGGCACCGTCGCGCGTGGCGGCCGACCGCCCCGACTCTCAGGAAAATCCAACAACTCTAAAAATTCCTAAATTTTACAGGAATGAAGATCTCGATGAGAGGAACAACTTTCATACCTGTGACTAAGGCCAATTTGGCCGGGAAAAGCCTCAATTTTAATAGAACCCTTCGGAAACCTTAAAATGGGTGTTCTTGATTCGTCCTCAGATCAATTCTGACGCTCAAACCAATGATTGGGCATTGTTCCTGAGTTCAAGGAAGGGCTAGTGGTGGTGGAAATTGAAAGAAATCATTGCAGGAATGGCGGATTCGCTACCGTGCACCACTCGGAGCTGACATGGGTTTCTTGTAAAACTAGGGTCCAAAAACCCGTCAATTATGGGTGGAAATTGAAGAATAAAGGCCGGTGAGAAGTTCCCAGGTGGTGGATGGCTACAATTTGGCGGAAAAATCGACGGAAAACAGTCGGAATGGCTGTGGAACGGGTCGGGTCGGTAGGGAGGAACGGGGTCAAGGGTGATCCGGTGCTCCCTCACTCACTCATTTCCCCTTCTTTCTTCTCTCCTCTATTGGTCACTCTCTCTTTCTCTTCTTTCTGATTGGACGTCCCGGCCCCTCCTTTCTCTCCTTTATCTTTCATCTCCACTGCCCATCTTTTCTTTCCTTTAATCTGGGCCACACACGTGACTTTCCAGATTTTGCTCCAAAAATCTGGAGCATTCCAGAAAATAATAAATTTACAATTTTGCCCTTGACTTCATTACTTAATAACTCTTTCGTTATAACTCCAAATTACGTTCTGTTTGCGCCCATGTGTTCGTAGCGATGAGTACTACGATGATATGCCAAGAAAATGATTCTTACGTGACAAGACAAGGCGGTCAACAAAAGTCAACGTCTTTACCTCAAAGTGCATTTTTCGTAAATTCATGTTTTAAGATTATAAAAACTATAATTTTTGGGGACGGGTCGTTACACCAAAAAGGGACTTGGGCACTTTTTTCTTTTTTTTTTCTTTCCCCTTCTTCTTCTTCGACCAGGTTGCTGCTGCAACCTCCGAGATAATCCCAGCTTCGACCATTGAAAATCTTCACTAAACCTAGCCTTCCAATATATCAATTGAAGCTTAGAGGACAAGGAATCATAATATACCTTTGGTTTCCTCAGTTGTGACCGGAGTTGGCCGGAAAATGGCTCGAAAGCCGTCAGATCTTCGCCAGAGAACTGGTTTTGTTATTCTCAGGGTATTTCTGCATCCAATAACATTAAAACATCTCAAAAACATTCTAATCGTACTCATAAACACGATCTACGAAGATCTTGGGGGTTTTCGAGGTTCACCTTTGTCGGAAAAATGAAGTTTCGTCGAATGAGACGATGAACAGTGGCCAAAGCCACTGTGCAACCTTATCTCGAACTAGGGTGCCCTGAGTAAAATGGCAGAAGGGAGGAGATGGTGGTCCACCGCAACAGAATGGTGGTGATCGTGTCCAGTCACAAGAATGGTGATGGTGGTCACGGTTTGCACAGAAGAGATGAACAAGAAAGCCTGGGGTTTTCCTCCCACTTCTGGGTTTTGTGGAACTCGTTCAAGCAGTGAGATGTCGGGGGTGGTTCAAGTGGAGTTCGCCGGAGGGGAGGCGAGTGTGCTGTGTGGTGCACGGTCTCTCGGGGTGTGTAGAGAAAAAAAAAGAGTTTGAGTGAGATAGAGTGAAAATAGAGTGTTAGGTGAAAGAGAGAGATAATGAAGAAATGTGAGAGTTAGAGAGATAGAGATCCGTGAGAGTTGAAGAGAAACTAAGAGAAGACACGGGAGTGAGGGGGAGGAGTGGTGTGGGTCCCACTTGGCACACAGGTCAAAGTCACCAATGAAAATACAAAAAAATATTTCCCGCAATGTGAATTTACCAAAACGCCCATCACTCTTCGTAGTTTGTAAAATCTTCATCGTAACTCCAAATTCAGTTCCGCTTACGCCTATGCGTTCGTACCGTAGAGTACTTCAAGAATACTATAAAATAATAGCCCATACGCGTCACGAAATGACGGTCAACAATCTCGTCTCTAGGGACATTTTCGTCAAATCACTATTTTATAATTTATAAATTCGCAAATTTAGGGATGAGTTGTCACACCATGTCTATCTCAAATATTGTTTAGCTTTTGATAAATGAATTTTGGTACATCTTAAAAACCTAATAAGATAACCTAATAATTACATGTAACCATTGTAATTTTTTTAAGTGATTTTTTCCTTAATTTTTTCTCAACTTTTCTGGATTTAAAAAAAATTATTATTACGAAAAGGAATAAGAACCGTGAATTGGGTAAGAATTTGAAATTGACGTCTTAGATTTGGCCACATGTTGAGTATAGGAAAGGGATCCTCTCTGGATCCCTTCCTCCTAATCCACCAAATCAAGGGATCCAGACCATTGAAATTTGATCAAATAGCTAAAGTTATTATAACTCTTAAAATGGGCCCCTGTTTGTAGACGTTGGATCAAATATTAATGGCCCGGATTACCTGATTTGGTGAATCAGGAGGAAGGGATCCGGAGAGGATCCCTTTCCTTGAGTACATTGTAAGTAGTCGTTGTGGAGGGGCCATGCGACAAAATTTGTCACATCACTCTCCTAGCTGGGTACGTGTGGCGTACACGCCTGGCGCTAAAAAAAAAGTAAAAGGCTTCGCTGACGTAACGTCATGCATTTAGACATGAAATCTTTATCGATATGGCTGGTGGCATGGCTAGTGAGCCTTGCTGACCTAAAAATAGGTGGATGAGTGTTTTGAGTTGGATTTGGGATCTAGCCATGTTAATTTAACACGTGTGAAATTGCTCTAAATCACCTTAGTCTTTCCACCCAAACAGTCACAACTACCTAAAGAGTTATAAGAATATTTGATAGAAGTGAGATGGTTAGAATTTTAAATGACTGGAAAAATACAAAATATGTCAAATATTGTGGAGCTTAGGACTCTAGTGGTAGTGGTAGAAGAATTATTTTCTTCTTCATTCAAGAAATATTGAGAGAGAGAGAGGGAATCAAACGTAAGCCCTCAAGTGCAACATACGTACTTACAACCTCTTGTTGATTACCATTAGACCTATATCCTAACGTCAATTTTATTACATGACTTGAATTTCTTTACCCCAGTTAAAATAAAAATTCGACTTTAAAACATCTTTCAATTTTTAAGAAAAAAAGGATCACTAAACCAAGCTTGGAAGAGTTTAAAAAACTATAAGATCAAAGGATAATATATATTTTTTTTTTTGAAATTGTGGATAAAATCAAGAGCGTTCTGTTATTTTGTGCTTGGTTTTAATGGATTAGAATCAGGAAACACCCATTTTGTCTCTCTACCTATGTATATTTTTTTTTAACAAACGATATTATTTAAGCTAGGGGGAGTGGACTAAGCTAATGTGGTTCAATTTCGCCCTTGACGATAATCAAACTTAAGACTTGTCACTCACAGGTGAAGAGGACTACCTTTGTATTTAGCTCTCAATAATCAATCTAATTTCGAATTTTTTACTTGTAGATTTGTGTATTATAATGTGACCCATGTCAAAAAGTTAGAAATCATAATAATTATAAAAATAATATTAATTAAGCACAATGAAAGTAAGGATTCATAATAATATTAATACTGTCACTTAATACTACAGTCCAAAAATATTCCTCTTCACTTGTAAGTGAGAGGTTTTAGGTTCGATTCTCGTTGAAGGTGAATTTGAACCACATTATTGCTAGCCCATTGTAAGACAAATCCACCCCCTCTCCCTTAGCGTAGATGATATATTTCGTTAAAAAAAATAATATCAATACTTGTTCTTGTATAGGTAAATATACCGTCATTGTTACAGTTAAAATGAGTTTTTCTTTATGAGGATGGAATATGAGATTGAATTATTATTGTGAATGAATCCAAATCTTCCCAAGCATACAATCTTATTATTGATTGTAGTACATATCAACCATGCGCGTCTATGCACGCATAACCATGTTTAAGTGCAGTTATACACGCATAAGCTCGTATCCGACTTTTAAATTATCTGTTGCTTTTGAATTTATGTTTTGTTTTCTAAAAAAGACAAAGTCTTAGGCTCATGGTTCTAGGAGCACGAAGAACAAGACTCATCTTCCAATATTGAGAAGAAAAATATCACTATATGATTTATACCCCGAAAGACCGTAAAAAGAGATAAAAATGAAAGGATAGCATATCATTTTTGATGAAAATGTGTATCAAAACAGGGGCACTTGTTCTATCAAAAAAAAAAACAGGGGCACTTGTGTAAAATCAAAGCTCGGTTCAATGGAGTGGACTCGGAACACCCATCTTCTCCTCTCTCTTTATCTATCTATCTCCATCTGCGTCTCTCATGTCGTCCTGTTTGTGTCATTAACTCAATTATTTTGGTAAATTAAATCATAAACATATAAAAAAAAAAATCCCAAATTTTTAAATTAGTATAATTTCTCAGCAAATTAACCCCCAATTGAGCAATTGAGATTTGACTCGTTTGAGCCCCAAAAACCCAAAAGCCCCAAAATTTCGACTTCCTCTCGCTTTTCTTCTTCTTCTTCTCTTCTCCTCCACCTCCTCCTTCTCCCTCTTTCGTCGTAATTTCGTGTTCGATTTCGACCTCCTTTTCCGCTCCGTGTCAATTCGCACGTGCGGTGTATCATTTGGGGACGGCGGTGCGAACCGACTTTCCCTCTCTCTTAATCCCAATCTCTATTCTCGCTCGCTCTCTCTCTGTATCTCGCAATCGCCGATCGTCGTCGACTGTACTGGTCGTGCTTTATCAAAGCCCTATATCAATTTTGAGCTCCGATCGCTTATCTATCAGGTTCGTGTGCCACCTAGGGTTTGCTTCGATTTTTGATTCGATTTGATTTGAGTATGATTGGGTTGATAATTGTGAAATTGGGAATTCAGCTTGTATTTGTTGACTGCTGAATTACTCAATTGCCCATTTGATTGCATAGGTTTAGGTTGCGATCTTCCCTGGCCCCAATTTTACCCCTTTGCTGATTGATTGTTTTATTCATTTCTTACAAGCTCAGTATCTGACTGCTTTATGCTGTTTAATTGTAGTAAGCGAAATTTACAAAGTTTATGTGAAAATGGTGGTCGATTTTGCTTAAAGTCATTTATCATTTTCAAAGATTTGTTATTTGGTATACTAATTTGATTCACATTTTGCTGAATTGTTTTGCATTGTATTCATACTTGTGCCATCCTAATTATTTTACTTGGTTTTCTGCTACTAAAACCCCCAAGTAGTAAAACTTTGAGTGAAAAATGCAAGCGATTCTCATTAAATTCACTTGCATTTTTGAATGGTTTTGTATTGATACAAAAATGTGGTCATCATGTTGGTAATTTTGTTTTTTCCTCCCCGCTACTAGTTTTTTGTCTGTGCTATTTCTCCTACTTAAGTAGACTCATGATTATGTGCTTTAGTTGACCGAATTACATGATTCATTGTTTTGTCACTGTATGTACAGTATGGAGGGAGTTTATTGTGGTTAAAGCATGAGTTGGCGGTGCAGTTCTAAAGGTTTTATTTTTAAGTTATGCGTTACTTGCTAGTTACAGTCAGCGTGGTAAAGGATAAAGGAGATGAATGTGCAGACACACATGTCAGGACAGATATCGGGGCAAGTGCCCAATCAGGCAGGATCTCAGATGCCTGTGCTCTCCCAGCATAATGGAAATGCCCTTGCTCCCCAAATGCAAAATTTAGGTGGGCCTGCTCGTGCTATGTCCAACATGGATCCTGAACTTATCAGGGCACGCCAAATTGTGCAGGAAAGAATGTAAGATGCATTTTCTTTCGGTGTTCTATCATTATTTATATTGGCAGCAAGTTGCTTGTTAGCATGTCTCAGCTGACTTGTTTGTTCTTTGTTCTTTTTTTGCGAAACATGTTATTCCTTATTAAATTTTAACATGTAGAATTGATATTGCTTACCTCCGTATGAAATCAAAAGACATAATTTTTTTTTATGAAGAAAGTATTCTTTTGCTTTTTGTTTTTTAGTTTTCTTTTTTCATATATATTTTTTTTAACATGATATAGTTGTGCTAGCATGCACTTTTGTTAATTCATATATAACATTCGTCGCTTTATGTTAGAGCAATTGTTTACCTAAATACTGATGTTACCATTGTGCTTTTCAGATGCCAAATTATACAGCAGCGACAACTTCCGCAGCCAATGAATGACACGAAGTTTAGGGAGATTGTTAAAAAATTGGATGAGGGTTTATTGAAAAGTGCTCGGGACAAGGTTTCTCATTTTATTTTTTATTTGTTTCTCTATTCACTTCCCCTTTAGCCTATTTAGACAGATATTTTTACCTCTCTTTTCTCAATGTTATTGAAACAGCTAAATTTTTTATATTTTGTTTTTAAAGCATTATTATTTTGATATTAATTTGAAGTCAAATATGCTGGTTAACCTTTTGATTTCTCGACAGCTATTGAAACTCACTATACATGTA
This sequence comes from Cotoneaster glaucophyllus, assembly GCA_036320875.1. Taxonomy (NCBI): domain Eukaryota; kingdom Viridiplantae; phylum Streptophyta; class Magnoliopsida; order Rosales; family Rosaceae; genus Cotoneaster; species Cotoneaster glaucophyllus. Next base: position 12,990,655 of record CM070064.1, on the reverse strand, counting down.
TATAGTGATAATGTTCTTACTTGATCTTATTCTTATTCTGTATGACATGGATATCATCTTAGTACGCTTATGACTCTGTTGTTTGCAAATCCTATTTCAGGACGACTATATGAACCCAGACACGTTAGAGAGTCGTTTGCACAATTTCATTAAGCGACCCTCAAATCAAAGCCAACAGTATCAACGGGCTGTTAATTCTTCCTCTCCTGCTGGTACGATGATACCAACACCCGGTATGTCACACAGTGGGAATTCAAATATGATGGTTACTTCTTCTATGGATGCTTCTATGAACACCGCTAGAGGTAGTACTGGCATAGCGCCTACTACAGTCAACACAGGAAACCTGGTGCCCACTGGTGCCATACATGGCGGTTCATTCAATAGATCTGATGGTAAAAACTGAGTTGTATCATCTTTTCCCCAAATTACTCAAACTGCTGCTTCAAACCACTGTTACAAAATTTGTTTTTGTAGGTTCTATGTCTAATGGCTATCAGCAGTCTCCTGCCAGTTTCTCCGTTGGTACTGGAGGGAACATGTCATCAATGGGTGTGCAAAGAATGGCTAGCCAAATGATTCCTACCCCTGGGTTTAATAGCAGTAATAATCAGTCTTACATGAATTTGGATTCTTCTAATAATGGAGGTGGGTTCTCTACTGTTGATTCTTCAATGATAACACAACCACAACAGCAAAAGCAGCATGTCGGTGGTCAAAATAGCCGTATACTTCATAGCCTTGGCAGCCAAATGAATAGTGGAATAAGGTCTGGCATGCAGCAGAAATCATATGGGTTACCAAATGGGGCTCTAAATGGTGGGTTGGGATTTGGGAACAGTTTACCAGTTGTTAATGAGTCTGGGACTTCTGATGGCTATCTAACCTCAACGCCGTACGCTAACTCTTCCAAGCCATTACAACAGCACTTTGATCAACATCAGCGGCCGGTAATGCAAGGTACTTTCTTTGTGTGCATGTACATACATGCATGTACAGTATAGATGCATATATGAGTCGACTGTTTGTCTATACACTTGCAGGTTATGACTTTATTTGAGTGGTCTATCATAAAATAGGTAAATGTATGACCAATGAATCATGTATTTACCAGGTGATAGCTATGGAATGAGTAATGCAGATTCTTTTGGGCCTGGAAACTACTATGGTGCTGCGACCTCTGTTGGGTCAATGGTGAACCCTCAGAATTTGAATTCAGTCAGCTCGACACCCATGTCCAAGGCCATCTCTCCCCTTATAAATAGTCAGTCAAATATACATGGTGCCCAGCAAAGTGTCCATGCGAAGCCTCAACAACTTGATCAATTGGAAAAGATGAATTTCCAAACTCCACTGTCTTCAAGAGATAATATTTTCCATTCTCATCAACAACAACAATTTCAACAGCAACCTAATCAGTATCAACAGCAACCTAACCAGTATCAACAGCAGCAGCAATTAGGTCACCAACAACGTCAACAGAAGCAGCAAAATCAGCAGTCCCAGCATATGTTAAACAATGATGCTTTTGGTCATTCTCAGATCACACCTGATGTAAGTAGTCAAGCAAACCGTGGTGTGGACCACCATAGTGAAGTTATGCACCAAGAAGGTACAGAGCAGTTCCAATTATCAGAGATGCATAACCAATTCCATCAGCACCCTACTGATGATCGGTTGAGGAATGCTCAGCATATCCCATCCGGTCAACATGGTATCTCCTCTTCGTTGTCTCAAACTTCCCAGCAAATGCAACAGATATTGCATCCTCACCATTTGGTTGCAGAGTCTCAAAATGATTTCAGCTCTCTTTCTGCTGGAGCTCAATCAGAACCAGTACTGCAGGATCAATGGCATCCTCAGTCACAAGATGGGAGTCACAGACAGGTCAACATTTCCCATGAGCAGCATCTCCAGGAAGATTTCCATCAGAGGATATCTGGGAAAGATGAAGCCCAATGTAATAATTTGTCTTCAGAAGGACCAAATGCTGTTCAAACAATTTCATCTAGAAGCACATCTCGTCCCCCCAATTCATCGAGTGCTGTTTTTGGATCTTCTAATGGCAATCGGGAGAAACAGTTCAAAAATCAACAGAGATGGCTTTTGTTCTTGCGCCATGCTCGTTGTTGTTCAGCCCGTGAAGGGAAATGTCGCGAACTTAATTGTGTAACTGTTCAAAAACTGTTGAAGCACATGGTAACATGCAATTTACCTCAATGCCCACATCCTCGTTGTCATGCTACCAAGAAATTGGTTGATCATAACAAGAAATGCAAGGACCCAGCTTGCCCTGTTTGCCCTCCTGTCAGGAATTTTCTGCTGACGCATCCGAATAAGGCACAGAATCGTCAAGTTTCTGATTCTGGTTTGCAGAATTCAACAAACGGATCGTGTAAAGCCTATGATAGTGAAGACACTTCAGCTAGATTGGTTTTGAAGACAAATCCGGCTGTTGAAACTTCTGAAGACAGGCAACCTTCTATAAAACGCATGAAGATAGAGCAGTCCTCTCAACCTGTTCATCCTGATAGTGTTAGTTCTGCAGTAAAAGCTTCTGTGGTTATTGAACCCCATGTACCCCAGGATTTACAGATCCAGGATTACCAACATGCAGAGATTTCTATGCCACTCAAGTCTGAGATTGCAGAAGTGAAAAAGGAAGTTCCTTCAAGTTCTGGACAAGGGAGTGCTGATGAGATGAAGGATAGTGTTGAGGATAAAGGCAATCAAAGGCATGATGGTGAATCTGTCTCATATAATGAGTCCGCTGGTTTAGCTAAGCAAGAAAACATCAAACATGAGAAAGAAACTGATCCAGCTAAACATGAAAATGCTACGCATACTGTGGAAAATGCAGCTGGAACAAAGTCTGGGAAGCCTAAAATTAAGGGGGTATCAATGACCGAACTGTTCACTCCGGAGCAAGTTAGGGCCCACATTACAGGTCTCAGGCAGTGGGTTGGCCAGGTTAGTCAATGGATTGGCACTCCTTCCCATCTTTTTCTCTTTGTTCTATTGGTTTCACTATTATAGGTAATTTATTTCTTTTCACAGAGCAAAGCAAAGGCAGAGAAGAATCAAGCAATGGAGCATGCCATGAGTGAGAACTCCTGTCAGTTGTGCGCAGTTGAGAAGCTTACATTTGAGCCACCGCCAATATATTGCACACCTTGCGGTGCTCGTATCAAGCGCAATGCAACGTACTATACAATGGGGGCTGGTGACACACGACATTATTTCTGTATTCCATGCTATAACGAGGCTCGTGGAGACATGATAGTTGTTGATGGGACTAACATTCCAAAGGCAAGGCTAGAGAAGAAGAAAAATGACGAGGAGACTGAAGAATGGGTACGTTCTATTTGCTGGAACAATTTTTTTGGTTAGATAGTTTGATTGTTCTAGATAGTGAATCTTATGCTGTTCACCTCCTTATATGCAGTGGGTCCAATGTGACAAATGCGAAGCTTGGCAACATCAAATTTGTGCTTTGTTTAATGGTCGAAGGAATGATGGTGGGCAAGCTGAATACACTTGCCCTAATTGTTATATACAAGAGGTTGAAAGGGGAGAGCGTAAACCTTTACCACAGAGTGCTGTTCTTGGGGCCAAAGATTTACCGAAGACAATACTAAGCGACCACATAGAGCAACGGTTATTTAAGAAACTGAAGGTGGAAAGACAAGAGAGGGCGAGGCAGCAAGGAAAGAGTTATGATGAGGTGATTTATATAGTACTAAGTATTTGAAGTGCTATGAGGGATAGAGTACTGCATGATGCTTTTGCTTTTTTCTCTTATGCTGTTAGTATTCTGGTTCAGGAGATGAAGGAATAATAGATAGAAAGTCTACTGTTTAGTTTTGTCTTTTGATTGGTCTAGATTGTAGAAGGTAAGTTAAGGGGAAAACTAAAGGAAGAGCATAGAAACTACCAGTATTAACTACGAAGCATCTAAGAATCATTTCTGGCGGCCTTAGGTATCACCATATCACATCTAGAGTTGAGGTGCATCACACAATGCTACGGAAAAGCACATGTTTTCTGGAGAACACAATTACATGAACCTACATAAATCTTTCTTTAGTGACCATGGATTTATCCAGTGCATGAATCACCAGTATCAAATTATTTTTAACCAACATAATTCACTATATGGCTGTATTTTCCCAATACATGAATCCTGGACATAAGTGTCTTAGCTGCTGCCATGAACTGCCTTTCATTATTAGTGAAAAGATCATCATTTGGACTTCCGACCGTTGATGAACTGATCGGATTAACCAACCAAAATTAGTTTCTGTCATAATATATTGAACAGAAGCAAAGGCCTCCGTAACGGCCGACTGAGATTGAACCCAATTACCCAAGATTCCAAGTAGACCAAACATGATCCATATGCCAAATTAGGGCTTGCTTTTGAAGCCTTGTTTCCGTGCCTTTTGTAAACTTTTACAGGAGGCCGCTCCCCTTAAGGACTTGGAGGCAGGACCAGTTACGACGTCTAATCCTATTAGAAGTATATAATTGCATTGTTTGTGGTCTTAGAGTTTTATCTTCTATAGGACAGTGTTTCATTTTTGGGCATCGGCGGCTTCATAATTTAGGGATAGTTTTTTCAGTCTATTGTATATTGTATGATTGGAATTCAGCTGCACATTAGCTTTTGTTGGTATGCTACCATGTATCTCAGTTGCTTAGCTTTTCAGTCGTTGTTAAAATCGTTGGTTAACTTTCTCTAGCTAGAGCAGTGGACACCTTTCTCTGGCTAGAGCAGTGGACACCTTTCTCTGGCTAGAGCAGTGGACACCTTGTCCCTGTTTTTTTCTGTTACTTTTAATAAAATTATGTTTCTTACCGAAAAAAAATAGAAACATATATTTGATAATGTACTTCTAGGAAAAATTACCATAGAATTGAAAGAAACTTTGATTTATGAATTAATGTTTGTTTTTGGTTTTTTGAAACAAGTATTGTGACTTTCAAAAGTGGAAAACTAGAAAGGTTTTTTCTTTTAATGTGATTATTGGCTGATTTTTTTTCTTTCCTTTGTGCTATAGGTTCCTGGGGCAGAATCGCTTGTAATCAGGGTCGTTTCATCAGTTGACAAAAAATTGGAAGTAAAGCAGCGGTTTCTTGAAATTTTTCAGGAAGAAAATTATCCAACAGAGTTCCCATATAAATCTAAGGTAGGAAGATAATCGATGTTTAAATGAAAGGGGTTAAACTATATTGCTTTAGAGTAACAGGGAAAGGTTCCAATATGCTAATTACATATTTTCCCTCTAGGTTGTATTGTTGTTTCAGAAAATTGAAGGTGTAGAAGTATGCCTATTTGGCATGTATGTTCAAGAATTTGGAGCTGAAAGCCAGTTTCCGAATCAGCGCCGTGTATATCTATCGTACTTGGATTCTGTTAAGTATTTCAGGCCCGAGGTTAAAGCGGTGACAGGAGAGGCCCTCCGCACTTATGTTTATCATGAAATTCTGGTGAGGCTTAGGCTTTCAGTGATCTTGTTCTTCATGTTATCTGTGTTTTCTTTAGTTCGATATGTGCTCTTGGAACTATTGGCCTTAGTTTATCATTCCCTTTTTCAGATTGGGTACCTTGAATATTGCAAGCTACGAGGGTTTACAAGCTGCTATATATGGGCTTGCCCTCCGTTGAAGGGTGAAGATTATATTCTATATTGTCATCCGGAGATTCAGAAAACACCAAAATCTGATAAGCTTCGTGAATGGTGAGCTTATAGAATTTTGTGAATTGTGTTGCAGTTATTTCTAGAATCAATTATCCTGTTTCTTACATTTTATTATCTCTCTGTTTTGTTTCAGGTATTTGGCAATGCTTAGGAAAGCTGCCAAGGAAGGCATTGTTGCTGAACTCACTAATCTATATGACCATTTCTTTGTAACCACAGCTGAATGCAAGGCCAAAGTCACTGCAGCTAGGCTGCCCTATTTTGATGGTGATTACTGGCCTGGTGCAGCCGAGGATCTGATTTATCAGATGCGTCAAGAAGAGGACGGGAGAAAACAGAATAAGAAAGGATCGACCAAAAAGACTATAACAAAAAGGGCTCTAAAAGCATCTGGTCAGACTGATCTTTCTGCTAACGCGTCAAAGGATCTGCTACTAATGCACAAAGTAATTTTAGTCTTTCAACTGCATTATTGTTTTCACCCTTCGTGGATTTTCGGCTAGATATTCAGAGTTTTTTGCACTAATAAGTTCAGGGTTTTCAATTTATTTTAGTATTTATCAGTCTTCGTAAAAGAATAGTGTTTGAAGTCTTCTTGTAAATTAATATATGAAAGCTGTTCAATAGGATGAGATTTTTATTAGATTAATTGCACTTTGTACAACTGATAATAAAGAATTTGAGATAATATTTTATCTTTTTTGCTGACTTTTATATTTATGTTCCCTCAGCTTGGTGAAACCATTTCGCCAATGAAGGAGGATTTCATCATGGTTCATTTGCAGTACGCATGCTCTCACTGTTGTATACTAATGGTATCAGGAAACCGTTGGTCCTGCACTCAATGCAGAAATTTTCAGCTTTGTGATAAGTAAGATTCTGAACTCCTGCATTCTGCTGTTACCTCCCTCCCCTGCAGAGCTTCCTAATACTGTATTAAATTTTGTTTGTATTACCTATTTTACCGTGTATAATGCTTTATTGCTCGTTCATATATATGACTAAATTGTGCTTATAGTTTGTTTGGAGAAGAATGGGTGAAGGTTCTGGTATTGTTGCTCAGGGTTTTGTTAGAATTCGCAGACAGTTTGACCGTTATACCTTCTCAGTTCAGAAAGTTGAATTTTTTCTGCATTTTTCTACACTAGAAGTTTCTTACTGAATATATTGTTTTAAGCTTCTCACTGAATATTTAATATCAAAGTTTAGCTTTTTTTGGAATAAGGTTTGCCAATTTGATTTTGTTCTAATTACTTTACATGGGAGCACAGGTGTTATGAAGCAGAGCAAAAACGGGAAGAAAGAGAGAGGCACCCTATCAATCAGAGGGAAAAGCATGAATTGCGTCCTGTATGTGAATTGTCCTTTGTTCTAGCTTCAGTTCTCATGGCTCTGCAAGATCTTTGTACTTTTTTCAGAAAAACTGTACTTAGTACTGACATCATTTATATGTTGCAGTTTCAAATTACTGATGTACCTGTGGATACAAAGGACAAAGATGAAATTCTTGAGAGTGAATTCTTTGACACCAGACAGGCATTTCTCAGTCTTTGTCAAGGGAATCACTATCAGTATGATACTTTACGGCGGGCTAAACATTCCTCTATGATGGTCCTTTACCATCTTCATAACCCGACTGCTCCTGCGTTTGTGACAACATGCAATATATGTCATCTCGATATTGAAACAGGTCAAGGCTGGCGTTGTGAAGTTTGCCCTGAATACGATGTATGCAATAACTGTTATCAGAAGGAAGGCGGTGTAGATCATCATCATAAATTGACAAATCATCCATCCATCGCTGATCGCGATGCACAAAACAAAGAAGCTAGGCAAATGCGAGTTGTACAGGTGCTTTATATTTGTGTTTACCTAATTGCAGATTTGTGTTGAACATGGATGTATTAGTGGAGGAAAGGCTAGGATGCCAATCTGGTTCTTATAACACTCTTTTCAATTTTGCAGCTTCGGAAAATGCTTGATCTTTTGGTGCACGCATCACAGTGTCGTTCTGCACAATGTCAGTACCCCAATTGCCGTAAGGTGAAGGGACTTTTCCGCCATGGAATTCAATGCAAAGTCCGTGCATCTGGAGGATGCGTTCTCTGTAAGAAAATGTGGTATCTTCTTCAACTTCATGCTCGAGCTTGCAAAGTATCCGAGTGCCATGTGCCACGTTGCAGGTTGGTGGTTTAATTGTCTTCTATTATGACATTCGACTCTCTCTCTCTCTCTCTCTCTCTCTCTTAATTTCCTCTCCTTACTCCCGCCCTTTTAAGGGTAATATCATTGATTCGATTATATAAATGTATGTTTTCAGAGATTTAAAGGAGCATTTGAGGAGACTGCAGCAACAGTCTGATTCAAGAAGAAGAGCCGCTGTGATGGAGATGATGAGACAGAGAGCTGCTGAGCTACACAACAGTTCTGGGTGACCAAATTGTACATATAGAAACATATGTTTTGGAGAACAAAGAAAATACCGACGGGGACAATAGTTTTCTTCTGCTCAGTTAACACACTAGCGGGAACTAGGCGGTGACAGCAAAAGTGGGGTTAGATGGTTAGAAGGGGATAAGCATTTTGCAGTACAGCATGTTGTTTGTTTTCACCTTTCAGGGAACAATTTTTTGGCTCTGATTTTCACAACTGAAGTCTCCCTAAGAGGAAGAAAGGTGGAGTTTGTCAACCAGCGCCCACGCTCTATTCGACAGCTGCTAACTATGGTCCCCGTGCGAGTGAAGCAGATAGTGATGCGTGTCTCAGTGCGGCTCGATTTGGTGATTCTTTGATTTTATCCTTGTGTAAACTGTGAAATGCAATTATTTAAGTGGCTAGTGTAGTATAATCTTTATCTAAAATGGTTTGTTAGGAAGAAATGTGGGAGGGAAGATAGTTTCAGATCCTTGGTTTTTTGCCCCTTCTCTCCCTTTGTTATGTTGGTCTTCTGTTTGTAGATTGTGTTCTTATCAATGGAAGGAATAATTCTCTCTTTTTATAATTTAGTTTATAAATTTGGTCCCTTTAGTTGTACTCATACGATATACTCACGTTGCTTGCGCGACGATTGAATTAATCAACGATATATTTGTTCCCTTGCGCTCCCTCTCTTGTTTTCAGCCAAATGGTTGAGCAACTCGACGGTGAATCAATGGACATAAACAAGAAGATTTGCAGTAAATAGGGTTTGCTTTGGCGTTGTGGCTTCTCAAGAATTTCTTGAAGCCTATTACGCTGAGTGCTACAAATATCATCGTGTTTCAAGTTAATCACACATTGATATGTGAGAAACATAAAACGCAGTGAAGATAATGTTGGATGAAGAAGTTAAATCGCATGGCAATTTTAAACATAATATCGACACTATCGGACAAACAAATTAAAACATGTGACAATGCGTTACTCCGATGAACCCAAGGCCAAGTGTGCAGTGCCAAAATGAAAGGGAAAAGGGTCCTCAACGTGGCACGTTTTGTCTCATGAGCAGCTCTCTCTCTTCAAACCTCAACTTTATGTGCGTGTGGTGGATATGTGGTATGTGCTGGAAATCTCAATCCTTGTCAGTTGTCACACCTTCCAATATGTCCAACTCAAAACTCCCACCATTCATTTACCCATTTTCCAACTATTTAATTTTATTCCATTATTTTCTCACCAAATTTAAAAAATAAACGCAATTATCCAATAACAAAACAGAACAAAATTAACAGCAAAAACCAGAATCTGAATATTCGCGAACGGCTCTGTTCGTTGGCGCTAAAACCACCATGGCCGTCACTAAAGCCATCAGCACCACCAGCTTGAGCAATGGCGGCGGCGGCGGCGGCGGTAAAAATAACATCACTCACTATTACCAATGGCGGAGGCCAATTTCTCTCCCAATCCCAAAACCCAACTCCCAAAACTTCACAATCGCCGCCGGAAACCGCTCGTTGTTAATTCCCAGGGCCGCCGGACCTTCCTCCGAGCCCACCAACAATGGCGGCGGAAGAAAAACCAAAACCAAGAACAAAACAGTTGATCCTGCTTCTACTGAGGAGAAAAGTGATTCCCCAATTAATCAAATCCAAGAACAGCAGGAGCAGAAGCAGAAGCAGAAGCAGCTGGGATTGGATTTGGAGGACGTGAACCCGGTCGGGCTCGGTCGGAGGTCGCGCCAGCTATTCGATGAAGTGTGGCGCAAGTTTTCTGGGCTCGGGCAGATCTCAAGAACCAGTCTTCCCGACGAAAGAGACGCGCTTGACGCTCTGCTCATCAGGGAAGGACCCATGTGCGAGTTCGTCATCCCCGGCGCCCAGAACACAACCGTCTTGGTCGTCGGCGCCACCTCGAGCATCGGCCGGATAGTGGTCCGCAAGCTCATGCTCCGAGGGTACACTGTTAAGGTGCTCCTTTCTGTCCAATTTTTTACATTCTCGACCTTTTTGTGTGTTTTTTCATTTGGTTTTCGGGTTTGGTTTTGTTGTTTTGATACAAGCGATATTGGGGACGGGGGAATCAAACTCGGAACTTCTGTTAATGGGTTTAATGCTCTTAACGAACTTAGCTACGAGCGATTTAGGTTTTATTGGATGTAATGTGTTGTGTGACGATGAATTAGGCGCTGGTGAGGAATGCTGATCAGGAAGTGGTGGAGATGTTGCCGAGATCGGTAGAGATTGTGACCGGGGATGTGGGTGATCCTGCCACCCTATACGCGGCGGTACAGGGCTGTAACAAGATTATCTATTGTGCTACTGCACGCTCTACTATCAGTGGAGACCTCTACAGAGTTGATCAAAGAGGGGTCTACAACCTCACCAAAGCATTCCAGGTGCGATCCTTAATTGCCCATATCTTTGAAATGCTCCTTTTTGACATTTAGTAATCTGTTTCGGTTTTGATGTCTTCAAGTTCTTGTGTTGGTTCAATGTTGGATTTGAATTTAGCCCTCCGAGAGTTGCTTGTGTGAATCGTTTGACTGTTTGCATTGCAGGACTATAACAACAAAATGGCGCAGTTACGAGCAGGAAAGAGTAGCAAGAGCAAGCTTACTCTTGTAAAGTTTAAGACTCCAGAGTCGGTGGATGGATGGGAAGTTCGTCAGGGGACTTACTTTCAGGATGTGGTTGCGTCTAAGTATGATGGAGGAATGGACGCCAAGTTCGAATTCACTTTCACCGGAGATGCTGTTTTCTCCGGTAAAGAAACTACTATAGTGGGGTTTTGAGATTCTAAATAGGAAGCATTAATTACTCCTTTTTCACTCTATTTCTTGCTGCATGTAGGATATGTTTTCACCAGAGGAGGGTATGTTGAACTGTCAAAAAAGCTTTTGCTTCCTTTGGGTCGAACCCTTGACAGGTAAGCAATATTTGCATTCTCAAATGGAGTTTCTTAAGACCTGGTTATGATAGATTCTTTATCGGAACATCCATCGCCTAAACTGTGAAGGCTTATTTGCTTATGTAATCTATATTTTCAATGTACAGGTATGAAGGTCTAGTTCTTTCTGTTGGTGGGAATGGAAGATCTTACGTATTAATTCTTGAAGCTGGTCCTTTGGCGGATACATCTCAAAGTAAATTATACTTTTCTAGATTCAACACAAAAGCAGGATTTTGTAGGGTAAGGATCTCTGTTCTCATCTCTGTTTCTTTTGTGGAATGGTTGCAATATATGCTGTCACTAATTCTATTACTCTGTAATTGGCAGGTCAGAGTACCGTTTTCATCATTCCGCCCAGTGAATCCAGATGATCCACCACTAGATCCATTCCTTGTACATACATTAACCATACGTTTTGAGCCCAGAAGACAGGTTTGTACGTTTCTGCTTTCTGTGTGTGAGATAAGTCGACGAATCTGTTTCATATGTTTTCCTCAAATCCAAAAACAATGTAAATTATTTTTTCTGTCTGTTTGATGAATACATTTCTTTGCATCTTTTGCTGAATCTACTTATTATTTCTTCGCACAGAAAGCTGTTGAAGGACGTACAGGAGTGCAGCAGCAAGACCCAAGAAGTTTTACGCTTATACTAGAATACATAAAAGCTTTGCCAGTAAGTCTTTAATTTGAGTTGTGCTGATTGTTATCTCAGTTTATGTTCTATATTTCTGGTTATTTCAGGTTACGTTCTGTTACCCAGAATTTCTCTTTCTCACTCTTGGTGACCAGATAGACTCCCATACATGTATTTTATAAACATTTATGCATTTTTCACTCGAAAATCTCAAAAAACAACAACAAAGCCTTATCCCACTAAGTCGGGTTGGCTGTATGAATCTTAGACCGCTGCTACGCTCGGTTTTGTGCCAAATCTTCTATTAGCTCCTACAACACCACTTGAAAATCTCAATGTTGAAAAATTTGCTCAACGTTTTCAGGCTTTAACCATGACAGAGTGAATATCTACATAGAACTCATAGTCCCTTGAGTATGCTTGCGATTCTTGCTAATGGTGCCCCGTTTTCACATTTCTACTATGAGAGCCAATGTTTTCATCAATGAGTTATAAACCAAAAGTCAAACCCTTTCAAAACTGATCGTTCTACCAATGAACCCATTTTCTGACAATCTGAGTGTGAAGAAATTTTTCGGTGAATCATTTTGTCAACAACTACCACTCTGACCTCGAAGTTAAATAACTGTTTGTATAAATCCTTTTTCATCAACGACTTGCTTAAAAATAATACTGATGTTTTCTTCTGGATTTTGTCATTGACAAGGTATGTAACTATCCATTAAGTGTGGTTAATGAGAGGGAATGGACGGTTTAGTCAGTGGTGACATATGTAGAGTAATGATCATGCATGATTATTTGTATGAGTTGTATACAGAGACTAGGATTGCATAATGTTTTACAGTCTTAAACCGAATGTGATAATGGGACGTGTTTTGCAGACTGGGCAAGAAACGGACTTCATTTTAGTTTCTTGTACTGGATCAGGAATAGAACCTAATAGAAGGGAGCAGGTTCTTAAAGCCAAGAGGGTTAGCTCTTTATCTTTCTCTGTCACTCAGTGAACAGGTTACCATTTTTTCGTTTGTAACTTCGTTAATTCTTTTACTGTTGAAATTTCTCCAGGCTGGGGAAGAGTCATTGCGAAAATCAGGGCTTGGATACACAATCATTCGTCCGGGTCCCCTGAAGGTGGAGTTCTTACTCTACAATTCACGACTCCCCCCCCCCCCCCCCCCCCCCCCCCCCCCCACAAAAACATTTCCCCCTATCTGATGAGAATCGGTTTGGTTTATACAGGAAGAACCAGGTGGACAACGCGCTCTCATATTCGATCAAGGAAACAGGATTTCTCAGGTTAGAATGATCGATGTATTAAAAGTTTTGCTATATCTACTAAGTACTAATTGAAATCACCTCGATCCCTTTTCACTAGACGAAAACAGAGATTTATCTTTTGGTTTCTATATGACATCATTGAACATCTAACCTAAACTAGCATCTGTGAATCAGGGGATCAGCTGTGCCGATGTAGCTGATATCTGCGTGAAGGCGTTGCATGATTCGACTGCAAGGAACAAAAGCTTTGATGTGGGTGAAAATCTTTTTGCTGTTACTATATTACTCTCAACTGACATGATGCTAAGCAGATATTGAAACTTTTCCAGGTTTGTTATGAATACGTTGCCGATCAAGGAAAGGAACTTTACGAGCTGGTAAGGACCAAGTAAAATCGATTCATTAGATTCTGTATATTGAAAACAAATATATATGACAAATATAAGCTTGTAACCACTTCGATTCTACGAACACCCTCTGCAGGTGGCGCATTTGCCTGACAAAGCCAATAACTATCTGACACCGGCGCTGTCCGCTCTAGAGAAGAATACGTGATTGCGCGGAGCACGGATGATCTAATGTTCCTAAGATAAAGAGTACATTTGTAAAGCTGCATACATGCCAACATTTTCGTGCTGTAAAGTCGTGTAGATGCCCAGATGGGTTTGAATTGTTCCTTGTCGTGAATCGGGTCGAACGTGTATATAACAAGCACTAGAATTACATGCTTAATTACAAAGCTCAGTTTCTGATTAACATAGGAGGAATTTCTTGATACCCTCCTTTCAATGGAAGGTAAAAAAAAATGCCTTTATACGTGAAAACTGGAAAAACAAGGTTAGGGTTTAGGTGGAAGATGTTAGATTTCAATGGTAATTTAATCCGAAAAGCAAAACGTCCCAATGCGGCAGTGAGCCTCTGCAACTTTCGCACATGGTAAACAAGAGATTCTGCCATACAATCGAAAATATAAATCTCTTCATCTGTCTGATCACGTGAATGAATTACGGATATAAAGTTATATTCCGGTCACACACAAGATTTACCCACATAAAACACATATCTTGAGGTTATCATAGTTGACACGTATAGCCAGCAGAGGAAAGCGACTCTTGGCCAAGGACCCCATATCACAGATTCACACACAAGTTGAATGGATAAGAAAAATCTGAGAATCCATTCATCGCATCCAGTTGGTCTCTTTTGGCTTGAAATGAACCTACCTCAAAGAAATACTGCTTCCAGAATTGTACAAGAACATGCTAATTTATTATGTCCCAACTTCTCCATTCCTTCTCAAGAAAATCCCACTACAACCTGAAAAAATCAACATCGCCAACAAGATTAACAATGCCAATGGTATTACCATCAGAAGCACTTCCCAAGCCACCAGCAGCAGCAGCAGCAGAAGCACTTCCCAAGCCACCGCCAGCAGCAGCAGAAGAAGCAGAAGCAGAAGCTTTCTCTTATCAACTGCAGGGTTTCTTGCAGCTGCTGCAGTTTTAGCTTCTGCCGGTGCAGTTGAGTCTCCTGAGCAATCTGAGACTCTAGAAAATATTCCCCAGACACTGTCTGGAGAGTGTGCTTTGCCCAAGGATTGCAAGAAACCAAGGATTCAAAGACCAAAGTCGAGAAAGGCAGAGTCTTGCACAATTAAGTGCGTCACCACCTGCATTAGAGGTGGTGAGGGCTCACCTGGTGAAGGCCCCTTCAATGTCAGGAGGTACAAATATTTTTCTTTTTTAAATTATGTTTTCTTATTAGCCATGCTCGGCCGTAACTGCAAAGAGTCATTCCACATGAAAATTGCAATCTAACAAATTATGCACGCATACCACTAAAATCACAAAAACAAATTTTTTTTCCCTCGTATTCAACTGCAGTTTGTCTGCAAAGAGGAATGACTTCGGAATTCGAGTATTTTGCTTTCTTGATTGATCAGCTATATATGTGTTTTTTTCCCTGCCTTTCTTAAATCCTATGCCATTACATTTGGTGTATGATGTTCTTGTCATGCCGCAGGCCTATAGTTGTTTTCAAGCAAGGATTTAGAAGCCGGCAATATTGGTACATTTTTCTCTTCAATTTAAACTCTGCAACTGAGAATTAACGGTCACCATTTCTATTTTATTTTTATGTTCTTTAAACATTTGTACAAAAGGCATTAAAGCTTCATCATATCTTCATCAACAACCATATATATGTTTCATGTATTTGATCTAACATCTGTATCTGTAAATACCCCATTCTAATGTTTTTTTTTTTTTTTTCCTGTAAAATTTGATATTTTGCAGTTTGGTGGAGTGCTCAGATATTTGCAATTTAATTAAAGATGGTGACGACGGGCCTTAAGTTTAGTTTTCGAAGACCAGAAAATATATAGCTTTCAGTTTCATTCCTTGTCAAGGAAGAAAGGAAAATTTCTTTATTTTTGGGGATGAGAGTTTATGCATGTTTACTCAGACATTGTATTCTTTAGATACAAAGAGGCATCAAAGCCTTGATGTAGAAAACACAGAGGAAGTGGGCGAGGCATAGGGGACCTTTCAAATTCTACTTCTTTGGCGTCCTTCCTCGTTCTTCCTCTCATCTTCTCTCCCAGGACCTCCACCAATATTATTAGCTTCCCTTTCTGCCTCATCCACCATCTGCCATAATAATTTAAAGTAAATGAGAATATCTATATTATACTTGCAATACACACACACATTTCTCTTTTCTTTCTCCTCAGAATTGTCATGCAAACAGTTTAAACAAATTAGCACAAATTAGATCTCAATTATATAGCTTGATGTGTTAGGGTTCAAATAAGAGTACTACTCATTTGAAAAAAAAAATGTTTTCTTTAACAATATATATGATGTATTACTAGACTGTAAATCTAGACTATGGGTTAAGATTATATTATTTTTATCTGAATACGTAGTTAAGTTCATATTTATTAGCGTCGACGATATGTGTATTTGTTCTTGGCAAGAGAACATTTATTTGAAGTCGTGAGTCTTGTTATGAAGAGTAACTATAACATTCATAACGCATGATTCTAACTCGAGAGAGGTCCTAGTTTCGATTTCATTCACCATCCCACCATCGCTGGTATGACAAAACACTCGTAAGTAATTAAGTATCAAAGAGAGGAGAGATAGAGAGACCTTGTTAGTGGTTTCAGGAGACAGGGAGGGTAGAATGTCAACAAGATGTGTTCTGATCCGGTGCAAGGCATCCTTGGTGATTCCATGCGTAGCCCCAGTGACATCTTTGACGATACTCTCTAAGAAGTGGCGTGCACTGTCCAAAGCATCAGCAGGAACAGCAGCAGCTGCCAGCTTCTCCAACAGTCTGTCCTTGATGGCCCCCAAGTTCCACCTTATATGGTCTGCAGCCACACCCAATCCCATCGACGACGGCAGCGGCGACGATGGTTCTTGGTTTGCTTTGTTATTGCTCAATTTGATGACATGGGAAGGAGAGTACAATTCTCCTTGACCCACATTAGCATCAAGGTTTGCTTTGTTGTTGATCACGTTGATGGAATGAGCAGGAGAGTACAGTTCTCCTTGACCCACATTATCATCGTCACTTACTCCCTTTGACCCATCTTTGCGAGAAATTTTTAATTATGACAGAAACACAGAAGATATATCACTTGTTTTTATGTAAGTGGTGAAAAATTTTCATTTTTAATTTATTAACCTTTTAGCATGAATATCCTACAATTTATATAAGGACACGTGAAGTACCGTCTCGTGTGACGGTCTGAAAAATCTCTCCATCTTTGCTTCTCTTTCTACTCTCTTCCATGAATTAGGTTTAGGTTTTTTCTATGTCAATATTTACTTTTACGGGTTTGCGTGTTGGTGGCGATTGAGTTGTCTTTGCAAAAGTGCCACCTTATACTCTGTGTAGGCCTGACAAACGGGTCGTGTCTGTCGTGTTCGTGTAACATCTGTTATCTTAACGGGTTGTGTCGTGTCACACCTGTTATCTTAACAGGTCCTTAATAGGTAGGGATGACAATTCTAACCGTTAAAACCGATAACCGTGGATAACCGTCCGAATGGATTGGATTTGGGTATGAAAAATCGGGTATCATTTGGATATGGGGAAAAACCGTTAATAATATTCGGTTATGGTTTTGGATATGGTTATAGGGGTTCCCAATCCATATCCGTAACCGAATCCGAACCGAATTATATATAATATAATAGTATGTATTTATAATCATATATAATATAATTGTATTATAATATATATATATATATATATATATATATATATATATATATATATATATTATTCATTGAATCCATTACCTTGAGAATACAAAAGTTGTAATGTGTGAGTTACATTTTGTGGGCAATTTAAAAAGTTTTGATATGAATGAAAATCTATGAGAATCTAGACTAATAGTACTTATGGGAGATATTAAAGATCAACCAACATTATCAATATTTAGCTTTAATTTTTATGCTACACAAGATCCATTCATTAAATCATTTTATACATCAAATATTTAGTGACGAAATTAATATTTACTAAATTATCATGCGTTAATTGAACAAATATATTTTTTGTATTGCCGAAGATGGGTATAACCGTTAACCGATGAGGAATCCGTTACCCCGTGGGTATGGGTATGGATAATACCCGATGGTTAATTTGCGGTTATGGATATGGTTAATTTTCGTGGTTATGGGGATGGATATAGCATTTCCGTCCCCAAACCAAACCTTTGCCATTGGGTAAAGTGACCCGACCCGTTATGACCCGTTAAGAAAAAAAATATTTTTTTTCTTAAATTTGCACATACCACACATTGCCACATAAATATTACTTCAAAACATTAAAACACATTTGTCGTTTATTACTTCAAAACATTAAAACACATTTGTCGTTTAAGTATTACATCTACACTCGAAAAATAAGAGCCTAATAAAAAAAACATTCATACACTACTAGTCTATTACAAAATATTAAATGTGCAAGGATATGCAAAATGAAAGAGTTTTTGTTTTCAAGGTTGTGAAGTCCTTTATTAAGTATAACATAAGATTTTGTGGTATCCACTTGTGTAAATATTTTAAATTGAAGATCAAATTCATTCATTGTATTCATATAGGGTCAAGGAGTGTATCTGTAAAAAATCATCAAAATCGGAGTTAAAATAACCGTTAAATCGTGATTTTTCGTTGATAACCGTCGAAAAGTTTTGTCTCGTTACTTGATCTTTGAATGTTTGTTTTTTGCGATTTTTGGCATATGCGATCTCGAAGTATATACAAATAAGTTTGACGGTTGGATCGTTGAAATTAGTTTCGTAGAATGCGATCTCTTCAAAACGATAGATTCACTAACACTTGGGGTTTATTTATACTTTCATTAAGCATAACATAAGTTTTTGTGGTAACCACTTGTGTAAATATTTTAAATTGAAGATCGAATTCAATCATTGTATTCATAAAGGGTCAAGGAGTGTAGCTGTAAAAAATCATCAAAATCGGAGTTAAAATAACCGTTAAATCGTGATTTTTCGTTTATAACCGTCGAAAAGTTTTGTCCCGTTACTTGATCTCTGAATGTTTTTTTTTTGAGATTTTTGGTGTATGTGATCTCGAAGCATATACAAACAGGTTTGATGGTTGGATCGTTAAAATTAGTTTTGTAGAATGCGTATCTCGTCAAAACGATAGATTCACTAACACTTAGAGTTTATTTATCCTTTCATTAAGTATAACATAAGATATTGTGGTATCCACTTGTGTAAATATTTTAAATTGAAGATCGAATTCATTCATTGTATTCATATAGGGTCAAGGAGTGTAGCTATACAAAATCATCAAAATCAGAGTTAAAATAATCGTTAAATCGTGATTTTTCGTTTATAACCGTCGAAAGTTTTGTCCCGTTACTTGATCTCTGAATGTTTATTTTTTGCGATTTTTGGCGTATGCGATCTCGAAGCATATACAAACAATTTTGACGGTTGGATCGTTGAAATTAGTTTCGTAGGATGCGTATCCCATCAAAACAATAGATTCACTAACACTTAGAGTTTATTTATACTTTCATTAAGCATATTATAAGTTTTTGTGGTATCCACTTGTGTAAATATTTTAAATTGAAGATCGAATTCAATCATTGTATTCATAAAGGGTCAAGGAGTGTAGCTGTAAAAAATCATCAAAATCAGAGTTAAAATAACCGTTAAATCTTGATTTTTCGTTTATAACCGTCGAAAAGTTTTGTCCCGTTACTTGATCTCTGAATGTTTTTTTTTTTTTGCGAGTTTTGGCGTATGTGATCTCGAAGCATACACAAACAAGTTTGACAGTTGGATCATTGAAATTAGTTTCGTAGAATGCATATCTCATCAAAACGATATATTCACTAACATTTAGAGTTTATTTATATTTTCATTAAGTATAACATAAGATTTTGTGGTATCCACTTGTGTAAATATTTTAAATTGAAGATCGAATTCATTCATTGTAATCATATAGGGTCAAGGAGTGTAGCTGTAAAAAATCATCAAAATCGGAGTTAAAATAACCGTTAAATCGTGATTTTTCGTTTATAACCGTGGGATCTCTGAATGTTTGTTTTGTGCGATTTTTGGCGTATGCAATCTCGAAGCATATACAAGCAAGTTTGACGGTTGGGTCATTGAAATTAGTTTCGTAGAATTCGTATCCCATCAAGTTCAATGGTATATATATATATATATATATATATATATATATATATATATATTTATTTATTTATTAAGTAGATTTGAATTTATTTATTTTGTACGTATAACACTTGAAAAATTAAATGGTATGTATATTTAAGCCGATCCAATGGTTACCAATTTTTAAAATTTAATTTATATATATATATATATATATATAATTATTATAGTTTTTAGGGGTATAAAACTGTTAAATTAATACAGTATTTTTTTAGGGTTATAAAATTATAAAATTAATATTTTGCTTATCGTGTATCGTGTTACACACGTGTATACCCGAACCAACCTGTTATCTTAACAGGTGCTTATCGGGTTACCCAATAACGACCCGATTCTTTATCGTGTCGATCCGAACACCTGTTAATTTCATGTCGTGTCTGGTCGGGTTATCGGGTCGTGTCAGGAATTGTCAGGCCTAACTCTTTGTGTGTTTAGAGAGAAGAGAAGGCTGAGAGTGTCGGAGATGATGAGGTTGCATGTTTGCTTTCCCTTGATGCTTAACACCTGTCCCTTAACTCCTATTATATTCAGGCTTGTGGCATTACATAGATATGACACACGTCCGCGTATACTAACTAATACATGCATGCACAAACACTTAAATGCGGAGACGAGATTTTATATGTTGGAAAATAAAGTCTCATATCCGGCGCAAACAAAATATTTTTGGTTTATTATATTAATAGCTTACAAATTGTTGAATAAATTTTACATACTTAATACACTTCACATTTGTTTTTTCAATTAAAAATTATCTTAATACACTCCACATACTTCCTCATAATACTCTCACACCCCACATTCTCAATATACACCTTACATTTTCTACATACACCCCACATTTTTTGTACACCCCATATTTCTCAAATCTTATAACACTCATTTTTAATTTTGAAGGACTGAATCTAAACATTTGAACGTTTAGTTTGCTGAATGATTTGAAAAATGTTTAGATTCATTTGAACGTTTTTCAATAATAATAATAATAATGATTTCAAAGCTACCATTTTCTTGTGCATGTTTTGGTCGAACCAAGTCACCCTGCAAGAAAGCATCTTAGAATAGTGCAAGAAAACACCTTATGAATGCCAAGCCTAAGTATCCCCTCTCTCTCATTTCTATCTCTTTCTCTCTCTAATATATGGGTTTTAATCTGGTGTAGGCTCCATGTTCAGCTTAAAAGCAAACAATGTTGGCAGTGTACCTTATAGCTTGCACTACGGGTCCTTGAACGTTGGCGGGTGTTTGGACATAGGATCAACTATAACCGGAACAAGAGGATGAGGGTGTGTGGACACAGGACAACAACATCTATACATGTACCAGCAGCAAAAAGGGACGATGACGTTTGGAAATGGACAATTTGAGAATTGAGGTGATAATTCAGCCATGGCTGACAACAACCAGCAGACTGACACTTCTACGGATGTTGACACCGATGACAAAAACCATGTATCACCATTTCTCTCTCTCTCTCTCTCTCTCTCTCTCTCTCTCTCTCTCTCTGTGGTCTCTGTTTCATGAGCATCTGTGTCTGCTAGACTGCTACCACACTTTTTCATGGGAATCTTTCTATGCTTAGTGGAATTGAGAATATAATTTGAAATTTGGAATTTTGGATTACCATCCATGTTGTATTAAATTTGTGGAGTTCATATCGTTTAATGGTGTTTGTTTGTAAACCCTGCAGAAGAAATCTCTTCATTTGAACTGACTTGCATTTGTTTCCTAACATTTAGTTTTTTTTTTTTTTTCTTCTCATTAACAGACTTTTTGTAAGATCCCACATCGCACAGGGGTGTGAATCCTGTAAGCCTTATATGTATATTCTCATCTCTACCTAGCACGAGGCCTTTTAGGAGCTCAATGGCTTCAGATTCCATCGGAACTCCGAAGTTAAGCGAGTTCGAGCGAGAGCAATCCCATGATGGGTGACCCACTGAGAAGTTCTCGTGTGAGTTCCCAGAAACAAAACCGTGAAGGCATGGTCGGGGCCCAAAGTAGACAATATCGTGCTACGGCGGAGTCAAGCCCGGGATGTGGTGGGGGCCCGGGCCGGGATGTGACACTTTTGATGAAACTTATAGTTTCTTTAATTGATTGTAGAATGTTAATTATGTTGTTTTCTTAATTTCTCAGTTAAAGACTTTGGTGATCTCATTGCATTTAGGTGTTGAAATGATTTGGGTTTGGATATTCAAAGTTCAGGTGGTAAATAAAAAAAATTAAAAGTTGATGATATATTGCATTATATATATATATATATATATATTTTTTTTTTTTGCGTCCACTTGCATGTAATTTGTAACAGGATTACCTAAAATCTGTAATGGAATAATCCAATTTCAAAAGGAGACTTTGGATTTTGTTCCTACTTATCAACGTTCTTTGATTGAAACTTTGGTGTTTTTTAATTTTTGAACGAAGTCTCTGACATTAATATAATAATGTATTTCTATGTAGGTTAATATATTTTGTAAATTAAAAATTGAAATTTATATTTGTTTATATTAATGAGATTTTAAATAAAACTAATAATTTATGAGATTAAAAATATTAAAGGATAAATTATACTCTCCAATATTTTAGATATATATATATATATGTTTATCAAAAAATAAAAAATTATTGTACCAAAATATGGGTACATTTTTCAAAAAAAAACAAAAGAAAAGAGTAGTAGTAGGCTTAATAACATTATTAAATTTTTTTCCAGTAAACTTGATATGGATACATTATCAACAAATCAACAAAATAGAATGTACACATATAAGTTTAAAAAATAGATTAGAAAAAAATTGATTCGATTTTGTATAAAAGTTGGGTACATTTATATTAAAAAAGGTACAATTTACATATAACAAATTGGTATTTGTAAGAACGGTTACATATAAGATTGAAAAAAATTGAACAATTTTATGAATGGGTAAATATGTAAGATCCCACATCGCCCAGGGGTATGAATCCTGTTACATCCCGGCCCGGACCCCCACCACATCCCAGGCTCGACTCCGCCGCAGTAAAGATTCGTTCAACCGAGTATTGGTTGAGTAATTGAGAAATTAATGGTCACGACTGCACTTCCAATGTCAACGATCCTTTTAGACAGTGCATCTGTTTCAAGGTAACACGAAGTGCAGTAGGGTAGACACGTACCCAAGGTTAATTGGAATGCTCTCCGGCACAGAGGGGTAAACATAAAATCACCATCAGAGTAGGTAATGATCGAAATGTCAGAAGACCCAATAGGTTTCAAGATTGGGCAATTTTACCAAGAGGCATAAAATGTTGTCCTTTTGGACCAATGGAAAGCGAATTGACTCGTCAAGTCAATCGATAATCACCGTACATCACCAAAATCTCCACATGTACAGGAAGCTCGTACTAGGAACGTATGGCGATATTTTTCTATCTCTATTGAGATACAGGAAGTGATTATAACCACTAGAATGATTCTTGATCACTTGGGGAAAAAGGTCAAATCGATACTCACGAATCCAAACTAGAATGGGATAGGACAAGCTAAAAACGTTCAAGGGTAGATGCGTATTTTGTTGCTGTAGCAGTAAATACGTTTGCACAACTGGGATAATACACGATAGTGCAATCGTAGACATTTGGTTTAGTTCTTCCAACGTTGCTAGCAGAAATTTAGCTCTTTCCTAACGAAGTTGTATTCTAGAAATTTGTGCGGTTGGTGAAGATTTCAAACACGTTTCTCCACAGAAAAGTGTCATCTAGCTTTCAAATACAGATGATGACTGTTGACTCTAGGTCATGAATAAGATGGTTCGGTTTGAACGGTTCTAACCGTTGGAAAATAAAAGGGATACTCTATCATGATGTCTCTGCACAGCTGAAACATCTGAAGAATACGTCATCCTGGATTTTGAAATGATTAGGGTCATCAAAAGGTGTAAAACAAGAGTAAGGTGAGACAACACTTCAATTGTCAGAAACTCTGCTCATTTTCAATAACCCAAACTAATTTTAACTTTCCTCAGTCGTAAGTGAAGAAAACACTGTAGCTGAAAGGTTTGCCAACAATTTGTCGATAAATCGACAAAATCAAAGATATCTTAGTTTCGCAGTACTTTGCGAGAATTTTGACCTTCTTCCGCTAAACCCTTTTTGGAAAAAGGAAAGAATGTCGTTCACCGAGATCACGTCTTCCAAGAAAGTACTAGCTCAACAATGATTACTCGAGGAAATGGTATAAAGCTAAGCGTCGGTGTTACTAAACACTCCACTAAAATTGAGGAGAGAGTCATTGGTAAGATTACTCCGATTTTCGTTAGGCTATGAAAGAATTCTCAGATTCCAACAGTTAATCGGAAAAACAACAACTCGAAGTAGGACTAACGGTTTTAGATGTCAACTGACTGAGTTATTGAAGTCTAGGTACGATTCTAAGGTTCAGCCTTTTGCCTTCTCGAATAGGTTCGAGATTCCCAAAATAAAGTGTTTAGTCCCTGGTTAGGTACATTCCTAATTGGCAAACTTTGTAACTAGGGGTGGGCGCGGTGTGGTTTGGTGCGGTTTTGAGTGAACCGCGACCAAAACGGAAACATTTTGCGGTGCTGTTTTGAAGCCAAAACCGCAATGAAACAAAACCGTTTGGTTCGATTCGGTGCGGTTTCAAACGGTTTCGGTTTGGTTTTTGAGAAAAAAATGTACAATTTAAAATATACACATATTTATGCATTAGACGGTCTTATTTTCCTTGTATATTAATTAATGAATATGTAACAAAATTGCACCAAAAACAGCAACAACAATGCAGTAAAACTGCAGCAAAAAACAAAGGCAAAACTGCCCAAAAAATGCAGCCAAACTGCATAAAAAACAACAGTAAAACAACATTGAAACTGCAGCAAAAAACTGCACTAAAATTGCACAAAAAAACAGCAGCTAAACTGCAGCAAAAACTACACAAAACTGCACAACCAAAAAACTGCACAAAACTGCACAACCAAAAAACTGCACAAAACTGCACAACCACAAAGCTGCACAAAACTGCACCAAAAAACTGCACAAAAACGCATCACATATTCACATCTACTAAAATTCAACTTGATCACCAATCACAATACTTTACTACAACCCAATTGAAAAGTTAAGTTTGCCATAATACAACTAAAGTTCAAACTTCAAAGTTTCAAACAAAGTTCAATGTCAAATGCCTTATGGCATTAATACAACCAAAAAAATAAATGGTTCATGGAATTCAACAAAGTCTTGGTTTTCAACATACTTTGCATCGTTCAAGTTTCAAACCTTTGCCTTTCCTTTTCCTTTTGGACACTTAATCTTTGAAGGTTTAGGAGGCCTTTGAGCTTGTGAAGACCTTGCACCTTGTAAACGCATAAGGGGAGGCTCTTGTGAATTAGAACCTTGAGATTGCTTTGGAGCTTCTTGTGGTTGTTGATCAAGAGTAAGAGAGGCAATGCTTGAAGTCGATTTGGCCAACTCTACACAATACAAAACATACAAAATATAATTGATGTTTGGGTAAATTACATAGTAGCCCCTCAAGTTTGAGGTCTATTACAACCCCATACAACATCTTTAAAACATTTCACTTTCATACATTTACTTATCATTTTATTTCAATTTCATACAACCGTTAAAAAATCTGTTAAATTAACCGTTAAGTGATGACGTGGCTGCCACATGTACGCCACGTGGTTGCCAACGTCTGCCACATGGAAAATAAAATAATTTTTTAATTTTTTTTAAAAAACTTGAATTTTCTTAAGAAAAACCTAACCCAGAACCCAAAAACCTGCAATCTGGAAGAAGAAACCCCAAACCCAAAACCTGCAATCAAGAAGAGGGGGAAAAAAAAAAAAACCAGAACCCCCCCACCCCGCGACCCACCTTCGTCGTCGTCGTCCTCCTTCTTTCTTCTTCTTGCAGGTTTTTGGGTTCTGGTTTTTTTTTTTTTTTTTTTTTTTTGTTTTTGTTTTTTTGTTTTTTTTTTGAAAGAACAAATCTGGGTGGGGTGGGGTGTGGGGGTTGCGGGGAAGGAGAAGAGATCTGCTTGGGGAAGTGAATAGAGTGGAGGAGAGGGGTGGGGGTGGGGGTGGGGGTGGGGGTTGGCGGGGGAGGGTTGCGGGGAAGGGGAAGGGAGGGGTGGGGAAGACGACTTATGGTTTTTTTTTTTTATAGTTAATTATTGTAATATTTTAAATTTTTTATTATTTTTTTAGCCACATGGAGTATATGTGGCAGC
Source organism: Cotoneaster glaucophyllus (assembly GCA_036320875.1). Classification (NCBI taxonomy): domain Eukaryota; kingdom Viridiplantae; phylum Streptophyta; class Magnoliopsida; order Rosales; family Rosaceae; genus Cotoneaster; species Cotoneaster glaucophyllus. The sequence goes on along the minus strand of CM070064.1, from coordinate 12,964,707 downwards.
CACATCATCACTTAACGGTTAATTTAACAAATTTTTTAACGGTTGTATGAAATTGAAATAAAATGATAAGTAAATGTATGAAAGTGGAATGTTTTAAAGATGTTGTATGGGGTTGTAATAGACCTTAAACTTGAGGGGCTACTATGTAATTTACCCTTGATGTTTAGTTGAAAAAAGAAAACGAAGAAAGTTCTTTTACTTCAAATGATATACTTACCCAATTCAATACTTTCATAGAACTCAATGTGGTCAATTGAAGGTGCATCATCCTTCAAAGTAATAATATTATCACCCCTCAACCAATTTTGCATGCATATCAGGGCCTCCACCGGTTTAGGAGTTAAAGAACTCCTAAAATCCGAAATCACTCGACCACAAGTGCTAAAAGCACTCTCCGATGCCACGGTCGAAACTTGAATTGCAAGAATATCTTTTGCAATTGCGGCCAAGATAGGATACTTGTTACCATTCACCTTCCACCATAGGAGAATGTTAAAATACTTTGTGGACTCCTCTTTTGTAATTTGTACCAAGGGATCAAACAAATAAGAATCCACCTCATCTCCCACCACTTTCTCATCACTATCTTCAACAAAATGCATCCATTCATCAATTAGATCATCTTCCGTCATAGCCACATTAGATGAGGTAGAAGAAGGTTGTGATTGTAAATTTTCCGATTTCTTCATGTATTTTCCACCTTCAACATTAGGAACATATTCATCATAAAGGGCACGCAATATATTTTTTATTTCTTCAGTTTTCAAATGTGCCTTATTGTCGGAAAGTTTCTTTCTAAAGAGTTGTGTGACATGCCTCAACTTGAACCTCGGATCTAAAACAAGTTCAATCACAATAAGAGGGTTCAATTTCTCGTATGAGTCAAAATATTTTTCATATTTTGATCTCATATCGGATGCCATTGGCTTCAATAATTGCTCCGACGGTAAACCCACTTGCATGTTGGCTTGGGATTCCAAGTTATTGATGGCGGTCTCCACTTTTATGACATCATGGAGGCCGGTATGAACCGTGGGATGTGTAGAAGCACTCACCCTCAAAGTCACATCATAAAACACCCGTAAAAACTTGGCAAAAACCTCCGCCTTGGACCAATCTTCTTCCGTTGGTGGTCCAACCCTTTTCCTCCCCTTGGTTTGGCAAACAATAATCACACCATCTTCATCTTTTCATCTTCAACTTCCTTAAAGTAAGCCAAGAAGGGACTTGCTTCATCCTCCGCCACTGTAGCAAAGGCCTTCTTAAATTTCAAGGCTACATCCAACATAACAAATGTAGAATTCCACCGAGTAGGGCAATCAAGGCAAACCGTTGCTTTGCACGTCAATTTCACCATATTCACGGCTTGCCTAAAAAGCTCCAATCTTTGTGGAGAGCTCCTCACGAACCTCACACAATTCCTTATAGCCAATAGACCATTATTTAGCCTCTTCATCCGATGACTCACAATTATGTTGGTTATGTGAGCGATGCATCTCACATGTAAATACTTGCCACCTAGAATAGCTTGTGAATTTTCCCACCTATTCATTTTCGTCATAAGTTGATCCAAAGCAACTTTATTTGCAGAAGCATTGTCCACTGTGATTGTCATAACTTTGTCTATCCCCCATTCCAACAAGCAACTTTCAATTAACTTTGCAATTGTGGTTCCATAGTGGTTAGGAATAACACAAAAGTTTATGATCCTCTTATGCATATTCCATTCATGATCAATAAAATGTGCAGTAAGAACCATATAATTGGTGTTTTGTGTGCTTGTCCAAGTGTCGGTAGTGAGACAAATTCTATGGGCACTTAAGGTTTTCTTCAAATAAGCTTTCGATTCATGAGACATGTTGAGAAAAATTCTCACAAGAGTTCTTCTAGAAGGCACTTTAAACAATGGAATACCAACAACACAAAAAAGTTGAAACCCCATCTTATCAACTGTACTAAATGGCATCTCATCTATGTCTACCATCTTGACACATGCTTCTAACACTATTTCTTGTGAAAATCCAACAGCAACCAGATTGTTACCTTTACTTTTATCCCCAACCAAAACTTTTTGCTTTTTACTTTTATTCCCTTGGTAAAATTTACAATATCTTTCAATGTGGTGTCTCATGCTTGTGATACCATTAACTCTTGGTTCAGCTGCATAGTCACCTACACTGCTCTGTTTTCGGCAATAATTACACTTAGCTCTCCTAAGTTTTACTTCGGCCAAATATTTCTCCCCCTTTTCATTGATTTTCGACTGTTTTTTTTGTCACATAATATGTTGTAAAATGATCCCAAACCCAGCTACGTTTTCTTGAATCAGTTACTTACTTTTTCATCTTCGCCCTCAGATTCTTCGCCGTCATTTTCAGGGTCACCTTCAACGTCTCTTTCATTTTCCGAGTCAATTTCTATTGCCTCGTCCTCCGGCTTCTCAGGGGAGTCCCCCGTAGAAGAGTAACCAATCCCACTATGCTTGCTGGATTCTTCATATCTTGACTGAAATAAAATATGAAATGCTCATTATCTTACATGAATAATGCACAAAATCTACAACACACAACACAAGCATACAAGAAATAGAAAAAGAATGACAAAAGAAAGAAAGAAGAAAATCTACAACTATACATAAGAAGCCGCATTTGTATATATGGGTTATACACAAATATATATATATATATGTAAATATATATTGGAAATTGAACCAAATCAGAATGTATGCATACAATCCAGAGGCTTATGCCAGTCATCATCCATTGGGATAGAGTTAAGAGCACTATCAACCATCAAAGGCAAGCTACAGAGTCCTTTATATGGGAAATGGACAGTGCAAGAAACAACTTCAAACAAAGCTTAATGTACCAATTGAATACAAAAGATCGACAGAGTAATACAAAGTCCTTTTACTTCTCTGAAAATCCTTTCTCTTCACCAGTTGACTAATACCAGTCTTTTTACTTTTAAAAGCCCTTCATTTCCTAAATCTGATCCAAATTATAACATCTAAGTTCTAACCAGCACACTGAATTGAAGATTTTATTTCGAAAATGGAAGCAATAAATTTAGAAACACAACAAACACAGCAAACCATAAAGGAGATTATGCATATGTAATACTAAATACAACGCCCTCAGCTAAACAGTTGCTTAATCTAATACCTCAAAACTAGCTATATATATAGATCAACATAAAAACAGATTAAATTGATGAATGATACAAGTTCTAAGTTCTAACTAATACAAGTTCTTACCATATTTGCAGAGATTAGGGCTTGCAGATGAAGGGGATCTGGGGATGCAAGGCAGTCACTGAGGTCGCAGTCGCATGCAAGGGGATCTGGGGATGCATGTAAGCAGGCAGTCACAGTCGCAGAGGCAGAGGCAGAGGCAGAGGCAGCAGCCAGGACGCAGAGGCAGAGGCAACAGTAAGGTCGCAGAGGCAGAGATGCAAATTGCAATGCAAGCAGAGAAGCAGCCAGATGAGGTGAGGTCGCAAAGGCAGAGGAAAAGATGCAAGAGAAGCAGTCGGTCATGACTCAGGAGTCAGGAGTCGAAGTGCAAAGTGCAAACGGCCAAAACCGCAAAACCAAACTTAACCTAGTTGAACTAATTAAAACTTTAAACTTTAAAATATAACATTTATTTATTATATGGTGCGGTTTCGGTTTCGGTGCAGTTTTGAAAACCCAAAACCGAAACCAAACCGTTTTCTTTGTCGCTGTTCGGTTTCGAAACCGAAATCGTTTCAAAATCGCAAAACCAAACCATTCAGTGCGGTTCGATTCGATTCGTGTTTCGGTTTCGGTTTTCGGTTCCAAGTGCCCACCCCTATTTGTAACCGAGTTTCTCAATGATGTCAGAAATATTCAATATGAAGCAAGGAAAATTGGTGTATACTAGGAAGTGGTTCGATGATGTACCTCACTTCACAATTTGGTGATATACCAGCTATGATTTTGGAATAGGACGCCAAAGGTATACGTCCTTGAAACGTACTTTTTCTCGAAACTCAAATCACTCTAACATCGAGGTATTATCTCGTACCTTGATTCTACTATCTACCTGTGGAAGTGATCGAGAGATGGTTAGTCGAAGAGGTTTCATTTACCTAGGTAGGTGCTAAGGTAAAAACAACCATTAGTTTACCGTCCTAATACAAAGCTTGTTCCTAAGCTTCCACGATTCTAGTTTATTCGGCTCAAATAGCCACTGTTAATCAGTTTGTCAGTCGCGCAGCTAATTAACGTGCTTGAGTTTTTTTTAATATTGTTCGTTACCCTGAAACTGTGAACCGACATATTGGCATAAAGGTATCACTCCCAGATACTAGCACATGTGTCCGGTATCAGAAATTATACCACCGAATGCTGGTCAACGGTCTCTAGATATCGGACAACATCGTCGATTAGTAGCGTCACCGTAGGCTGATTACGGGTTAGAGCCCGTTCGGGTTATTGGGAAGGAACTGGTCAAACGAAGTAGTCCATTGATCATAGGAGGATTTGATTACTGCTTTTGGGATTTTTTTTTTGTTACTCCCAAGATATGACAACTCACACTCGCAAGCCTATACTTGCCCAATTGATGAGTACAACAAAGGAAGGAAAATCTGAGAATTAGCGTTGGTTGGAAAATTCCAAGGCTGGAAAAATAACTTGCTAACAATATAATTTGAAATGGACTTTATCGAGAGTCGATCTTCCTTATGAAGATCCAGCATGATCACTAGTACATTTGAAGATATTAGGGACCAAAAGTGATTGTCCCTAAGATAATCTTCCATCAAGTGCTACCACTTTAGCACCAGGTTGTCGTTTCAAATATTTCTAGAATCTTGACGAAATAACCTTTGTAGTGATTCTAAGAGAGGGTAAACTAATAAGTACTACCAAAGAAACAAAACTATTTCTGGTTTCCTAATTTGAAGGGTTGGTAAAAACGATTAATAAATCCCTGGTGATACTCAACTCTTGATACCTTAGCTCGGTTGCGGGGTTAGCAACTCGTTTCCCCCAAAACAAAACTTCCTTGGTAGGGAGGTTCGTCGTTTAAAGCCTAGAGGCGATTGCCAAAACGATTTTCTAAAATGACAATAAATCGTCTAAAGTATTCATAACTTTCGGAAAAGTTAACACGTCTTTCGTGCTCGACGAGGTGGCAAGATTCGAAAATTGGGTTCAAAAACCAAGAATGCTTACATCACATGTGTGATGAACGCAATACTGCCCAAACTTATGCTCTGATACCAAACGGACACCGAATCGAGTTGTGCTAGCCGACACCTGGAGGGTGACGAAGCCAAAAAGTGTAGTGTAGTCAAGAATGTGAATAAATTTAAACCTAAAAGTGCCTAAACAAAAGAGTGCTCGAGCGAGCGGGATTGCACCCATTTCACACGTGATGGTAGAGCATAAGAACAGTACAGTAATTAGGGTGAAGGTTATACCACTAAAGATAACCATATCCTGAGATTTGCCAGAACTCTCGTTTACACGTAAGCACAACTACTAAACCTGGAGGGGCGAAAAAAAAAGTTGAGTGGGTCAGCAAAACAATGCTTGTAAGAAAACCTTTATTTTCGAATATACTAACCCCTCGCCGTAAAACAAGTATAGTTTCCCGAAAACATACTACGTAGGTATGTAAACAATATTACAACAATAATATAATCGGAAATATGCCAAGTCATGATATATCAAATGCCACAGTAATATAATCATGTGATAATCAAGTGTAATCAATTGCTCATCAATCTGTGGTGGCACACGAGTTGGAATTGCCTAAGGCAATTCTACCCGACAGGACTGGGTGTAATCAATACACTCTAGTGCTACGATCACGTGAAGACTGATGCAGAAGCACGGTCACATACAAGTCGGATTGCCTAATGCAATCTACCTGACATGACTGGCACCTAACTTGGATCCAAGGCGAGCGAATGGTGCGAATGTGAACATACACGCGAAGGACTGGCCCTGGCCCTGGGCGGAGTACTAACACCGAGGTGCAGCAAGATGAGCATGTACAAATATGTATGAATGTCATGACAGTAATATCTCAACCATATAGCAGCATTTATCACAATTTATATCACAATAACGAAGACTTGGCAATATAAGCGTAAAAGTGAAGTAACTACGCATTTAGGGAAACTATAAATATGTATAGGTATAAAATAAACTGCCCACTCACCTGGAGTCCATGCTACAATTCCCTAGCACGAATATCAAGGCGGCACGAACAATCGTCGCCTAGAACAATTATCAAATCACAACTCAGGATTCTTATTGACAGAACGCGCAACTGACATAAAACACATCCCCAAGGATGTTCTAGAATGATTTGAAACCCATTGACTAAAAGTCAATCGTCGATCAATGGTCGACGGTAGGGTCCATAACTCTACGTAATTCGATCCGGAAGATCCGTACTTCAAATTTCCGATCCGTAACTTTCAAAGATCCACATGAAGCTTCTAGAACAACATCCTAAAAGTTTCGGAACGATCCAACGGTCGGATCTCCGCCAATTGCAAATTCAAGTGGAGGTCGTCACTTTATTTTATGAACTAACAATTCCAATTCGGGAAGATCCGTACGTCAGATTCCCAATCCATGAGTTCCTAATATCCTTAAATATTACGTTCTATAAGATACTAAGGTGACGATCCAACGGTCGGATCATCAATTTATGCAAGGACCTGTGACGGCCAACTAGGTGGTCAACTACGAAACTACATTAAAACATCGTAATTTTACTAAATGGATGTCGAATATGGAATCGGGGCTTCAAAATTATCCTAACATGGTCAGATGGGGTCTCAGTCCACGCGCCGCCACACGTGCCACCGCGCGTGGTGGCCGACCGCCACGGTTTGCCGGAAAATTTCACTATTTCTAAAACTTCTCAAATTTCATAGAAATGAAGATCTCAATGAGAGGAACAACTTTCATACCTGGCACGAAGTCCAAAAATGGACGGATGATGGTCAATTTTGCCCACAAAGCCGGCGTGTGCCTAAAGCTTCCCGGCATCGATTCGTCATCCACAGTGGTCCAACAGGGTCAAGGCTAGTTGGGTTTTTCTCCTGGGATGATGGGCTACAAAGCCCAAGTGGTGGCATCGCCCATCGCTTTACCGATTCGCCGAAAATTTGAAAAGGGTGGCTGGAGTACCTTTTTGACGCGTCGGTTTTTGTGGCCTCAAACCGCTACATACTGTGGTTAATCAAGGTGGTTCTTGGTTTGGTTTTGTAGAGGGGAATGAGAGCTTCAAGATGGTGGTGGTGGCGTCGAAAAACTCCACCGGAGTTGGCCGGAATCGGCCATGGAAAATGGGTGGTCGAAGTGGGTTGGTGGCATGGGTCAAATTTTTATTTTTTTTTCAAAATCGATTGGTTCTCACTCACTCCCTCTAATTTGGATCAAAATTTGATTGGTTCTCACTCACTCCCTCTAATTTGGATTGGTCCACTTAACCTATTTATAGATTGGTTCTCATTCCTACAAGGTGGAAGTTCAAATAATTTAACTACCTTTAAATAACCAACTTCAAACGTCCATAACTATACCGTTATAATCCGGACTCGTGAACGGTTTTCACCTATGCGTTCGTAGTGACGAGTACTACGAGGATACGCTAAAAGAATGAGTCCTACGTCTTTCTAACCGATGGCCAACGGAAGTCAAAGTTCTTGCCTCTAGGGCATTTTTGTAAATTCACGCTTTTAAAATTAATAAAAACGTAAAATTAGGGACGAATTGTCACGGATCCTGTAAGCCTTATATGTATATTCCCACTTCTAAATAGCACGAGGCCTTTTGGGAGCTCACTGGCTTTGGGTTTCGTAGAAACTCCGAAGTTAAGCGAGTTCGTGCGAGAGCAATCCCATGATGGGTGACCAACTGGGAAGTTCTCGTGTGAGTTCCCAGAAACAAAACCGTGAGAGCGTGGCCAAGGCCAAAAGCGGACAATATCGTGCTACGACAGAGTCGAGCCCGAGATGTGGTGGGGGCCCGGGCCAGGATGTGATAATTTGGTATCAGAGCCAATCCCTGGCCGGAAGTGTGCCGACGAGGACGTCGAGCCCCTAAGGGGGGTGGATTGTAAGATCCAACATCGCCCAGGGGTATGAATCCTGTAAGCCTTATATGTATATTCCCATCTCTACCTAGCACGAGGCCTTTTGGGAGCTCATTGGCTTCGGGTTTCGTAGGAACTCTGAAGTTAAGCGAGAATGGGTCAGAGCATTCCCAGGATGGGTGACCCACTAAGAAGTTCTGCTCGCGTGAGTTCCCAGAAACAAAACTGTGAGGGCGTGGTCAGGGCCCAAAGCGGACAATATCGTGCTACAACAGAGTCGAGCCCGGGTCGGGATGTGACAACATATAAGAATGAAGAATTGAAAATCCTTTTATAAAAAATTAGTGGGTACAAACTTATTCCAATTTTTTTTTTTTTTTTTTTTTTTTTTTTTTTCATTTTGGAATTGTTTTGATTTGCAAATTAATTAAGAGTTTAATAAGGGTGCGAGTATTAAAATCTTAATCAATTACTAATTTTTATTTTAAAAAGTTATGTAACTCACATGTAAATTCATTAACACATTAATGTTAGGAACTTCGATCAAAATCTAAAGACTGATAAGGTCTCAATTAATGAACATTGGTAACTAGAGACCAGAGACTAATTTTTCCATTTCAGAAATTTGATTAACTAGGAGAGGTATTAATCCAATTTTTTTTTTTTTCGTGAAGTTATTTAATTTCTTATTTTTTTCATTACTAACTAGCATATGGGCACACCCTTTGTGTGTATGAAGACATTTTTTTAGAAAATGAGAAGAAGAGAGGGAGAGGGAGAGGGAGAGGGAGAGAGAACGTGGGGGAGTGAGAGGTTTTTGGTTTATTTATTTATTTATTTATTTATTTTTTAATATTGAAGGTATTTTAACCTTACATGTAGGTGAAGCTTCAATAAAAAACTGTAAAATTTGGACCTGTGAAATTACATTATTGCCCATCTTTTTTTTTGTGTGATAGAAGACTAATTTGTCTTTTCACCCTCTTTTGATTGACAAAGAGGGTTTCATTAATTAGTAGAGATAAGTAGACGATAGTAGTTGCAACCTAGACATATTAAGTCAATTATTTCTTCTCTAAATTAGCTACGAGTGCCGTTACAGTACTCATCAAAGCATTTTATTAATTAAGTTGTTGATCAAATAACGAAGCAATGTTTTCATGTCAATTCGAACAAACACAATATTTGGTGAGCTTATCGGCTACAATGTATGGAGACCCATCATGCTGAGCAAAAATAGACAGTTCATCGACTTTATTCTGGTGGTCCAATAAACTAGGACATGCTTTGTCATAGTAGGGTGAACTGGGCAAATACAATGCACACACCATTATTGTTGTCATGTTAATCACATGTAGCTTGTATGTGTGTGGTTTATACTAAAATGTCTGAGATTTCCAACAATAATAATTCATTTCACTTTTTTTTAATAAACAATAATATCAGCACTAAAATGATGAAGGGATGAGCTAAACTTTACAATGAGTTTGTCATAATAATGTGATTCAACTTTGCCTTTGACGAGAATCAAATCTAAAACCTCTCATTTATGAGTGAAAAAGAATACCACTAGACTGTAGCACTAAGTGACTGTTTGACTTATTTTTAATTTATTTCTCTTGAAATAGAGCTCGTATTATCGACATTGCTTAAGTCCTTTCCTAAAAGTAGAAAGTCATAGATTTTATCAACAGAAAATTAGATATACATCCAATTTCAGGAGCACTTATAGTCCAAACATAATTTCCGTTACCAAGTTAGGGCCAGGGCCAGTCACTCAGGCCATCTCCAACCGAAGGGGCCAGAGGGCCGAAAATGGCCCTAAAACCGTCTCCAACCGAGGGCTCTGGAATCTGGGAGGGCCCCACGGAATCGGAGAGGGCTAGAGGGCTGGCTGTTTTTTTTTTTAATGCATTATATTGCTGTCGGATAAAACCGACAGCATTGATAAAAAACCTTTTTTTTTTATTTTATTTAGTATTAGTGTCGGATAAAACCGACACTAATAATTTGAATTTGTTTTGAATACAACGGCTAGCTGGGTTTCCGTTGGGTTTTTTTTTTTTTTTTTTTTTTTTTTAGTTTTTTATGAATTTAAACCTTTTTTTTTTCTTATTTTTTTCTATAACTTCAATTTAAACCTTAATTTTTTTTTCTATAACTTCTATTATACAACATAAAAAAAACATTTAACAACATGAAACTTAAACAATATTTTTAAAAATATTTAAAAACATAAAACGTAAACGCCTACTCGAGAAATTGTAGCTATAAAATAATAAATTATGTTTGGCCTTATGGCCCTCTGGCCCTCGGTTGGAGACGGTTTTTTGTGACAGGGCTAAAACGAGCCCTCTGGCCCTCTGGCCCTCGGTTGGAGACGGATGCAAATATGGTCCTGTACTGTTCATTAAAATATTAATATTTTGGAGAATCTTGGAGGGCCAGAGGGCTCAAACGAGCCCTCTGGCCAGCCCTCGGTTGGAGATGGCCTCATTGTCCAACTTACCATACTGTCCACTATTAAGTGATGAGATCAGCTAATGCTTTTTCCACTACCCTTAACTATTTGAGTGATGACCAGCTAATGTTTTGTCCAAAAAATAAAAAAAAATAAAAAAAAACTATTAGTCGTTCTTCGGAGATGTGCGACTTAATCTAGGCGTACTAGTCTAGGCGTACATGCCACCATCTTCTTTTGTACGTAGCCTGAACGAGGATGACCTTCTTGTCCTCCGAAGTAGTGACTTAGTCTGGGCGCATGCGGCATAGGCCTTCATCTTCTTTTGCATGTAGCCTGAATAAGTATGACCTCTTTTGTCCTCCGAAACAGTAGGGATGTCTTTTTGCTTTTGGTGGGATGACGTCTGGGCCAGTGGTGAAGCCACGTGAAGGCGAGGAGTGGCGTCCGCTACTCCCCTCCCCGGAAAACACAGCCCTAGCGCCGGTTCAGCCCCTCCCCTCCCGGAAAACCCAGCGCCGCAGCTCCGCTCGCTCCGCATGTTCTTCTTTCTACGATGAAATTGCAGAAGTCTTCTGTTGCACAGCAGCAGATCGAAGTCTTAATTTTTTATTTTTTTTAAATCCAGGCCAAAACGACGTCGTTTTGGTCCTGGTAACAAAAAAAAATTAAAAATCTATACGAAACGGCGTCGTTTCTTCTGTTTGAAAAAAAAAAAAATATATATATATATATATATGGTGGGGGGGGGGACCGCGTGTCCCCCGTTGGACCACTCTTAATCCCTGCCTTTCTCAAAGGCCAATTGCAGCACAGAGAGCAGCAAAGCTGCTCCCCAAATCCTAGCACAGCACGAGGAAGAACAGAAGCCAACCAAAGTCGTTTCCTCTCCTCCAGGCTCCAGCCCAGCCGCTTCCTCCCACTCTCACAGACACTCCAAGCTCTAGCCACTGAGTGTGAGCCACTAGCCTTCAAACTTCAATTCAAAGGTAAATTTATAATCTCTAACTCTACCTAACCCTAAATAAGTATTTAATACAAATTTTATTTAATTAGTAATTTGGTATAGAAATAGAATCATATTAATATGGTAATGCTAATGCACTAAGTTGGTTATTGATTGTTGATTATTGATATGATATTATGAAATTAATTTTTAGGGTGAAAATGAAAATGAAAATTCTTGATTATTGGTTAATTAATTGAATTATTACATAATGTATACAATTATTCATATGATTAGTTGAATTGAATTTTTATTTCTTGAATAATTTGTATGCTAATTGGTATTGATTAATTGAATTGTTGGTTGGATTAGTTATTATGCATATTAGTATAGTTTACTCTAGGATTAAGAGTCTAAGAATTTTTTTTTCTTTTCATTTTACAATTACATAATGGAACGATACTATAAGAAACAATGCTTAAATCCTCCTTCAAACATTTCGGGTAGTCCTTCTCCTTCAAATATTCCGAGTAGTCCTCCTCCTCCTTCAAATATTCCAAGAAGCCCTATTTCGAATATTCCGAGTAGGTCACAACAAAGTGAGGCCACTGAGTTGGATGAAATATTGGCTAATCTTCCTGCAGACCCTGCACATAGACGTCGAATGCTTGATTATCCACCTAATTATCGTGAAGCAATTTGTTGACACTATCTCCAAAATGATCCTTGTCAACCTAGAGACCACATCATGCCAAGAAAAGTTAGCGACAATCGATGTTTTATCATCAGTTGGTTTGATAAGTTTAAGTGGTAGCATGATTGTTTACATTGAGAGATATGTATTTGCTTTTATTGATAATGAGCCTATTATGCGACATTTTCATGACATGAAACCTCGCCGGCCACAATTGTAATTTGTTTGTATTGATTAATTATGAAAGACATTACTATATAAAAAGATTTAGTTGTTGCCATTTTTCTTTAACCTTGCACTCTTTTAAGTTCGCCCCTCCCCCCGATAAATTCTGGCTTCGCCACTGGTCTGGGCCTCTTGTAACGGCTTTGGAATCTTAACGAAACATTCATAGTAATGTTCACTTTTAACATTGAGGATATTTTTATTTTAAAAAGTCATTTCTAGTACTATTCTTTACAACACTATTTTGTCATTTTGATTAAAACTCAAAATTTTCAAACCTTTTTTCATTAGTTTTTCTTTCTTTTAATCCCTGTTTTATGCACTTATGTTTATCCGTTTGCTGTAGTTGGCTCTCTGTACTCCATTCTGGCTGTTTCGTGCCCTGGCTAATGAATTCCAGTTTCTATAAAAATAAAATAAAAAAAACTAATAGCTAATTAATTGAGATATAATTTCTTTAATTTTAAGATTGATCATTTATGTCATTGAGCACTATGATCTAGTCGTATTCTTCTTCATTTGTATGTGAGAGGTCTTAGACATTATTGCTAGCTCACGTGAAGCTAACTTCATTCCCCCCTCCCTCGATAATATTTTTTGTTACGAAAAAACATTAAAAATTTTACCATTTATCATTTAAAATTAATCCTTCTCGGCATGTTGTTATTTGGATCATCCTTCTTCTTGTTCTTGTGCAGGCTATTGCTTATGGATTTTATTGTGCTTATCTCTCTTCTTCTCTCTCTTTTTGATCTTCCATTGCAATTCGTCTTGGGTAAGAAAATGGTCCACTGAAACACCCTTGGCAAAACACAAAGCACAATAATTTCTTTACACAAACCTCTCTCCGCAATCATAGAGGACATGGAAGCCAATCCTCTGGAAACCTCGTACACCGCAGGTTGTTTACAATTTTTTTTAAACCTACATCATATGTTGATATTATGAACCTGCTGGGTTGGGTAAACACTAGTTTTAAGAACCTGCAACACAGGTTCACTAATGAAACAAAACTAGAACATAGATTCACTTATTCGGATAATCAATCCCATCTCTGTTGAGAAACTATTCGGAGTATGTAGAGTTATTATTCCGTTATTCCTTTAGACTATCAACATCAAACACAAAATACTAATCAACGAATGTACGTGGATACATTTGGATTTTGACAATTGATACAAGTTTGAATCTTCAATTTGATTTTTCGACTTGCATAAGTATGATTTTGGCGTTGGACTGGAGCTTGCTCTGAGGAGGGGTAGGGCTGCCTTTTAGGAGCAGTGGATTTGTACCGTAGGGACTAGACAGAAATGTAAATCATTGTACTTCGACTCTAAATAACCAAAAGTATCATATATCTAAAATTATTGCATGGTACTACTAGAAATTTCGGCTTTACTGACAAAATTAGTTTGTCGGCAAAAGTCAAAATTTGTCAGCAAAGAATCTTTTCCGACGAAAATTTTTGTCGGCCATTTTGTCGTGCGAGAACTTTTCCTACGAATTTTGGTATTTCGTCGGCTAAGGTTCAACTTTTCCCGACAAACTCCTTTTTGTTGGCATTTACATATTTCCCGACAAATATTTTCATCGATAGAGGCCTTTTAAGCCAACAAATAATACTTTCAAGCCAACAAAATGTGTTTGTCATCATGGATATTTCGTCGGCAATGTCTTATCTCTCCTGACAAAATTAGTTTTGTCGGGAAGACAATTAATAATAATAATAATAATAATAGATGCTTTAAAGGAAAACTAATGAAAAGGGCTTGAAAACTTTGAGTTTTAACGATAAGGACAAAATAAAGGGTAAAGTGAATAGAACCAAGTTTGATTTTTTAGTGTAAAAATATGGTTTTTCGCTAAAGTGAACAGTACCGCAGACTTTTCGTTAAAACTCCTATGCTTTAATGCCCAGCTACTACGTATGCACATCAAAATATAATACACACAAATTGTTAAGAAATAATACTTTATTGATTGATAAGTTTGGAACATACATCTAGAGTAATTATACAAAAGCATGTCACATAATAAAATTATCCTACTGTCATTCCTCAAACTTGGCTGCCATGTAGCATCACAACACATCTTGCATCTTGCCCCTGCATAATCACAACCATCTAGCACTAGCACCTGCACAATCACAATCATCTTGCACCTGCACCATACTTGAGAGCAAAGAACCTGTAACAAAATACCCAACAGAGAAGACTAATACCTATATCACATATGACACAACTTCCTAGCCAACAAACACATTGCCAATATACTAAGAAAAGTACTGTCTACAATTAATAATATCTCTGATGTGTATAATTTGAAGATCATTTCAAGTTACAAGTCATCAATTACCCAGATGAATCTTCACTTATTCAACCAAAACCTTATAAATCCTTTCATGCAGCTGTAGCTCATATTGACAATTCTAAATGTGAACCATCTACTTTATGTAAAATTCAAAATGTATATGGCTTAGCTATTTGTGATGAAGTTAAATAAAGATAAATTTACTGAATGACTACATGGTGAATAAAGGATTTCAGCACAAAGTAGTAGTTGTTACAACATGCTCCAAACCGACACATACAAGCATTTAAGGGTTTAGGGATTTGAAATTAACCTTGACTAGTGAATGCATTCTTTGTCCATGATAACAGGCCTTTCCTTCTACTACTACAAGTTAGTATGTCACAAGCTGCCAATCTATGAATTTTTGTCAATGAAGAGAAGTAAAACTTGCAAACTTTCAAAGAAATACTTTCAAGTCTAACTAAGTTTATAAGCACTGTTCTAAAAATCGGCTTAGGCGCTGGGCGGTGGAGCCCCACCCTGATTTTGGACAAGGCGTTCGGAAAAATTGACTGGGGCGGCCCTAGGCGGTCCTAGGCGGCCCTAGGTGGTCCTAGGCGACCCTAGGTGGTTTTTATATATATACATATATTTTTTTTTATTAATTGTGTGTTTTTTTCTTTCTTGGTTTCATGGTGGTATACTTATGGAAATGGTACCTAATTTGCAAATGATGGATATACTACAAGTTCATCCAATAGTGAAACGAATTGGAGCATTTTTTAGGGGATACATACAAAGAAAAGAAATAAACCAGATACAACAAGGTTAAATAATTTAGTCTATGTCAATCCAATACAAGGATTATGATTCATGAACAAGAAGAATTTAGTCTATCATCCAAATCCTCCTCATTATGATTATATGCTTACTGTTTTTTAAAATATTGAACTTTTTGGATGTATATAATTTGTGTATTCTTCTACTTCTATTTTTGCATTTTATCATTCTTTTATTATCCATACAAGCATGGTTCTTTTAGGTGTAAATAGACACTTATTTACAAGATATATAATAAATTTACATAAATCCGCCTAGGCAGGCTCTGTCCGCCGTCCGACTAGCGCCTAGTGATTTTTAGAACCTTGTTTGTAAGGAAACTTACATCCTTAGATTCATTCTGCAACTTTAGGGTTGACAATTGTATGAAAAATTTGCTACTTCATTCTCTTCATAAGCAGTTCCTATAAAACCATCTTTAGTAAATAATGCCTCACAAACAAACCAAAAGGTATCTATGTTGCATAAAGAAATAATTCATATTCGAATAGAATTAAACTGATTCCAAAAGTTTCAAGGAAGAAAACTAAATCACAGTATTTCAGCCACGTGAACACATGTTGCAGCAAAAAAAAAGAAAAAAGGATTAAAGTATGTGTAAGCATGGATACTCAGTCAACTATTAAATCATGAGCAAACAACAGGTTTGCAGTTAGGTACAAACAAACTCATTTCACCAAAATGCCAAAACAATACTAAACCACATTTTTTTTAAATTGTTAACAAAATCACAACCTTACCTTTGTTCATTTTTGAATAGGCATGACATTACAACCTGCTCAAATTGGTTAAGAACTCAGAAACCAGAAAAAGAGCATTCCCAGTTTTAGATCAAATAGCCAGCACAAACAAGAACACAAAGCTACAACATACTTTAAAATCAGAATTCACCATCACAAGGCACTTGTAAATGTAAGAAGCTGTTATCAAGTATATGGTTGCCATTACTCACACCACCCCCATCAACGCAATTTCATTGCTCTTAACATTACCATTTTTCTTGCTAATTCAGTTTCAAAGTCAAGATTGGAATAAAAAATAAAAAAATAAAAAATAAAAAATAAAAAAACTGTTTATTATACTGAAATAGTAAAATATACAGAAAATGACAATCTCACAAGTACCATGACCGAATTTCAAATGATTACACAGAGGAATTGATTATTATGCTGCAAGGACTCGCAATCAATTTTAACTATAAAACTATTACTGCAGAGTGATTGAAGTTTCCCAGAAATTGAAGTTAAAAGTAATTTCCAGAACATGGATTAAGCATCCTCAATCCTAGGAAACCCAGAAAGAGAAACTACAAACCCTAACTAAGGATCCTCAATCAAATCATTGCCTAAAAGCCCTCAAATTACAGTGGAAACAGTCTAAGGAAGGAAACATAAAATTGAGATTAAATAGAGAGCTGAGGGAAAAATTAGAATAGATAGGGCTGAAAACATTACCCAAACGTTTAAGAGAAACGAAGTGCAGAGAAACACTCTGTATTGGAGATTTCGAAGATAGAATAGCAGGGGCCCTTCGACGGCAACGGCAGCCGCAAAGGAGAGTAGATGAAGCGACGGCGACGGCGATAAAAAAACAATGTCGACGGAAAGTGAAGAGCAGCGCCTTGTGACTTGTGAAAGAGAGATAAGAGGAAAATTCTTTCGACGAAAAAATTAAGCGGAGAAATCGAAAAGACAAAAAATAAAGGGGCGGGAAGGAATT
Source organism: Cotoneaster glaucophyllus (assembly GCA_036320875.1). NCBI lineage: Eukaryota > Viridiplantae > Streptophyta > Magnoliopsida > Rosales > Rosaceae > Cotoneaster > Cotoneaster glaucophyllus. The sequence goes on along the minus strand of CM070064.1, from coordinate 12,947,443 downwards.
AATAATTTGCGCCCCTTTCCTGACCACGAACCGGCATGTTTTCGCCGACCTTTAACAAAATTTTGGTCGGCATAGGCTTTTACATGTTTGGAGCCGACATATTAAGGGGTGTATTCAATCGGGAATTTGAGAGAGTTTAGTGGATGCTTAAAATTTTGATATAAAATTTTGATTCAATTCCCTCGAAATCTCATGGGGACAGGTGAGATTTGTAGATGCTTAAAATACACTACGAAATCTCTCAAATTCCCTCAAATTACTCAACTTTTTCAAATTCTTTAAAATCAATTTCTAATTGAATACACCTGGAATGTTATAAACTTCTTTAAAATCCTAATTGAATACACCCGAATTAATAAGGATTTTAATAAACTATCTTAAAATCCTGATTGAATACACCTTGAATCTCAGAATATCACTTAAAATCCTGATTGAATACCCCTAAATTCATTAAAAGAATTAAAATCCCTCAAAATCTCAATTGAATACACGCCAATTTTCGCCCGTGGAAAACATTTGTGCCGACAAAAATTTGTTTTGTCGGCTTTATATTTTTAGGGAAAATGATATTTTCTAGGCTCCTATCTGAAACTTGAACCATTTCCACCACATACATTACTCAAAAATATTCCACGTATTTCAGGTGTTTTTTGTCTTTATATACTACCCCTAAGAAAAGTAAGAAAAAATGTGGAGGGTTGTTGGCTTGGCTACCTGGCTAGCTAGCTAGCTCTTCCCTTTTTTTTTTCCCTTCCAAACTTCCCCTTAATATCCTATTGGCTATAACGTCACTTCACTCTTCAACTCCTTATAAATTCAGTCCCTCTCTTCTAGTATTTTGCTCACAAAAACTAAACCATAAAGCAGTTAAATAATCACTTAAAAACATGGGGAGAGGAGAGTTCAAGGTGACGATGAGCAACCAAGAAGTGGTGGCAGCTGCCTTGCCACTGCAAGAGCATTGGCTACCACTCTCCAACCTTGACTTGCTTTTGCCACCTTTGGACGTGGGAGTTTTCTTTTGCTACAAAAATAAGCAAAGAATGAGCTTTGGGTCCATGGTTGGGGTTCTGAAGAAGGCCATGGCTCAAGCTCTTGTGACTTTCCACGCCTTCTCCGGTGAGGTGGTGCCAAACTCTGACGGGGAGCCTGAGATTCTATGCAACAACCGCGGCGTTGATTTCGCCGAAGCGTTTGCAGATATTGAGCTTAAGGAGCTCAACCTTTATAACCCTGATCAGAGCATTGAGGGCAAGTTGGTGCCCAAGAAGAAGCATGGCGTATTGGTTGTCCAGGTCTGTACCTAGCTATCATGTCATTTCATGTTACATGTTTCGAACGTTTCTACTATGTAGTTGAAATGTGTCGTGTGTTACGGAATGTAGTTATGAATATAACACGTAAACGAACAGTACCTGTCACTTGATTTACAATGCACTCACCAAGTGTTTCACCAAGTTCTTCTTTTTTCCTAAGTACGGATGATTCGCTTTGATAAAATATAACACCATGCGAGAAGGACAATTTTTCTAAGGGTGGTGCTATCAACACACATAGTTTTACCTCTCACACACCTCTTTCAATTTTCAGCTGTCGGATCGAATGAATTAAAGAAGATTAATGAACAAAAATTAACAAGGGTGTGCAGAAAGTAAAAAAGGTGTGTGAATACCAGGACTCATTTTTCTAATTACTTACCGTAAAAAAACTCTATAGTGCTTCGGGTTATAAAATACTCCGAGGATTGAACGCCCACCCCCACAAATTTTTTCAGTTAAAAATAAAATTATATATATTTTATTTAAAAAAGAAATTCCTAACATTTTGGAAACAAATTAAATTACAGGTAACTGAGCTCAACTGTGGTGGTGTGGTGGTGGCATGCACATTTGATCATCGCATAGCAGATGCCTACTCAACCAACATGTTTCTAGTCTCATGGGCTGAGATGGCCCAGTCCAAATTCCTCACTATCCGACCAACTTTTCGTCGTTCTTTGCTTAACCCTCGTCGTCCTGGTGACATCGACCCCTCCCTAAACGACATGTACGTGCCCGTCACGGCGTTGCCGCCTCCCAGTAAAGGCCATACTACTGATGATCATGACCATCTCATCAGCCGCATATACTATATCACATCCGAGCAGCTTGAAAATCTCCAAGCCCTAGCTACCTCCAATGGCTACAGAAGGACCAAGCTCGAGTCCTTCTGTGCATTCTTGTGGAAAATGGTAGCAAAAAGTGACACTAGTAATGATCGTGCCAAAAAATTATGTAAAATGGGCATTGTTGTTGATGGACGGACAAGATTAAGTGAGGGAAATTACCAAAACGACCATGCAACTCTAATGGCTGCATACTTTGGAAATGTGCTGTCTATTCCATTTGGTGGGGAAAATATTGAAGACCTGACAGAGAAGCCACTGAGTTGGATAGCTGAGGAAGTCCATGATTTTTTGGCATGTGCTGTGACCAAGGAACATTTTTTGGGGTTAATAGATTGGGTTGAGGCTCATAGACCAGTGCCATGCTTGACCAAAATATACAACAGTGGGAGCAATGAGGGGCCAGCATTTGTTGTGTCGTCCGGCCAACGGTTCCCCAGCTCCAAGGTGGATTTCGGGTGGGGCTCACCCATTTTCGGGTCGTACCATTTCCCGTGGGGAGGCAGTGCTGGGTATGTTATGCCAATGCCAAGTCCAGTTGGTAATGGTGACTGGATTGTGTACATGCACATGATGAAAGGGCAGATGGAGTTGATGGAGAAAGAGGCTGCTCATGTGTTAAAGCCCTTGACTTTTGATTATCTTAATTAGGTAAATTTAGATATAATCAAGTAGCGTTGCCTATCTATTTCATTATTCCTTACCAGTAATCTAGCTTTTGCTGCAATATATTGTATCTTCTTTGTATCAAAATCATGCAAGAGACTTTTGGTTTGCTTGGATATATATGGTTAATATCAATATTAGTCATCTATGGTTGATATTAATCTCATTCCACTTCTCTTCGCAGTCCAATTTTCCGTCACATTGTTAATTAATTTGCTATATATGTATACTACCTACATTAAAGATCCCCTCTTTTTAATCAAGGTAAACATATTACTTCTAAATTATAGACGAGTATAATCAATTATCCATCGTTCTAGGATTCATATAGCCGATCACACCTAGGGAAAAAAGGTTTTGTTGTTGTTTTATATAAGCAATTATCCGTCGTATCCGGAAACAAATTTTCATAGTGTTATTATTCTACTCAAACTACTATAAGTAGAATGCTAATATTGGGTGATAGTGTTTCCGATACACATAAAAAAATTTCTCTCTAGAAGAGATCTAATATTTTATCATGTCCCAAACATTATTCCAATCTTTTTATTATTCAATCATGGTACAACTTTCTCTCATATTCTTCCAATCATACGTTCAATTAATCCTTATGTAAAAGTTTCCTCAACTTTTGCCCATATTATTCTTTGGATATTATTACTAGCCACTTTTATAGACAGGGGATTTTTGAGAAATCCCTTCAATCTCTTCCTTTACGATCACGGACCATTTATTATTGCAAGCATAATATTAATCACAATATTTTTCGCTACGTACTTAGTATTATGATTTAATGATATTTTTCTTCATTTAGAAGTTAAAAGTCTTAGATTCAAATATATGATGAATTTGATACAATATTATTTAATTTAAGGTTGTCTGTAACAGTAAGAGACAAATTTAAAAAAAAATGTTTCTTTATCAAATACTTCAAATAATCTTAATTTTACTAGGCAAGTGGCATTCGCCCTTGCAACCGAAGTTTCATGTACAAATTCCACTCCCATAGGTTAATGTAAATTATTCCATCATTGTCAAAAAAAAAATAAAAAATTTAATTTCCACTACAATTTTTCCTTTTTTCAGTAACATGTAAATTTGAATAGAACCATATTTTCAAACTTTCCTTGTCTCCGTTTATGAAAATTATATATTCCTTTTTTCAGTAACATGTAAATTTGAATAGAACCATATTTTCTCCTTTTATGAAAATTATATATTCTCCTGTTTGGGCCCAAAATTACACAATCGGCCCAAGTAATCGAGACAGTCGGATGATTAGAGATTTTTCTTGACATTACTATTGGTTTTTTATCATAGTAATTATCTTGAAAATATCCTTAAAGTGTACAGAGTTGTGATACGCGTAAGCCTCCATGCGGAAGAAGTTGTGTGAAATGCCGTACAACATTAGAGTCCTATCTTGCATGCGAACCATAGGGATGCAATTAATATTGGATGATCAGTATGTGGATATGCCATTTGGAGTAATCAAACGATGTGATGGGATCGGTTGGTTTTGCAGATAATGCAAAACTATCAACCATAATATTTTAGTTACCATGCATGCGTGGATAAAGCTCATGAAAAGGGTGGCCATGATAAGGATGGTGATCACGTAATCCCATTTTGAGAGATTGGATTAAACTTTGATTGATGTGATAAGGCCTAAGGCATGGACTTAGGTGCATAAAAGATAAAGTTTTCAGAGTTTCATTTATAGTGATTATGAATGGGATAGGTGTGTGGTCAGCAGCAACAAATAAAGACTCAGAGTCACAGTGCAATTAGGATTGGTTTCTACGATTTGGGCATTCAGATATCTATAAATATCAAGCAGCAGGTGACTAAAAAAGGACCTCCGACTCAACACACAAATTTGCCCTGCGCAAACCCTCGCTCTACGCGAAACCTCTCAACTTTGAGATTTTTATTTTCCTTTTCGCCAACACATCTTCAGTTTGGATAAACAGCACTGTGGAGGCAACCGGTAAACATCTTCAGTTTGGATAAACAACACTGTTGCCGGAGAATCAGCCGACCGCGGAGCACCTTCAGTTTGGATAAACAGCATTGCGTCGAGGCCGACTGGTTATCTATCCAAGTCTCGGTCGAGAAGGGTTTTCGAATCCTTATTGGCAGATGTTATCTCATCAGCCTTCTCGGCGAAGTGAGGTGTTACAGGTTACTACATTCGGCACATTGAAAACCGAATTTGATATTGAACTTCGCAGAACTAGCAGCCTGTCTTCAGGCTCTAGAACCCAAAGGCCGAGGCATGTTCCTTCCTCGGCCGTAGTCGCAAGATCGAGAAGTCAGTCACGTGCACAACGCAGCATCAACAAATTTTACTCACCGGCCGAGCTCGACCGTCGAGTTGGCACGCCCCGCATTCAATCGAAGGATGTAGTTAGCTCATTAGTTACTCGGCCTGAGCGCCACGTAGGCTTGGTAGTTTTTAGGGTCAACATTTTGGCACGCCCAGTGGGACACAGTGCTAAAACTACGAAGTTCATATAATATATCAAGATTATGATTCGGCTCCATGTAGCCGATGGTATGAGGAAAGTAAAAGATCTTTGGAAGTAGAAAAAGTTCTTTGTGGCCAAAGAGAAATGCAAAAGTCATTCGTTCGCATGTTGAGAATAAAAGCTCATGTAATCCTCCCAGAGCAATAGGTAAATGAAGACAAGGCTTTCCTTACCTTTTTGACTACAAGTCAATTCCATTTGATGAATGGTTGGTTGAAAAGACCTGGGGGCAATTTTTCGCTCCGACCACAACCAACATTCAGCCTAGGAAAATTGTCAAGGCGGCCGAAGAAAAACCTAGGGCACCTATTTTTTCGATCGAGGTTGAAGGTGTGGTAGGCCTAGAGGAAAAAGTTCAAGTTTCCTCAGAAAATGATTCGTTAGAGGAGTGTTCCAATGACGAACATGGTCGAGAGATGGTCTTAGACGCTGAAACCATGAGAATCGATATGATTATTGGCAATAAAGCCGATATAGAGAAATCTCATTCGGCTAAATTGTTTGAATTAAAAGCCGAAATTATGCCTGGGGGGCATAATAATTGTTCAACACATTCGGCGGTCGAAAATAAAAAATATTTCTCCAAGTTAGGAATATTTGGAGAAAATTCTTTATTCGGCCTAAAGCGAAATCAATTTGAAAATTTTGATATAAAAAGATCTCGGCTTGGAATAAAGCATCGTTGGCCTTCTCCTGTTTATGGTTCTGCCACTTTTCTTTCCATTTGCTAAATTATTTCATTAACCATTCGGTCTCTCGGCCGATGCATAAGAAATTAAGGGAGGCATAGGTGGTACACGACAGTAAAAAAAAAAACAATAAAATACTGATGAATAAAGTAGTTCTTAACCATTCGGCTTTCAAGCCGATACTGAAGAAAATAAGGGGTAACGAGTTTAGTCAGGAGTATTGGTCTCGCCGAAAGGTTACGAAGGGTCTGGTGCAAAAGTCAAAGATGAAGAGCTTGCGGGCCCGAAGACAACACAATTGTCACAATAAAAATCCAATTTTTTTTATATGGGTTGTCAGACCATGCATGTTGGAGATCATGTGGTCATTCGGTCTGCAGTATATATATACATGAAAAAGTGTGTGTACCGTGTGCTGCCATGATTACTGCATTGATAACATTGATTGATGACAGGCTGAGTTGCCAAGTTTGTCTCGGTCCACCAAGCATATATGTAAAACCCCAAAAGTACATATATGTTTTATAGAGCTTGTAAAGGTTGAGTTGGGTTAAACTAGACTATGTTAAGTGTTGTTAGAAAAAAAAAAAAAAAAAAAAAAAGGGAAAAAGACAAAAGAATGGAGATGTGAGCTTATGAATTAAGAAGACCTTTCTTTTCTTTTGGGGTTTTCGGTGCACAATTTCCAAACCATCAGAAGGTGAGAAACCACCATGTGAACACGTGTGTGAGTAAGTCGATCCTTCATCTTCCAGTCGGTGCTTGGTTTCTGAAATGGGCAGATAAGAAGAGTCAGCTTTGGGATTTTCTCTGAGGTGTCGAATGAAGGATAGATGCATAAGTAAATATCTAGATGAATTTCAATCTGTTTTCAGCTCTGTGGTCACCACTTCGACCACTGCGAATGAAGGTGAGAATCCCAAGCCTTTCTTGCAGATTAGAAATCTTATTTTAGCTGGGAATTTCATGATATTAACCTTGAAAAATTCATGTTTGAAGTGTTTATGGATGAATTGACTTTTGGAAGTTCCAAGGTTGGTTGAGCAGCATAATTGAAGAGGATTGAGGTAAAATCTTACTTGAATTGGAGTTTTGGAATTCAATTATGCTTGGGTTGTTAGATGGCATTTGTTTTATGACTTATAAATGAATTTCTTGAAGAAGATTCATTAAACTGGAGTTATGTGATTAAATATTGGATTGTTATTTTGGGGATTATTCATGCACTGTGCAGATGGATATGAGATGTGTTAGTTTATGTGGTGCATGCGAAATTTGTGTATTGATAAGTTCTATTTCAGATTAGGCACTTTCTTGGCAAGGCAAGATCAAGTGTTAAGAGTGAGCAATTGTGGAAAGAATTGGTACCTGAAGCTTGGAAAATCAGGTAGGGGGGACTCACACCCTGGTTAGTGGATTTCAGTATATATATATATATATTATGTATGTAAGTATGGTTGGTTGTAAACTATGCACTGAATTGTGTTGTGATTAGAACTGCATGATAGGGAAGCAGAGTTTGATTTTTCTAGCATGTGATTTATGTTGCTGTTCTAATTTGTAATGACAACCTGAGAGTGAAGGGGGCTGTGTGACTACCCTGGGCTTCGATCCCCTAAACCTCCGGAGGGTCCTGTATATATAAAAACCGCTTGTACCGTTAACCATGAGGGGTGGGTACTTGAGTTTAAGTGGCACAGATGGTAAGTGGACACTCTCACTACCTTTTCTTATATTGATTTTGCTTGAGAAATTAGTTAAGATTGGTAGTTGGCTGCGTGTTATGTTGTCAGAACAAGAAGAAGGCAGGAATTCTACTATAGTTATTATCGAATTTGAAATGAAATTAACTCATGCCAAATTATTTTGTTGTGCAAATTAGTTTCTCTTATAAGTAGTACCAAGTATATCTAATTCTTCAAACCTAGCTAGGGTGCCTTCCGAGGGGGGGCAAATGATTGTTAGTGATGCTCACCCCTACATTTTCAGGTGTTGTGCGAGAAACAATGGAAGAGTTGGACTAAGGTGTGCTGTGGTAGCTTGTCAACATAAAAGCTCCGAACCAAAAAAATCAGCTTTTGAAGTGTAAATATAGACTTTCTGGTTATTTTGAAAACTGCCTGTGTATTCCTCTTTTGCTCTGTATATTTACATATGTCGAAACCTAGCAGTTCTTTGGCTTTGTAAATTGAATATCTTCTGGGATTTAAGTTATAAAAGGTTGCTGATGAAATGGTTGGGAAAGTTTTGGTTTCACTTGTTTTATTTTTTTTCAAAGGCCTTGCGGACTTTAAGAATATATGAGAGTTGTCATGATCTTTGAAAGGAGCATACAACTTTCACACATTTTTAAGGTTCGCGGCGCTGTTACGATTTCTTTTGGGTCGTTACAATATATGGCTAACTACATGCACCTCGGCCATATTTTCTGTAAGACCCCCCAATTTTTCTCGGCCTCGACCCACTTTACCCTCGACTCCAGTTTTTCCTCAACCCCCCCCCCCCCCCAAAGAATTTTGCCGAGCCTGGTATGGATTGTTGCAGCCGAGGAAGACCACAGTGTTGACAGAACATACATATTATTGCCGAGGAAACAAAAATTCTTCTTCGGCGATACGACGAGGTTTACTGGCTACACAACAATTAATTTCCTTAACCATTCGGCTTGCGAGCCGAAGCTCAAGGAAATTGGGGGGCAATGTTTGGGCCCAAAATGACACAATCGGCCCAAGTAATCGAGGCCGTCGGATGATTAGAGATTTTTCTTGACATTACTATTGGTTTTTTATCATAGTAATTATCTTGAAAATATCCTTAAAGTGTACAGAGTTGTGATACGCGTAAGCCTCCATGCGGAAGAAATTGTGTGAAATGTCGTGCAGCATTAGAGTCTTATCTTGCATGCGAACCACAAGGATGCAATTAATATTGGATGATCAGTATGTGGATATGCCATTTGGAGTAATCAAACGATGTGATGGGATCGGTTGGTTTTGCAGATAATGCAAAACTATCAACCATGATATTTTAGTTACCATGCATGCATGGATAAAGCTCATGAAAAGGGAGGCCATGATAAGGATGGTGATCACGTAATCCCATTTTGAGATATTGGATTAAACTTTGATTGATGTGATAAGGCCTAAGGCGTGGACTTAGGTGCATAAAAGATAAAGTTTTCAGAGTTTCATTTATAGTGATTATGCATGGGATATGTGCGTGGTCAGCAGCAACAAATAAAGACTCAGAGTCACAGTGCAATTAGGATTGGTTTCTACGATTTGGGCATTCAGATCTCTATAAATATCAAGCGGCAGGCGACTAAAAAAGGACCTCCGACTCAACACACAGATCTGCCCTGCGCAAACCCTCTCAACTTTGAGATTTTTATTTTCCTTTTCGCCAACACATCTTCAGTTTGGATAAACAGCACTGTGGAGGCAACCGGTAAACATCTTCAGTTTGGATAAACAGCACTGTTGCCGTAGAATCAGCCGACATCGGAGCACCTTCAGTTTGGATAAACAGCACTGCGTCGAGGCTGACTGGTTATCTATCCAAGTCTCGGTCGAGAAGGGTTTTCGAATCCTTATTGGCAGAGGTCATCTCATCAGCCTTCTCGGCGAAGTGAGGTGTTACAGGTTACTACATTCGGCACATTGAAACCCGAATTTGATATTGAACTTCGCAGAACTAGCAGCCTTGTCTTCAGGCTCTAGAACCCAAAGGTCGAGGCATGTTCCTTCCTCGGCCGCAGTCGTAAGATCGAGAAGTCAGTCACGTGCACAACGCAGCATCAACAAATTTTACTCACCGGCCGAGCTCGACCATCGAGTTGGCACGCCCCGCATTCAACCGAAGGGCGTAGTTAGCTCATTAGTTACTTGGCCTGCGCGCCACGTAGGCTTGGTAGTTTTTAGGGTCAACATCTCCACACGGTTGTGATGGGGGGGACAAATAAAGATAAAGCAGTTGAGTCTTCTGATGATGGGAACTCTTATGAGTCAAGTCGATCCGGTGCCCAATTTCAATTCGTTATTGCATCTCTTTCTACTACTTTGCACTTTCGTAAAGGCATATATATTTTTGACCAAAAAAAAAGAAAGAAGGGCATATATATATATATATATGTATGTATATTTATGTCCATTGGCCCTGCACGGTGGTTATAGGAAACTTGCCAATGCTTTATACCCTCTTTTTAATAACTTAAATATTTTAATCAGGGTTACGTATTCTTCAAATCAACCTTTTCAAAGTTACAATTACTTCCCAAACGTTAACAATATCTAAATGAAAATGCAAGATTTGGATGAAGTTAATCTTATATTATATTTCAAAAATGCAGTTAGCTCCATAGCTTTCACTTGCAAATGAGACGTTGTAGGTTCTATTAATCGATGACATGATACCAATTTATTTTGTTATTCTTACTGTAAATAAATCGCTATATTAAAAATAAATAAGTAAATAAATATTAGCTTGAATGTACATGTTTGTCAAATAAATGTTTATATTGTGATACTAATTCTTACCACATTGTTTCATGCAAAAGTCAAACAGGTATGTTGCCAGACTATAAATTATACAACTATGTTTTTTTTGGTTCCGATTGATCTTTGTCATAATTTCTCTCAAAGTTAATATGATTTTTTTTTTCTTTTACTACAAGCACAAACAGATTGCTTTATTGGGGAAAAATATATATAGAGGGGTAACTAGACAGAAAATCTAAAGAGAAAAACCAGCTTCCACACAGAATAAGCTAGTGAGGAAATCTGTTGGGGGGGGGGGGGGGGGGGGGGGGGGGGATCGCGTGAGCCACTTTCGTACGTGTTCCTAGTTTTTAGCAACTGCATGGAGAGTTTGCACGTACGAATTGGCAGCAAATGAGATAAATGGACTTATACTACTTATCCTATCACTTTCATGGCAAAACTTGCTATCACACACTTTTATACCAATGCCATCACCTTATTATATGTATAGTTTTGTTCATGTTATCGTTCATTAGTCAGGGCGGTATGACGAGCGAAGTTGTCACAAACACACTTAACAGATAATATCATGCATGCATGTCTAAATATATGGTTTATCAAGATAGTTAAAGGATACGAAAATCTTGGAAAAGTGAGATTCTTATTTCATTTTATAGGTTTTAGTTTGGCCATCACAACCTATATGGATTGATTGAAAGAGGAATCTGAGCTACACGAAGGTGCCAGAAGCTGTAATTTTATGTAAATTAAGGTGTATTATTCATGCACTCAAGAAAGGTTAATTATTAGAGTGGCATCATATCACCATACCCCCTTTTTTTTATTGATTAATTTATGGGATTTGATTGACGTAAAAGTAGTTCAACCTTTACCATATCATTAAGAAATCATTCAAGGAATAAGTACCGATCGAGTTTAATTAATTTAAGTACTAAAACCAAATAAGATAAATGGGACTTTGTGGAGGGGCTACTGAAGTAGTTCACCTATCATAGTTGGTATGACATCTGTAACATTAAAAACTTAATCACCTAAAAAACCCTACACTTACAACACCATCTCTTCCAATTTGTCTCAGGAGATGAAGCAACATTTCCAGATAGGGTAAAAAAATTATAAAAAAAAAAAAAAAAAAAAAAACCCTAAAGTTTTGTAAGGTGGTGATTGAGGGTTTGGTTGCTAATGTGGTTGAGGGAGGCCAACAGAAGGGTGAAATAAACATATATAATCTGGTTAACAACTCCTGACCGTTCACTATATATATACTTCACGGTTTAACTGAAACTGGTGCATTATTCTTTGTGAGTACTAACAAAAAAGTTAGTGTTACTGAATTAGGTGAATACTAGCTAGTGAGGATTGAACATAACTAAACGAAACTTATATTTAGATTAGAATATTTGGAGAAGAATTTAGTAGCTTTCACTGGTACTATTCCATGCATGCTCATCATGATTTGCTAATGGTTGTGTGATGCCAAATAGAAGAAACTTTCACTTAATAATATGCTCTTAAAAATTATAGTGGTGATGGAACAACTACACTATTGACTATAGACTAATAATTTCAAATAAATAAATTATGCTGGTTTGGTCACACACACAAGTGGACCATCTTACCCAATTTCACGTAGTTTGTCTATGGTTTTCTACCATTTTATTTGTTAGAAACTAAACAAGTTTTCCACGTTCCTTGATAATGTATCATAGTTTTTATCGAAGGCTTAGACCAACTTCACTACTTCAGTTTGGTCTCGAAAATGAAGACTATATTATACTGTTGACCCTAAAAACTACAAAGCCTACGTGGTGCGCAGGCCGAGTAATCTATGAGCTAACTACGTCCTTCGGTTGAATGCAGGGCGTGCCAACTCGACGGCCGAGCTCGGCCGGTGAGTAAAATGTGGATGTGGTGTTGTGTTGCGCGGCTGACTTCTTGATCTTGCGACTGCGGCCGAGGAAGGAACACGCCTCGGCCTTTGGGTTCTAGAGCCTGAAGACAAGGCTGCTAGTTCTGCGAAGTTCAATATCAAATTTCGGCTTTCAATGTGCCGAATATAATAAACTGTAACACCTCACTTCGCCGAGAAGGCTGGTGAGATAACCTCTGTCGAAAAGAATTCGAAAATCCTTCTCGGCCGAGACTTGGATAGATAACCAGTCGGCCCCGACGCAGTGCTGTTTATCCAAACTGAAGGTGCTCCGCGGTCGGCTGATTCTGAAGATGTTTATCGGTTGCCTCCACAGTGCTGTTTATCCAAACTGAAGATGTGTTGGCGGACAAGAAAGTAAAATTCTCAAAAAAGGTTGAGAGGGTTGCGCAGGGCAGATTTGTGTGTTGAATTGGAGAGCTCTTAAATGTTGCCCGCGTCTCTGCATTTATAGAACATATTTACCTTGGCACGGCCTGATGATTACGTAGAGTTCCTTTGCAACTCAAACTTGTGAAGTTGATCCGTGCCATAGGCTAAGGCCTATCCCCATATCCGAAACTTATCACGTCACCACAAACAAGTTTATCTCCATGCAATCACCTCACCAGTCAATTCCATCATGTATACTTCGAAGACCACATGCATGCATGATGACTCCTTCACCAACTCAAACTCTAAAAAGTAATTATAACTGATGAAACATAATCTCCAAATCCCAAGGCAAAACCACGTGCCACATCCTCGTCAATTATACCACCCTAGACTCCCACGTCTACATGCAAATTGTTTGTTTTGGTTAAATGGGAAAATAAAATAAGAATATTCTCATCTTATTCTTATCTTTTCAACAATACCCCATCGCTTACTTCAATTATCTTCTAGAAAAATATGAAGTCCAACGGTCTAAAACCCACTTATCTAACGGTCTTGATTGCTCAAGTCGATACTGTAAATTTGGGTCCAAACATTTACTCAAGTCATCAGCACTCTGATTAATTAGCTACTAAAACCATGACTGATGCAACTTATCAACTCAGTGACAACGTCGCCCTTAAATGGTTTTTCCTATGTAAACGAACCACGTTATTTCGACACATAAAAATATGATCATTTAGAGAGTAATTAACCTGCCCTTGTAAGACCTGAGTAATTAATTTGTGCAGTTTTTGGTACAATTAAATCTTGAAAAGAACGGTGTCATATCTCCTCTGGATGTCCCCAAACGATTTTTTCGATCTTCCATTCTTCGAAAATGTGTATCAATGTGTCAATGAACGTGGAATATATTATGGAGTTGAGTGTTTTAGGGTTTGGAAGGAGGGAGTCAGTGAGTGAGTCGTGACTATTGTGTTCAACGAGTGAGGGTTTTGGTGTGAGTGTTGGTTGGGTGAGAAGAGTTTTATGTTTGCAAGTTTTTGTTTTGTTTTTTGAAATATAGTTGTTCTTTATTGTCCTTTCATAAGAGGGCACAGTTGAAAAATAAAAATTTCATTAATTTGTAGGATGTTAAGAGATAAATGTTTCGTGCAACTAGAAACTCTGAAAAGAAAAAAAAAATGCAAATTTACAATTTTATTTTTATTTTTAAACTAAGGTATTTTACATCGCCTCAATTTGTCCATTAAAGAGCTTTCTGAGTAACAAAAAAATATAAATGCCCGTCTCATGACATTTTGCATGAAAAATGCTCAAAACCTTTTATTAAGGACGAGCGGAGGAGAATATTAGATGGACAAATGCATGCTGTGCTCCAGTACGGCATGGAAAAAAGATATTAAATCATCATCATCCCATCAAAAATCCAACTTTGCTTCCATCCTCAAACATCTTAAGCAAATCCAGGCAGCTGTATCCTAACACATCACCTAACATTGTAAACCAACTCTGCGCAGGAACTTGAACAACCAAAACCCCTCTCAAGGTTTATAATATGTAACCTGGGAACCAGACGTATTACGTTTAACTTGAGCAATGAGCAATGAACAATCTTACGGCCGCGATTATTGCCAACTCTTATTTTACGATTCTAGAATACAAGCAAATACACATCAGTCACCTTCAAGCGCTCTGTCTCAACTCCTGTTAACTTATCCATGAACAGCATGTACAACACCCCCGTAAGGGGTATATACGAGGTCTACGAGGTGAAAGACCCTAACTGCCACCGAATGGTTTTTCTTCACGCATGCTTACACTTGCATTGTCAACTAGTCCCATTTTTGTATCACCACGTTATTTAGGGCAAGCTAACTTTAGCTCGATGTCACAGACTAATCTGAGGTATTTGGCAGTGTAGTATAACCAGGCATCATTCATAAAGCAATTTTGTCAGGCAGGAAGAGGTACCGGAAGCGTGAGTCAAATGGGAGAATCCCACAGTTGCGCGAACCAAGAAGACTTTGTCGCCTCTGTGATATGCATTGTTCAACAAAGGCAGCTTGGTGGGGTGGAAGGTAATGTGATATCCACACAGCCAAATTTGAATCATCCACAATGCCCTTGGCAAAGCAGTGCAGCATTTTTGGCACCAACAACCTCCCCTTGCTGCTAACCCCAACCGAACCTCGAATGAAATCACGCTGGGCTTCCTGAAGCTCTTCCCTCACATTTTTAGCAGTGTAGGTTCTCACCTGCATTTATGTACTTCATGTCAAAACATAAAAATATAGCTCAACTTCTAAAAGGAAATAAAAATTAAGCTGTCCTTGAGCACATAGAAGAACTGTAGAGATTACCGCTGGTGAAGAGTACATTCCACAGCTTAAAGCAAAGGTTGCAAGTGGTTCATATGTATCGATTGCAGACTTCCGTTGCTCATCTGAGACCTTCAGCTTGTGAAGGGCAAGAAGCAAAGCCTGATATTTTTCACTACAATTGTCAGTCAGGGAATGAAGTATATTAATGGACTAAAGTTAAATTAATTGATAGCAAACATTAGGCAAAGGTCATACAATTTGTGGTCTATGGAGTGGTGGTTTCATCTTCAGAATTACATACTCAATAGAAGCTGCACTGAAAGAATGTTCGCCAACTGTGTAAGCCGCCTGCGAAAGTTCAACACCAATCAATACATAATAATTCTTTGTTGAGTAGTAAATCCAGTGGCATTGCCAAATTGGCATTGTTTTTCCAATGTCGTTAGAAATGCATATTATAGAGAGAATTATCAGAGAAATCAGACCTTTTGCATCAAAGAGAAGAGCTTCAAGTCACTTCTAGGGACTCCATAAGCCAAGTAAGCCTGTTCACAGTACGAGAGAATAAACTCCAAAACTTCTATATGCATGCTTTGCAAAGTTCACCAATGCGACATATAATACACGGTAAATGAAGGAAACTTACATGCATAATCAGTGCATTGTACAAGTTAATCCAGAAAGCAAGCTTCTCATTGTAACTCAAATGGATAGGGTTTACTTTCGCCAGTTGCTCCACAAGTACTCTGTTATAAGTTTGGAAAGAAAAGCATAAACGTTTCTGATTAGCTTTATATTTAAACAACAATTTTAGCCATTCCAAGAAAAAGTTAAGAATTCATAAAGTTTCCTCATTAAGGCTTGACCCAATCGAAAAGGGAAACAATAAAGTAAAAGGCACGATGAGTTGAAGGTAGAGCCCACAAATTTCCTAGAAGTATTTTTTAATTCAGGACCATTTGAAGTATATTTCATGTTTTTCCACACTATAATTTCTTGATGCATAACATCAAGTATAGTTTGCCTAAAAGAGACAAGAAGAATTCAAAACAAAAGTATTACCTGAATCTCCTCAACGCCCCTGCAGCATATTCCAATTGTTTCTTCCCAACTGACATCCAAGAAACTTCAGTCGCTAATCCATAGTTCCCAATCTCCGCCCAACTCAGTTTTCCTCGAACTTTGTAGGGATCACAGGCATTCTCTGAGGCCAATACTTCAGAGTTACTCTGTATGTCAACCTGTGGGCTCTGCACCCATGATGAAATCACCGACCGTTCAGATGATGACCACCAAGAGGAATTGGAAAGATGTCCGCGTGGTGACATAGACGAGCATTGGCTCTCTTGCACTGAAGATTTTGACGGTGTAGCTGAATCAGCCAAAGATATGAATATATTTTTCATGCATCTCACCATCTCCTCTGACAGTTGATTTGGATGATCCCAGAGGCCCTTGGGGGGCATCCCTTTAGGAAGCCTCCTGAGCTCAGCAGGTTGAAAAGATTCAGAATCCATCTTCCTCGACATTTTCATATCATGGCAATTTGCAATGGAGTCCACTGCATTCTGATAATACGAATCACAAAAAGAATGTTATCCCATGGGTTACCACTTAAACTTGCTGAACATTACTCGACACATAATCAATCGAGAGAGAGAGAGAGAGAGCAATATCCAAGCATGAAAAACCAACAGATACCTCAGTTACCGACTGTAAAGATGTTTTGCCACTAGGTTCTGATTGTTGATCCTTTGGCTCCTCACATGCGTCGTCTTCAGAGGAATGATGTATTTTACGATTGGACTGCTCTGAAGTCCTCAAAGAAGATGATATCTGGTTGAAGTTAATAGAAGTTAAAATACACTACAAGGAATTTGGTAAAGACAATATGTTATGACATCACTTCTTACTGCTGGTTATCAGCTGCCTGAAACAAAGAGCTGTTAACGGGTCTTCGATCACCCAGAAATATTTTATAGATGAAAAAAAATTCTGATTCTTAAAATAACTCAACCTTTTACTATTTGATATCATTTAGAACAAAATCTATAAAATAAAAACTCTTTCAATACATTGAAATCAGCAACATTTTCAGTTTTCACTCTACTTTTAAGACACTAAAAAAATACTAGAACAATTTAGAAGACATCAAAAGAAAACAAAGGCATGGAAGAATGATAACAGACAACATACCGGTAGTTTCACAATGTCAGAGGAGTGAGGAGACGTTGACTGAGGAGATGGATGTCTCAGACGATATTCTGCAAGCCTTCGTTCATTTCTTTCTTGACTAAGGTTGAATTGCAAAGCAACCAACTCCTGTTCGAGTTTTGACACTGTAACCTCCAGTGCAGAAATATTGCTTAGCAGCTCTTGAGCCTGTTCAAATGGGACAGAAGAAGAGTAGTTCACAACCTAAAATCCCAATCTGAAACCTGGATCAGTCAATATGGTAGCAGGGATGGAATATGGAAAAGAATGGTTAAGGAAAGCGTTCGAACTCAAGGTAAAACAAACACAAGGTTCAACTTAATGGGTTAAAATCTTTAAAATCTTTCAAAGATTTGGTGCAAAATCATAATTGCTCAAAATCTGTGCCATAGTATGGAATATGAGTTTGATGTTGCCTCTTTCCAATACACTATGCTTTTGGGACAAGCTTGGGGACCTTATAGAAGGTTTCAGAGCCATGACTAGGCAGCAGACAAATCTATAGTATGTAGGATAAAGGAAACATACATAGTAAGGGAGGCACGACGCACTGGAAAATTTAACAGCGTTTTTCTCAATTGCATTTTGCAGAATAGCATGTAGCTCGAGTTCTTCTCGCAGCTGCAGTTGCAACCGTTGTACCTATAGTAGAAGCACTTCCATAAGTTAATTATAATTTGTGACTATAACAAAGATATCCTTAAATAAGCATATATATGACACTGTTGGAAGAGAATCGAACAATGAGATGCCCCCTAGCATGTCCCGGGTAATGCCTTCAGAAATTTACTGGAACTATAACATGTTATCTAGCTTAACCCAAACTAGGAATTTAGCAAGATTTGAACAGATGCTATCTACCGCAGTAAAATAAAAAATCCCTCGAGACCAAAACACACATTGAGAAAGGATGACGAAGCATCCATGAAATGACGAGCAAATTTACAGCATGCTCTCTGGTTGATAATGTTATACAATTGGCAGCCAAGTCACAAGTCATATTGCAAGTGAAAAACAAATTTAAGTGGCAAATCCCCACCACTCCAAAATAAGCCCAGAACTTTTGGACTGAGAGAAGATGCATACGAATAGTATTACAGACACGCAAATAGTTGCTTGTTGCTTTCAGGTAGGAAGGAAACTTACATCCTGTTCAAGCTGGAATCTGTAAGGGTAAGTATCACTGCTTTTAGTGCACGACCCAAATCTTCCAATACCTTCATCAAGATTGGTCACCTAAACGTTAAACAAATTATCAAAATTAGCATCGATAGGAAGTGTGACTTAAACCACATAAGCAACAGACAGTAATCTCTATAACAAATAATGTCCAATAAAATGCTATGTCGTTATTAATTTGAACCACATTAACCAGAATTCCAAACAACAAACACCTAGACTGTTCTTTGACCCGAATGAATTCCTAAATTGTAAAGATTGCAATTATACCAAAATCCTAAAAGTCAGGATTTGAAATATTACAAAGCTAACCCGGGACCATTATCAATCTTAAAGAATGGGAACTGTCATGTAGGAAATAATGAACTTTGTACCTAACATCATAATCCATCTGAAGGAACTTGTAATAAAACTCACTTGGAAAATGAAAATAAGAGACAATTTATTTTCCTCGCATAATCAAACGTCTCCTAGTCTAAATCTTTACTGTCAGAATGGTTCCCATGTACTTTCGACCATGATTATGAAGCAACTGACATCGACCATGGAGCAGAAGGAGGGGGAATCTAATCTAACAGCACAAATTCGTTACCGAGAAGGCCTGAATTTGCAGAAACACAAATCAAGTTTATGCCCACAAGCTCTTACCTGTGAAAATGAGCTCTCACTCTGAAGTTCTTCTGCAGAATACGACTGAATTTTCGAATTACTAGGGATGCCAGAATGCGAATACTTAAAAAGTGAAACGTTTCTGTAATTTGCAATCGAACAAAACAAGAAATCATTATCAATGAAAAATCTTATAATATCCACTCCATACAGAAAAACATAGAGTAACAATAAAGAACATGAATGCACACTCACTGGTTCAAGGCAGTTTGCACAAACGGTGAGTCACACATCTTGCGATCATGGAGTTTGGCTTTCACCGCATAAAACACATCCAGCGATCACCCAAAACAGCTCGGCTTCCGGTACTAGAAGCTATGCCTTCCCACACATACAAACAAGCATCACAACATCCTGCAAACCCCACTTCAAATGTAAAACACCCGTCTTTTTTTCCAATTTTCAATGAACAGTTTTAGGATGTTTTCGGGAAGACAATCTTAGTATATCTCAGAACCAAGCCCAAGTGAGATGTATAATTACAAACACATGGTACTGTGCACCTGTGAGCCATATGAGGACAAATAAACTCATGAATGCTACAGCTACCAGTCATTTTCAACACAACCATACAAACATTATCATGACCAGAATCGTTAACCCGAAATTCGGTTTCGAATTAAGACACGACAACCTCAAATCATTGTAATAATAAAAAGGGAAATCTGGCAAACCACCTGGTGCACTTCCATTACAGCAATCAATTACAAATTTACACTTCACATCCCATGAAATTCAGGGCTTCCAAAAAAAAGCAGTAAATTTGGAAAATCATGTGGATATGATATTCTACAATAAGGAAAAGGCAGAATGATTCGGTTCGATCATTAGAGTAAAGGGTTTTTTGCACACAAGGAGGTAGGACACCAAATGCAAAAACACAAAATTGCTAAAGAACAAAAGTGGGGGCACTTCCTAAACCCTCGTGGTAGTGGGAGTCTAAAGTAGTCACATTGTGAGTTAATATGACTGCAATCATCAAACCTACCCTCTGAAAGTCTTCCAAAGGTCTTTTGGAGAGAGAGAAAATGGTTGCTTTTGGCCCCATATTACATTCCTTTCCATAAAATTAAACAAAAAAACTTATTTTTGATAGATGCCCTCTAATGGGGGTAATAAATATTACCGTGATATTCCAAACCAATAACGCGAGAGGCTCAATGAGACTTCACTTAAACAATAATCTGACTGAGATTCAAAAGTGCAGGTCAAATAAAGGCAAAGGGGTTTGCTTTGCCCTGAAAAAGCTTCCAATCTAATCGACATGATGAACTAAATTACTCAAAGAAACAAGTAGCGGAAGATACAATTCCAGAGGACGGATCTCAGTGGGCCCCTATTTGCCCAAAAGACCCTTCCCTCCAATTTTTCACACCGATCGCAATCCGACCCATAAAAAATTAAAAAATCCCTCCGTTTCTGAGTGTTCAGAAATATTACAAGCACAACAAAACAAGATCATGCAGGCGAAAATTGAAATCAAAAACCAAAAAGTAGAACTGGAAATTAAAGGGGGTTGTTGGTTGTTACTTGTTAGCTCAACAAATAAGTAGAAAAGCAGAAAAATGAAAACATATTAGCTAGAGCAAGATGTCACCAATTGACCCAAATTTCCTGCTGCTGAAAAGACCCCAACTTTCAACTCAAAGTTCTTCTCCTTCTTCTCTCTCTCTCTCTCTCGAACTTTAACCAATTCTCCCTCCTGAAATTCAAAATCTTTGTCCACCTCAAAAGTGACAAAGATGCGGCTGGGCAGATTAAGACTTGATAAGTAACAAGGATTTTGTGCAAATATAGAAACAAAATGTTTGGAGAACACGGAACAATACTTCCAAACAGCAAAACACTAAAATAGTACCTGCCCTTTGACTAAACAGTGACAATACTTCAATTAAATAAATGGGAAAATGGGCTTCTTGTCTCTTGTTTGTTCTTGTTCTTCTGTCTGCTTATGCACAGAGCTTTGTGAGGCCAAAGATTGAAACTGTGTTTAAATTTGATCTTGCGAAAAATTGTTTTCGCAGAAGTTCTTTTGAAATTTGAAATTACGCGGAGAAACCCAATTGCCAGAAAACCATGCTGATTATGATATATGGGTATGCGAGCTGTTTGTGTTGAGTGAAATATCATCCTCCATGTATTATTGGAGATGTGTGAAGTAAATGCATTTATTTGATACTTATTGCAGTAACAGATTAATGGGGTGTAGTCAATTGAGATTTTGAGGAATTTTAATTCTTTTAATGAATCTAGGGGTATTCAATCAGGATTTTAAGTGATTCTCTGAGATTCAAGGTGTATTCAATCAGGATTTTACAATAGTTTATTAAACTCCTTATAAATCCGGATGTATTCAATTAGGATTTTATAGAAGTTTATAACATTCCAGGTGTATTCAATTAGAAATTGATTTTAAAGAATTAGAAAAAGTTGAGGAATTAGAGGGAATTTGAGAGATTTCGTAGTGTATTTTAATCATCCACAAATCTCACCTATTCCCATGAGATTTCGAGGGAATTGAATCAAAATTTTATATGAAATCTCTATAAATCAATTAAACTCCATAAAAATCCATGGATTTATAATTCCACTTTAAGTCTCTCAAATTCCCGATTGAATACACCCCCCCTAAGAGTCACAGTTACCACGGCACCAAGAATATAATAAAGGAAAGGCATGGGCATTATGGGTAATTCACAACAAGCATTTATTCGACTTTGGGTTATTCTGAGTTTTTAACTTTTTTTTTTTTTGAACGAAATATGTTATTGATGAAAATGAGAGATTTTTCAGTGTAATCGGTACACAGGGTGGTACACCAAGCGTCATTGAACAAATTGTGAGATATATGTGTTAAAATGTTATTAACTTAAAAAATAAAAATTTCCACCACTTCTATAAAAAACATGTGGTGTACTACTCATGTTCTGATCACAATAAAAAATTTCTCGATGAAAAGCAACATATACATTAGATAAGGATCCCAATAAAATTGGGGAGTCTACCAGCAAGTAAAGACTCCCAAGGAGGCAGTGGACCTAAAGGTGGATAAAGAGGACCAAGAGCGCAACTTGGGTCACCACCGGAAGGCCAGAAACCAAAGAGAGCGTTAATGGGGGCAAGGAAGGCCATTAATGGACAAGATATGGACCAAAGCGGATGGGGGCCTGGTAACCCAAACTTCCGGACACATTCCTCTTTTACACTGCGAGGCAACCCAATCGGCTGCAGAATTTGCTTGTCGAGGAACCCAACACCACTTAAAGGAGGAAAAACAATGACGGAGATTCCAAATTTGGTGAAGAAGGGAAAAATGGACCAATTGGCTTTCCTTCTATCCCCATTAATGCTAGCTATCAGAAAGGCTGAATCAAAATAACATCAATGATGTTATTATGGATGGTCGTCTGAACAGCCATGACCGCAACTTTAGCTTCTGCTTGAAGAACATAAGAAGATGTCACAATCACACTATTCCCAACCACTAAAGAACCATAAGTATCCCTAATAACAACTCCAAAACCCGCCGAACCATATTGCTTGGTCCAGGAAGCATCACAGTTGATTTTCAGCACTGAAATAGGAAAAAAGATCCAGGTGGAAGGAGTAGCCGTGCCCTGAGAGACCAGAGAATGCGCTAAAGGGTTGGCGGTCCAAAATTCCTCCATCGCCGAACAGGCCTTGTGGATAGTAGTAGCCAGAGATGGGATGATTCCATTAAAGCTAGCCTGACATCTAGCCTTCCAAATTTCCCAACAAAAGAAGGCAACCAAAGAATGAAATTGATCACGGGCAATATTGTCTTCAGGGATAAGAGATGATAATTCTAAGAACCAACGATCAAAAGAGGAAATAGCTTGGGCATTGACCTTAAATCCAATGGGGGACCTGAACCAGACCACCTTGGTCCAAGGGCAAATGAAGATACAATGCTCCTTAGTCTTCGGCATAACCAGACAGAACGGACACATAGGGTTATCTATGACACGGCGTTGGAACAGTCTCGACATCGTAGGGAAGCAATTGTTAGCAATTCTTCATAAAAACAAAAACAAAATTTGATCTTAGGTAAGACAAGAAGGCCCCAAATGAGCTTCCAAAAATTCGGCTGAATATAGTGCGATTGATGAGCCTTATCCTACAAACCAAGAGAACTTACTCACTTAGAATGTCTAAAGGCATACCCAGACTTAACCAAATACTCCCCAGATTCCGACCAGGGCCATATTAGGCGATCATATGAAGAAAGATCTCCTAACGGTATGCAATCAATAGCTGCACATTCCTTAGCCGAAATAAAAGAGCGAATTGGAGCTAAATTCCAATCGCCCGTGGTGAGGTTTATAATGTCACGAACCATATAAGGGGCGGTGGAGGGAATCAAATGAGGAGGATGGAGAATACCATCTCCAAGAGAAGTGAGCTATTTATCATGACAAATATTAACCACTATCCCATTACCAACCTGCCAAACTACTCAAAGCCCACGAGGCCCTCGACCTTTTGGAAGCATTCAGGGCATCGCCACAAAAGGAAGTATCATCCTCGAATAATTCGGGCCTAGAAAGCTGTGGGATTATTAATGATCTGCCAGAATTTCTTAGCCAACAGGGCAACATTAAAATAATACAGACTTCTGAAACCAAGACCGCCCCCGAAGGTTTATGAGCGGAGACCGCCATCCAGTTGTGCCAATGGATTTTATTCTCCCTATCATTCTGACCCCACCAAAATCGAGCAATCAAATAGTCAATTTTATGGCAGAAAGTAATTGGAAAAATGAAGCAATTCATCAGATAAATGGGGATAGCCATTGTTACGGCTTTGACCAAAACCTCATGGCCCGATAAAGAGAGGGAGGCATGCTTCCAACTTTAGATTTTTTTGATGATCATGTCCTTTACAAATCTCAATGTTTCATTCTTAGATCGACCCTAGATAGTTGGGAGACCAA
The DNA here is from genome assembly GCA_036320875.1 of Cotoneaster glaucophyllus. Lineage (NCBI taxonomy): Eukaryota > Viridiplantae > Streptophyta > Magnoliopsida > Rosales > Rosaceae > Cotoneaster > Cotoneaster glaucophyllus. The sequence goes on along the minus strand of CM070064.1, from coordinate 12,923,249 downwards.
GATATTTACCTAGATCCAGAGAATGCGGCATGTTAAAGATGTTGCATGCCTCATTGATGATATGCTGAATGGAGTTGGCAGATAAGACAATCGAAGAATGTCCCTCAAAGCTTGACAATTGTTCGGATCCGCATTAATAAAGAAAAGATAATCATAGTCAAAAAATAAATGTGATAGTGTAGGGCAGGAGAGGCCCAAAAGAATACCTGACAGTGATCTGTTCATACAATGATTGGTATTAACACAGATAAAGCTTTCGTTACAAACAAAAATAGATAAGGAGACAGAGGGTTCCCCCGCCAAAGACCTCGTGAGGGGAAAAATGAATCACCCGATTTCCCATTAAAGGAGACAGAAAAAGACAATGTCTTAACACAATTCATAACCAAGGGAATCCATCGAGGATGGAAACCAAGACGGAGGAGTACCGCCTCCAGAATGTCCCATTCTACCCGGTCATAGGCTTTATTCATATCCACTTTCATCCCCAACTTAAACTGATGCTTTGTTTTCTTATTTTTAAGATAGTGGAAAGCCTTATGCGCCACAAAAAAATATATCTTGAATTTGTTGGAACTCAGAGAAAATGGCAGAAAGCTTTTGTACGTGTATAGTTTGATAACACTAGAAACCTGAGAGAATGTCCTTATTTATTGAATGAAGCTTGTGGCTGTTAAATAGCCTTACAATGCAATGAAATAGGAAGTAACAACCCACGATTTACATGGCCTAAGATCGTGGTGCATGACTAAGTCAGAAACAGAAAGATAAGCTTGTCCCTCAAGAATAGGAGAGATTATTTGCATGGCTAGAAACTGAACCCTAGAAACAAGGAACCCTAACCCTAACGGCTAGGAGACTTTAAATACTTTAACATCCTCCCTTAAACTGAATATCATTGATAATCAGTTTATCCCTGGGTATTTGCAGACACCCATTGCATCTCGCATCTTTGCAAACACTTCTAACTTCAATGGTTTAGTCATAACATCTGCAATCTGCTCCTGGGTTGAACACTGTTTTAGCTCCACTACTCCATCATTCACCAAATTTCGAAGAAAATGAAACCAAACGTCAATGTGCTTGCTACGTCCATGCATTACTGGATTTTTTCGAGAGTTTGATGGTTGAGATGTTATCACAGTACACGACAGTAGGTTCAGACTGCTCACAAGTTAGACTTTTCATAATCCTCTTTAGCCAAACAACTTGGCAAGCACTTGAAGCTACAGCGATAAACTCAGCTTCGGTAGTGGAAAGAGTAACCACTGGTTGCTTCTTTGAGGACCAAGATACTGCACTTGAATTCACCACGAAAACATATCCTGATGTACTTTTCCTGTCATCCTGATCTCCTGCATAGTCACTGTCCGTGTAGCCAAAAAGCTTTTCATCTCCTCCCTTCCTATAAAACACCCCAAAACTGGATGTTCCCTTCACATACCTTAGAATCCTCTTTGCTGCCTTCAAGTGAGTCTCAGTGAGGCGTTCCATATACCTACTGATTAAGCTTACAACGAACATCAGGTCAGGGCGCGTGGCTGTAAGGTACATAAGACTTCCCACCAGTTGCTTGTAAAGAGTACCATCGACTCCTACTCCTTCTTCATCCCTTGTGAGTTTGAAACCAGGAATCACTGGATTTTGAACCGAGTTGCTCTGATCCATGTTGAATCTTTCAAGGACCTCGCGAGCATATTTTCGTTGGCTTATAAAAACCCCATCGTCCTTCTGCAACACTTCAATCCCTAAAAAATATCTCATTTTTCCGAGATCAGTCATGTCAAATTCATCCATCATGGACTTCTTAAATTGTTCAATCATAACTCCATCGTTCCCAGTGTATATAAGATCATCAACATACAAACAAACAATCAATATTTTACCTCCATTTGCTGTTTTAGTGAACAACGTGTGCTCATGAGGACATTTGTTGAAGCCTTCTTTGACAAAATATGATTCAATGAGACTGTACCAAGCTCGGGGAGCTTGTTTGAGTCCATACAGTGCTTTCTTGAGTTGATAGACTTTTGATTCTTCTCCCTTCTGTACGTAGCCTGGTGGTTGATCAACAAACACTTCTTCACTGATTTCGCCATGCAGGAATGCTGATTTGACGTCAAGTTGGTATATCTACCAACCTTTCTGTGCAGCAAGAGAAAGCACTATGCGAATTGTGTCCAGGCGAGCCCACCGGTGCAAATACTTGTGCATAATCCACTCCATACTGCTGACAGTACCCTTTCGCCACTAGCGGTGCCTTGTATTTGTCTACTTCCCCATGCTCATTGAGTTTGGTTTTGAAAATCCATTTCACTCCAACAGATCTTCCTCCTGGTGGCAGATTAGTTAATTCCCACGTCTCATTTTTCTCTATTGCCTTGATTTCTTGATCCATTGCTTGCCTCAATTTCTCACTTTTCACTGCTTCTTCATACGTCATCGGATCACCATTAGTGAATAAGGCTAGATGAGCTATATTCACATTTTCTTCATCAGAGAGACCTTGACCAGTCTCATAATCTCTCATCCATGTAGGAGGTCTTCGTGTTCGTCATTCTGGGAGTGAAGGTGACATTTGAAGTGTCTTCTTCGAAAGAACCATTGCTGTTGGACCCATGTTCTTCTAGTTCTTCAGTTGTCTCAGAATCATTTTCATCGCTTTCCTCTTTTGTACTTGCTTCTTCATCAACTTCCCATTCTAAATCAGCCAATATGGTTTGCTTGTGGGCCTCATCCCAACTCCATTCTTGGTCTTCTTCAAAGACCACATCTCTGCTAACAATTATCTTGGAAGATATAGGATCAAACAATCTATAAGCTTTAGATTCGTCACTTACCCCCAGAAATATGCATTTGAGACTTTTGGCATCAAGCTTCACTCTTTTGTTGTCAGGTATGTGAACATGTGAAATACAACCGAAGACTCTGAAGTGCTCCACTGATGGTTTGAGACCCTGCCACGCCTCTTCAGGTGTTTTGCTTTTCACGGCAATGGTTGGACTTCTGTTTAGCACATGTACTGTCCAATTCACAGCTTCAGGCCAAAAGGTTTTAGGAATTTTCTTCTCTATCAGCATGCTTCGTACCATATTCATTATGGTCCGATTTTTCCTCTCGGCGACACCGTTTTGCTGCGGAGTGTATGCAGCAGTTAATTGTTTGTGTATCCCATTCTCATTGCAAAAGTTTGTGAACTCTTGTGATGTGAATTCACCCCCTCGATCTGTTCTCAGACTTCGAATGAATGCTCCAGTTTCCTTCTCCACCCTAGCTTTATAGGTTTTGAAGGTAGCAAAGGCTGCTGATTTTTCTATCAAAAAATAAACCCAGGTTTTTCTACTATAATCATCAATAAAGGTGATTAAATACCTTTTGTTGCTGTTCGAGGTTGGGTTGATTGGACCACATATGTCAGCATGCACCAACTGAAGAACTTTGGAAGCCCTCCATATGCTTTCTTTTGGGAATGGATCTCGATGCTGTCGTCCTACCAAACAGCCTTCACATACTTGCTGAATGGCTTTGAACTGGGGTAACCCTTCCACCATCTTCTTTTGTTGAAGTACTTTGAGTCCATTCCAACTCAAGGTGCCCATATCAATGGTGCCAAAGAGTGGCCTGATCTGTGGTTAGAGAGGAGAATCACTTTGTCTCTCTAGGTGGTGGGCAGTGGGCAACCACGATAAACATTTTGTTAGGAGTCATTTTAGTTTCAATGATGAGCCCCCCTCTCAGGGTGAAATATCTTACATTTGTCTCGTTGAATGAGCACAGTGAGCCCCTTTTCTTACAACTGCCCAATACTTAACAGATTGTTCTTCAGTTCGGGTACAAAGAAAACTCCCGTGATCACATAAACTATCCCTTTTACCTTCACTCGAACCGTGCCTTTGCCTTGAACAGTAAGACTCGAGTCATTTCCCATCTTTACTGATTCCTTGAAACTGCTATCAAGATCAACAAAAATGTCTCTCTTGCCGCTCATATGGTTGCTACACCCAGAGTCAAGAAACTAGATGTGTTCAGTTCCAGCTTCTTTGAAATCGACATGCGCCATCAGCAGCATCTCCTCTTTTGTTTCTGCATAGTTTGCCTTTGGATCCTATGCTTTCTTTGGGCATTCCCACTGAAAGTGTCCCAACTCATGACAGTTATAACATTCTAGGGTTGATTTATCAAACCCAGATCTGCCCCTTCCTCTTCCTCTTCCACGATAGTTACTGCGACCTCCACCTCGTCCTCCTTGTTGAGTCCCAGATGTGACTTGCAGCACTTGTTCCTCCACTACAACATGGTGACTAATCCGTTGTTCATGCACCAACAGACTGCTTTGAAGCTCATCGATGGACAAAGCATCCAGATCATTTGATTCCTCAATAGAACAAACAACATAGTCATATTTTGGAACCATAGACCTTAAGATCTTCTCTATGATCACCACATCCTCCATGTGCTCTCCGTGAATCCTCATCTTGTTGGCAATGACGAGAGTTCGTCCAAAATAGTCATTGACAAATTCTCCAGCCTTCATGTGCAGCACTACAAACTCCTTTCGAAGAGCCTGCAGTTGAGCACGTTTGACACGTGCTGTTCCTTGATATTTCTGCTTCAAGGAATCCCAGATGTCCTTCGCAGTGTCCTTCTTCAATATGGTCTCTAAGATCGAACGATCGATGGCTTGAAACAAATAGTTTTTGCACTTCAAGTCTTTCAGCTTCTGATCATCAATCACCTTCTTCTGTGCTTCACTTGAGTCAGCTCCCTCTGCTGCTGCAGTGACTCCCGTTTCCACCAGGTTCCAATACTCTTTGGAACGTAGAAAGTTTTCCATTAGCATACTCCAGTGATCGTAGTGTCCATCAAACTGCAGAATCGCAGGTTGCACAAAGCTGCCTTCGGACGTCATATCTTTGTTCCTCCACACTAGTTCCTGTGTAGCAGGTTTTGATCAGGCCCCGTGGTGGGGCTCTGATACTAGATGTTGGAACTCAGAGAAAATGGCCGAAAGCTTTTGTACGTGTATAGTTTGATAACACTAGAAACCTGAGAGAATGTCCTTATTTATTGAATGAAGCTTGTGGCTGTTAAATAGCCTTACAATGCAATGAAATAGGAAGTAACAACCCACGATTTACATGGCCTAAGATCGTGGTGCATGACTAAGTCAGAAACAGAAAGATAAGCTTGTCCCTCAAGAATAGGAGAGATTATTTGCATGGCTAGAAACTGAACCCTAGAAACAAGGAACCCTAACCCTAACCCTAACGGCTATGAGACTTTAAATACTTTAACAGAATTTGGCGACCTGAGACAAAAGCACACTGGTGATGAGAGATAAGATCAGGAAGATGCACATTTAACTTGTTTGCCAAGAGCTTGAAGAGAACTTTGTAGGAGAAGTTACACAGACTAATCGACCGAAACTGAGAAATAAGCTCCGGATTAGGGACTTTTGGAATTAGGACCAGATTTGTGGAATTCAACACTTGAGGGAAATTACCTTGGTCAAAAAATTCAGAAACCACGCCCGCCATGAGATAATTAATAATATCCCAACAGCATTGGTAGAACATACCATGAAAGCCATCCAGGACAGCAGCTTTCAGACCACCCAACTCATTGACTGCGCCTTTAATATCTTCCAAAGTGAAGGGTTGAAGCAACTCACAGTTGATAGCATTAGATACAATAGAGGTTAGACCTGCCAAAGCCACATCAAGGGGTTGAGGGCCCACCTATGTGAACAAAGATTTGAAGAAACCATCAAAATGGTTCTGAATTTCTGAATCACCAGTAAGCCAAATATCCTCCTCAGCTTTAAGGGTCAAGATCCTATTCTGTTGTCGACGTTGAATGGTAGTTTTGTGAAAAAAATGAAGTATTTCTATCTCCATCCTTAAGCCAGGAAATTCTCGAATGCTCGAGCCAATAGAGTTCTTCCCTCCTCCAGGCAACAGCTAGCAAGCAAGTAGTAGATTGAGCCACTTTCTTTCTGATGGACGGATTAGCTTGTTACTCATTAGCCATGAGCTTAGACAGAAGCTGGTTAATTGTCCGACAATTATTTTTGATTTTTTTACTCCAAACTCCAATTTTTCCTTACAAATATCAATGTTAGAGAACCAAGACGAAAAGAAAGAACCATCTACATTATCATTCCAAGCATTACTTACAACTGACGGGAACTTGAGATCCTAGACCCATGATAATTCCAAACAAAAGGGCCTAGGGCCAGTACATAAAGTAGGAGAAAAATGAAGAATCAAAGTAATTACCCAAAAAATTATAAATTATGACTTTAACCGCTCGGTAAATAAAGTTTAGAAAAGTGTATGTTTCTTGCCACTTAGTACGACGGTCTAGTGATATTCTTCTTTACTTGTAAGTGAAATGTCTTAGGTTTGATTCTCGCCAGGCGAATTTGAACTACATTATTGCTAGCCCATTGTGAGGCTTAGCTCACTCCCCCATCCATTGTAAACATATCGTTTGTTTTAAAAAAATGTACGTTTATCATTTCCTTTGATATTTACCATTACTAAAATCAACCAGCTTTTTAATCGAATCGGTCCAATTGTTTGTCGAATTAATTTACAATTTCTTGAAATTGTTAATTTGATTGAATTGGCCCACATTTGAAAAACCAATAAATCAGTTCACTAAAATTCGAAAAACTGGCTTCAAACCTGTGTTGGTCACAATTTGGCATTTGTGTTAGCTTAGGGCATTCGGTTTGGTATCAAAACCAAAAAACTAACTTCAGTTTTTGTCACGCCCCAATCTCGACATACGTCCAGGATCGACACGTGACGTCACCAAGTATCTGTAGATCTAACATACCCTGCCTCCGGGATATGTACCAAGCACAACTCTTGCCTCAAATTGCGTAGTGATTTTTCGTATACTTTATGGTTGTCCTCGTCAGACTGCCTACGTTCCCTAAACAGGGATCAAGCCATTCGTAGTTCACCATACACTACACTCCGACGTTTATCATAGTTCGTTCAAACCGAAAAGCATAGCATTCCTCAATCAATTATTATAACTTAACAAGCATGAAATCATTGATTCATGCTACATAACGAACCCACATGACATTCAAGATTTTCATTCTATCAATCATAAAATCACTATGTTTCAACACAATATCGCAATCCAAGCATGTAACATATCAAAGGATTAACAAAGCACAATATTTTCCTCTAGTCACATTCATTAACTAATCTAATCATATTAATAACAATTATATCCAACATCAAACCACAATCACTTGAATTAATCAATTCCATGAATCAAGGAGGCACGATATCAACATTTAATTACGTTAATCAATCAACAAGATCATGTATCATCTCACCAATTTAATACAAGAAGTCTATACAATTCCCCACTTTGATTATAAATAATAACATGGTATAGCTAATTTATAAACACGATGCCTACTGTAAGTAGTTACTATTCACTCAAATCTAAGGTCGGACTAACCTTATGGAAATAAGCAAGAGTAGAGATTCCGGACCTCTCAACGGAATCCAACTAAAGTAAGGTAGCCTATCGAAATGTACAAAGTACAACTAATCATCATCACCCTTAGTATGCATATGGTCCCCCATTGCAGATATACCAAGCAGAACCATAAACATGACCTAAACGTGCTGGTAGTGATCACTCATCGCGGATACACCAAGCATGATCACTCCTAACGGTCCCCCATCGTGGATATACCAAGCAGAACTGTATCCTATATCTCTAGGTAGTGATCACCTATCGCGGATATACCAAGCATGATCACCTCTAAAATGCGTATAGTCTCACATTGCTGATAAACCAAGCAGAACCATAGGCATAGTCTAACGTGTGGTCCCTCATCATGGATATACCAAGCATGACCACGTTCTGACTCTAGGTAGTAATCACCTATTGTGGATAAACCAAGCATGATCACCCCTAGAATGCATATGGTCCCCCATTGTGGATAAACCAAGCAAGACCATAAGCATAGTCTAACGTGTGGTCCTCTATCGCGGATATACCAAGCAGGACCATGTCTTGACTCTAGGTAGTGATCACCTATCGCGGATAAACCAAGCATGATCACCCCTAGAATGCATATGGTCCCCCATTGCAAATAAACCAAGCATGACCATAAGCATAGTCTAACCGTGCAGGCGGTGATCACCCATCGCAGATATACCAAGCACAATCACCCCTGAAATACGTATGGTCCCCTATCACGGATATACCAAGCATGATCATCCAAGTATCGCTGCTACTTGGTGCAATCAGTTCATCACACAATCTACCCCTACCTCAATCCCTATGATTTACAACGTAGGCATTTGCACTATCAACTTCTCATGACCACTAACTATCTTGTCATACAAGCATAAAAGTTCTACATAATACTTCTAATAAGATTCTAGGTTCACATCATCATAAAAACAATCATACCAATCATACAAATAAACAACATTTCAAATATGCACGTCAAATCACATATCAAAATCATCACCAATACACAAGCCAAGTCATGTTTAATAAACGTAGGTCTATGGCTAAATATATAAAATCACATTCCAATAGAACTCACCTTATAAAATCAAGTCATATTCACAAATGATATTTGATGTGATAAAAGTTAAGCACACAAATTAAACCTTCTTGGTGTGAATTGTAGTATAGATGCAAGTAGGGATCGTTCTAGGCCGGGGATTAGGAGGGATTGCTAATCGACGTTGAACTGACTCAAAGACTCAAAAATAAACTTAAAAACGTTTGGATAGGTTTAAAATACTTAAAACAAGTCAAAAACACTCAAAACTGCCTAAAAACACAAACTAGGCAGTTTCTGACTCTAAACACAATTTTGGACGAAAATAAGGTTTTGGCTTGACTCAAAACACTTAAAAACACAAGTAAAACAAGTTTAAAAACAATTTGAAACAAGAAAGTAAAGGGGGGGGTTTTGTTTGAACGAATTTAAAAGGAAAACAAGTTGAAAACAGATTTTAAAGTAAAACAAAGTTTGAAAACGTTTTTGAGAAGTTTGGATGGATTATGGGCTAGCTAGAGGCTCTTTCTCCACACATGATATGTATGCAAACAAATCGATTCCCAGTTACTCCTTCATTGAATCATGAACGACAATGCCCCAAGTTAACCGTGACATCACTAATTAACCCTCAGATTTTCCTTGTGTTATTGGATTGGATGACATCATTCGACAACCCAAAGCATTCTTCGAAAGTTCCCTACATGACATCATAATAAAGATACAATCAAAGATCATTACGTTCAATGAAAATCATAAGCATTGACAAAGCACTTGTAACTATGACATCATGTCACTAATGCTAGGAATTGAACTTAACGCGATCGCGACCAATGACCTCCACCACTTATGAATATAAGTTTGTAACGATTATGTGAAACTCCCTTATACTCTAGCATCAAATTCATGCATGCCAATTAAGTGTCGACCCTCAATCAACAAACACAAATAAGTTATCAATCAAACAGTTAAGCCAATTGCATTCACAACTCAAGAATTCGCAACTGAAACTTATCAATTCATATTGCACCCATAATCATGGCTTTGAAATCACCCCTAGCCAAAAAGGGGTCTAGCCACTCATGTTCACAGCAAAATAACAAGAATTTAACTTAAACATTTATAACAAAGAAAGAATTACACCTAGAACGCTCCAACGATCCAAAGCTTGAAGAACAAACACGTCCAAGGTCTTCCTTCTTCTCCTTTGCTACGGCACAAGTGGTTGAGGGAGGTTTGAGATGTGTTTTGGGGTCAAGGATGGTAAGGTAGGTGCGGCAAGGGACTTGGGATGGCTGAAAGTGTTTGTGGGAATGTATGGATGAGTGAATGATGTGTTTGGCAGTGAATGGATACTCAAAAGGTGCGGCAAGGGTCCATATATATAGGGAATAGGTAAGGCACAGTTTGGGCTTATTTAGGTAACACATTTACTCCAAAACTTTAAGGGAAATAGGAATTAAAGTCAGAAATCCCAAAGAAAAGGTAAGGTCTTTTGCGGCAAAGAGGAATGAACAAGGAAAGTGAGTTATCTTGCAAATTTTGGGACAAATAGGTAAGTAGGGAAAACATCCTTGACTTAGAAGAAAGGGTAAGGAAATTTGGTTGCTGATTTGGAAGAGAAAAGGAAGGTAACTTGCGGCAAGGATTAGGAAAAGGAAAGGAAATTAAATGGCTTAAGGGAAAGTAAGGGAATGTGACTTAATCATGCAGCAAGGAAGGGAAAGTGCAAGGGAAAGGTGCGGCTCCCTCTTGTGGCTAGGTTTAGACTTCTTAGAACATGTAATTAAGTGTCCCAAATTGACTAGGAACCTTAATTATGGCTGAAACCTTTGTAAAATAGGATAAGGAAAGTCAAAGGTCAAAGTAAGGAAACTTTGACTTAGTCAACCCTTCTTCTTCTTGGATTCCTTTTCCTTCCTTGACTTGAATTAATTTTTCCTCCTCTCTTTGGCTGATTCCTAGCGTGCTTTGGTCTTCAATTTCGTCCATCTACATTGCTCCAAGCATAAGCTATCCAAAACATGCTCAAAACTGCTCCAAAAGGCTCCAAAATGCACTTTCTTGATGCTTAAACCCTTTGGACCTATAAACACACGAAAATGGCTTAAAATACTAAATTAACTAAGAACAATTAACATAAATGCACGAAAACAAACTAACTAAGTCCCATAAATATGCTTCTATCAATATTAACATAAGAAATCAGGTAATAACTATATCACATATATTCAAGCCACTCTTTAGCCAATGTAGGCCCACTAGACTTCACTTAGGTCTCCCGTAGTATTAATTTTAGTATTTAGAACATTTCGAGACATGTTGACCAAAAGTTAACTCTTGATCAAAGATAGGGTCCACAACCCTACGTAATTTGATCCAGAAGATCCGCATTCTAAAATTTTGGGTCCATAACTTCCTAAGATCCTCATTATGTTTATAGAACGACACACTAAATTTTCATCACGATCCGACAATCGGATCTCAGCCAATTACAAATTCAAGTGGCGGCCAACGTTTGATTTTATAAACTTAGAAATTCAATTCGGGAAGATCCGTTCATCGGATCCCTGATCCATAAGTTTCTATAGTCCTCAAATATTACGTATTAAAGTTTGATGACGATCCAACGGTTGAATCGTTGATTTATATTTTGATCAAGTAATGTATCATAGTGAAATTAGGTTCAAATGATCAAACCACGTCATGCAAATATCAAATACAAAATCAGGCGTCTAATTGAACTTAGAAAGGCATCGTCGGCCCACTAGCCACACACCGTTGCGGGTGGCGGGTGGCGGTCGGCCCCCTCGACTCGCCGGAAAATTCAACTATTTTAAAAAATTACCAAATTTTACAAGCAAGTAGATCTGAGTGAGGGGAGCAATTTTCATACATGTGGCCAAGTCTAATTCGGCCGAAAAATACCTGAAAACCTCCTTGAGCTGCCAAAAACCCTTGAAATGGGTGTTCTTGATTCGACTCCAAAACAGCTTTGACGCCCCCAAACCTGTTTAGGCTTTGTTTATGGGCTCAAAGGATGCTATAGGTGGTGGTGATAAAAGGAAATCGTTTAAGAATTGGTCGATCGACGGAAAAGAACCCCTGTACCCACATGTGCGGCTTTCACAATTTTAAGGCCAAATTTCTACAATTTTAGGGTGTAATAGGTAAAGGGAAGATTGTGAAGTGTATCCCAGATGGTTATTTGACGTGATTCGTCAGAAAAATCGACGAAAAATCACCAGAGAGGGGAAATGGAAGCGGGTCAGGTCAACGGGTCGAAGGGAGGGAACCGGGTCGACCGGTTCTCCCTTCCCTCATTTTCTTCTTTTTCCATTGGTCCTCCCCTTTTCTCTCTATTTCCTGATTCTTCCCCTCCTCCTCCTTTCTCTCCCGCAACCCTTATTTTTCCCCATTCTTGTGCTGCCATCTGGCAGCTTCCAATCTTTTTCTTTTTCTCCTTTTTTTTTTTTTAATTTTTTTTTTTCTTTTCTTTTTCCTCTCTTTTTCTTCTTTTTCTAATTAGTCCCTTCCTGAAGTAATGGGAGCCCCTAAAATATCAAATTCCTATTTTATTTAAGAAACTTCTAACATCCATAACTTCCCTTTCCTCGTCTCGATTCATGAACAGCCTTCGCCTACGCGCTCGTGGTGTCGAGCTCAATTCGAGAACATTAAGAATGACACCGGAAGGTCTACAGATTTTAAATAATTATTTTTCAAAAATTCAAACTTTGTACTTAGGTAATTAAAATCTAAAATTAATTTAAATTCGCAAAATACTGTAAAATCCCGCAGATACGAAATACGTAATTTACAATAGTGAAATCCAAGAATGGGATTTCATAGTTTTTGTCCACTACTCTTTGTAAATCAAAGAGGGTAAAGTTTTCATTGTTCCCTTCTAATAATAAATGAACTTAGGGTTTAGTATGTATAAATATTCAACTTTACAGGGTGATGATTTCAAATTGACCTCAACTTTTTAAAATATTTCAAACTACCTAACGTTTTTAAAATTATGACATCTGTTACATCACTAATGTTAAGTGATGATGTTATCAACGTTAAGTGATGATGTCATGAGTTTTAAGTGATGTAGTGGACAAATACTGAAGTTAGTTTAACTATTGTCATCTTTGATTCAAGTTGTTGTGAATTGTGGAAAGCAAAACTTGTAAGGGGGTGTTTGTTTGCCTTCTTTAGCTCTAACTGGACTGGCTTAGGTTAAAAGTTAGTGCAATCTGTGTTTGTTCACTAGTGGGACTAAGTTTAATGGGACAAATTAGGACTCGTCTTGACTAAATCCCTCACTAGAAGGTCTTAACGAGCCCCCTCCCCCCTCCCCCCCCCCCCCCCCAAAAAAAAATAATGGGATTGCTAGTCCTGTCTCCCTTGCGAACCCATATGAACAGCATCAACCCCCTTTCTCCAGTGACCAAACCATAAACGGTTGTCGCCGATCTCCATTGTCCTGTAAACCCAACGTCTTTTTGGCATCTGGGTTGGTGATTTTGGATCTTTTGCCATCTAGGTCAACCTGAACGACGACAAAGACGGGTCTTTTGCTACCTCTGCTCTACTTTGCCCTTCCCATCTCCATCTTCCTCACTTCCCACAACCAGAAAACCCAAAAAAAAAAAAAAAAATGAACCTAGAAAACCCAAAAAAAATTGTGGGATGAGCTTGAATCAACGATGGGATTGATGTGGAGCGCAAACCAAACCCAGAAAACATAAAAATTCCTAATCCTAGACCTTCCCTATCTTTCACCTTCGAGCCAATTACGCATGCACCCTGCCCCAACTCCTTAATTTTCACTCTATTTTTTGCTCTGTGGTTTGATTTTGAAGATATGTAGTTGATTATGAAGTTGTGTGAGAGGAAGTGAAGAGGGTGAGAGAGTAAGGGAGAAGGAGTTGGATGGGAAAGGAAAATGGAAGAGATGGAGAAAAAGGAGGAGATATAGTTTGACCAAAGAAAAGGGAGAGACAGAGAGGGTTCTTTGTTTTTGGAAAAAAAAAAAGAAAAAAAAAGGAAAATTAATTTTTATTATCTTACTTTTAGTCTGAGATTACACCAACGCTTCACTAAGTTAGTCCATCTTAGTCTATTTTAAGTCAATCTAGCTTAGTCCCTGAAACTAGTCCAGTCCGAGATAGTCCGTTGAAACAAACGTACCCTTAAGGTGTCTAGGAGGGGCCTTGCTATTTCTCACCTCTTTTTTTTTGGTTGATGACATAATTCTTTTTGCATAAGCCTCTAGGAAACAAAAGTTGTGCTGAACTGCACCTTCTGTGAAGCCTTGGGGCAGAGAATTTGTCTTGAGAAATCCCTTTTTTTAACATCTCCAATAGTTTCTCTAACTGTGATTTGTGGGACCATGATTTTCCAAGGTTAGGCAGATCGTAATACGAATACTTCAGAAGTCCTATCATGGACTCAACAATTTCTACTCCTAGATATTCGTATTACGATCAGTAATGCCACTTTCACCATGTTCCAGATCAGTGGGACAAGTCCGCTGATTTCACAGAGATGACCATACTTGCTCCGCAAAATAGAGAGACCTGATCCACTATGGAATCAACCGGGTTTCCTAGAGTTCCTACAATCTAGAAATTAGCATGCGCTGCAAGTAATCACACATCTAAGAGGATGCAATATCTACTCTAGATATTCTCTGGAATTCTCCCGGTTTGATACGGATTCTATATCCTAAAATGACTTTATCTCGACTAGTATAAATACACTCTTATAGGATTTATTTTTGGTAACACAATTATCGCATACTTATTCTTTTGTCTGCTACTTAAGTCTCATAATATTGCTTACTAACTTGACCGTCAAAACACTGACCCTGAATCCAAAGCTTGAAAATCATCCCTTTAATCCTGGACTAGTAAAGGACCTAACATATTACAAGTCCCTTCCTCCATTGAGCCTTTTTCTTTCTTCTTGTTCTGAAAATGACTTGGATCAAGACCAGTGTTAGGAAAATAGGCCAAAGCCCAAACAAGCCAGGTCCGTTGAGTACGTCTTAACCTCATCTGTAAGAAAGGACAAATTACAATAAGATCTATTTGCTGGACTTTCACCGGTCTAGGTTGTTTTGAGAACTTGTAACTCCAGCTACAGCTGCTACATGCTACCTCCTTTTCTTTCAAATGCTTTTTTTTTTTTTTTTTTTTTTTTTTGGCCAACATTTCAAATGCTTTTCACATACTTGCAGCCTTGAGATAATGCAAACAACGATGAACACTTTGGCCCCATTTTTTAGTATATTCTAAATATTCTATATTTTGGGATATATTACCATTATTTTTTTTTTATAAAGGATATCATTACCAAGATATAACGAATTTTATTTTTAATAAAATAGAATTTTCATTTTTCTTATATGTTGTCATCTTGTAGGCTTGTAGTTGTGCTACTTTTCATATTGTTAATTGACTTTATGCATGTGCTTACAAGTAGTTAAGCTAATCTCCATATTACTAATTAGTCTTATAGTGGAACCTCAACTTCTTCATAGTATTAGAGAAGGTTGTCCAATGTGTGAAGCCTAATGGCCGCACATGCTTCACGTCACTCGAGTTGTGTTGTCCACGTATTAGACTTGAAAATTTGTCACACATGACAGAGCATGTTGAATCTCATATTGATGAGAAGATAGACCTTGCATGTGCTTATAAGTAGTTGAACTACTCTTCATATTGCAATTGATTTTACGGTGGAACCTCAACTTCATCATATAATTTTTATCAATTGTGTATGCGTGTTTTCTTTACAAGTGATATTATTACTATACTCAATACTATAAAGAAACGAATTTGAACCCAAAACATAATGATTAAAATAAAAAAATCATAAATTCGGCAATCCACCACTTCTCTATCCGGGCTTATGTTTCCTATGTTTCACTACTACTAAAAATGGCATAATAGTTACTCCAATAAGGGCCCTTCCATGCATTATAACCCTAGTGTCTAGCCGGACACGAGTAGTTGTGCATGAAATTACGTTGAGTTCTTGTAGAAGTGTTCATATTTGACGTTCGAACATATTTACTACGATTGACATTGAAATTTATGTTAAATCAAAACCTGAGTAACTAGTTTTGAATAAAGGGTGTGCTATCTACACCTTTTTACTTTTTACATACTCTTTGTTAATTTATGTCCGTTGATCTTCTTCAATTCATCCGATCCGACGATCGAAAATTAAAACGGTATGAGAGAAGTAAAAAAAGGTGTGTGGATATCACACCCCTTGGATAATTGGTAAAGTTTTTCACTTAATACCATACAAGAAACTTGGCAGTTTAGCATTTCTTAGTTAGTTAAGAACATTTACTCTTAAACTCGAGATCTTATGTTTGATTCTCTCACCATCGCTTGAATAAAACAAAAAACACAAGTTGGGTGTTGCAAATTATACATATACTAAAACCCAGTTATCTGGCACTGTTTTGCACTGTTCATGAACAGTAAAATGACGAAGCTGCCCTTATTTTCTTCTTTGTTCTCCGTTCTTTTTCCTCCTTGGCACAGTGAATTTACGTATTTGTCCATACTGCCCACGTGTCGATCATCGTCGACTACTCCTCTTCCACTGCATCTCGAATTTTCCTTCTCTCACAAAGCTGGGCTTTTCATTTGCTTTCGGTAGTCCTCCGTTTGCTACACGTACTCCAATTCTCTCTCTCGATTTTGCACGAACCGGAACACATGCTGTCTATTCTGTTCCGATTCCAAAAAACCCTAATCCCCTTTTCAGTAGATTGAATTAGTACTAGCTGAACAGAGTTTCTCTCTGCAACTCCTCTCCCACAGGGTTAAACCTCAACTATGGAGGAAAGCTCGCTTCTCTTATTCTCCCAATTTAAACCCCCCCTCTTTGTCCTCTTCTTCTTCTTTTTCTTCCTTGCTCTTCGGAAAATCCCACCGTCTGGGTTTAATCCCCATTTCTCTCTAATCCCAAATGTGTGCATGTCGGATCTTCGTCCAAAATCCTGACGCAATAACACTTCAAAGGTAAAGTTATATTATTATTTTCTCTCTGTGATTTCATGCATGCTTCCATATATATTGAAATTTTCCAGTTTACTAATGGATGTTTCTATATGATTTTGCATGTCTCCCTTGATAAAAGTTTGAGCAAAATATGCTTATGAAATCGATCTGTGATTTATCTTTATAGATGTGCCTGCATCTATACTGCTTATTTGCTACCCATATAAACATATAGCTTTATATGAGTTTGCCCCTCATTTGCAAATGAGTGTTTTATGAGATGTTTATATATTTAGGCACTAGAATTAGTGTTTTTTATTTTGATCCCAGGGGCTCAAAACTGAATTTTTTGTTGTTGTGAATATATATGTGAACATATAATATCAGCATTTGGAGTGAATCGAGTTCATTTTAAATTTTCTTAAATTTATTGATTATCATATGACATAGTTAACAGCTTTTGTGATTTTAAAACAATTGAAGGTGAGATTTACATAATTAAATAATCAATTGAAAAATTGAATTGAGATGTTAGTTTTACCTGACTGATTTCTTTGTTGGGTTTATTACTGCTCAATGTTAAAACTCAAAAAAGGTTTTTGGGCAAGTGGTGATCGGCCCGCTTGGGTTAGGAAAGACCACTTATTGCAATGGCATGTCTGAGTTCCTCCAGCTCATCGGAAGGTAAAAAATTTACTCTGAATTCCGGGTTTTCAAGTTTTTCCATGACTTCAAATTTGGTTTTTGAATCTGTCTGAAATATTTACAATGGCAATTTGTTGTTTTGATGTGCAGGAAAGTCGCTGTGGTAAATTTGGATCATTCCACTTATGCATTGCCGTATCCAATGTCGTATGTTGAGGGTAATACAGTAGAGCTACTAGTCTACCTTCTTTCATTTGGTGTTTTCAACATTTTAAATCCTACTCATTCTGCTTAGTTTTTGTTCGATTTGAGTTTTGCAGGTCAAAGCTGATTTGGGGATTTTGAAATGGTGGACGCCGGGCCAGTTACACCACTACATGTACTTCAATTTCAATGCCAAGACTGTGCATTTCTTTTGCGTAATTTTTACCTTCTGCTGATTTTGATTGAATTCCAATAAATTTTTTATTTGCTTAGTTTAATTTGTAGTTGTCCAATTGTTATGAAGATATATGAATGTGTGTGAATTATTGGTTTCTGATTTTTTTTTTGAACAATATGAAATTGCTTAGTGTTTTAAGTTCTTGATCCAAAGAAAATTGCGTTATTTCGTAATGGCATTGCCATTTGTAGTGGTTATTCGGATTACCGTGTCATTTTATTTATGCACACCAAGTGTTTTGATTTTGAAATGAAATTCATATTTGTTTATGGATGCCAAGTGTTTGATGATTTGTTATTTCATTCTCAGTTGAAAAGTGGGAGTCCCAACTTTTAGCTCAGAGAAAAACCCTTGATTGAATAAAATACCGCTATGGTTCCTCACATGAGAAAAAAAATTCAATTTTTCTTTCCTCAAAATTTTGGTTTTTGTTATTTTTTTATTTTGTCCTCAAATTGTAGTTTTTCTTTGTTGCATTTGTCAGCTACCCTCCACAATGAACGACCTGCTGAAGCTAATGTATTTGATTGGAAAAGAACAAGACTAATTTTGTCATTAGTATCTGCATTTTCACATCAATGTAAACTGACTGATGCAGAAGAGCCAATTTAACATCAGCGGATATGAGGGAATCTGATTTCAGTGGTTCAACTTTCAATGGTGCATACATGGAGAAATCTGTCACATATAAGGCAAACTTCAACTTTCAATGGTGCATACATGGAGAAAGCTGTCACATATAAGGCAAACTTTGAGGTAAGAACTTTGCACTTTACAAATAGATACTAAAATGTGAACTAAGCATAAATAGCTTTAGCTACCTATCCTCCAGTATATGTTTGCATCATGAGATCACCCAAAAGACAAAAACCCACCTTCATTGTCAGTTCATTTCCATACAAGTTATCTCGGATTGTTACAACATTTAGGCCATGCTTAATATGAAGGACTACACTACACTTGAAGGATTAAGAAGGGCTATCCATAAGGGGTTGATGTCTAAAGCGTATCCCTAATCTTATCCCCACCAATCCCTTTAAAAATTGTAATTAGACATATTGAAATTTATGTATATAAACCTTTTTTTATGAGAACAGATGTAATTTAGAATCATACATGTGTCAACATGGTGGTAGTATATTATTGAACGACGCTAAAGATTAATTATGAACTTAAGACTATGGGCCGAAAGAAAGTTGTTCATTACTTGCGTATAATTTATTTTGTTTGTTCAGGGAAGAACATGGTGGCATGTGCTTTGGGTGGGAGTTTATACCGCAGGGGAAGCTGTCATACATTCTTGAAGCAGAACATCGTGCAGAGAACATTCAGAGGATTGGTATGTATGTCTTTGCCTCTTTTTAGATTGAATAAACCCTCTGTTTAGATTAACTATGGCTTTCAGCTTCATTATGTATTCATGAAACTAATCTCTGTAGTTTTTCAATTCATCTGAGGTATTTGTTATTTTGAACAACACTAAAATTATTTATGGGTTATAGGAACCATGGGTTAAGAAAATGGGTCCAAATTCAGAGCTGCGTTCTTCTTCCCTCAAAATAAGAAGAAAACACTTCCTCATCACCATATTTCGGCACCTCAGGTATATTTGTGTTCTAAAGCCTTCTACTTGATACATTGAGTTTGGAATTTGTAAGTTACAAGCTCATGGAAATTATGCTTTTGTAATTGTCTAATGACATGGTCAAAGAGTTGTCGACCTTATGTTTACAAGGGTTGTCAACGAACACTGTAGTCTCATTCCATGGGAGAAATTTCAAATTAAGATGTTAACTATCTGAAATAAGCCTAATGTTGAAATTTATTTCATTGTTTCGTTTTTTGTATGAAAAAACATTTATTGTTGAAATTTTCTTGGTGCTTTGTTTTATAAAAGATTCAGGATGGGGATTATTTAGCTTTCATTGATTGGCATCGGTTTTTAAGTTTTGTCTTTGCTTTTGTTTGTAGGATCAATTTGGGAAAGAACATAACAGAGCAGAGCACAAGCATTATCAATTTATTTGTTAAAGTATCGCAGGCTTGCAGCTATCTGCACGACTCCAACGAGCCACACCAAGCTTACAATGGCTTTGCACGCCTATAAGGCTCCCTCTTCCTCTTTCCCTCCCTCCATTTTTTTCTTATAAGTTTCGTGGTAACATCAATTTGTACATCGATGAAATAGGAGTAGCTAGATTTTGAACTATTTATATGTATGTAGAGTTGTCAACAACTATTATATACATTTTATAAATACTTTGTACATGTTTTGTATAAATACTTTTTACATATTTACACACAATGGTTACAACACATTTAGTTCCTCATTCTAACACATACAACGCTTATAATAAAGTTGGCATTCCCGCAGCAACGCGCGGGCTAAATTTCTAGTTAAGTACTAAGAAACACATAAACGATATCCAAGTTCAAACAGTTAATTTCCTAATTTAAGCAACCATGAAGCAAATATTCACCAACACAATATTGTTCTAGTTATAACTCAAAACAAACTTCTAACATTTAACTTCAGAAGACTATATGTCGCTTAAAGGATGTTCTGATTTTTCTGACAAACAGAACGGATCCTCTCTGAATCTTACTCTTCTTTCAGCAACTCATATGGATTCCGTCTTTGCAGCAAACCTGGAACAACCTTCCTCGATGAGAGCTCTAGCACAGTCCAAGTTCATCCACGACGATTCAAGATTTTGGGGCACAACATCTGGTGCTTCATCAATGATCCAATCATCCATTGGATCAATCTCCTCAGCCTCAACTCCGCTCTTCATACCTGCATGAAACTGCTGTAACTGCAAGTTATAATGAACAAATGTAAGATCTTTAAGCCGCTGTTGCTCAACAGGATTCCTTCCATTTGTTAGCAGTTTCTCCGCCATAGTCCGTTTGAGCCCATATCTTAAAGCGCCATGGCAGTTCTGACTCAAAATTCGAACCGCAAACCTCTGCAGTTCAGGATGATTTTCTCCATAACTAGACCACCACATAGCTGCAATCAATTTAACATAAACTAGTTTCAAATATTGGTTTTTTACCGACCTCAAAACTACTAACGTAATGCCTAAAATTAATAGACTATTTTAAGAAAACATTCAATAGTGTTCCTTGATTCATTCGTTTACAACTTTATAACGATATCTTATTTTACCTGGTGGAACGTTTCTTCTTCGAGTTCTGGAACTCCCCTCCTGATAACTACCTTTGCCATGTGCATACTCCTCCAATTGACGGATAATTAAGTCTTTGATTGGCTGACTCTGGACCAGTTGGCCAAGGCAGCTCAGAAGGCCAGAAGAAACCTCGAAGTCAGGATAGAAGTCACTTGAATATAAGAGACTCGGGTTAAGATAATAGCCAGCCGCGTGGAGAGGACTATGGAGAACATTGTTCCATATCTCATCAACAACTTCCCAGATTGGCATGTAATCTGGTTTCTTTTTGTTGAACTCTTCCTTAATTGTCTCCTTTACTTGATCCATTGTTTCATATATGTACCCCATAAGCGGCTTGTCAGCCTCAAAGATCCAATTTAGAATGCCAATGAGAGGCATAGCTGCGTTCAGGACCATCTCAGCTCCAGTCCAGAAAGAGCGACCCTCAACTAAATCCGCTACCCTTTTTCCCTCCACTCGTGAAGCCCAGGTTGACATGTTCCACTCAGGTGAGGAAAACATGTCTTTCAGGTTTTGCTTTTTCGATACAATGTTCTCCAAAGTCATAAAAGGCATTGCTGACCTTATCTTCGAGGGCTTAATGAGGTCGTGGCCAAGCGTATGTTTCTTCAAAAGCTTCAAAACCTCTTCGTGTCCATGAATGAACTTTGTCATAACCTTGGCCTTATCAAATATATCTCTAGTAGAGCCAATCATCCCAATGTTCTCCAATATCAGTGCAATGCAATGAGATGCACTGACGGTCCAAAACACATCTTTGCACCTATTACTAAACTCCTTCTGCATTGTACCCGCCCAGCCAGTTGTAGTATCCACCACAACCTGAATCACGTTTTCAATCCCGACATCCTTAATAATTCCCTCAAGTAGCATATATATGGCATCGATGTCACCAACGGTAGACGAAATATCATTGGTGCAAAGATAAATCGGGCCTTGAGGGCAATTGGCCAAAAAGTTAACAAGGCTTCGACCCTTCTCATCAGTCCATCCGTCCAACAAAATGCTACATCCAGTGGTAGCCCATGAATCTCTAATCTTTGTCACGTACTCTTGCATCTCTTTCACTTCTTCGTCAAGTATCCAACCTCTGAGCTCATCACAGGTCGGTATCTTGTACCCCAGCTGACCAGTCCCGAGAGCAGAACGTATCATTCTTTCAAGGGAAGACAAATTCACACCAACAAATTCTAACCCCGTTTCGTAGAAGAATTGACCAATGCATTTTTGCACTTGCCTCGAAATGATATCCCTTTTTGTTTCCCCATTGTCGCCTCGTTGTGCGCCTCTGCCTCGTTTAGTAACAGAGACATGTACTGCTGCACTATCTTCACACTCCAACTCCAACACCTCTTGGCTTCGATTCTGAAAACCGGCATTTTGAGAAGCTCCACGCTTACAATTCCTCTTCCGTGAAAGATCTGAGCTATTCAGCTCCCCGAATTCCTTTCCAAAATTTTCTCTTTTTCTTTCAATCACATTGTTTTTCATCAGCTCCCTCACATCAGCCGGAGCACTATTACATGGTAACACATCTCCACGGATTCCTCCGATATGGTACTTCAAACGGGTGGAACCGCTCACCACCTTACCACAATAGTTGCATTGGAATTTATTTTTACTATAAAAAACTGTTCCATGATCATGAACATTGATGGTTCCACTACCCCCAGCATCCATTTTATTCAAAAAAATTGTCCACTGCCCACACCTAGGATTTCAGAAATCTAGGCCTGCAAAATCACCTCAAGATCTTTAATTTATGACCAATTTGTTGCACTTAAAAGAATTAGGCCCTAATGTCCCTCAAACATCAATGAATCATAAACTATAGTGAAAATACATATAACCCAATATACATGCAATCGATTTAAATAACCAAACTAACAAAAATAAAAGGATCAAAACAGAAAAATAACTCCTTTATGTACACCACTTAGCCACCAAGGTAGAGAGAAAAAAGATATTTTAAATCTTGCTAGGCACTACAAAAAGAGGGGAAAAAAGAACCATCTTTTGAGCCTCCTCTGTAAATGATTCTCTCATACCAAAACTCAAAGATTAGGAACAAAAAGTTATATTAGCTAAAATGCCAGTAAAATGGTATACATCATGGTAAAGCCATAACTAAGCAGGATAAAAAATAGCATTCACAAATACATACATGCAAACATATATATGTAGTTTTAAAGCAAAAAATTTAAATAAAAATGCAGAAACACAGAGGAAGATAATAATTGAATTAATAAAAAACACCATGGTAGACATACCTTGAGCTGATCACGCAAGACAGAAGGTGGATGAGCTCTGATGAGAGAGAGAGAGAGTTGATCAGGGGTGGGTTAGGGAGAACGAAATGGGACAAAATCAAAGGTAACTTGGATAACGGGTGGTACACAACACACGCAATGTAAGAGAGCTCCGCAGCAGAAGCTCCTTTGGTGAAAAGCTTAAACTTTCCTTTGGGTTTCTTCTGTCTCAGACAAGCAGTCGCTTTGTGCATGTGTTCGGCACCGCGCGCCACTTTTGGTAGATATAATTATTTCCATTTATTCTACATTTTTAATTAAATTTTCAATGCAGATTGTTGAGTCCATACGTTATAAAACAGGAGCGAGTGGAGTGCGGGGCCCGCAACGCATGCAAGCCGCGTGTATGGTTTTGTCAAGTGATTGTCGTCACATTTTTGTTGAAAGTAGACCAGGGTTGTTGAATCTATTAATTAAAGGAAAATAAAATGTAGTCTGAGTGTGGGGCTGTCGCTGATGCATGGAGGTCACGTGTGAGACTTTGTCAGGCGAGCGACGTCAGATCTGTGTTGAATTTAAAATTTTAATTTTGAGTCCACAGTTTAAGAGAAGATTAAGCTAATAAAGTCTAGGGCTCGGAACTAACACATATTAGTAGACATATAAATGGATCGGTTTGGAACAATCTTGAACCATATTCATATTCATATTCGTTTATAATCGTATTATCAGGTCCTGATTATATTCGAATCTTTAAATATGACTTGTAATCCTTAGCATCGAATTTAAATCGGATCAGATTCTTGTCAAATTTAATTTAAGACCTAAAAATATTAAAATACTATTGATTGTTGCAGTCCTATTAGATTAGCAATGTGATTGTGTAAATCCTAGTGTATCTAGGAATATCTCTTATATTCATATTAGGAGTTGATTACCTATTAAGAGTTGTAATCCTAAAAGGGTAAGGAATTAACCTTCCCTACTACTATAAATAAAGGCATAATGGGGTGGAATAGAACACACCCCACAATTACACATCTCTCTCTTCTCTCTCTATGCCACACCTTCCCTCTCTCTATGACCTCCATAATTGTTCAGTAAAGTATGCTTACAACACGTAATCAGAGACTCTTGACGCTGCGCTAAAGAGAGTTTGATCTTCAATCAGGGGAGTATTACATTTTAATTATCCTTTTCATGATTAATTAATTATTTTATTTGAATTGATATACATGCTATTGATTCAATTTAATTTTTCTATGTTGAACGTGATACAACGCATTGGAGATGCAATTCCGATTTTTCGCAATGAATCTTCTACAAATTCAAAGGCTTTTGTTGTTTTTTGCCAATCAGGTATGCTTAAAATGAAGTAAGATATTTGAAACAACCATGAAGCATGAAACATTTCTCATGATGCATGAACCCCCTACATTTATATTTACCTTCCGATATATATATATATATATATTGTATATATATATATATTGTATATATATATATTGTATATGTTCATATATTTGTCAAAATATATACTTGTTTCATGCATTACACAATTATATTTGCTATGTGGAATATTAATAAATTAGAAGCAAATCTAGGGTTTGTAAAACCCTAACAATTTCGAAAAAAAAAGAAAAAAAAAAGAAAAAAAAGGGGGAAAATTGGACACCACGGCACCACCACCGTCGGCAAACTCACTGGCCTGAAGCCCAGCTAACCATCACAGTAACCAGGCCTTGGCCTGGGGTCAATCTCGACAGGGCTTGAAGCCTCGCGCCCACCAAACTGTTCTGGCCCGACTGCCAGCAAGCCTTTGTGCTTGTTGGGCCTTGTTGTTACCTCGGCCTGCAGCCATTCCACCAGCCCAATTGGCTGGGTCCCTTCCCACGGCCCGTGCCTCAGTCAGCCACGGGGTTGGGCTTAGTCCTCATGCGCACAAACCCGCAGGCCAACACTTCGTTGGGCCTGACTCGAGCCTCCCCTTCAACCCAAACCAGAAACCCAGCTGCGGTTGGGGTTTCTCTCACACCCGTAGGCCTCTGGGCCTGCCCCTGCGCTATGGTCTTGGCCCAATCTTGCCAGCAGCTTGATGCTGGGCTCCCGTCATTCGGCTCGTGGCCTGAAGCCACTCCATGGGCTACTATTGCAGCCACACCTTTGCCCTTTGCTCACGGCACCCAGCCCAATTTTTGGTCTATGGTATTTTCAACCCAACGCTATTATTTTAGCAATCTTTTTCTTCTACAATCGACCCCGTTTGGTCCCAATCTATTGAATTAATTAAAAGTGACATGCAATCCATTAATCTGATAATGAATCCAAAATTAATGACCTGAAGATCACTTTTTGGACATTAGCGATTCAATAATTTATTTTTATACTTTGAACCGTTGACTCACTGATAGGGATTTTTACCACCTGCAAAAGTAGGGATAAAAAAACTTAAAAATACTTGTAAGAGTACAAGATTGTCGTAGTATAACAGCTCAAGCAATGTCGTTATCCACAGGGGTTGAATGAATAATTTATGTAAATACCAAATCTTAATTAATTATTTGAAAAAAAAGTTTGGAAAAAGGTGATTTTATAACCTAAAATATTAAAAACGAATTTAATTAAAAAAAATTAAATAAATTGGGAAAGTAAAGAAAACAAAAGAAAATAGTTTTGAAAATCTATTTAAGCACTAGGGTTCCGCCGTCACCTTAACAATCCTATGTAGTTCTTCCAATTACTTATGAATTACACATGCATATTTTGAAGGTTAGGTTTTCCTAAAGTATGCCCTACTTGGAACCTCCAACATAGAACGTATATCTAACATGCAACCCGTCCTTGGCGTCCAGATCGAATGTGAACATGTAAGACTCATTAAATTTTGTGAAATCCTTTTGAAAAACCATATAACCCTTAAGACGTGTCGTCCATCCTAAGAAGTTACACATATTAACCACAAGAAGCCAGTGCCAATCCCACCAAAATTGCATCAAATTACTTTTCTAAATATCCTAATGGTAGCCAATCATCAAGACAATTAGATAGTTTAATCCGGTGATTAATAATTCAAAACTTGCATGCATAATATCATAAGTAAATTGAAAAGGAATTGGTATGCCTAACTATCATATGCATTACTTGTAGTTCTCATTTGGAAGTTATGTTAAACTTAGGGGAAGAATCCAGATGTGTACTCACTTGATCTTAATATAATCTTTTTCCTTACGACTAGGAGCATTTTTTCCACTGGGTTTTTGCTACATAACTAGGTTTTAAGAAGGCACCCATCCTTGGCTGATCATACCCTTGTGAGCTCTTCTACT
Organism: Cotoneaster glaucophyllus; assembly: GCA_036320875.1. Classification (NCBI taxonomy): domain Eukaryota; kingdom Viridiplantae; phylum Streptophyta; class Magnoliopsida; order Rosales; family Rosaceae; genus Cotoneaster; species Cotoneaster glaucophyllus. The sequence continues at coordinate 12,896,818 of CM070064.1, read as the reverse complement.
TGCGTCCAAAAGACGTATAATTTTGACTTAATGCAGCTTCTCACTTTTCTCCTTAGATTATGGGTTTTTCTCCCACCTTGGGTTTTACCATAGCGATGAATGAGAGTATTAGATGATATGGGATGACTGATGCTGCATATGGATATTAAACGATATGGGGTGACTGATGCTGCATATGCAGCATCAGTCACCCCATATCGTCTAATACTCCCCTTTAAGCTGGATAGAGAAGATTGATCGAGCCAAGCTTGTCAAGGAGACGATGAAAAGGAACTGAGGGAAATGCTTTTGTGAATACATCTGCCAGTTGATCATGACTGCGAGTATAGATAGTTTGAATAACTTGGGATTGAACTTGTGCCCTAATGTAGTGACAGTCCACCTCAATATGTTTGGTTCTTTCATGGAACACGGGGTTAGCAGCGATATGCATGGCTGCTTGATTGTCATACATGAGTGACATTAGAGTAGAACTAGAGAATCCCAAGTCTAAAAGTAACCCCTTGAGCCAAATTAACTCACATGATGTCGATGCCATTGCACGATATTCAGCCTCTGCACTAGAACATGCAATAACTTGTTATTTTTTGCTTTTCCATGTGATGATGTTTCCTCCAACAAACGTACAATAGCCAGTGGTAGACTTCCTATCAATTGCATTTTCGGCCCAATCTGCATCGGTGTAGCCACTGATTTGAGTGGATTGGTTGTTCTTCATAAGCATACTTCTACCAATAGAGCCTTTGAGGTAGCGTAGAATTCTTTTGACAATCAGAAGATATTTCACAGATGGTGCATGCATGAATTGGCTAACCAGGCTCACAACATAGGTGATATCCGGTCTGGTTATGGTAAGGTATATAAGCTTTCCAACTAACCTTTGGTAGTGACTCACATTGGTGAGAGGTTCTCCATCCATCTCAAGCTTTAGCTTACTATCAAGGGGAGTGATAGCAGGCTTGCAATCAAGTAATTCAGCCTCAGTGAGAAGATCCATAACATACTTGCGCTGATTTAAAAACAAACCATTTTGAGATGTTGCCATTTCAATGCCAAGGAAGTATTTTAGTCTCCTGAGGTCTTTTATGGCAAATGTGTGATTGAGAGATTTCTTGAGAGCTTCAATTTCAACTTCATTTTCACATGTGATGATGAGATCATCCATATAGATGAGAACTACCAATATACCAGTTGATCTTTTACGAGTGAACAAGGATGAGTCCGCATTACTTCGAACAAAACCAGCAGCTTCCAACACTGAACTCAACTTGGTATACCATGCACGTGGAGATTGTTTCAAACCATAGATTGCTTTGTGCAATCGACACACCATATCATTTTTACCTTGTGAAGAACCTAGTGAAAGTTGCATATATACTTCCTCTTGTAAATCCTCATGAAGGAACGCATTTTTTATATCCATTTGATACAATGGCCAACCACAATTCACAGCCACTGAAAGAAGAACCCTCACAGAGTTCATTTTGGCTACTAGAGCAAATGTCTCCTTGTAGTCTACCCCAAACGTTTGAGTGAAACCACGTGCAACCAATCTAGCCTTGTGACGTTCAATTGATCCATCAGCCTTGAACTTTATTTTATAGATCCATCTATTCCCAACAGTCTTCTTTCCTGGGGGTAACTTCACAATGCTCCATGTTTGATTTGATTGTTTTCTAAGGCATAAAGTTCATCCTTCATCGCATTTCTCAACTCAAGAATTAGTTGAGCCTCTAGAAAGGTTCGTGGTTCAATGTGATGAGAGATTTCAGCCAGGAATGTGGCATGATTGGGGTGACATAGTCTCGGAGCCTTGCTGGAAGTTGTCGAGCACGCACAGGATTACACCTTGTAGGAGGTAAAGTGGGAGCCTCTTCGTGACTTTCATCTTGAGTAGACTCATTACCATCCTCCAGGTTTCTTGGTTGAGAAGACACATGAATAGTTTCACTCACAATCTCTGCTTGTTCATGATTGCTAGTGGCTTCTGGATCCAAGTGCACTGAGTGATTAATACACGCAGGCAAGGGAAATAAATCACACATTAGCTTTCCCTCTTGGGAGTGAGCAGCCTTCTTGGAGAAATAGGGAACTGATTCCTCAAATCTTACATCCCTAGACACAAGCATCTTGTTAGTAATAGGATGAAAACATTTGTAACCTTTTTGGGAGGATGAATATCCCATGAAAACACACTTTGCACCCCTAGCATCCAGTTTGTCACGGTGCAATGCTTGAACATGAACAAAGCACATGCAGCCAAAGACTCTCAAATGTGATAAAGTTATATGTCTTCCTTTAAGAGTTTCATAAGGAGACTTAAACTCTAAAACATGACTAGGCAATCTGTTGATTAAATAGGTTGCAGTGAGAATGGCTTGTGACCAAAATTTCTTTGCTATGTTCATATGCAACATCAATGCATGAGTCTTCTCAAGTAAATCCCTGTTCTTTCTTTCAGGGATCCCATTTTGTTGTGGGGTTCCCACACAACTTGTCTGGTGAACAATACCATCAGAGCTCAAATATTGACTCTCATTGTTAGATAAGAACTCAGAGCCATTGTCAGTTCTTAGGTTTTGAATGGTTGACTGAAATTGAGTTATGACAAGGTGATGAAAGTCTTTGAACATAGTGAAGACATCATTTTTTGATTTTAACAGACACAACCATGTTCTAGAAAAATCATCCACAAAGATAACAAAATATTTATATCCATCCAAAGATTCAATAGTTGGACCCCAAACATCGGAAAGTACAAGTTCAAAAGGTTTGCTAACCCTAGACATTGAGGAACTAAAAGGGAGGCTAGTAAACTTGGAGAACTAACATGTATCACACATTACAGATGATTGATACTTTTTTGGAAAGAGTTTAAGCAAAACAGTCTCTGATGGATGGGGTAATTTTTGATGCCAGATTTGTTGGTCCTTGGAAGAAATTGAATCAACTTGGAAAGCTTTGACTAGACGAGGTTCCTTGCATAGATAGTAAAGACCATTCAGGAAGAACCCTTCACCAATCGTTTTCTTGGTGAGAGAATCCTGAAACATAACACTGCTTGGTAAGAAAGTGACAAGACAATTTAGGGTTCTAGTGATCTTTGCTATTGACAGAAGTTGAAAAGGAAAGGTAGGAACAAACAATGCAGTAGACTCAAGGTTGTTTGAAAGCAACTTTACTTTTTCCACGCCCAAAACCATGGCCTTTTTTCCATTAGCAACTGACACACGAAAGGGTTTGGACAAAGTTTGAAAACTGTGTAAGTTTGAAGCTTTGTTTGTCATATGGTAAGTGGATCCTGAGTCGATATTCCAACAATCATGTTCAATACTAGTGTGAAGAGCAGTTGAGAATGCACTAAAAATACCTGGACCTTTGTTTCTTGGTATATTCTCATTTTCAGCAAGGAAACCTGCGAACTGTCCCTGTAGCGCATTGGGATTTTCAGTTGTACCCCTTGAGCTTTCTGCAGCTTCTCTATTTCCCTTGGTTTGCATGTATATTGCAAAGTCATTTATGAGCGAGACTGGATTTGAAGTGAAGTCCTGAATGCTCTCAGGGAATGAGGTCTAGCTGTGATTTGCTGCATGCTGAGGTTTGTATGAGCCAGTATGGAACTGCCTTGAAAGAATCATTATGTGATCCTTGTTGAACTTAGGTTTCAGTTCGGGGTGCAAAATCCAGCACTTTTCCTCCACGTGACCTACAACGTCATAGTAACTGCACTTCAAGTGTGGATTTTTACCCTTATAAGGCCTGTTGTTTGAGGGTTTATGTTTGGCAACATAGACTCTTGACTTAGAAATCTTGGAATTCTTCTCCAAATTCATCACCCTTCTTCGAGCTTCCTCATGTTGAACCATGGCACACACTGTTTTGAAGGAAGGAAGTTCGACATTCATCAGGATGTGACTCCTGAGATCCTCATAGTTCGAGTTAAAACTCCCAAATAGCTGATATATCTTGTCTTCTTCAACTCTTTTCAGGAGAACTGCATCATTAATGGTGTGAGGTAGATAAACGTCTAACTCATTCCACAGAGTCTCGAGACTTCCCAGGTGCTGCACAAAGGTTTTTCCATCTTGTTGAAGATTGGCAGTGTCCTTCTTTAGCTAAAACACTCGTGCATAATTATTTTGATTCCCGTACATGTCCTTCATAGATTTTCACAAATCGTGTGAGGACTTGGAATAGCTGAAGATTTCAGCGATATGTTTCTCCATTGAGTTGAGAAGCATTTACATGACTTGTTGGTCCTTGCACAACCATGCTTTATATGCTTGGGTAGAAGGCTCGGGTGCTTCAACTCCTCCATTGATGAACCCTAGCTTTCCTTTTCCACCGAGAGCAAGAGACACTACTATAGACCATGGGAGATAGTTGAATTCATTCAACAAAACTGAGCATAAGCGCATATTCGTATTTATCTCAATATCTGGAACAAAAGAGGGACAACTTTGTGAGTTTTCTCCCCCAAGGTTTACTGAACTTTCTTCAGCCATAACTGGAGCTTGAAGATAAACAACATCAGAAAAAAAAAAAAAAAAAAAAAAAAAAAAAAAAAGGGCAGAGACAGATCAAGGACGACACTGCTCTGATACCATGTGGAAATTTTAAGTTTGTTTGAATGTATTTTTCATAGATTGATTGAATGTACAAGAGGGGATATATAATGAGGTAGAAGGTTACAAGCAAATCCTACTAACCCGGTAAACCCTAAAGCTGTCGCTCCTTAAATTAAAGGAGTGCAACAAGTCATCTAGATGTCAATCTTCCTCAAATTAAGGGATTAGACTTAATAAAGAATCCCATGGAAAGAGGAAACATAAAATCTGGTAGCATCAGTCACCCCATATCGTCTAATAGTTTGATTAGTTATTTTTTTATTCATGTAAGTTTGTGATTGGATTGGAAGTAAATCAAAATAAAGGTATGTACTTATCTCTTAAACATAAATAATAAGTTTTAATTTATTTAATTGTGATACTTATGTATGTTGAAATTGTGTAATATATGAAATTTTGAGTTTGTGTGTTATTGAAATTTATATAAACTAGAAGAATTTAATATGTCCAACATTGTCTAGGAAATCGTGGTGTGAAATTTGTTAAAAAATCATAACCATTTATATGAAGTTAACTATGTTGATTAACTTCGTGTAATAAATTCGAAAAGACCTTAGACCCGTTTGAGATTCTGTTGGATTTGCAAGTAGACGCAGTATGCGGCTATGCGATCTAACTAAATCTTGAATTGTCTAGTTTGGATAGTTTGGGAGTGCAGTAGTATGTGTTTAGGGTTAGCGGTGAACGTGGCTAAGTTTCGTTCATGGAAGATTCGGTTGTATTTCCCTAATGTTCTTCGAGTGCATATTAGATATTTGTTTGTAATATCTATGTTGTGCACTTGGGGGACCCTAAGGAGATGTTGTCGAATTTTTAACGATCGAAAATAATCGCGTGAATCACAAACTACAAGTGCACTTTCGAATGGAATAGGAATATTATATTGAAGGCATAAAGGGGCGATAAAGGGTATATCAAATCATTATGATGACAAAGTTCTATAAAAACAGGCACAATGGACAAAAGGTGGACCAAGTTGCAAGATAGAAGTTGTGACCAATATTTGGATGGGATCGACAATTATATTTAATTTGCGAGCAACCATGTCAATGGTCATAAACGTATGAGGTGTCCTTGCGTGAAATGTGACAACATTGTTTGGAGGACACTCAAAGAAGTCTGGTATCACTTGTATATGAATGAAATGTTATACACTTACTCCAAATAAACTTATCATAGAGAATTGTCCATTACAGCGTCAACGTATTCCGGAAGTGAGACAGTTAGGCATAAACCCTTTTCATTTTCTAGGGGTGATCATATTTGGGTTGAAAGAAAATCAGAATGGGTGATTCCATTAGGAAAAATATGAGGGAGTAGGGCGTGACTTGAGGCTGTAAATGATGCATGTAAGCTACGTGTAATATTTTTAGGCGGGTGGCATTAAATTTGTGTTGAAATTAAATTAGAAGGTTAATTCTATTAATTTAAAAGAAGTAATACGGTCTAGTAATATTTATTTTCACTTGTAAGTGAGAGGTTTTAAGTTTGATTTTCGTCAAAGGCGAATTTGAACTACATTTTTGTTAGCTCATTGTGAGACTTAACTCACTCTCCACCTCATTAGTGTAGATAATATCGTTTGTTAAAAAAAAAAAAAAAAAAAAATTGGAGCTAATGAAGCGTGAGGACCACATGTAATTCTTGCAAAAATATGCTCAAGAGAAAAGTCAGTTTCATTTTCTTATCGCATTTCATACATCCTAAGGCCATCTCCAACCGAAGGGGCCAGAGGGCCAGAGGGCCGAAAATGGCCCTAAAACCGTCTCCAACCGAGGGCTAGGCTAGAGGGCTCTGGAATCTGGGAGGGCCCCACGGAATCGGAGAGGGCTGGCTCTTTTTTTTTTTTAATGTTTTTCATTGCTGTCGGTTATAACCGACAGCATTAAAGAAGGATTTTTTAATACTGTCGGTTATAACCGACAATAATAGACAAACCACCGCAATATTTTTTTTTAATTTTCAATTGCTGTCGGTTACAACCGACAGCACTAGTTTGAATTTTTTTTAATGTAACGGCTAGCTCTCAGCTTGCCGTTGTGTTTGTTTGTTTGTTTTTTTTTTTTTTTTTTTAAATTGCAGCTGTTTGTTGCCTTTGTGTATTTTTTTTTTAATTTAAACATTTGCAATATTTCCTTCTCAATTTTTTTCAATATATCCTTCAATATATTTCTCAATATTTCCTTCAATATATTTCTCAATATTTCCTTCAATATATTTTCCAATATTTCCTTCATCTATAATATTTGTTTCAATTTTTCAATTGTAGCTTTAAAATAATAAATTATGTTTGGCCCTATGGCCCTTTGGCCCTCAATTGGAGACGGTTTTTTGTGACAGGGCTAAAACAAGCCCTCTGGCCCTCTGGCCCTCGGTTGGAGACTGAGGCAAATATGGCCCTGTACTGTTCATTAAAATATTAATATCTTGGAGAATCTTGGAGGGCCAGAGGGCTCAAACGAGCCCTCTGGCCAGCCCTCGGTTGGAGATGGCCTAATAGGACCACATTTTTTTCAATCAGAAAGTACCTTTTCTACTCTTTCTTAACCGCGTGTTTGCCTTTTATGAGACGGGGTGACTAGCACGCTACTGTAAAGTAGTGAAAGAGTGAAATATTTTGCATCACTGTATCATATGAGTGACTTTCTTTTAATGCGCATCTTGCGTTCGGAGAGAAGTTGGGGAAAATATGTTATTAAAATAAGATTAATGGCATTTCTAAATTTTTATTTTGCATTCTAAATTTTATATATTTAGAAATAAAAATACATTTGTGAAGCGTGCAAAATGAGATTTTTGAATGCAAATAAAATTTTGGGTAAATTACATAGTAGCCCCTCAGGTTTGAGGTGTATTACAACCCCATACAACATCTTTAAAACATTTCACTTCATACATTACTTATCATTTTATTTCAATTTCATACAACCGTTACATTTTCCATCCATTAATCCGTTAAGTGCTGACGTGGCTGCCACATTTGTGCCACATGGCTGCCAAATGTGTGCCACGTGGCAATAATAATAATTTTTTATTTTTTTTAAAAAAAAACCTAAATCTTCTAAATTAAAATTTAAAAAAAAAAAAAAAAAAAAAAAACTGAACCCCCAAACCAGAAATCCCCCAAAACCAAAACCCAGGAATTACCCCAAATCTTCTAAAAAAAATTAAAAAAAAAAAAAAAAAAAAAAAAAAACTCTACACCCTCGTGAACCCCCAAACCAAAACCCAGGAATTACCCCCCCCCCCCCCGGCGCCGTGCGCGACACCCACTTCACCACCCCCGCGCGACCCTCCCTCCCTCCCTCCCCACCCCACCCCACCCAGAAACCCACATCCCCTTCTTCCCCATAATTCCCACCCGTGCCCACCCTCCCAACCCGCATCACCCACCCATTCTCCCACCCCCAAACACTCTTTCTCTCGCACCACTCTCTCTCCCTCAGTCAATGCCTTCACCTCCTTATTCTTATCCAACGAGGTCGTTCCCGCTCCTTTCCCAAACAGTTTCCTACCCAACGCAGCTAAATTCGAACCCGACCTCGTTTTTAGCCTGCTTTTTTCAATCCGCCCGCGATCAGATTCGACGGAATCACCAGCCCCGTCGGGTTAATCGGCTTGGCCTTGGAAGTCGACCGCTTTTCCATGAACTTTTTCACCATCGTGGAGATATTGGGATCCGAGGGCTTGGATTTGACGACGACGCGTGAGGAAATGAGGAGCTTGAGCTCTGTGGAAGACGACGAGTCGAAGAAGTGCGAGGAGGTTGAAGAACGCGCATCGTACGAGCTGCAAAGGGAGGTGAGGGAGGGCGCCATTTTTATGAGTGTGAGTTCTTCTGGGCGTTGGCCGTGGGGAGAGAAGGAAGGGAGGGAGGGAGGGAGGGAGGGAGGGGTGCAGGAGAGGGAGGTGAGTCGAGGGGGAAGATGGGTTCTGGGCTTTTTTATTTTTATTTTTAATTTTTATAATAATTTTTCTTTAATTAATTATTTTTAACTGTATAAAAAATTCTTTTTTTTAAATAAGAAAATTTAGGTTTTTTAAGAAAAAAAATTAAAAAATTATTAGTATTGCCACGTGGCACACATTTGGCAGCCATGTGGCACAAATGTGGCAGCCACGTCAGCACTTAACAGATTAATGGATGGAAAATGTAACGGTTGTATGAAATTAAAATAAAATGATAAGTAATGTATGAAAGTGAAATGTTTTAAAGATGTTGTATGGAGTTGTAATAGACCTCAAACCTGAGGGGCTACTATGTAATTTACCCTAAAATTTTTCTTAAAATAAATTAGTAGGGGTGGTTGTGGTGGGAAAATAGTGTTTTTGGATTTTTAAATTTAATGGTGAATGGGCGAGTATAACAATAGTCTCAGGGAATAATGTGTGCTTTTGTGCGTTTTGTGGGCGTATATTTATTTATTTTGTAGAATATGGATTATTCTACTTTGTTTTGGATTTATCTTATTCCTTCCTCACAAGTCACAACATTTTAAAAGATCATCATATATATGAGACTGAATTACAGTACGTAATTCCCATTTCATAATGTTAACAAAAAAGAAAGATGCTACCACAATCAGATGTGGAAATTTTATTAAATTTAAACTCAGCTGAAGTTGAGATTTTTATTCATACATCTGGCTAATACTCATTTAATGAATTGAAGCTGCTGTGGATCGTTGAAATTTGGATTGTCCCAGTTCTCTCAGGCTCACAGCTCTAGCTATTGGTTCTGCACCAACAATGGTTACCTTCAATTGGAGGAATCACTTTACAAAATCCACCAAGTGGACCCACATGTTCGATGCAAAAAACATTGCAGTCCGGGTACGAGGAGCATATCCCCAAATCTTTCAAAGTTTCTGCAGATGCATGCCCTGCAAATTCAACACAAAAAAAAAAAAAAAAAAAAAATTTAAGATAATAATATTTAAAAATAAATTCTTCATTAATTCCTTCTTTTCGCAAATAAGGTGTGAATTATACACACTATCACTAACATTATTTCTACCATGGTTATTGACTATATTGTGCAGTTCACGTGTTTTACAAAAATATTACTCGTAGGCGGAAATAGATTTTATCTACGTAATTAATAAATTATATGGTACTACGTAACATATATTTGAAGAAAATGACTACAATACCTGAGATCATCAAAAGAAGCAAAGCAGTGGAAAAAAGGCTCGCGAAAGAGAGACTTGCCAGACCATCAAAGTTGATGAAAGCCATGCCAAAGATATTTGGTTGATATTGGTTCTTCCCTTTTGCTTGCCTTTATATATGATTTGATTATATGATCTCAGAGCATGTCTGTTTATATTATCTTTCATATGTATTTTACGGAGACGATGTCATTAATAAAAAAAATATTTAAAAAATATAAAAACTACATGAAAAAGGAAAACAAATAAAAAAAAAAATTGTATGAATTGATATATTTTTTGCCTATAGTAACAAATATAAAATATATATATATATATAGGAATTCAATTATTTTTCATTCCAATTTTTGAAAGTGACAAAGTGTGGAAAAATAAGAATTAAATTGCGTTTCTTACTTTCTCGTAGTCAATGCATTCACCCCCCATATGCTAATTTCTTTTAAAAAAAAAAAATATAGAAGAAGCTGCCATTAGTAAGAAAAGAAAATTTAAAGGGAAAAGAATTGAATTAGATCAATTTAGAAAATTCCTCAACAGGAAACATATAGGAATACAATCATTTTTTCATATTCAATTCTAGAAAGTGGAAAATAGGAATTAAAATTAATTTTCTTACCGTCTCTCTTTGTTATAATGTATTTGCCCCCATATGTCGAACTTTCTTTCTTTCTTTTTTTAAATAAATGAAACAGCTATTAGTGAGAAAATCAATCTCCTCGTATTAATAACACAGGTGGATATGAACATTCATTTTATAAAGGGTTAGGATTTTCTCCCCTCTTCTTTCCATCCCCTTCCATCCCCTTCTCTCACATTCTCTTATTTTATCTTTCTCTTGCTATAAAAAATTAATATAAGATGTTGACGTGACTTAACCGTGATCGTTCAAATAGGAAGGGAGGGAAGGGAAGATGAAAAAGGAAGGGAGAGAATCATACTCATTTTATAAAACATGTCAGCACAATATTTAAAAGGACAACATATCCCATCAATCGACATGAATGTGTCACCAAATAGTATACGAATGAGGTACAAAAATGTGGTCTCTTAACATTGTTTCCTTACATTTATATTAGTAATAAAGGAAAACTATGTAAAATTCAAATAAATAGATTACATTCAATTAATTTATTGTTGTATGCATAATTTACTGAACAATTATGGAGGCCATAGAGAGAAGGAAGATGGGGCATAGAGAGAGAAGAGAGAGATGTGTAATTCTGAGGTGTGTGTTATTCCACCCCATTGTGCCTTTATTTATAGTAGTAGGGAAGGTTAAATAGGTTGGGTGGCAATGGGCCTCAAGGCGGACCAACATAGATGCGTACAAGATTGCATAGCCCTAGGGAGAAACTGAAAAACTTGGTACGTAGACCTGACATTCGTGTCGTGTTTTCCGTGTTCGTGTCGTTTTCGTGTCATACCCGATATCTTAACGGGTTGTGTCGTATAACACCCATTAAAATAAATGGGTAAAATGACCCGACCTGAAATCGACCCGATAATATTAACAGGTAATATGACCCGACCCGTTACCCGTTAAGGAAAATATATTTTAAACCAATAAATAATCAAATGAAAAACATAAAACTAAATAAGTATATACATACCATATTGACACATCCAAAACATAAAAATGCATTTTTCTTCTAAGTATATTTTCACTTACCTAAAGCCTTTTTCTTTGCAAGACTCGTATTTGTATTGTCTATACTTTCGCTTCTAAGATCTCATTCTGTTCCCATTATAATCTTCACGGACTCCTCATCACTAAGGTTTACTGAATCTGAATCTCTAGCATCCATTGCTTCTGAAACAAAATGGGTATAAATTAATTAATAGCTTAATTAATTAAGTAAAGTCTTTAATAGTTTTTTAATTAAGAATTGTAAAAAGTATAGAAAAAATATATAAACGCTCGTACTGACAAGCTTTACAACTTTCATGAAGAGTTTAACTTCGAAATTCGCCACTATAATCATATAAATCATAGATCAAAATTTAACCGTTGATTGTTGTTTACATTTACGATTCATTGTTCTCATGAAATTTTGTTTTTTTTTAGATTTTCTTTTTTGAAAACATGATCTATTAGAGGATGCAGGAAGATGAACGGTTTGGATCATTGATATTATATTTAGAGTTTTACGGTTAGTGAAAATATTGCTTGATGTTTATAAAGTTTCAACAAACTAAATGACATCGACACATATTTCAGTTAACCGTAAATATTGAAACGTGATATCAAAGATCTGAACCGTTCATCTTCTTACATTCGCCAGATGATCATGTTTTCAAAAAAGAAAATTTGAAAAATGAAATTCACTAAGAAGAATAAAGCGTAAATGACAATCAACGGTTAAATATAAATTTAAGGTTTATGGATTATAATGTTGGATTTCGAAGTTGACTCCTTCATGAAAATTGTAAAGCTTGTCACTATGAGCGATTGTATATTTTTTTTTTTACATTTTTTACTCTTCCACAATAATTATTATTAATTTTTCCCTCAAATAAAAAACATTATTCATGAGGGTTTGGAGGATTTTAGAAATCTAAACGATAATGTAAGTGTAACCATTACCTACTCGTGAAGGAATAATGATGAATCATGAGTGCTTATATATTCTTTCATATTTTTCATACTTGTATGTATGTCTTCTTAGTTCTTGCCTATACAAATACTATACTAGTTTATTATAATTTTGGACAACAACATGTTAAGTAAAATTTATCCTAGTAATGACAAGAAGGAACTCTCATAATAAAAATAAATAATGACTAAAACTTTTTTATTTTTTTTTATAACTTATATAGAATAATAATACAAAACTATATATTTAATATAGAATATTTTGTATATATTATGGCTATTGTATTTTATAATAAATCTTTTAATAATTAAACTTTAAAATTATCAAAATAATTTTTTTTCTTAACGGGTCGAAACTGGTTACCCACGTGTTACCCGCGTGTATACCCGTTAAGAACCCGTTATTAACGGGTTCTTAACGGGCCACCCGATAATGACCCGATTAGTTATCGTGTTAACTCGAAACCGTTATTTTCGTGTCATGTCAGAAACTGCCAGGTCTATTGGTACGTTCACCCAGGTCCAGGCGATCATTTAAATTGCACTTTATGATCATTAGGCGAGGTTATTTGGGGTGAACACGGATATTCGATGTTCAATTATAAACCCAAAATACATGCAATACTTTAACAACAAAAAAAACGTCAATATAAACCCTCCGGCATTATTCAGTCTCTCGGACATTATCGGATAAGTAGGGTGGTGAACCCTTAATCGGCCAGGAGGTTTAGCAACAATGTGTGTGGACAAACATGTGACCAGTTTGTTTATTCATTAATGGGGTGTTTCATTAATAACATTAACTAACATAAAAATTAGGGTAAATTACCAAAAACTACCTCGACTATTGAGTCATTAACAGTTTCATACCTCGTTTTTAAAAAGTTTCAATGTTATACCTTATCTTCGAATTTGTTGCAATGTCATACCTCCCGTCAGTTGTCTGTCAATTATTCTGTTAAAATGCTGACGTGGCATGCCACGTGGCACATTTTATATTAAAAAATTATTAAAAACTAAAAAAAATAAATTAAATATAAAAAAATTAATTAAATATTAAAAAAATTAATTAAATATTAAAAAATTAATTTTTTTTCCTTCTCTCTTTTTTTTTTTCTTTTCTCTTCTCCTTCTTCTTCTTCTTCTGGGCACGTTCGCCCCTTTTTTTTTTTTTTCTCTTCTTCTTCTTCTTCTTATGGGCACGTTCGGCCCTTTTTTTTTTTTTTTTTTTTTCTCTTCTTCTTCTCCTTCTCTTCTTCTTCTCTCTCCTTCTCTCTTCTTCTTCTTCTTCTTCTGGGCACGTTCGGCCCTTTTTTTTTTTTTTTTTCTCTTCTTCTCTTTCTCTTCTTCTTCTCTCTCCTTCTTCTTCTTCTGGGCACGTTAGGCCCCTTTTTTTTTTTTTTTTTCTCTCTCTTCTTCTTCTCTTTCTCTTCTTCTTCTCTCTCCTTCTCTCTCCTTCTTCTTCTTCTTCTCTTCTTCTTCTTCTTCTTCTTCTTCTTCTTCTCTGGGCACGGGTTCGGCCCTTTTTTGTTTTTTTTTCTCTTCTTCTCTTCTTCTTCTTCTTCTTCCTCTTCCTCCTTCTTCTTCTTTCTGGGTTTGCAGGGGATTGGGATGGGGGGGACGGACGAAGAAGAAGAAGCAGCTGGGATGGTGGTCGGACGAAGAAGCAGCGGGCGGAGAAGGAGGAGGAGGAGGAGAGAGAAGAAGAGAAAAAAAAAAAAGAGAGAGAGAAGGAAAAATAATAATTTTTAATTAATTTTTTAATATTTAATTTTTTTTTTTAGTTTTTAATAATTTTTTATTAATTTTTTAATATAAAAATGTGCCACATGGCATGCCACGTCAGCAATAACGGATGAATTGACGGAAGGCTGACGGAAGGTATGACATTGCAACAAATTCGAAGATAAGGTATAACATTGAAATTTTTTAAAGACGAGGTATGAAAATGTTCAGACCTAATAGTCGAGGTAGTTTTTGGTAATTTACCCTAAAAATTATACAACATAAAAAAAATATTTAACAACATGAAACTTAAACAACATTTAAGTTGTAGTTTTTAAATAAGAAATTATGTTTGGCCCTATGGCCCTTTGGCCTTCGGTTGGAGACGATTTTTTGTGATAGGGCTAAAACGAGCCCTCAAGCCCTTTGACCCTAGGTTGGAGACGGAGGCAAATATGGTCATGTACTGTTCATTAAAATATTAATATCTTGGAGTATCTTGGAGGGCCAGAGGGCTAAAACGAGCTCTTTGGCCAGCCATCGGTTGGAGATGGCCTAAATAAACATCAATAGGAACCATGCCTCAACTTTCTTTATGGTATCAGAACAAATTGTCCCGCGTGTGAAGTCCAACAGCCACATGTGCTCCACGTCACTCGATTTATGTTGCCCACATTTTTGGCTTGAAAATTCGTCACATGCGAAGGGATGTATTGAGAATAAATCTCACATTGATGGGAGAAGGGACTTGCATGAGCTTATAAATAGTTGGCTACTCTTCATATTACCAATTGGTTTTATGTTGCATCCTCAACTTTCTTCAATGTCTAGACACCTCCGTTGAAAGTACAAAACCCCATCTCAGAAAGGGGGGGGGGGGGGGGGGGGGGGGGGGGGGGGGGGGGGAAAGATGGTTTTGTTTTAGGCCCACAATGAGTTTGTTGTTTTAGGCCCGCAACGATTGCTTGGGTGCTTGGACTAGTGACCACTCAAGTGATTGTTGTCGAAGATATTTGATGTTTTGTTATATTCATCTGCCATTTGTCTACCTGTCTGTCCGCTTGTCAGAGCCTGCCTGCATGCTTGTTTGCTTAATGAGGCCTACATCCGCTTGGCAAACTCATGTCGTGTACCATCATGAGTTTGACCCAGGGGGAGGGGGATTTATTAGTTTGTTTAGGGAATTAATTAGAGATTTCATTTGATTTGATTTGATTTTGTATTAGGTTGTTTTTTGTAGGGTTTTTAAGTTTATGTCGCTATAAGTATAGGTTGTAATATGTTGGTCGTTAGTTCATTATGCTTCTGTCTCATTATTAATAATGGGAAACTATGTGAAATTATAAATAAATAGATTACATAGGATTAATTGATAAATTTGTTGCTATAATAAAAGTAGGAAAACAACCATTGTAGTTCTTAGCACAAACAATATGACGATAGTGCTGAACACTGAATGTGGTCAGATGCCATTTTATTATTTTATGTTGCAGGAATTGTTTCATATTTCATCAGACGCAATTGAGTATTGCGAAGGTAGACTTACAAGGGTTGAATTTTTGCATAAACTGCTACACAAGATGTCATCTCCGATTGACAAATCCTACACTTAAGGAGCATCCACCACCTATTATTTCTCCAACACTTAAAGCAAATTCATGAGCACGGTCTAATTTATCATTTTATGCAACGTATGGATTATTAAACAAATAGTTGATTGACAGAATGATTGAACTAAAAAGTTGACCCTCCATATAATTACAACTTTTCTGTCAAGAAACACAAAATTACAAATATTAATTCAATTGCTAGTTTCAGCTACAAAAAGCTGGGAAGTTCTATACATGATACAAACAATGGACTTGAGACTTTAGAGGGGTGGGTGTTCTGTAAGCAATTATAATTGAGGATTTCCGACTGTACGGTCATCCGGTTTCTCTCTGAGACCAAGGATTTTTGGTGCACGCCGGCGGCTGAGAGTCGCTACAATCAATAGCTTTATGTTTCAGTGAAATATAGAGAGAATGACAAGTCAAACTAAGAGTCGCCACAATCAGTAAATTTTCTTCAAGATGGGACATTTTGGTCCGTTGCTCATAGTCGGTATTGTGGCTGTGAGTCAACGTAGCAAAACGCCCTCATGCATCAACGTTCCGTTCATAGATTCCTGTATTTTATTCCAAAAGAAATCTTATTCCTACCATTCCACACAATGATGATGCGCAAAAAAAAAAAAAAAAAAAAAAAAAAACAATATACCCATTTTATATAACTTTCCTAAATAAAAGAGGCAATCACAATCAATTGCGAATATTTTATTGAAGCTAACTCAACAAAAAGTTGTGAGTTTTATTTAGACATTAGGGTTTACAAGGTGCTGGCAGTGGGATCTCTGTCGGCGGTCCGTCATCTCTGCATATACAATCGCAGTGCTTATCTGAAGGATCAATGCCACAAAATCCACCCTGTTTTCGGCCTACGGTATTGATGCACATCGCATTGCAATCTTTATAGGTTGCGCATGGTCCCCATATAGAATAGTGTGGATATAATTGTGCAGACTCATATCCTGCAAATACGAAATATATATTATTTACACAGCATTACTATTATGTGATAAGTAAATATGGTACATGTAGAATTTGTATTGCAAAGTTTATTTGTATGCCATCACTAGAACATATTTATTATGGCAAGTACACAATTCAAACAAAGGATAAAATACCTGAACTCATCAGAAGAATCAAAGCAGTGCAGAAAAGTCCCATGACAAGGAGTCTTGCTAGACCTACAAAGTTGATGGAAGCCATTCTTTCAAAGATTTTGTTCTTCGTTTGCTCTAGCCTTGTGTAACAAATGATCGAATGATACTTGGAGAATGTTTATTTATATACACTGCAAGCCTATTGTACATTGAATCAGATCAGAATCTTTGTGATGAAAATTTATTTGCATATTTATTTGAGGATTTCAATGTGATTTATTTGTAATTCTAACCATTAGAGAAGTAATGAGGCCAATGGTAGTATTGGTAAGTGATGCGTTTTTAAGAAGAAGATACATATTTTCAAGTGCAACTACTCTAATAAGATTTAAAATGTATTTTAATTCATCGAAATGAAAAATTATTATTCTGTAACATTTCTATGATTTGATGAAAATAGGAATTAAAAGATTAATTCTAGAAATAGAAAGGAAAAATGATTTTATTGTTGCAGTCATATTTAGAATAGGAATGTGATTGTGTAAATCCTAGAGAATATGGGAAAGTATCTTATATTCCTATTAGGAGTAGATTACCTATTAAATGTTGTAATCCTAAAGGGAAAGGTATTTACATTTTCTACTACTATAAATAAAGGCACAATGGGGTGAATCAAACACACCTCACAATTAAATAAATCTCTCTTCTCCCTCAATCTTGCCGCACCCCTCTCTCTCTCTAAATCCTAGAGCGCTCAATCAAATAGGCATACAACACGTTATCAGCACGCTCTTGCCAGAAGCTAAGGAATTGACGCATTATAGGAGGAGGCTATCATCCACAAAATTCAAAGGCTTATTTGTTTTCTATTAATCAGGTACGCTTAAAATAAAGTAAGATATTTGAAATGACTTTGAAGCATGAAAACATTCCCCATGATGCATGAACACCTTATGTTTATATTTTCCTTCCGATATATATATTTTATATGTTCATATATATATATATATATTTGTTTCATGCATCGCACAATTAAATTGTTATGTGGAATTTGTGAGTCAAAGTACAAAAATAAATTAGAAGCAAATTAGGGTTTCCTAAACCCTAAGGATTTGAAAAAAAGAAAAGAAAGGGAATTGGGTATGGTGCGGCAACATCACCGCACCACCATGCAAGCAAATACCAGGCTACGACCTGGATTTCACCTTGGTTGGGCCTGAAGCCCCGAGCCTATGCATGCTGATCCAGGCCCCAGCTGCGGCTGGGAAATTTTTTCCTCACCCGTGTGGCCTGCAGCCCACCCCGTGACCCCCTCTTGGGCCTTGCCTTCTACTTAAGGCACCCATATCGTGCCTTAACCCACGGCACCAAGCCCAAATTATTTTGGAGCTATAATTTCAATCCAATAATATTATGTTAATATTATTTTGCTTCTACAATCGACCCTGTATGGCCCGATTTATTGAATTAATTAAAAGTGACCTGTAGTCCATTAATCTGATAATGAATCCAAAATTCTTGACTTGAAGATTACTTTTGGACATTAACGATTCAATAATTTATCTTTATACTTTGAACCGTCACATACTTTCGTAGTAACGAAGCTCTCACACTTGAGTTCCCGAAGAACCCCAAATCCACTGCACTTAGTATATTGCATTCTGTGTTTCTTGCAGGAACCTCTCATTATGAACTAATTGTTCATAAAAACCTAAATTGAACCTGTAGTTTCAAATTTAGTGCCTTTGAAACCTGAAGTTTTCATTCAAAACATACCACATGAAGCCTACAGTTTTCATGCATAAATTAAACCAATATATGTCTAAAGAACCTGTATGTTCTCCGATATATGTCTATGGCTTACCATATGACTACTCACGTTTTTCCCTCCGTTTTAGGGACATGTCGAACTTGAACAAGCTCGATTTCACCGCTCTAGAAGTCTCTGGAAGAAACTATCTGAAGTGGGTTCAAGACGTGAAGCTCCATCTAACTGCAAAGGGCATTAGAGCCACCATCGAGACTCATATCACCAACAAACCTATTGACGAAGCTCAGAAGGCTACTACAATGATCTTCATTCGAAGACAAATCCATGATGCACTGCAGACCGAGTATTTCGCTGAAGAGGACCCACGCACCCTTTGGCTTGCTCTGGCTGATCGTTTTGATCACCAGAAAGACATATACTTGCCTGAAGCAAGACACGACTGGCAACATCTTCGCTTCGAAGACTTGAAGTCTGTGAATGATTACAACTCTGAAGTTTGTAGAATCCGTTCTTTGTTGAAATTCTGCAAAGTGGAACTAACCGAATCAGATCTCCTGGAGAAGACCTATTCGACCTTCCATGCCACCAATATTGTCCTGCAGCAACAATATAGGGCACATAAATTCACCAAGTTTTCAGATTTGATCTCTGTTTTACTTCTCGCTGAAAAGCAAAACCAGCTTTTGATGAGAAACCATCAAGCTCGACCCACTGGCTCTCACGCCGCGCCTGAAGCACATGCGACTAAGTCTCGCAGCCAGAAACGACGACAGAATCGTCGTGGCCGTGGCAATGGGGAACAAGCCCAACCAGGGCCCCAAGGTCAACAGAGTGCCGCACCTAAGGGAAGAACTGCGACCCAACAACATCCACCACTCCCCCTTAAGGTCCCAAACTTCAAGAACAAGGGCAAATTAGACATGTTTTTAGGGCGTTTACCCCTAGTGGCCGAACCCACTAGGAGTGGCCGGCCCCTACCCCCCCTATTTTACTAGGTTTATGGTTTAATTTTGAAAAAAATTCCTAAATATTTGGAATAATTTGTTTGGTTTTGGTTTGTTTTGAATTATGGATTGTTATTTGAATGGATATTATTTTCTCGAATTGCTTAATTGAATGAATGGACTTATATTTATGCATGTGACCAATTCAATCAATTTATTTCTAGGTATGTCTAGTGGGGAAGTTAGTTGTCTGGCAGATAGTGCAACCACGCACACCATCTTGCGTGAACGACACTATTTTACTAACTTGATACCCAAGAAAGCTCCTTTGACAACTCTCTCAGGCCCATCCAACCTGATTGAAGGATACGGTAAGGCACGTATCATGTTGTCTAATGGTAAAATCTTGACCATTAAAGAGGCAATCACAATCAATTGCGAATATTTTATTGAAGCTAACTCAACAAAAAGTTGTGAGTTTTATTTAGACATTAGGGTTTACAAGGTGCTGGCAGTGGGATCTCTGTCGGCGGTCCGTCATCTCTGCATATACAATCGCAGTGCTTATCTGAAGGATCAATGCCACAAAATCCACCCTGTTTTCGGCCTACGGTATTGATGCACATCGCATTGCAATCTTTATAGGTTGCGCATGGTCCCCATATAGAATAGTGTGGATATAATTGTGCAGACACATATCCTGCAAATACGAAATATATATATTATTTACACAGCATTACTATTATGTGATAAGTAAATGTGGTACATGTAGAATTTGTATTGCAAAGTTTATTTATGTGCCATCACTAGAACATATTTATTATGGCAAGTACACAATTCAAACAAAGGATAAAATACCTGAACTCATCAGAAGAATCAAAGCAGTGCAGAAAAGTCCCATGACAAGGAGTCTTGCTAGACCTACAAAGTTGATGGAAGCCATTCTTTCAAAGATTTTGTTCTTCGTTTGCTCTAGTCTTGTGTAACAAATGATCGAATGATACTTGGAGAATGTCTATTTATATACACTGCAAGCCTATTGTACATTGAATCAGATCAGAATCTTAGTGATGAAAATTTATTTACATATTTATTTGAGGATTTCAATGTGATTTATTTGTAATTCTAATCATTAGAGAAGTAATGAGGCCAATGGTAGTATTGGTAAGTGATGCGTTTTTAAGAAGAAGATACATATTTTCAAGTGCAACTACTCTAATAAGATTTAAAATGTATTTTAATTCATCGAAATGAAAATTTATTATTCTGTAACATTTCTATGATTTGTGGAAAATAGGAATTAAAAGATTAATTCTAGAAATAGATAGGAAAAATGATTTTATTTCCATTTTCTCAGTATTATAATATTGGCAAGTTAGGGACAATCGTGAGGAAGAGGCATATGGGATGGACCAATGCAAAGGAGAAAAACTTGTGTGGGGCTTGGCTTGCCACTGGACTTCGCTGAGTGGCACTACAATCCAATCAAAACTCGCCACATGGCAAGTCTTAAATATAATCTTTTATCATTCTTTTATTTTTATAATTATTTTTAACTAATTAATATATTATATATATATATATATTAATGTTATGTTTCCTTTTTTATTTATTTCCCCTTTTTTTTCCTTCCCAAATCCCCCCTCCCAAATTTGTTTTGCCGTAGGTCTAAAAGCCCCCCCCCCCCCCCCCCCCCCCCCCCCCCCCCAAAAAAACTTTGTTTTGCCGTAGGTCTTGGGTTTTAGTACTCTCTCCCCTTTCTTTCTTTCCTAGTTTCGTTTCATTCTTTCTTTAAAAAAAAAATTGTTATGCACCCACTTCAATTTTATCATGGAAAGCAACCAAGAATTTGTAAGTTTCTTTTCTTTCTTTATACAATAGTTGCTTTGATCATGTGACATGAATACAAAAGTGCACACTCCAGATTATCGAGTCAATTTTTTCATATTTGTTATCTTTCACTTTGTTTTGATCATAGTAATTTTCTATTTTCAAGAAAGTACATCTCTACCAAATATAATTAAGAACTATAGATAATACTATTTGAAATAAAACTTTGATCAAAACATAACCTGTTAAAAAACTTGATATCCAAGGTGAATCTAAAAGTTATTTTGACTAATTGTCATACTATATGAATAAAAAGAAAAAAAAAATCCCACATCATCTCTTCAATTCATCCATCATCCATCATCCATCATCAATCCATGAGCTCTATGTTTCTAGCATTTGCACATTTTTCTAAGAATTAAAAGAAAAGAAAAGAAAATAACCCTAATACAGCTATATATGTCGGTTATTCATGTCGCATGATCAAAGCAACTATTGTATAAAGAAAGAAAAGAAAGTTACATATTCTTGGTTGCTTTCCATGATAAAATTGGAGTGGGTCCAGAACTTTTTTTTTTTTTTTTTTTTAAAGAAAGAATGAAACAAAACTGGGAAAGAAAGAAAGGGGATGGACTACTGAGTCTGAAACCCAAGACCTACAGCAAAACAAAGTGTTTGGGGTGGGGGGTGGGGGGTGATTTGGGAAGAAAAAAAATAGGGGGAAAGAAATAAAAAAGGAAACATAATATTAATATATATATATATATAATATATTAATTAGTTAAAAAATAATTATAAAAATTTTAAATATAAAAGAATTATAAAAGATTATATTTAAGACTTGCCACATTACGAGTTTTGATTAGATTGTAGTGCCACTCAGCGAAGTCCAGTGGTAAGCCAAGCTCCACACAAGTTTTTCTCAATGCAAAGGGCTTCATGAGTTATTGCTAGACAACATTTTAGAAAACATAAATCATAGTTCAAGTATTAGCACGTGTACTGCTGTGACGATGCTCTTGTATGCTAATTGTGGAGCCAAAAATAATTAAGAGGCGACACTTGGATTTTTGGGTGAAAATGACAAAATTACCCTCAAGATATACCGGAATTCTTACGTACAAGCAGTGGACAATCATCCCTCAATCAAATCAAAAGTGCCTAAATAGGTATTTATTTTTAAACCTATTTCATCCATCCTCATCATATCTTCTCCATAAGGTAACCCCAAATCCTTCCTCTTTTATTATATTAATTAGCTAATCAATTAGGAAATTATTCTATTAATTAGCTAATTAATTGATTATTATTCAATTATTCCTAATTAACTACAAATCATGAACCTCACCCAAAATACCAACCAAGTGGCTGGTCCTCCTCCTCCTAAAGGGGTCGGTCACACCCCTATAAATACTACCTCATTCTCTCCAAAACTAAATTTCTAATTCTCTTGCTAAATTCTCCAAACACTTTTCCTACAAAATTCTAACTTTGGCATCGGAGGTTCTTCGGTCAAAGCCCCCCCCCCCCCCCCCCCCAATTATCATGGGCGCATGAGATTCTTGGCCTTGACCTAAGGTGTTATTTGTTTTGTAGATGCAATTTTGTCCAAGAACAAGAAGGAAGAAATTTGCAAGAAATTTGCATCCACACTAATGATTGTCAGATTGATGCAGTTTTATCTCCCAACCAAACTGATGAGCTGGGTTCAATATTTCATGTCGTAGGAATTATTTCAATATTTCATGTTGTAAAATGGTCTCATTTAATAACCACATTGTATGCTAATCATATATAAAGTCTGGTTCAAGTTAATATTTAGTATTAATTCCGTTCATCCTGAGTTCGGGTTCATGCATAGTCTTTAATAAGGATTAACTTATTCGTGGAATGTTGTTCTGCGTCCACACTACACCATTCTCAGAAGAAGCAAAGCAGTGCAGAAAAGCCCTAGTAGAAGGAGTCTAGCTCGACAAACAAAAGCTGATGAAAGCCATTCTTTCAAGTTATATTACATTGCAAGTCTTGTGATGAAATGATAATTGGAGCATGTCTATTTATATAAGATAATTTACATTGCAAAACTATTGTACATTGAAATGTGTTAGTGGCTACACTTTTTTTTTGGTTAAATAAATAGATTTGATTTATGGTGCCATTATTACCGAATATGTTATAGATTTGTGCACCATATGAATTATACGACTCAACCCACATCCACCACTTACTATTTTTCCAACACTCCGAAGCAATTTTTTTATGTAATAGAACGATTGAATTATAATAGCTGATTTTATCTTAATTAAATTACTACTTTGCTGTTAAGAGGTACAAATCGAGCAATATCAGCTCAATTGCTTGTGTTAGCTACAAACCTGGGAAGCTCTGTACATGTTACAAACAATGCACGAGACTTCAGAAGTTTATGGTAGTGGGTGTTGTGGCAGTAGTTATTGGTTGAGGATTCTCGACCGCCCTGTCATCTGGTTTTTCTTCGAGGCGGGGCTTTTTGGTCACTACAATCAGTAGCCTTTAAATTCAGTGATGAGGTGCAGATGAGTCAGAGTCACTGCAATCAGTAGCTGTATGCTTCAGTGACGAGGTGCTGTTGAGTCAGACTCACCCGGTTGTGTGGGTGATACATCAGGCCACCTGCTGATAAAGAAGGCAATTGTCCCGACTCATGAATGTAATTGGTCCTCGGAGATGACCAGGCTTGTGGAGAAAGTAAGATAGTGCCGGCTTTCTATTGTTCCTTCAAGATCTTCTGCAAGTATTTCTCGTGATCATGTATGGTTTTTCCTGATCATGTTTATGTTTTGCTCTCATACATTAATGAAGGAGGAATGAACTCCTTTCAGGATGGACGCAAGTGACCATTCATTTTGTTTTAGTACAAAACAACAAAATGCCTTGTCGTTTTCATGCTCATGCTCGTGCTCGTGTTGGCCCGCCCGTTTGACACCTCTACTACGGTACTAAGATGGTTCAATGCTGGTCAAGTTTTGAACAAAACTTATTATGCTGGCCTTTGTCAGTTTTAACTAAAAATCAACCGTAATTTTACCATTGAAAGACAGGTCAAGGGTTTACAACTTGGATAGGATTGACATTCTGATGGAGTTTGGCAAAAAATTAAGGACTTTGAAATGTCGAGATATGTTAAGCTCACAATATCATGCGGCATTAGTATATACGTGATAAGTAAATATGATACAAACAACATTAATATCGCGTTGTTTATATGTCGTCCCGTGAATATGTTAGAGTTAGATGATGTAATTCGAAAAAGAAGATGAATGCACTGATAGAAGAAAATGGGTGCTGCTTCTTCTCTCTACAAATCACAGAGGAATAATTCTTTTCATTGATTACTTCTCTCTCTTCACACAAGGCGTGTAAAAGAGAATAAAACCGTTAGGACTCTTTGCTGGATCACTCTCTCTCTCTAGAGGTGAGTCACAGCCACTCATCTAGCTATCAACTAGGATCATTACTCATGGCACTCATGGCCTTACATATTTGAGCCCTACACTTGGCAGTTTTAGCACAAGTGAATACACAATTCAGCACATGGCTTATTTTCTAAATCCTAATCAGCTCACAGCTTATAATTCAACACTCCTCTTTAAGTTTTGAGCTGATTTGACTCCAAGAAAATCTCTGAGGTAGTTGAATCGGTCCTTGGTCAAAGCCTTCGTGAAGATATCTGCCAATTGTTCACTTGTGAGGCAGTACACCAAATCAGTTATACCATCTTGCAATGCATCCTTGATGAAGTGATATCTCCTATCAATATGCTTTGTCTTTTGTTGAAACATTGGATTCATCGTACTGCAATGGAGTTGCTTCACTTTGAAGTTCTCCAAAATCCTCCAGTACAAATCTTAACCAGATTACCTGAGCTGTAGCTCTTGATGCACTGATATATTCTGCCTCTGCAGTTGAAAGTGTAACACAATTTTTCTTGACAGATGCCCATCATTGTCACATAATCCTATTAGGACTGCCTTCTTTCCTTTCACATACTCCAAGCCATAATCCAATGTTCCCTTTATGTACCTGAGTACTCTCTTAGCAGTTCCATAATGTTTGTTGGTGGGACATGAATCTAGCAAGTAGACTAGATGCATACATGATATCAAGTCTGGTAGCAGTGAGATACAACAAACTTCCCACAATGCTTCTATACTGTTCTTCATTTGCAGATCCACTCCCATCATTTTTACTCAATTTCTCAGTTGCTACAAGTGGTGTATTCACATATTTGCATTCATTCAAACCAAATTTATTCAACAGAGAATAGGCATACTTCTTTTGATGAATAAAGATACTATAGTTGGTTTGAATGACCCCCATTCCTAGAAGATGGTAAAGTAGACCCAAATCTGTCATCTCATACTTCATCATCATGTCCTATTTGAATTCTCTCAACATCTTCATGCTACTACCTGTTTAGACAATGTCATCTACATAGATAGAAACAATTATGATACCATTTTCTCCCCTTGACTTGATATACAGTGTTGGTTCACTTAAACTTTTTTGAAAACCACACTGTGAGAAATATGTATCAATTTCCCCATACCAGGCTTTAGGTGCCTGTTTCAGTCCATAGAGGGCTTTATGAAGCCTATACACTTTATCTTCCTTGCCTTTCACCACAAAACCTTATGGCTGGTCCACATACACCTTCTCCTGCAATGCTCCATTTAAGAAAGTAGACTTATCATCAAGCTGATACAACTTCCAGTCTTTCTGAGCAGCTAAGGCAATAAGAGTTCTGATAGTGTCCAATCTAGCTACTGGAGCATAAGTTTCATTATAATCCAAACCTAGTTTCTGAGCATAACCTTTGGCTACTAACCTTGGCTACTAACCCACTTAACTCTAATAGCAGGCTGCATTGTTGGTCTATAAACTAATTCCCATGTACCATTCTTTTCAATCATGGTCAACTCATCCTACATTGCTTTTAACCAGGATTCATCTTGAGGTGCTTCTGCATATTTTTCTGGTTCCATAATGCACAGGTTGCATTGAGCAAGCACATCATCCAAATTTCTCCATTTCAAAGGTGTGTGATCATAAGACTGAGTGACATCAGTGACTTCTTGACTGCTACTAGTTGATTCCTTGAATGTGGAACACAACTAGATACTGGTGTTTCTTCAATCTCATTCACTTTAGGCACAACTTCATTCTGACCTTCTAAGTAGGTTACTAAAAATTGGCTGCTACTAATTGACTTCCAATCCCAGCTTGGGTCTTCATCAAACACTACATCTCTAGACATGATTAGCTTCTTAGAGTTTGGATCAAATACTCTATAGCCTTTCTCATAGGTTGCATATCCAACAAACACCCCTTTTATGCTCTTCGATTCAAGCTTATGTCTTAGTTCAGTTGGAACATGTACATAACACTTTGAACCAAATATTCTCAAATAAGCAATACCTGGTTTTTTTTCCATAGTAAGCTTCAAATGGAGTGATGTTTTCTAGAGATTTTGGAATATTCAGAATGTAAATTGCAGTGTGCACAGCTTCAGCCCATAGACAGTAAGGCATTCATTTGTCATGCAACATTGATTTTGCCATTTCCACCACGGTTCTATTTTTTCTATCCACCACTTCATTCTGTTGAGAAGTGTAATCTAGTGTAAGTTGCCTCTGAATACCTAGATCATCATAGAATTGAGTGAATTCAGTGGACATGAACTCTCCTCATCTATCACTTCTCACACATTTCACTTTGAAACCAAATTGTAACTCTGTCATAGCCTTGAGCTTCTTAAAACAGCTTAGAGCTTCTGATTTATGCTTGAGAAAATACACCCATGTCATTCTGGTGTGATCATCAATGAGCAACATGAAATACTTGTTCCCTACAACAAATTCAGTTCTCATAGGTCCACACAGATCTACATGCACTAACTCCAGTGGTGCACTAGCCTTCTATGCTTGTTCTCTTGGGAAATCATCTCTGTGTTGTTTTCCAAGTTGACACCTTTCACACACTTCACTGTGTTCTTCTAGGTATGGCAAACCATGTACCATATTTTTGTTTCTTAACTGATTGAGCCCTCTAAAATGCAAATGACTCATTCTTTTGTGCCACATTCTTGTTGAATGAGACACACTGGTTTTCAACACCATCTGATCATTTGATGACGGTGTCAAAGGATAACATATATTTCCCTTCATTTCTAACTTAACAATGAGACAGGCAAATGAAGGTCCATCAAACACACTGCACATCTTTCCTCCAAATAGTAAGTAATAGCCATGCTCATCTATTTGTCCAACACTCAACAAATTTTCTTTTAGACCAGGTAAATACATAACTTCTCTAATGTATTTCCTGCCTTTGTTAGTGTTAATCACTAGTGAACCCATTCCAGCTACATCCACCAGTGCTCCAATTGGCATTTGTACCTTCCCTGCTACATTTGTTCTCACACCAACAAGAAGATCTACATTCCCAATCATGTGATTACTACAACCACTATCAATATACCAATGACGATGCACATTTGTCTCTAAAATAGCAATATTTGCATAAAAGAGGTTTCTTGTCACTTCCACCTGATTTGCAGAGTTTGCCTTTTTGCACAATCTTTCTTGCAGTGCATTCTTTGGCC
Organism: Cotoneaster glaucophyllus; assembly: GCA_036320875.1. Classification (NCBI taxonomy): domain Eukaryota; kingdom Viridiplantae; phylum Streptophyta; class Magnoliopsida; order Rosales; family Rosaceae; genus Cotoneaster; species Cotoneaster glaucophyllus. Next base: position 12,868,809 of record CM070064.1, on the reverse strand, counting down.
CAAAGACCAAATCTGTCACAATTGTAACATTTTGGTTTCCCTTTATGCCTACATTCTCCAAAATGAAACTTGGAGCACACTTTGCATTAAGGTTTTGCACCTGCTTGACCAACAGATTATGATGAGTTCAAATTCTGTATGGGTGTGCCAAATGGTTTTTGTTGAAATCTTGGCTTTGAATCCCATTTCTTACCCTTCAAATTCCAGTTTTTATGTGCCTGGTAATTACTAGACTGAGTATTGCTCTTACTCTGTCCATTGTTACTCACAGATAAAGAGGCAAAGGCCTTCTCAGTTACATCAGAAGAATGCAAATCAAAACGTTGCTCTTGACTTTTCAAAATTGCAATCACCTCTTGTAGCTCCACAGTTTCCAGGCCTTTACTGTTTTCAATCACAAGACATATAGGATCATAAGCCTTACTCAGACTAGTCAATACCTTCTGCACTAATCTCTCATTTGAAAGTGTCTCTCCAAATGTTTTCATTTGATTAATCATCTCATTTAAACGAGTGAGATAACTAGACCAAGATTCACCATCTTGCATCCTAGCATATTCAAACTCACGTCTGAGATTTTGAAGTTTTACCAATCGTTCCTGATCACCACAATGGTATTCTCCATACAACAAATCCCAAGCCATTTTAGATGAGTCTGCATTGGTGATTCAGGGAAAAATCTGATCGGAAACTTCATTTTGAATAGTCCTGAGAGCTTTGGCATCCTTCATGAACATCTTAGCAATCTTTTCATCATCTTCATCCACAGTTTCAGCTTCATCAACTTTCGTTTTCTTCTTCTTCAAGTCATCAGGGAGTGTAATCCCTTTCTCTACCAATTTCCACAGTCCATGAGACTTGAAAATCATTGTCATTTTGATTTTCCAGAACTCGTAGTCCTCACCGGAGAAGATCGAAGTCCTGACTTCTGAACTTCCAGATCCAGCCATCATGGGCTCCTAGGTGATGGAAAAACAAACTCGATTTTGATTTCTATGGAGTTTCGGTGACTTTACCAGAACCAGAGTGAGCTTGAATGTAGCTCGAATGCTTCAAAGTCAATGACATTTTTCCACACCCAGATCTGAATTGATCCAACTAGGCTATGAGACCATGTTAGAGTTAGATGATGTAATTCGAAAAAGAAGATGAATGCACTGATAGAAGAAAATGGTTGCTGCTTCTTCTCTTTGCAAATCACAGAGGAATAATTCTTTTCATTGATTACTTCTCTCTCTTCACACAAGGCTTGTAGAAGAGAATAAAACCGTTAGGACTCTTTGCTGGATCACTCTCTTTCTGGAGGTGAATCACAGCCACTCATCTAGCTATCAACTAGGATCATTACATATGGCACTCATGGCCTTACATATTTGAGCCCTACACTTGGTAATTTTAGCACAAGTGAATACACAATTCAGCACATGGCTTATTTTCTAAATCCTAATCAGCTCACAGCTTATAATTCAACAGAATATACTCATCGTGGCAGGTACAATTTAAAAAAAAAAAGATCGAGATTTAAGTACCTACTCTCATCAGAAGAAGGAAAGCAGTGCAAAAAAGCACCATCAAAAGGAGTCTTTCTACACCAGAAGAGTTAGTGTAAGCAATTCTTTCAAGAATGTTTGGTTAAATTTTACTAGGCCCTGTGTGATGTATGATTGAATGATCATTGTAAATCTTAGCAAAAGCCATGTGGCGATAGTGTTGTACACTGAAGTTGGTCAGATGCTGTTGCAATATTTCATGTTGTAGGAATTCTTTCAAATAGAGATAAAGTAAAATATCTCCTTGTCTCTTATGTCATCCATTAATTCTATAGTATATATAGATTTTATTGAGTTTAATCTTAATCAAAAAAAGACTTCTTGTATCACAGAAAATACAAGAACCCATTATTTGAATGAAATAAAAGCTATGGGACGGAGATATAAATGGATCCCTATGAATGTTGAGAAAAGAATACAAAAGAAAAAACAATTTATAAATAGAACTAACAATTCCAATTTCAATCAATTAGACAATTAGAATTCTAAGAAAAAATAAGAAAAAAAAAAAAACTAAGGACTTGTGTTGGATTGGCACTATATATAATATTTCTATACAACACAACATTGATACAATATTGGTGGAAAAAAAAATTAAGTAAAAAAATGAGGTTTATTCACTAAAATAAGCAAGTGAAATCCTTTGTGTTTTTTTATTTGTTCCTTAACTCATTGATAGTAATCTCAAAATTTTATATTTATAGACCCGATTACTTCATTTATTTCATGTTGTATGAGTTCTTTCAATATTCCATCAGACGCAATCGTGTTTTACGAATGTACGCTTACAAGGTCAAAGGTTTTCAAAACCCGCTGCACCTAGATGCCATCTCCAATTGGCAAATCCTATTCTTAGGGAGCACCCACACCTATTTCTCCGACACTCCAAAGCAAATTCGTGAGCAGGGTCTCAACATTTTATTGCAACAAATGGATTTTTAATCAAATAGCTGATTGTCGGAATGATTGAACTAAAAAGTTGATTTGCTCTTCCTCTAATTACTAATTTCTGTCAAGAGATACAAATCAAGCAATATTACTTCAATTGCTAATTTTAGCTACAAAAAGTTCGTAAGTTCCATACATGATACAAACAGTGGACTTGAGACTAGAGGAATGGTGTTGTGGAAGCAGTTATAACTGAGGATTTTCGACTGCACCCTCATCTGGTTTCTCTTCAAGACGGGGCCTTTTGGTGCCCGCCGACAGCTCAGAGTCACTACAGTCAGTAGCTTTATGCTTCAGTGATAGAGGCAATGATGAGTCAGACTCAGCCAGTTGTGGGGGTGATACACAGGATGATGAAGAAGGCTGTTGCTTGGACACTTGAATGGAATTTGTTGTGTGAGATGACAAAACTTGCGAAGAAAGTAAAGCACTGCCGGCTTTCTGTTGATTCTCCAAGATCTTCTGCAAGTATTTTGCGTGATCCTCTATGCGTAGCTGAAGGGCCCTTTGAACCTATGTTTACGATGCAGGATATACAAGATCGAAACCGAAACTTTTTTAAATGACTCAAGGTCTGACCTACGTATACCATGAAACAGATATGCAGCCAGAAGAAAAAAAGGAAACATCAACTGTGATCAACTTCAAATGAACTCTCACCTCAAGCTGCTCATGCAGTTGCTTCTGAACTTCCATTTGCAGTCGCAGAGCCTCCGTGATGTGAATGCTCCTGAGACAAGAAAGACGAAGTTTCACAAAACAAAATAATATCCAAACATCTGTTGAGAAAACTAGATATATATGAGAAGCAATACTGACCCTTTTCTATGTCCATCACTTTCGTTAATGGTTGAAGTAGCTTTCTTTTCTTCAGAGTTAGAGGCCTTCTTATCTAAGGAGTGAAGAGAAAAGTGCAGGTCAACAATTTGTATGAACATTCAGCCACCTACATTATCGGAAATCAGATCTGATCCTCTATTTAGCTGAAAAACCATCCTGTCAAACTATCTAGTGACATTTGATAAACATGATCAATCGACAACCCAAACTGAAACTATCAACCAAGTTCAAATTCTAACTCGCTGAAGCGAAGGTAAACCTAAAACTATGCCCTTCGAGAAATGAAGATTTCAAACCAACTACTGCATAATCATATTGGGGCCTGGTTAGTTCAGTTCTCATGTTGCAGCCAACTAGCCAATAAATTTTACTTCTAAAACAGAGCTCAATTGCTGAGATTACGACTTGACAGAAGCTATGATTTACTTTCAAAATCTGTTCCTTACCTTCCTTTTTCTCTGGCATGTACCTGGCAAGCCGGTATTTCTGCAGATAATTAGAAATTAACAATATACTGTCAAATAGCTAAAATAAGTACAACATTTTACTCTTACATCATCGAAAACTTAAAGATGAGTACCTGTAAGTGACTTTTCACATGATAAATGGTTAAGCCCTCAACATTCATAGCCTTTAATACACCTTTCGGAGTGGCCTCTGCATTTTAAATTACACTAGTGAGCGCTCCATAAAAATCGAAATAATGTTGGTAACTTCTGTAACCGAGAAATTTGTAATTTGATTAATAGAGTAACTTATACAAGTAGGGCTCCCATTGAAATGGAACGAAACCCGAGTTGAAAGTAGAATAGATGGTGCAGTACTTACTTTCAGCCCCATCAAGCCTGTTAACAGCCTCTATAAAACGCTCATGGAGCTCAGGTGTCCATCGCATTCTTGGCCTATGTGCAGAGGCTGGCCCAGGAGAGGGGTGACTTAAAAGAGCATCAACGAGTGGTGCTGTCACGCAAGAACCCTTACTACATGTCAGTCCTATAGCTGTGTTTGGTGAGGCTTGAGGAATCTCATATATTTCCTATAAAAACAACATAATGGAAGGCAAAAGTACGAGTAAATATATGACAAGATAAATATTAAATATCACCAAGAAATTCGAAACTGATTAAAAAACAAGCCATTTATAGTTCATCCATATCCAAAACTTATGTGATTATCACTAGAAGCCAGCAATATCTCTAAGTTTTTAGCAAATCCTATTTGATCAAAATGTAACTAAAGATGATTACATTTTACTTACATCAAGCCCGGGATTTTCTCCATTGTCCGTGATAGCTATGTCAAGTTGATCTGACAAAAATTGTAACTCTAATTGTTCTGTAAGTGCTAGAGTGTCACTTCCACAACTAATATCATGGAAGCTTTCATGAGAGGAATCTCCATGAAAATTAAGAAAGTCTTTCATGAGATCCTCCGATTGTTCATCATCATATTGATTGCTCACATCCTCACTAAAAAGCAATGGTGATTTTGAATCAACAGCAGAATTGGACTGGCCGTATGTTGGAGGATGTGGAAGAAATGGAAATTTCCCAAGCTGCCGAGAGGTTTCAGAGCTCGATGAAGAAGACTGATACAAACTGGTACAGAAAACAGAAGAACGTGAAAATGGGCTCTTGGAATGTTGAACAAGAGATCCTCGCATATTAGTAGGAGAGCCAAGAGATTCCGCCCGTTTGAAAGGAGACACTCGTGGAGATGAACATTCACTGGCCGTGAAACTCCTGCCTTCTGATTCACTACCCAAAAAATCATGTATCGGGGAAGGAGAAGTACAGTATGACGATGTAATTCCTTTTGTATTCTCACTTTGTGGTACAGAGATGACACCATGGTGACTCATGATTGCAGATGGAAGCCCAACCTTCATCAATCTATCAAATATGCGGTGCAATATGCCGACTTCTATTGGTGGAAATCTCTATATCTAGATTGAGAATAGATACAATGAATTAGAATTAAAGCTTCAACTTGATTAGCAAGGTTGAGATATGGTAAGGAAAGGGTTTTAAGTTCAAATTCCACCCTAGGAGCCAGCAGAACCAAGATTCTACATTTCCACAAATAAGAAGTTTTCTTCAACTCAATCTACAGGGTAATAAAGTACTCCCACACCAGATGCTAGTTTCACTAATAAAAGAATCACGAACGTGTGATTGGGGTACATTTAATTGTATGGAGAAACTAGACCAACAACACGGAGGTGAAAGGAACTAACTCAAATCTAAAAGCACCAGTAAGTTGTATAAATAGAGCATGGTCTTCTCAGTTGGAAGACCATCTTCTAAGGTAGAAGATCTGCAGGAAAGACCACCAAAACAGGTGATCAGCATTATGGCATGGCATCTAATAACAAGACGAAAGATAACAAAAACATACAATCATTTTGGTCACTGATGGCACACTAACCTAACAAAACCAGAAAACCATTCACGAACACTTTTGCAAATGCAATTTTTTTGTCTTTATAGCATCCGATAGGTAATGCACCAAGTATAGAGCAGAAAACTAATTGCATATTGATCACCACATCTGTGAGTTAAATTTTCCTAAAATACCAGTTAAAGACTCCCCGTTTACAATGTTCGTCGATTCAAATAGTTCTCAATTATATCCCCCATTTCTCACTCGCAATTTAAACATTTCAAAATATTCGTGCCGCAACTTCATTTTGTTGTCAAATTCCCTTCACGTGATTCTTAAGGGCACACAACTATCAAATAAAATAACTTTGTGCCTCTTTCTAATGGCCCTCTGCCATGTCAAACCCTTATGTTGTTCCCTCCTTATATGCAGAATTTAACCAAAAACTTTTGTTGCAATAGCAAAAGACTCCCCCTATATATGCAGGTTGAAAATGCCTACAAAACCCTCCCAGATGAACCATAAGGACAGAAAAATTGCATTCATTTCGTTACTTCAATTAAAAAATTATGCCGTAGAGTTCATTTAAGCTTCAGTTAGAATTTCTCTAACCTTGGCCGAAGATTCAAACAACGACTTAAACCAGCAAAAATTCAAAACAGCACATGGAATCCTCGACAGAGGATCACTAATATCTTATGAAAAAATGTTTAGTTATGGTCACTTGTAGAAGGTTAAAACTGTCAAATAGGATGAATCCCCTTTTTCCGTAAACCAATAGGGTCAACCATTAAAGATTGAACTCAACAGTCTATCCACAATCTATGATTCAGATTTACCCAATTTACAAGTCAGAATGCGAAAGTTTTTGCTCTAATTCATATACTTTTTTGAAGATCAAATTCATAATTATTCTAAGTAATTTGGAGCTCTGCACTACACTCTTCGATTCACGTTTCTTTTTAGCTGAGTTTTCATCACTAAAAAAAAACTATGAAAAACATTTCAAAAATCAAAAGAAATTAAAACATTATAGCATGGCAATAGGATGTCAGTAATTTGAAAATATTCCCTCATATACTAATTAAACAGAAAGCCATATGACTCACCAGAGAAAAAGAAGAACAGTCACTGATTCGGAGAAAAGCGACCAACTTGATGAAAATTTTCCAAATTTACAAAAACCCAACTTAGAAAAGATCCCCACAATGAAAATCTTACAGAAAAAATAAAAAATAAAAAAAACAGATATCTACAGATATAAACAAACAGATACATACATAGACATGGGAAACAGAGAAGAGATAAAGTTCTAGCACAACCAATAGAGAGAGATTGATTGGATAAGAAAATATACGGACCTGCGGGAGCGGAGAGATCTTTGTACTTCCAAATATTCTGAAACAGAGCAAAAGAAATGCTGACTCAGAGAGACACAGATATAACTATAAATGTCTCACAATGTAAAACCAACAACGTTGTAAAGAAACTTGGGTTTTGAAACCTCTCTCTCTCTCTCTCTCTCTCTCTCTCTAAATTAAAAGATGAGAGCTTTAAGCTTGCAGTTGGCTGAAAAAATGTCCTCAATTGCTGTCTGCTGTTTGCTGTTTACTGTTTGCTGTTTGGGTTCGGCTGCGCGTAAATGATTGAGTTCGAGCATGTGAGGACAAGATGATGAACTTGGTCACGTGCTTTTTGAGGGGGAGGCCACTCCACTCGCCAATGGGAGGTCATACAAATTAGTTTCTCACAATTATCAAGTGGTTGTCTGTTCCTTGTTGCAATTTGATGTCGTCACCCTTGATTTATTCCATTTTTGTAATTATTACAGAAGCACTAACCTAGATGGGCTGTTTGTGTACTCTTTTTTACTTTCTGTATACATTTTTCAATTTTCGATCGTCTGATCAAATAAGTTGAAGAATATTAAAAAGACATAAGTTAAGCAAAGTAAAAAAAATGTATGGATAGCACATCCGTAAATCTAATACGCACAATCTTAATCCTAATACAAGACATGATTAATCATTTCCATCAACTTTTTAATACTCTTTTCCTTTCTTTGACAAATTTTTGCAACCTGCTTTACACATACTCCTTTAAATTATTCCTATCTTATTGGCAATGCACACCACACTTTTCTCCGACATATCCAGTCATCATTTGGTGTTTGTCTTCGGTATTTTAGTCTACCAAGTAGATTGACACTTCTACTTTATAAACAATATTCACCATTCAATTTTTAGAGCTAATTTTCACCGTTAATTTGTTTGGACTACTCAATAGCTAGTTTGGGACTCTTCAAGAAAAATTGATCTTTTTTAAATCAAAGACATTGCAGAGAAATCAAACTCAAGATTTCAAATTTATCCTATGTGTAATTTCTTTGGGAAAACTTCCGAAACACTTAATATATATATATATATATATATATATATAGTTGTTTGAGTCCAAAGCTGGCCACAGACTTCAACATTCCTTTGCTCTTATCAGCTTACAATAAAAAGGGGTTTGCACATGTAACACTTTCAACATAATTCGATCAGCCTACTTTTTCTAGGCGGGGCAATGGAATTTTGGCACACAAGTTAGTTAGTATACGTATTATTCTGGTAGAGATGCATTATTTACAGGTAGAGATGCATTCTAACAATTACTATTTACTGAGTTTATAATTATCTTTGCCCAATTGGCAGGGTAATGATTGCTTTAATGGGGTGGAAGTGCTCTAATAAGGCTGAATTCATCTTACCCTTGTGGATAGGTTTTCAAACAACTTAAAACTGCCCTCGTTCAACAAAAGTATCTCTTAACAAAATTCAAAACAGGACTACATTTCAAAGAAAAAAATCTGTAAGTAAAACCAAGGCTTATTACAATCTAAATAATTAAAAAACAAAACAAAAGAAAGGAAATAAGAGTCACGTTCCATAAAATTATCGTAAACAATGGATTGTTCTTGTGGTTATATATATGATCTTATCTATGTTTCGGGTTAAAAATTTCCCCACCCCTTATTGTAAATTTGTGTTGAAGATCACTAAAATAAATTAAAAATAAGAAAGAAAAAAAAAGATAAAATATATAACTCTTCGGTTTGGTTCATGAAGAATAAAATATAACCTGAAAAACGAAAAGAAATACTTGTGTGATCGAGCTTGAAAATACCCATGTCGGTCTCTCATTCCATTTCTATTAGCATCTACAAGAAACCTTCACCTAAAGATTCCATAAAATGTTACCCACTAGATCCTCTAAGCCAATTAGACGGCAAATTGAAAAATAATTGTAGTGTGAACTTAACAAGAAGATCAATTAATTAATCAGTGATACAATTAAAGATAAGGAAGTGGGGCTTCTCATACGTAACTTGGTCTACTAGCTATTTCAATCATTCTCTCACCTTTTATATTGCCATCAGAAAATTGTGTCTGTTAGTTTTTATGTCGATTTAGAAGCGATATTTTATCTTAAACTATGCTAAAGAAAACAAAAAAAATTGACTTAAAATGCATGAATTAAATAAATACGCTCTAAATACCAGGAGAATCAACCATGTGCTCACTCTCACAATTTGCAACTGCTTTTGCTTCTTCTTAAATTGTAGCAATGGTCCCTCAACTTATCAAAATGTGTAGCTATAGTCATTTTCATCAATTTCATCAAAATTTTGTCAAAATAAGTTATGTTGGAATGATCATTCATACAATTAGGGTCTCTTAACTCATCAAAGTGTGTAATTATGATCATTTTCGTCAACTACGTCAAAATTTTTGTCAAAACGAGTTATATTGGAATGATCATTGCTACAATTGGGTTAAAGTTAAGGGATCATTTCTCTAATTGAATTAAAGTTGAGGGACCAATGGTAATGAATTTTTAGTTGAGGGACCATAGCTGCACGTTTTGATGTGTTGAGGGACCAATGGTAATGGATTTTTAGTTGAGGGACCATTACTCCAATTGAGTTAAAGTTAAGGGACCATAGCTACAATTTACTCTTTTTTTTTAAAGGATTTTATTGTCATTAATATGCATATATGCACTAGCCTCAGACAGTTTATTTGTGAAAATATATGTATAGCCAGAAAAGAATCACACCGAAAATCGAGACAAGTTATAATTGTTCAAAAGTTGACTATGTAGTAATAGCGTCGGCAAATTCCTATTTAGCCACTCTATTTCTTATGAATTGGTTCTTTTGTATCATGCATGCGTAACCGAACAAAGTGCATTGTTTTTGTACTTCACGTATTACGTATAGCATCAGGAATTTTTTAAATAAAAGTATGGGGAGGTTAAAATGTACCAAATGATCGTTACTTTGTGTTTGTTCAAATGCCAAATTTGATATTGTGTGACCCAATCAATATGTGTAATTTACTATTAGCTCTATGTTTCTGACTAATAAAAATAAGCACACATAAAAGCAGAAGACTTCACATATGTTTTTGACAGTATCTTCTACCCTTGACCAGAAAGAAAAATAAGAGACAGTATCTTCATACATAGTACTTTAATATTTTTGTTCTGCAACTAGTTTTTCTTTTATACCATGGAGTCTAATGACCCTTGCTTATGTAAACATGTTCTATTGTAATTAGTTGTGCTTCTGATCCTTATCAAAATAACGTTAAGTTCATGTTCGGAAAATATCTACACCCGAGATCTTGTGTTCGAAAGTTATATTCATTCTTAATATAATTAACTTGTGTAGAGTAAAAGCAAAACATTTTGTATTTAGGGTTTCTGGCATATGAGGCTATGAGCGGTACAAAAACATGCATCAGTGCTAAATTTTGTATTTTGAGTTTCTTATTTAAATAGGTGGTGCTACATATATTAAATCCGTGCATCAAATAATGTGATACCAATTAAATTTATATTTTACTTAAATTTGAAATTTGATTAATAATTGTAATAAAAATTTAGAGTTTTTATGACAAATGGTTCCAATAATTGACTTAACTTCTCATTTTGATCTCTCAATTTCAAAGTCAATAAATATCGTCCCTGAAATAAGTTATCACAAATCAATTTAGTCATTATGTTACTATTCCGTCAATTATTCCATTAATGTTGCAAAGAAGGACCCAATTGATTTGCGACGAACAATTTCAGGGGCGGCATGAAATTGAGGGACCAAAATGAGGAGTTAGGTCAATTCAGGAACCAATTGTGATAAAAATCCTAAAAATTTATATGATGTAGAATGTCACGCCCCAATCCCGACATACGTCTAAGATTGACACGTGACAGCACCAAATTCCCGTATCTCAACATACCCCGTCTCCGGAATATGGTAATTCACACCTTGAGAAACAAATCAAATAGAAATTTTCGTACACTTTATGGCTGCATCTAACCTCCTCGTTAGACTGCCTACGTACCCTCAAAAGGGATCAAGCCATTCGTAGTTCAACTTTTTTACTACACTTGAACATTCATCACATAGACGACTAGGTCTCAGCAAAATACTATAATTCAACTATGTAGCACCTCAAGGAACATTTAACAAGCACAATAGTAATCTCTAGTCATATCGTCATTCATCCAACATATGCATTCCTACACCTTCCAATTATCACGTCAATCAATAATGCCAATCTCCAAATCATCAATAACACATACAATTTATTGGAATGTCGGGTTTGAGCGACACAGTTCGGTCGAAGCCTACATCAAAAAAACTATCTCAATCCAAACTCGAATGGGTTTCGGACCTCTCAACTGAACCATAATACCAAACGGGATTTCGGACCATCACTCAACGAAATCCAAACTGAGATACGATTCCGGACCATTACTCAACGGAATCGCGGAGTAGAAGGGATTCCAGACCATCACTCAACGGAATCCAAACCAAGATACAATTCCGGACCATCACTCAACGGAATTGCGAAGTATAAGGGATTCCGGACCATCACTCAACGGAATCCACACTAGGATACGATTCCGGACCATCACTCAACGGAATCGCGGAGTGGAATGTATAACACCAATCAATGAAACAAGACATGGACCGAGTTACCCAAGTTACAAAGGCTCAACGAAACGAGAAATGAAATAATGACACGAGAGTGAAACATTTTCAAGCAACAAACCCCATGACAATGGGTTAGCGATCCACTACTAGCCTTCACACTTCATCACATCCATCCAATCATACAATACAATCCATATTTCCAATGCACAAGTCAAATCATACTTAATGAAAATAGATCGATGGCCAGAAACAAAAATAACAGTTCAATAGAATTCACATTTAATAAACATAGATCTATGGCATAAATATATAGAATTCACATTTCATTAGAAATTTCCTTTATAACCCAAATCATAATCATAAATGATATTAATATAAGAAATCAAGATAATAACTAAATCCCATTTATTCAAAACATACTCTAACCGAAGTAGACTCACTAAACTTCATTTAATCTTCCATAGTACTAATTTTAGTGATTAGGACGTTTCGTGACATATGACCAAAAGTCAACTCTCTATCAAGAATAGGGTCCACAAACTTATGTAATTTGATCCGAAAGATCCGCACCTCGGATTTCCGATCCGTAACTTTCCAAAGTCCAGATTATGCTCATATAACAACATACTAAAATCTCAACCCGGTCCGACGGTCGGATCTCCACCAATCTCAAAATTCAAGTGGCTATCGACATTTAATTTTACAAACTTAGAAATCCAATTAGAGAAGATCCGTACATCGAATTCCCGATCCGTAAGTTTCTATGATCCACAAATATTATGTTCTAACATGCATTAAGGTTTGGTGACGATCCAACGGTCGGATCGTCGATTCATATTTTGACCAAGTAAGATATCATAACGAAACTAAGTCCAAACAATCAAATTTCGTCATATGGATATCAAACATGAACTCAGGGCAATTAATAGTACTTAAAAGACATCGTCGGACCACTGGCCAGGCCGCCGCCGCATGCGCCGCCGCGAGTGGCGGTCGGCCGTCCCAACTTGCCGGAAAATTCAACTATTTTTAAAAATTACCAAAAATTACAGAAATGAAGATCTCAATGAGTAGAGCAAGTTTTATACCTACGGCCAAGTCCAATTTGGCCGGGAAACACCTCAATTTTGCCACGAACCGCCGGAAACCCGATAATTTGTGTATGCTTGATTCGACAACACCGGTGCTCCGCCGCCCCAATAGCTGTTTGGGCTTTGTTCTAGACCTCAAGGAAAGTGTTTTGGTGGTGGTGGTTGAAGTTAATTGTTTCAGATTATGGTGATTCGAAGTTAAACCCGTCGCACCCACCGGTGTGGGTTTTGTAAAATCCAAGCCGAAATTCCCCCATTTTTGGTGTGGGATTGGTAGAGGGAAGGTCGAGGAACATCTTCCAAGTAGTAATTCGGTGTGATACGCCGGAATTTGGCCGGAGAGAACACCGGATTCCATGAATTTCCGCCGGGTCGGGTTTTCAAAGGAAAAACGGGTCGAGAGCAATCCGGTTTTGTCTACTTCTCTCTCTCCTTTCCCTCCCCGTCTCCCTTCTGATTGGCCTCACACTCTTCTCTCTCTCTCTGATTCGGCAAATCCCCATTCTTCCTCCTCCTGAAACTCCCCCTTCCCCCTTCGCTGCTTTCCCCCGCAGCTTCCTTTTCTTTTCTGTTTTTTTTTTTCTTCTTGCTGCCATCTGGCAGCCCTCCCCTTTTATTTTATTTTATTTTTTTTCTTTTTCAAGGTTGCCAACTATAAATATTATTGAAAATAATAAATACGAAAATACGTAATTTACATAGTGAAATCCGGGGACGGGATTTCACATAGAATGTGTCACATCATTTGATGCACAAATCGAATACACAGATTTAGTGTGTAGCACCACCCTATTTAATAACTCTTGAGTAATCGTTAATACTTGGTTGATTAATTATAAGCACAAATGATCAAATGGTTCGAAGGAAGCATTAATGTGATTCAACATGCATGTTCTCTACTTGCATAATGTTTGATCTTTTTTAGTTTGGTTTGTTATTGCAGACATTAATTCCTATAGCATCAAGTAATCCAATCTAATCTAACCCCTAATTTAATCAAGATCCAGATTACACTCTACCACGTCAACAATTAATGGCCAAAATCTCTATTCTCAACAAGTGCACATTGTACCACGTCATCACTTAAAGATTGTCCAATGTGCCGGGAGTACAGGACAGTACGACATATGTTATTATACAAGTTAAGAGAAATTTTTTTTTTCAAGTATCACTCCACTTATATAATAACAAAAGCGTATGTGTCCGTGTTTCAAGCACATTGAAAAACCTCTTCATCATTTGATTCAATCTGTATGATGTTTCTATCTATCTATAATATATAAAGCCAACACAAAAGTAAATAGTGTTTTGGTGTCATAAAGCTTCAACAAAAAAATTTGGACAAATATGCCCCAAAACAAAAAACTTCAAAGGCACTTCAAAATAATGCATTAAATAAGGCAAGGGCATTTTTGTCATTTTAATAGTATTTTTTTAATAATTAATTTTTTTGTGGTTTGTTTGTTTGTTTGTTTTTTTGTTTTTAATTAGTATCTCACAATAGGCTAGCAATAATGTGATTCAATTTCTTTATTTTTAAACACATTCAAAACATCTTAAGAGGAGTGTAATGCCGGTTATAAAAAAAGTCATTCGCACTCGGATAATAATGTGATTAAATTAGTTGTCGAATGATTTTTTTATTAACAAACAATATTATCTACAAAACATCTTAAAAGACGTGTAATGCCAGTTATAAAAAAAGGTATTTCGTACACAGATAATAATGTGATTAAATTAATTGTCGAATGATTTTTTTTTATTAACAAACGATATTATCTACACTAAGAGGGAGGGGTGGGCTTAGCCTTACAATGGGCTAGCAATAATATGATTCAATCAATTGTTTATTAAATTTTATTTTCCTCTAACATGATTTAAAACGTGTAAATTACGCTTAGCATGTTGTGATTCAAAAAATGCCTTCTACACGCGCGTGAGTGCGTGCATGAAGGCTAGTTATATATAAAGCCAACACAAAAGTGAATAGTGTTTTGGTGTCATAATGCTTTACCAAAAGTAATTGAACAAAAATGCCCCCAAAACAAAAAACTTCAAAGGCATCCTAAAATAATGCATCAAATAAGGTAAGGGCATTTTCGTCATTTTAATAGTATTTTTTAATAATTAATGATTTTGTGTGTTTGTTTTAATTAGTACCTCACAATAGGCTAGTAATAATGTGATTCAATTTATCTATTTTTAAACACGTTCAAAACATTTTAATAGGCGTGTAATGCCGGTTATAAAAAAGATCCTTCGGACACGGATAATAATGTGATTAAATTAATTGTCAAATGATTTATTTATTTTTTGTAACAAATGATATTTTCTATACTAAGGGGGAAGGTTGTCACATCCCGGCCTGGGCCCCCACCACACCCCGAGCTCGACTCCGCCGTAGCACAATATTGTCTGCTTTAGGCCTCGGCCACGCCCTCACGGTTTTGTTTCTGGGAACTCACACGAGAACTTCCCAGTGGGGTCACCCATCATGGGATTGCTCTCGTGCGAACTCGCTTAACTTCGGAGTTCCGATGGAATCCGAAGCCAATGAGCTCCCAAAAGGCCTCCTGCTAGGTAGAGATGGGAATATACATATAAGGCTTACAGGATCCACACCCCTGGACGATGTGGGATCTTACAATCCACCCCCTTAGGGGCCCGGCATCCTTGTTGGCACACTTCCGGCCAAGGATTGGCTCTAATACCAAATTGTCACATTCCGGTCCGGGCCCCCACCATATCTGTGAGATCCCACATCGCCCAGGGGATTGATCCTTATATGTATATTCCCATCCCTACCTAGCACGAGGCCTTTTGGGAGCTCACTGGCTTCGGGTTCCGTAGGAACTCCGAAGTTAAGCGAGTAGCGCACGAGAGCAATCCCATGATGGGTGACCCACTGGGAAGTTCTCGTGTGAGTTCCCAGAAACAAAACCGTGAGGGCGTAGTCGGGGCCCAAAGCGGACAATATCGTGCTACGGTGGTGGAGTGGGCCCGGGAAGTGATCCGCCCCGGGTCGGGATGTGACAATTTGGTATCAGAGCCTAACCCTGGTCGTGGTGTGCCGACGAGGACATCGGGCCCCTAAGGGGGGTGGATTGTGAGATCCCACATCGCCCAGGGGATTGATCCTTATATGTATATTCCCATCCCTACCTAGCACGAGGCCTTTTGGGAGCTCACTGGCTTCGGATTCCATCGGAACTCCGAAGTTAAGCGAGTAGTGCGCGAGAGCAATCCCATGATGGGTGACCCACTGGGAAGTTCTCGTGTGAGTTCCCAGAAACAAAACCGTGAGGGCGTAGTCGGGGCCCAAAGCGGACAATATTGTGCTACAGTGGTGGAGCGGGCCCGGGAAGTGATCCGCCCCGGGTCGGGATGTGACAATATCTCGAGCTCGACTCCACCGTAGCACGATATTGTCCGCTTTGGGCCTCGGCCACGCCCTCACTGTTTTGTTTCTAGGAACTCA
Source organism: Cotoneaster glaucophyllus (assembly GCA_036320875.1). Taxonomy (NCBI): domain Eukaryota; kingdom Viridiplantae; phylum Streptophyta; class Magnoliopsida; order Rosales; family Rosaceae; genus Cotoneaster; species Cotoneaster glaucophyllus. The sequence goes on along the minus strand of CM070064.1, from coordinate 12,852,534 downwards.
CACGAGAACTTGCCAGTGGGTCACCCATCATGGATTGCTCTCGTACGAACTCGCTTAACTTCAGAGCCCCGATGGAATCCGAAGCCAGTGAGCTCCTAAAAGGCCTCGTGCTAGGTAGAGATGGGAATGTACATATAAGGTTTACAGGATCCACACCCCTGGGTGATGTGGGATCTTACAAAGGTGGTGGGCTTAGTCTCATAATGGGCTAGCAATAATGTGATCCAATTAGTTGTTTATTAAATATTATTCTCTCTATTTTAAACACGTTCAAAACATCTTAAGAGACCTGTAATGCTGGTTATTAAAAAATATGTCGCACACGGATAATAATGTGATTAAATTAGTTGTCAGTCAACTGATTTTTTTTTTAAACAAACGATATTATCTACACTAAGCGGGAGGGGGTAGGCTTTGCCTCACAATAAGCTAACAATAATGTGATTCAATTAATTGTTTATTAAATATTATTTTCTCTATCCTTAATGTAAATTATATAGAGACTAATTTTATTATGTGAATTCAGCTACTTTAATTAGTTTATGAGGGGTTTCTTCTAGCATAATCTAAGATTATTCATTTACTTGAAATATTTGACTTTTCTTCTAACATGATTGAAAACGTATAAGTCGAGCGTAGCATGCTGTGATTCAAAAAATGTCTTCTGCACGCGCATGAGCATGTGCATGAAGGTTATTCTCTCTATTTTAAACACGTTCAAAACATCTTAAGAGACTTGTAATGCTAGTTATAAAAAAATCTTTCGCACGCGGATAATAATGTGATTAAATTAGTTGTCAAATGATTTTTTTTTTAACAAACGATATTATCTACACTAAGGGAAGGGGATGGGCTTTGTGTTAGATCTCACACCGACCAATGGAGAGGGGGTGATGTGCCTTATATGTACATGCTCCCCTCCCTATAGCACAAGGCATTTTGGAAACTCACTGGCTTCGGATTCCATCGAAACTCCGAAGTTAAGCGAGTTCGAGCGAGAGCATTCCTAGGATGGGTGACCCACTGGTAAGTTCTCGTGTGAGTTCCCAGAAACAAAACTGTGAGGGCGTTGCCCAAAGCGGACAATATCGTGCTACGGCGGAGCCGGACTGGGATGTGACACTTTGCCTCACAATGGGCTAACAATAATGTGATTCAATCAATTGTTTATTAAATATTATTTTCTCTATTCTTAATGTAAATTCTATAGAGAATGATTTTATTATGTGAATTCAACTGCTTTAATTGGTTTATGAGGGTTTTTTCTGACATGATCTAAGATTATTCATTTACTTCAAGTATTTGACTTTTCTTCTAACATGATATAAAACGTTCAAGTATTTGACTTGTCTTCTAACATGATCGTAGCATGCTGTGATTCAAAAAATGTCTTCTGCATGCGCATGAGCGCGTGCATCAATTTTCTCCAAAACTATTGTTTTAGTCATAACCATTTATGGCAGATTAATGCCTAATCCATCACTTAAAGATTGTCCAATGTGCCGGGAGTATGAGACAGTACGACATATGCTATTATACAAGTTAAGAGAATTTTATTTTTTTAAGTATCACTCCACTTATATAATAACAAAACGCGTACGTGCCCGTGTTTCAAGCACACTGAAAAACCTCTCCATCATTTGATTCAATCTGCATGATGTTCCTATAAGAAGAGTGGCAAGTGACAAGCTGCTTGAAATTAACAGTCAACCTGCCAACCAATATAAAACCACCAAATAATTACACAAGTTGCATGATCACTGGTTCATTTAGATTCCACTTTCAGATGATTGGCTCCCTCCCCAACATTCTGTAATTAGTGGTCTAATAACCAAATGCATGAATAGACATGAGATTTTGGCAGTCGCAATTATTTTATTTTTACGTCACTGATAGTCCCACTTTGTGCTGCATTCAGTGGTACTAGTCTACTAGCGCAGAATTCTGTAATTAGTGGCCTAATAACCAAATGCATGAATAGACATGAGATTTTGGCTGTTGCAATCATTTTATTTTTACGTCACTGATAATCCCACTTTGTGCTGCATTCAGTGGTACTAGCGGTATAGATTGTCAAACATGACCAAACTACAAAATTCCCTCAACTTGTATAATAAACCGTGTATGTTATGCAGGACGGCTGAATTTTGACAATTTTAATTTAGCCACCTAAATATCGATGTATTGGTTATTGAAAAAAAAAATCCTAAAAATCGATTTAGAGTGTATTGTCAATTTTAATGATATTTTTCTCGATTTGATATAAAAACACACGTTCTATAAATTGAAAAGAATGAGGTGAGAAGTACTAATAGCACTCTTTGTACATATATATATGACCGATACGAGTCGTGTATGTGACATCGCGTTCCAAACGAAAATCAGTATTACTTGCTGAGTTGAGATATTCTTTGTCTTGTACTCTCCTGGCACCATTAACCTTAACCAATGCTAGACCAATGCCATGGATATTGCAAATTGAGAGAGCTACTACATCCACTAGATTTGTGAATAGTGAAAGAACAAAAGGTTAGGGGGATGAGGAAGTTCGTATAGCTTGGGAACAGTGTTGCCTCATGGAGCTTGGGATTGGCCATTCATCTCAATTATAAATAGGACCGTAGGTCCCTTTCTCCTAACTTTTTCTGTGGTTGGATGTGTGGTCACTCAGATGGGTCTCAGTCTATAACTTTTTTCTGGTATTGATTTACTTCCTCGGTTCATAGACCTACGTTTAGGCAGACCAAATATCCTTGGGCCTAGATGGGACACAAAGTTGATTACTGATTTAAGAAGCAAAAATGATATTCTTTGTTGAAATAATTTACAGAACAACGATCCAAAACCAACACAGATTGATAACATATCAAATCCGCTTGTTCAATTTTTCTTGAGTACCTATAGGCACTCAAGCCAACATGTATTAGATTGTTGAATTTAATTCAATGGCTTATGCGCGAGTTACTGGAGACCGTTAAATAAAAAATAACGGTCAAATATGTGAAAGCAATGAATACCTATAAGTGCTCAAATAAAATCACTATTTGTCGAGTTGTGCTTCCAAATTTGAGCATTGGAGAAAAGGAAGGATGGCAAGTGTAACAGAAATTGTCCAAGTGGAGTTAATATTGCAGGCATATCAAACACATTTATTTTTATTTTTTTGGCAAAAGTACAAAATTCATTTAACAGCTAAGAATACGTACAAACTAAAGATAGTGTGCATAATGGTTTACTATACGTGTGTATTTGATGTATAAAGGTGCACCACAAGATTGGTGTGTAAATATACACATTCAAGGGTGTGATAAGAGGTAATGCCTTAACATATGGTTATAATCCTTCCATAAGTGACGTGTCTTGTCATGAAACGATAAGATCATTTACATAAGTCTCACAACTCTCTGGAAGGGTATGATGAAGTCTATAAAAGGAGGATTCATTTCTCTAGACAAATCTTTCAATGTAAAATCAATTCTCTTTTTCGCTTTGGTGCTATTTCTCCTTTGGCACTACCTCATAGTCATCAATCGTCTAATGACATTACAGTTCAGTCCTCAAGATACTGTGATTTCCTACAAGAAACACAAGAAGGGCATATCCCATAATGAACCCCAAGGTGAATGACACAATAACAAGCCAAATAGTGAATCACTTCAATACTCTCCTTAAAAATTTGATAAATCTTTACCCATATGGAGGATAACAAAGCTTGACAGTTAAGCTAAGAAACCGAAAGTCTCCAAGGCAATGACGTCAAATAAGGCGGAGATAAAGAGAGAAGGAGAGCTACTAGAGAGGAATCACACTTGTCACAAGGGACGCCAACCTCTGTCCCAAAATAGAGAGATAGCATGACACAACAGCTTGGCGTTTGCCTCGAAAGAAAATGCCTAATAAAAGCCCAAAAAATACCACCAAATGCTGATAAATCAAAGGAACCTCTAACAGCGCCGATAATATTTACTTTGATCCATGATGGAGAAATAGGACACCATACACATAAATAATTTTTGAGCCTTTCTAGGACATCCATGAACGTCAATAAAATGAAGAATATAAAGCTAGAATTGAAAGAGTCGGTTCCAAATTTCAATAAGTTGAATTTTTCACGGCACTACCCATGCAAACAGCTAAATTAAGTTCCCTTTTCTCTTTTAGTCTGTAAAAAAATAAGTTGATATTTTCTATCATGCAGTAAATGCCAAAATGTACAGAAAACATTTGGAGGAGACTACACATTTTCGTTGACCAAAATTTGTGGGATGAAATGATTTCTTCATGTCATTAGCCTTTAACTCTAACAAACAAGTGATTAAAAAAAGAAAAATTAGTTTCCAATCCTTTGGTGATGACATTTTCTTGATTGAAACCTTGTGTCTTCTAAAGTTTTTATTGAAGTCCTTTGATTTGTTTCCACATCAGCATTTTGTATTACTTTATTATAAATAAGAATTTAATTGAGTGTTTAACTCTTTTATTTCAGGCAACTAATTATGATCCTAAATTAATTATTTTTTCAATACAATTAAATTGTTAAATCTTTTGTTTATTTTTTAAATCTACCAAAAAAATTAAGATCAGTGGGAAGAATAAATTTATATTATGTATCCATATATAAGTGGGCACAATATTTTTCTATCCATGTTATGTACCCATGTTCATAAATGGGTACAATACTTTATGTTTATATTATGTACCAATAGTACTACCATATCTTTTTTTCTGTCATAGAATGTATTCATATGTCAATAAATATTGTACCCATTTATAAGCATGGGGAAATAATATGAACCCATGTGAGGTTATTCATGTGAGGTTTACCCATATGTTTTCTTTTTCTGTCATAGAATAAACCTCATATACATCCATGGGATTTTAATTATTCGAAGAATGTACTCATGTTTTTTGGTACATTTTTTGTTGTTGAGAGAATGTACACATATTTTTGAATTGAAGAATCTACCAATGTTTTGCAGTACATTATTTTTTCGTTGATTTGATGAATGTACTCATAGTTATATATATATATATATGTGTGTGTGTGTGTGTGTGTGTGTGTGTGTGTGTGTGTGTGTATGTATGTATGTATGTATACACTATTTTTCTTATTTTATATGTACATACTTTTTTTATAACAAACCATATTTTTGTATTGATTTTTAAGTTTTTGACCGGGCTTCTTTCTAGCCTAGTGGTTAATAGCATGATTCTTCAAGGTTCTTGGTTTTAAAGCTGATATTGATGATTGCGCAGATTATGATGATAAGGACTTTTAAGAGTTTGATCTATCTTTAATATTTTGAATCACAAATTATTATAAGTTTTTTTTATTTCATATATATAGGTAACTGCAGGTCTGCAATTATAAATTTTTAAATTAAAAAAGTATCACATTAATACTAATTTGCTAAGGTGAAAGGTTTCAATTAAAAAATATTAAATATTAGAAACCGCATCCAAAGTTTTCCTTCACAAAATAAATGACAAAAATAAGTGACAATATGTTGCATGATTTTATTCTTGCTGTTTTCGCCCATCTGAAATATAGTGGGTTTCCAAACACACTATTGGGTACAAAGTCCAGCCCATGTAACAAACAATCTTTGTTCCTCACTCTGCCTTGCTGCACCAGACACGGGACAACATATATTTACTGAATTATTCTTTTTCATTTATAAAAAATATTGAAAACTTTGAGAAACGGTTTCTCAGACCTAGAAACTAAAAGGTTCAAGATCAAATAAGCCTATTGAGGCAAGTGATAAATGGCGGATTGCGAGGATTTCTTCAAATTAAAAATTGAAGGTCGGGTTCAAAACTCGCTGCTAGTGTGGAAGCTAGACTTGTGGCCATGGAAGGTTGAAATAGGGTTGGGCATGGGTCGGACACAATTTTAGAGGAACCGAACCTTACCCCGTTTTAAACAGTAACAGAGCGGGGCGGGGCGAGTAGAGGGATTTTGAGTTTTGGAACGACACCTAACTAGAGATGGCAATTCAAACCTTTAAATCCGATAACCATGGATAACCGACCGAATAGAGTGGATTTGGGTATGAAATTTTGGGTATACTATGGATATTGGGAAAAACTGTGAACTTTAATCTCGGCTATGGTTTTGGATATGGTTATAAGGGTCCCCAATCCGTATCTGTCCCCGAATCCGAGCCAAATAATATATAATATATAATATAATAGTTTATGTAATATATATTGTATTTGAGTGAAGCTATACCATCATTACCTTATTCAATTCACCGCATAATATATTTAGTATATAATATAATAGTATTTTGCTCAAAAAATATAATAGTATTCAACGAACCCTATACTATATTCCTTACGCATCAAACGCTATACTATATTCATTATGCATCAGACATAATGCTTATAGATGATATCAACATATCACATCATCAATGTTTTATTCAATGCTCTTATTTTTATACTCTACAAAATTCATTTATTTTTATGTTTTTTATTTTTTTATTAATAGACGTGGCTATTTAATGACGAAATTAGTATTCACTAAATTATTGTGCGCCAATTGGATGAAGATAAATTTTTGTTTTTGAAGAAGATGGATATAACCGTTAACTGATATGAAATCCGTTATCCGGTGAGTATGGTTATGGATAATCCTCGATGGTTATTTTGCGGTTATGGATATGGTTAATTTTCGTGGTTATGGGGATGGATATAGCATTTCTGTCCCCAAACTAAACTGTTGCCATCCCTAGACCTAACACGGCCCGTTTGATTCGGGACGGGTCCATGGGTCCAACTCTTTTTTTTTTTAATACATCATTTTATAAAATGGGGCTGCAGCCTGCCGCTACACTGCAGTGCACAACAACATAGATTACACTTACAGAATTGTTGAAGCACAAATGTGCACATCAGCACATATTAATATAATCCCAAATCATTGAAATTAGAGTTTTCAAGGATACCATGATCCCATTTTAACAATGGTTAAATTCCCAAACTGATACTAGCTGATGCTTAATCCTAGATTTCGACCCCTTACACCCAAATCATTTGAACAAAAGATTTGAAATTGGAATATAACAGAGGTCAAGATTTCAAAACCCAACAAAATCTCTAAATCTAGAAAACCTTAATTTAATTTTAAATCCTAAATCCCTAAAACATAATACCTTAAAACTGAAGAGGGTTGTCAGCAGAGCTCGACTGCTCTGCAAATATGAGTCTGAGTCTGATGGAGGAGATGATTGATTCGTCGTTTCGAGTTGTTCGACTTCGTCGTTCGTCCCTTCGAGTTTGACAGAGAGAGAGACTGATTTCGAGAGAGTGAGTGAGATAGAGACACAATATTTAAGGTTACATTGGAAATCAAGGGACTCCATATGAGACCATGATTGCATTCCCCATCCCAATTCCTTGCATGCATTCAAAAATTAAAGCCACATAAAACAAAGAAATTCCCTATAAATTGAATGAAAAAAAAAAAAGGAGAAAGGATTTTAGTTTCCCTGGATCGAGGTCTAATGATGGCGATAGATGACGGAGCTAATGATGACGGCGGTGGACGAAGCTGGGACAGTGAGAGCGAGTCGGGATGATAGATCAAGTTGGGAAAAAGGAAAACTTAGTGACTCTTTTCAGAGTATATGAGAAGACTGAAATGAGGATAAAACCAATTATTCCTTGCTAGAAACAGGCCGGGCCAGGGCCCATTCCCTTATATTTCTATAACCGCCCCGCCCCGCTAATTTCGTATACCCGCCCTGCCCCGCCCCGTCCCGTTTTGTGTTTTAAAATTTAGGACCCGCCTTTTACCCGTCCCAAATCGCGGGTACCCACCCCAACCCGCGAGTCCAGGACCTGTTTGCCCACCCCTATGCTGAAATGGCTCTGTGAGTCTTCTCGACCCTCGGAATGAGTGGATAATCGTGGCTTGCCACCAGTTGTCCCCCTTTAAATAAAATAAAAAATCAAATAAGTAAATCAAAAGCCCAAAGATTAAAAAAAAAAATACAAGCAAATCAAAGGCTCAAAGATTAAACACCAAATACAAAACATACAAACACCAAATACAAACATACAAGCAAATCAAAGGTCCACAGATTAAAAAAAACATACAAGCAAACCAAAGGCCCAAAGATTACATGTAAATAAACAAAAATAGGCCTAAAACACCAAAAAACACAAAAAGAGCCCAAAAACAGTTAGGCCCAAAATTAACACAAAGCCTCCAAAACCAGAAACTTCCACATTTTTCTCCATTGACCCAGTTCTAAGCAATCCATCTGAAAGAAAACATCCTTTGATACCAATATGAATAAATTGCAACTTGGGAATTTGCATGTTGTTGATTTTGCGGTTGCACCTACGTCGAGCCCTAGATTGCCTACGTACTATTTGCGAGGGATCAAGCCATTCATAGTTCATGGATGATTTGGTTTGGGATTTTTAGTGAGTGAATGACCCACTAAAAAAGAAGAAGAAAGGTTTTGTGTTTGGTTTATATGGATACCTTGAATTTGTTTGAGTGAATTTGGTTAAATGTACCAGGGGTTTGATTTGGACTTGTGTTGAATTTGGTTGAATGAATCAGGGATTCAATTTGGTATTTTGGTTTTTGCGGTTGCGACTAGGATATGGTACTAGGCTGCCTACGTATCCATGGAGGAGTCAAAGTAACGTAGTTCGTTAATGTATTTGGTGCGGCTTTGTGTCATTTGGAATTCGGTTCGGCTTTGTGCCTTTTGAAGCAACTTTGTGCCATATGGAGTGGCTTTGTGTCATTTGGAATTTGAAATGGCTTTATGCCATTTGGTTTTCAAATAAAATTAATGGGCAATCTTATGTGAACCCACTAATTTATTGTTGACACTTGAGTTTGGCTTTGAGCGTAATTCAAGATCATTTTAGTGTTACGAATTGCCTTAGGGAGTTGACACTGCGATATAGTATTAATGATGAGGATGTCAATTCTTTTCAAACCATAGAGCTTGCTGCAAATGGGTCTCTCTCTCAATAATTTGTCTTGGGGAGTCAAATTGCACATTGTTTCTATGATTGAGACTCTGTTGCCAACGATGAGCCTTTTAGGTGCAAATTAGTTAAAACCTCCACTTTGACTTTATTCTTTCTTTTGGTATTCAAATAGCATGCAGACTTGGAAAAAGAAGAATATAGAGCACATCACAAATTGGGTATTTCCTTGTTTTTCCATTGATTGCTTACTTGGACCTTCATTTCCTTAATTTTTTCATCTTCTGCAATCAAATATATGATTCGAATACTTCTCTTTTGTCCTGATATTGGATGACATCTTTCTCACCTGACACTTGTGCAAAGTGATTCTCTACCCATAAATCTTCTTGTAGCTTTGCTTTGTCTACCAAACCTTTGGATGTTAATGTAAAGCTTGCCATATTTATCAAAAGCATTTTTAACATCTCTTCTTTGTTTTGACAAAAAACATGGCTTTTGTACAGAGACTTGTTCTTTTCCATACAATATATAGACTTGGAGTTTTGAGCTTTTGCAGATAACGTGAAAGACATTTTGTTCCTTTTCTTTTAGTTTTCTTGTCTCCGTACTTTAACTTTGGTCCATCTTTGAAATGTCGTGCAAACAACATCCCAATATGCTTTGTTGGAATTTTACGAATATGAAGGAAGACATCATCATCATCTTTAATTTCTCCTTTTCTTGAACTTGTACCCCAAAAAGGATTTCGTAGAATTTTATGCAACGGTTGAAGGTTTTTTCCTCTCGATTTGCATCTTGGTACATATTGCTTCCTTGCTGTCTTTTTCACAAGGACCAAGCTTGGAATTTTGAAGCTGCACTTGACGGACCGGTGTGGGATATTTGTTGTCTACAGAAGTTGCTTCGTGGTTTCTCTGAACAGACCGTTGCATCTAAAGCTTGGTGGAGATAATTTGATTTTTGTTCCATTGTAGCCTTTTTTACAGGATGAGGCTTGGAACTCCTCTTCTTTCTTTGTCTCGAATACACCTTTGTGGTCTTCAGAGTTCCTACAGTGTTTGTGAGCGAGCAGCGGACACCACAGGGTAGACATATCAATTTCATAGCACCTCCATTCCACGTGCAGGGATCATTTTTCGCCTTTTCGACACCTCCATGTCAGAGATCACTTTCCGGCGCTGTGCCAAGAAAATTTCTTGACGAGTAGATTTTGACTTTTCCCGTAAATATTGTAACAACCCGTCCCTGTTTTGACGAATTGAAAAAGTGTAACTTCGTAATTTCACTTTGGGTGGGATATTTTATTGTTGGTTTTGCTTTTGGGGCCTTAATTGGTAAGCCATGTAGGGCCCACCCTATTATTTTGTCCCCCGGCCTCTCTTTTTGGCTGCCATGTGGCAGTTTTCCCTTACCTCATCTCATTCTCTCCTTCTCCTCGAGCCCCCTCTCACTTCATCTTTCTCATTCTTCCCTGCAACTCTCACTCTCTCTATTTCTCGAGCACGAACCACCCACATCAACACCTTTTCTCGGTGAAAATTTAGATCAACCCCACTAGAGTTGAGTGTAACTCGATCATAGGAGTCAATTTATGGGCTTGCATGGACGATCAGACGGCGGGAAAAAACTGGACTTGATGAACCGTGAGTCCCAAATCTCTTTGTCGAGCTCTAGCATGATTCGTGTTCAAATTTCTGTAAATTTGGATGGAGGTAAGCTCTATTAGATGATTATAATGAGTTGGGGTTGGCATTTGGTCTATATATTCATGCTTGTGTGTGTTCTTCAAATTTTCAGTTTTTCCAGCAAAACCTAACGGCCTTCGAGCCAAATTCCGGCCAACTTCAACAGCGGTCAACCCTTAAATTGGTAATTTCTTGTTCCCCACTCCTTTAACTTCATTGTGGTTCAAAAATCACCGAAAATGGTGGAGTTTTGATCCCAGATCAGAGCCGGGGAAGTTTCCCAGTGAAAACCTTGGATTTCCAGTGTTCTTCTTCGTGAGGTCCGGCAACCCGTGAGTGAAATCGGGGTCGACCCGACCCACAGCCCAATTAGAAGCCTATCCTAGTTGTTGGGCCAACCCAATGAACCGGCCTAAACACTTGGGCTATGTTTTCGACCTAATCCTTTAGCCTTATCCCATTAACCTTTTTAACCAAGGCCCTAACCTTTGGTCCTGGCAGCCCATTAGCCTAGGTCGGCTCGTTTCCCCTAGCCCATGCCCAAACACTTGAACCAGACCACTAACCTTTGGGTCAGCCCGAGCACCGAGCCCAACCTAAACCCAAATGCCTAAACCGGTCCAACCCCTTAAACCCAAGCCCAAGACCCGAACCAGATTGGACCTAACCCGGCCCTACCGTTAACCCGACCCGATCATTGACACGACTACCGTTGACCGTTGACCGTTTGTCACATCCCGGCCCGGGGTCGACCACTTCCCGGGCCCGCTCCACCACCGTAGCACGATATTGTCCGCTTTGGGCCCCTACTACGTCCTCACGGTTTTGTTTCTGGGAACTCACACGAGAACTTCCCAGTGGGTCACCCATCATGGGAGTGCTCTCGTGCGCTACTCGCTTAACTTCGGAGTTCCTACGGAACCCGAAGCCAGTGAGCTCCCAAAAGGCCTCGCGCTAGGTAGGGATGAGAATATACATATAAGGATCACTCCCCTGGGCGATGTGGGATCTCACAATCCACCCCCCTTAGGGGCCCGACGTCCTCGTCGGCACACCACGGCCAGGGTTAGGCTCTGATACCAAATTGTCACATCCCGGCCCGGGGTCGACCACTTCCCGGGCCCGCTCCACCACCGTAGCACGATATTGTCCGCTTTGGGCCCCTACTACGCCCTCACGGTTTTGTTTCTGGGAACTCACACGAGAACTTCCCAGTGGGTCACCCATCATGGGAGTGCTCTCGTGCGCTACTCGCTTAACTTCGGAGTTCCTACGGAACCCGAAGCCAGTGAGCTCCCAAAAGGCCTCGCGCTAGGTAGGGATGAGAATATACATATAAGGATCACTCCCCTGGGCGATGTGGGATCTCACACCGTTGACATTTCAGGTTTCAAACGAAACCCCTCAAGGCTAATTTCGACGTCCTGATTCCAATTCTGATATCCGTTTTCCCAAATTCAATTGTTATGATAGAGTTTTATTAATTGGACCCTTTATGGCTTAGGTGTGATTATTAGCGACGATTTTGTTCTTCCTATTTTGCACGGCTCTTCAACGACGGAGTATCTGTGGGTGGACCCCTTCTAAAATGCATGTTTTTATAGTAGAAATGCATACATGAAACGTTTTATGAGTAAATTAGATTTACACTTTATGATTATCATGCTTTACGGAGAATATTTTGCAATACCATATTTTATCAAATTTATGTTCTTTGTAGTATATTTAATGGATGACTACATACTATTTATGAACATGTTTTTACACTCTTTATAGTATATATGATGGATGACTATATACTATGAAGATGCTTTGAGATATATGTACTTATGTTAGAAAGATTATATTTAAAGTTTTTGTGCTTATCTAGTGGTCACTGTTCTACCTACTGGCGAGAGATACTTATATTGGCTTTGGCCAGGCGTAGGTTGGTGGCTTCGGCCATGAGATACTTATATTGGCTTCGACCAGACGTAGGTTGGTGGCTTCGGTTGTATGACACTGATATATGATACCACTAGTCACCACACTATACGATATATGTTTTATGAAAGTTTTATGGCATGCTAGGATTTTCGGAAAACTTATTATACATTACGCTATATGAGTTTTCATAAACCTTGGGGGTTAGTACGTTGTTGAATAACTATGTTAGTACTACTTATATATTAACTTGGTTCACTCATGTTTTGTTTTGCGCCCCCTCAGGACTTAGATTCGAGGCGTACAATCCCTGTGTCAAGGCACTTCCGCATCGGCATCTTCGAATCTTCTCGGTGTAGGACCCATTCCTTTGTTCATTCAATTTTATATTTTTTTTAGTGTCTCGGTTTAGTTGTATGCTTTAAACACGTTCCTCATTTGCATATTAATTATATTTAAATTTATAAATCTTATTTATATTTATTATTTCTCATGCATCCTAATATGGCTTCGTCGGGTGTTGGCCAGCACGTGCCTACCTCGGGTATTTGGAGGATATCGGGGTCGAGTTTGTCAAAAATCACTTTCTAGCATCTCTGTGTCTACATAGAGACATACTGTGCCGAGAAAGTTCTTGATGAGTAGATCTGAGCCGCTGAAGATGAACAACTTGGAAGAGTTCTTATGGAAGAGGAACATGTTGATAGTGATGGAGGGGTAGAGCTGGACATTTCTTTCTTGATGTTTTACAGGAACCAATTGCAATGTTTCTTCCTCGTTTTGATTCCTCTAGCAGTTGAATGCCTTCTGTTCTTTATGAACTTCAGCAGCCTTTTGTTCTCTTCTTTATTTTTACTTTTTTTGCCGTCTGTCTTTTCCTCCCCCTTTGAACCTGGCCTTACTCTTTTTAGACGCGAGGAATAGTTCATATAACCTCTTCCATTTTTCTATTACATATGTTACTTTCATGGGGTGTGGGCAGTGGCGAAGCCATGAATTGACGGGGGGATGGGCGAAGTTAAAAGATTGCAAGGTTCAAAAGAATAGCAACAACCAAATCCTTTTATATAGAAGTCTTCCATAATTTATCAATACAAACAAATTACAATTGTTGCCGGCGAGGTTACATATCATGAAAACGTCGCATAATAGGCTCATTATCAATAAAAGCAAATACATCTCTCTCAGTGTAAACAAGCATGATATCACTCAACCATTGATCTCCCATTTTGTTACGCAATGGTGTTTTCATAATTTTCATAGCAAAAAAAGCTCTCTCCACCGAAGCGGTTGCAACCAGTAACACTAAAGCCAATGTAAGAAGCTTATACACTAACATAGCTTGCACACCTCCCAGTCTTCACCAACTCCTTTGCAAGATCACCAATTCCTCTTAATGATGAAAACTCACTAGGCATCTTCATATTTCTTGAATGTAATTGTCAAGTTGAATTGGAAGATTCATGAGGTCCATATGAACAAAATCTTGAGGATAAAGTTAGGCTAGACGAACAATTTTTTATTTGTCAAAAGATTCTAAATTATTCACCGGACTAAAACATGTCATTCAAAGAAGCAACTCGGTGTTTACCTGTTAGATCCCACATTGCCCAGGGGAGTGGATCCTATATGCCTTATATGTACATGTCCACCTCCATATAGCACGAGGCCTTTTTGGAGCTCATTGGCTTTGGGTTCTGTAGGAACTCCGAAGTTAAGCGAGAATAGGCTAGAGCATTCCCATAATGGGTGACCAACTGGGAAGTTCTGCTCGCGTGAGTTCCCAGAAACAAAACCGTGAAGGTGTGGTCGGGGCCCAAAGCGGACAATATCGTGCTACGATGAAGTCGAGCCTGGGCTGTGGTGGAGCCCAGGTTGGGATGTAACATTACCTCATTGAAGAGATCATTCAATTCCTTTAATTGCGTATCAAGGACTTGAAAATAGAGGTCCACACTATAGTAATGGAAGTTTGTGAGTCTTGGAGCTTTACGCCTTGATTTTCCAGGTACGAAATGCAAATCCTCTATGTTAAGAACGACAATATCATGCTCTTCACAAAACTTTTGTACATCATCAAGCAAGTCCCCAAAATCATATCTCAAGGATTGTAGTCTTTACTTGCATACTTCCACTAATGTTATCGCATTCACAATATCTTGATCTTTCTTTTGTAATGTTTGTGATAACTCATTTGTAATTCCCAATATGAGTCTTATAAAAAAAAAGGTGAAACACAAAATCAAAAGTTTGTATGTCATGGAATGACTTGTTTCACCGAAATTGTCTTGGTTGGTATCATCTTTAATCCATTCAAGTACCTCCACCATGGCTTTAAACATGACAATAATACTAACTATAGTACCATAATGTGAGTTCCAACGTGTATCACAAGGACGCATGAGATTACTTTCTTGATTTAATCCTCTGCCCCGTTTCAAGATCACCAATATCAAGAGCTTTCTTAATTTTTTCTAGTTGTTTCTCTCTAAATGCATCACGACGCTTACACGATGATCCAATATTATTGACCAAAATACTAGCATTGTTGAAGAAAATGGCGACACCCTCAATTCTCTTTGCAACGGCTACAAGAGCAAGTTGAAGTTGGCGTGCAAAACAATGAACATAAAATGCTTGAGGATACTTGTTCAAAATCTTTGTTTTAAGGCCATTTAGCTCACCTTTCATATTACTAGCTCCATCATAGTCTTGTCCCTGTAACTTGGACATACTCAAATTTGTTGTAGCAAAGAATCTCTCAATAGCCTCTTCAAGCGAGCTACTAGTTTTAGAGGAGACATGTTGCACACCCAAAAAAATTTCAATTGCTTCTCTTTTTTTGTTCACATAACGCAATACCACTGCCATTTGCTCTTTAGTTGAAGCATCACGTGACCCATCAACCAAAAAAGAAAAAAAAAATTCACCTTCCATATCTTTAGTGATTGCATCTATTGTTTCAATGGCACAAGCACTGACAAGATCTTTTTGAATATCGAAAGAAGTATACTTAAGATTCTTGTGAGCATTCTCAAACACAACCTTCCTAACTTGCTCATTATGCTTGGAAAGAAATTGCATAAGCTCCAAATAACTACCCCTATTGCTTGATTTCAACGATTCATCGTGTCCACGAAAAGGCAAACCTTCTCCCAACAACCATCTTGTGCATTCAAGTGAGACATTCAATAAAGTACGATAATTAAAGAGAGCTTCATCGGTTTGCTTAATCACAAATGTTTCAACTTGTTGTTTTTGTGTCATCAAATCTCTAGCTTGTTGTACAGTTTTATTATGAAAACTTCCAACACCTTCCTCATGGACTCGAAGTTTTTCGGGTCCTTTCTTCCAATTTGTAAATCCTATCTCAGTGAAGACATCACTTCCAGTGCTACCCATTTGATCGAAATCACATTTGAAAAGATAGCAATAACGGCAAAATGCAGCATCTTTTGATATACTATACTCCAACCACTTAAACTTATCAAACCAATCAGTGATAAAACATCTTTTGTCGCTAACTTTTCTTGGCATGATATGGTCTCTAGGTTGACAAGAATCATTTTGGAGATAGTGTCTACGAATTGCTTCACAATAATTAGGTGGATAATCAAGCATTCGACGTTTATGTCCAGGGTCTGCAGGAAGATTAGCCAATATTTCATCAAACTCAATGACCTCACTTTGTTGTGAACTACTCGGAATATTTGAAAGAGGACTTCTTGGAATATTTGAAGGAGGAGAACTACTTGGAATATTTGAAGGAGAAAAACTACTCGAAATGTTTGAAGGAGGATTTAAGCATTGTTTCTTATAGTATCGTTCCATTACGTAACTGTAAAATGGAAAGAAAAAAATATTCTTAGACTCTTAATCCTAGAGTAGACTATATTAATATGTATAATAACTAATCCAACCAACCATTCAATTAATCAATACCAATAAGCATACAAATTATTCAATAAATAAATATTCAATTCAACTAATCATATGAAAAATTGTATACATTATGTAATAATTCAATTAATTAATCAATAATCAAGAATTCAAATTTTAATTTTCACTCTAAAAAATATTTTCATAATTTCATGTCAATAATCATAGAATCATATCAATAATCAATAACCATATTAGTGCATTACCATATAATTCTATACCAATTAAACAAAATTCGTATTAAATAATTAATTAGGGTTAAAGATTATAAATTTAGGGATTAAAAAAATTTACCTTTGAAGGCTGGAAGCCGGCAGCTCAGCGGCTAGAGAGTGGCTAGAGTGGAGCCTAGCTGGTGCGGCAGCAAAACCAACAGAAACATGAATTAAAAATTTGAGGGTCTGGGATTTTGGGGGGCAGGGCAACTTTGCTCTCTGTCTCTGATTGGATGGGAATTGGGAAAGGTTGAAAGAAAAAGGGGACACTGACTCTGATAGACGGAAATGACTAAGGGAATAGGGGACACGCGGTCCCCCTATACATATAAATATTTTTTTTCTCAAACATACGAAACACACCGTTTTGTTTTAGTTTTTTTAAATTTATTTTTTTACTAAGACCAAAACGACGTCGTTTTGGCCTGGATGTTATAAAAAAAAAAGAAAAAAAAGAGGCAAACAGCAGAACTAGATGCTGGAGGGGATGAACCAGTCGGGTTTTCCGGCGAGGGGAGGGGATGAACACAGAGCTCTAGTCGTGTTTTCCGATGAGGGGAGTGGTGGCCGCCACTCGCCTTCACGTGGCTTTGCCACTGGGTGTGGGGTAGAGATTTTTCAGTGTGACCGGCACACGGGGTGGTACACCATGTGTCACTATATAAATGGTGGGATATGTGTGTTAAAAAATTAATAACTTAAAAATAAATTTTTCCACCACTTACATAAAAACACGTGGTGTGTCACCCGTGTTCCTGTCACAATGAAAAATTTCTCGGTGTAAGGAGGTTGAGAGAAGGCCATCACTTGGAGAGATTTTTCAGTGTGACCGGCACACGGAGTGGTACACCATGTGTCACTATATAAATAATGGTATATGTGTGTTACACTGAAAAATCTCTCCAAGTGAGAGATTTTTCAGTGTGATCGGCACACAGGATGGTACGCCACGTGTCACTATATAAATGGTGAGATATGTGTGTTAAAAATTAATAACTTAAAAAATAAAATTTCCCACCACTTACATAAAAACACGTGGTGTACCATCTGTGTTCCCGTCACAACGAAAATTTTCTCGGTGTGGGGAGGTTGTAAGAAGGCCATCACTTGAAGAGATTTTTCGGTGTAACCAACACACGGGGTGCTACACCATGTGTCACTATATAAATAATTGGATATGTGCTTTAAAAAATTAATAACTGAAAAAATAAAATTTCACACTACTTACATAAAAACACGTGGTGTACCACTCGTGTTCCAGCCACTATGAAAAATTTCTCCATCACTTGAGTGGAGAAAGTGGGACATTAGGAGAGTTCTAGATAAACTTTTAACTCCATATTTGGGTGTTTTTTTTCTTAAAAAAATGACAACTAGTGGCAAGCCACGATTATCCACTTATTTCGGACTATGAGAGTCTATAAGGAATTTCATCATGCTCGTGACCACAGTCAAACAGACTTACTAGCTCGTAGCATCGAACCTGAAATCTCCCACTTTTTTTTGTTTATTAGGAAGTCGCAGTCCGCACTCTTACCACTGACCAACTTGCTAAGTTTCATCAGGCCATGTATTGAGGTCCATGTGTGCTTATGTTGTACATATTTTTTTCTCTCTTATCTTATCTTATCTATTCTATTAAGAGAAGAGGGTTTGTCAACTTTTTGTCCCATTTTTCCATTTTTGTCCTCACTTTTGATACACAAAGTTGACAAAAAGGAGGGCAAAATAGTTATTTTGTATCTTTTGACAAAATGACAATCATATCCCTATTTTTCCTATTTTACCCTCTTTTTTTTTAAGAAAATGACAATCATATACTTATTTTTTCAATTTTACCTTCACTTTTGATACACAATATTTACATAATGAGGACAAAATAGGAAGGAAAAAAAAGGGAAAAAGTTGACAAGGAGACTTCTCTTAATAACACTTTTGATACATAAGGAGGACAAAATAGGAAAAAAAAAAGGGAAAAAAATTGACAAAGAGGCTTCTCTTTATATAATAGTATAAAAATTGTTCACACACACACAAAATATGTGCTCTCTGCTGGCATTTATGAAAAAAGCACGTGAAGTTCAAGTTGGTCCGCATTTTGGAATCATCATTTTCCAAAGTCTCCTTATTCTATAATATTTTCTATGAAAATAACTCTGGCGGGATTTCTTTTAGATAAGATCTTTCTTTGACAGAAGCTTTTGATTGAACCTCCCAAAAGGACTGCAAGGTTTAAGCCTTTGTGTGCAAGCAAGCGCGAGAGAAAATGCTCTTAAAAGATGCTCGGATAGAATCCCTAATTTTATTTACGGCATCCCCACAAATTTGGAAAAATGATCCTTGCCGAATCATTTTTCTGAGGATCCAAGGAATCTTGTAGTCGTGTTCGTTTATCGTAAATCGTGCGATCATAAATCATTAAAATTTAAAATTTAAAATAAATAGTACCTAACAAGATTCCCGGATCCTTAAGAAAAGTATCCAGTGAGGATCATTTTCCCACAAATTTGGTTCGAATTCAGTACATTTTACATTAAACTAATGCAAAAGACAAAAAGGGTCATATCTAGAGAGAGAGAGAGAGAGAGAGAGAGGGGTGAGTTAGAACGTTAGATGGAAGCGGGAAGGTGAACAAGTCGCCAAACACCCACAACACCAGAAAATCAAGAGTAAATTGTAGCTATGGTCCTTGAACTTTAACTCAATTAGAGCAATGGTCCCTTAACTAAAAATTCATTACCATTGGTCCCTCAACTCATCAAAACGTGCAGCTATGGTCTCTCAACTAAAAATCTATTACCATTGGTCCCTCAACTTTAATTCAACTGGAGAAATGGTTCCTTAACTTTAACCCAATTGTAGCAATGGTCCTTCCAACATAACTCGTTTTGACAAAAAAAATTTATGTAGTTGACGAAAATGATCATAATTACACACTTTGATGAGTTGAGGGACCCTAATTATATAAATGGTTATTCCAACATAACTTATTTTGACAAAATTTTGACTAAATTGATGAAAAGGACTATAGCTACATATTTTGATAAGTTGAGGGACCAATGGTAATGGATTTTTAGTTGAGGGATCATTGCTCCAATTTGATTAAAATTAAGGGACCATTGCTACAATTTACTCTAAAATCAATATCCTTTTGTCATTCTTCCTCTTTATTTTTCGTTTTGCACAATTTCCCAATTCATTAAGTTCTCAGAATTTCACACAAAAATGAAAACTTGAGGGAATCTAGAATTTGAGATGATTATTCAGAACAGAAACTGGAAGATCTTTCTTTCAACATTGCACGTTAGTTTTTAATTTTCCAAGTTTTCCTTTACATTTGCTTTTGTTTAATATTGTTTCCATTTTTTTTGGGATTATTTGGGTCCATAATCTATTTATTATTTGGTAAACCAATTTTTATTTATTTTTTTTCAAAAAATAAAGATAATCAGAAAGTTAAGAGTTAAGAGTGGACCTGCAGAAACTTGTCTAAGATAAAAACTTCAATTGGATAATTTTAATTCCTTATTTTTATGGCTCAGAAACTTCGATTGGGTGGAATGAATAGATTTTCTGTGTTCCCAGATATGTGATTATATTCCCAATGAGAGAGACTAACATGCATTCGGACGTCAAGTTGGCTGCATCTCAAATCTATCATGCGTTTCTAATTATTTTAACATTCTCACACGTCATCCCATGATTAGTTTGGGATATCGTCACTTTAGCTTCCTAGTTGCATGTAAGTTCTTCTCCTTCACAGTTGCTTTTTCCATGTGAACATTGTTTATGAGTAGTGCCTGCAACTATTTATGGTTTATGAATAAGTTACTTCGAAGTTGTAAAATTTCTGGTTACAAAAGTATCGTTTCTGATATGACCATATGGCACTAGGAATTATGCGTGTAATCTGATCAGGTGAAATAGCTTTGTCGTCTCAAACCTGTAGATGGCAGATGGAAGCCCGGAGTACAATGTTGACGAGGCTCTTGTGGCCATGGGGTTTGGAAAGTTCCAAATTCTTGTGCTTGCTTATGCCGGCATGGGTTGGGCCTCAGAAGCCATGGAGATGATGCTACTCTCTTTTGTTGGACCAGCGGTTCAGTCTGCTTGGGGTCTTTCGTCTGAACAAGAAAGTTTAATAACCAGTGTGGTTTTTGCTGGAACGCTAGTCGGAGCTTACTCGTGGGGCATAGTTTCTGACAAATATGATGACAAAAAAAAAATTTAGTGATTCGGACTTTTGTACAATCTTTTGTCATGGTTCTTTCCTCTAAATATTCTAACGGATGTACATCAGTGAGATTTGAGATGCCTTGTACTGCACACGCACAACCTGCGTCAATTTTTTTTTTTTTTTTTGTAACACCACAACATAGGGGTGGGCACGGGCCGAGCCGGGCCCAAATTTGGAGGAACCGGACCTACCCGTTTTAAAATGTAACGGGCCGGGTAGAGAGATTTTGAATTTAGGAACCGGACCTAACCCAGCCCGTTTTAACCGGACCGGTTCAGGACGGGTCTACGAGTCCAATTACCATTTTTTTTTTTTTTGGGTCTGACATTGGGCTGCTTTTTTTGTTACCAACAACACATTTACATTTACAAGGCCCAAATACAATACAACGAAACCAAACCCAACAGAAAAAACCCTAACACCTGCATCCTCTGTCGCTGCATCCTCCGCCGCTGCTGCTGCTGCCATCAGAAGGACCACCAAACTCGAACCAGTGGCCTGAAATCAAGCCAAATCGAGCCCCCAAAGCGGATAAAAAGAAGACTTCAACAAGTCCTGCAAGATCCTTCACAGCATGATTTTCCAAAGCTAAACTAAAATCAAAACCAAAACCAATTTAATCCAAAAAATTTAGAAATTATATCCCTAAATTCAGTAAACCAAAAATTTCAAAAATCCTAATTCAAAAGTCCTAAATCCCTGAACTCAGAAATCCAAATAATTCAGAAACCCTAATTTAGAAATTACCTTAATTTGATGGTGGTGTTTTACGGTGTTGATGGGTGGTCACGTTTGGGAGAAGAGTCAGGAGACGATGGCGATGGTGGTGTTGTGGAAAAGGAGACTGAGAATCGAGAGGGAGGACTCTCGGAGATAGAGATCGAAAGGGAGGACTCGGGAGAATCAACGAATCGAGAGGGAGGACTCTGGGAGAGATAGATCGATAGGGAAGGCTCTGGGAGAGACAGATCGATAGGGAAGGCTCTGGAGAGAAAGATCGAGAGGGAGGACTCAGGAGAATCGACGAATGGAGAGGGAGGACTCTGGGAGAGAGATCGATAGGGAAGACTAAGAGAGAGAGAGAGAGAGGGAGGACTCGGGAGAATCTTCGAGAAAGATTGAGATGTGTGTGAGATTTGAGTGTGTGTGAGAGAGATTTGAGAGTGTGTGAGGTTTGCAAACGGTTCGGGCCAGGGGCCCGCGATTTCAGAAAATAGGAACTGGCCTGCCCCTTTGTTTACTTGGCCCCGCCCCGCCCCGCCCCGAACCGCCAATACCCGCGGGCCCAGAGCCAGTTTGGCCACCCCTACCACAACATGCATCTTTTAGTAGCGAAAGTCCTGGTTTGTTTCCTTCTTGATGACAAAGAGACCGTCTCACTTTAACAACACCGATATTGTCCCCAATTTTACCACATGCCTAATCCATCAAGTGAGGTTTTATCACAAAAAAACCTCGATATTAAGTAGTGTGGGGTAATCATATTTAAACCCCTTGTTTTCCTTTGCATGCACCGATGTGGGATTCCAACAGATCGCTCCTGCTGGGGTTTGCTATTTGTAGCATCTGCTTGCCATTTCTACATTTCGTTTTCTGTCTACGCACCTGCACATTTTATTAACTGTAGTTTTCTTTACCTATCTTCATGGGATGCAGATTTGGCTCTTTTTGCCTTTCCAATGTTTGAATGCACCTAATTTCCAAGTTAACAATTGTACAGGTTCTTTTTTTTTTTTATCTTTTTGTTAAACTTCTATTCCTCCAGGAAAGGATTCCTCATTACAGCCATAGTTACTTCTGGAGCTGGTTTTCTGAGCGCTCTTTCCCCCAATTATACATCCTTGCTCGTCCTTCGTTGCATAGTTGGTGTTGGTTTGGGAGGTGGCCCTGTACTCTCATCCTGGTTTCTGGAGTTCATTCCTGCTCCTAACAGAGGCACCTGGATGCTTATTTTTTCATCTTTTAGGACTGTTGGAACAATTCTTGAGGCTTCACTTGCGTGGGTATGTTTTTGAGTACTTTCTTCGTATTCGTTTAAGTTTTCTAGATTTGAATCCGCGCCTTTCTGTTTTTTTGTTTTTGTATATTTCATTATTTTGTCAGTTTGTCGTCCTTACATATTAGAAGTAATGGAATTTTGGCATCAATACTGCCTAATCTTTAGCAGTCGTGTCAACTGGATACGATGAACACAAAAAACATTAGGAGTCACTTCCTTATTCACCTTACATATTTGACTGCAGATAATTTTAATTTTCCCTTGTTTTGCGTTTGTAGTGCAGTATGTGTAATGAGAATATAAGGTTGGTACCTTCATATACTTATGTTGTGTTCTTTGCAGCTTGTCATGCCAAACTTGGGTTGGAGGTGGCTACTTGCCTTGTCTTCACTCCCTTCATCGCTTCTCCTCATATTCTATTGGGTTGCGCCTGAATCACCGAGATATTTGTGCTTAAAAGGTAGAACAACTGAGGCAATCAATATTTTGGAGAAAGTAGCAAGAATGAATGGAACGAAACTCCCTTCGGGGAATCTTGTTTCTGATTTGAAAATTGAGTTACCTGAAAATAGTACTCCATCAGAAGCTACGCGTTTGATCTCACCGACAGATAAACCCTGCTCTTATGGGTAGTATTCTTTGGGAACGCTTTTTCATATTACGGCCTGGTGCTTGTGACAACTGAGTTGAGCAGTGGACACAGTACATGTACACCGGGTCCAATACAGTCAGATAAAGTGATGGATACTAGCTATAGAGTTGTTTTCATCGCTAGTTTTGCAGGTGCATTTATCTGCATATTTCAGTATTTTTCGTTTAATAATTGAAAGTGTTTTTGTAGTTCTAGAAATTGGTTGACTCACATTTAACTTTGTTTTGGAAATGAAGAGTTCCCTGCGCTCCTTATATCTGCTGCTACGGTCGATAAACTGGTTCGTAAGCTTTCAATGTCATCCATGTTCTTCCTATGCTGAATTTTTCTACTCCCCTTGGTAGTCCATCAGTCTCAGGGCTTGACCACTATCCTTCTGTTTGGAGCTCGCATATGCATCACAGGGTCCTTCACGATAGTCTACATATATGCCCCAGAGGTAATTTGTTAATGCATTCATCATTTCAAGAGGCCACAAACACGAAAATTGATTCTTAAGCCCGCAACCAGTCCATGCTTTCGTTCAATGCATATTGTCTGGGATTTTTATTATTCAAATGAACTTGGATTTTGTTTGACATCCAGCACATACGCGGAACCTCTATATTCTTCATCACATTCATAAATGTTAATACAAAATGATCTCACTGTTTATCATATGAAAGAACTCCGCGTCTAAGAAATCATTTTGTGAAGAACCTTGTTTGAATATTCACATTCTCAGTCTTCTGGTTGTATGAATTTGTGTCAATGAAAATCATTTAGAACTTATGCCGGGGTTTTGATCTTTATTTATTTGGTTTGAACTGTAGATATACCCAACCTCAGTCCGAACAACTGGAGTTGGAATCGCAGGTGCCATGGGAAGAACTGGTGGAATGGTATGCCCTCTTGTGGCAGTAGGTTTGGTACATGGATGCCATCAAACAGCATCCATTCTGCTGTTTGAGATTATAATTTTTCTTTCGGGGATACGCGTGGTTCTCTTCCCGTTTGAAACCAAGGGCCTTGAATTGAGCGATACTATATCGGATTCAAAGACTTAAAGGGCAGTTAATGAATTTGTAAGAACATACCACATACAGTAGATGTTTTACAGTGTCGATTTGATAGACACGAAAGACGAAATTAGGCAAGGATTCTTTCATTCCCAAATGCAGCTTGTGAATATTTAGCAGCAACAGTTGTAACTTTTTCTTTCCTTGAAGCAAACTGTGTTCCTTAAACATTTTAGGCAGAAAATGTCGAACTCTTGGACCAATGATACAATGCCACGTGCGGAAGTAAAAGTAAATGAGATTGTATGATTGGTTTGGGACACCACCGTGGCATCTCGAGAGTGTAGGCAGGTCAACTTGTCATATGAGATTCTGAGAAGGCTTAAGTCCAAAAAAAAAAAAAAAAAAGTCTGTATATTGAGGCATTTTTCTCATAACTTTTGATATCTGAATCACTTACGAAATATCACAAAAATCTCCAATGCCTCACAACTTGATGGAACCGGGGCATGTATCATCCTTTTCTTTCTCTCTCTCTCTCTCCTCTCTCTCCCTCTCATCATATATCCGGTTGTGTTCAAGAATCTCCTCGAGAGGAGATTCTCTCATGTCCTCCATTTCACCATGTGTTAGTCATTATTGGATAGTGAGACCTCGTTTGATAGAGAAGATTTGCTTGGGTAGAACTATTCACTATATTGAAAACATTTTAAAGGAAGAAATAGACGACAATTATATGACTTTGTCCAGTCGAAGGTTACTCATGAAGAAACCTACCCAATAAGAAAGTTGTCATCTATTTCCTCTTTTAAAATGTCTTCAATATAGTGAACAATCTTACTCAAGTCAAATCTTTTCTAACAAACGATGTACGTTATAAACACTCAGCTAGTCACTCTTCGACAATGACGCCATATAGACTAAATATCATTTTCAAGAGAGAGAGAGACTTGCAGGAGTACCCAGTTTTTGTCGTTGGTTGCATCAATTGAAGGATTGTGAGTAAGAGAAGGGAAAGAGAGCATTTTACAGGAACATGGTTAACACAGCTTTGTGGGATATCATGTGCGCTTGCTACACTGCTACCAAATCATAAGGGCCACTTGGGAACAATCAATACATTTGGAAGAATACCTCACAGGGTTTTTATTTTTTATTTATTTTTTATATATTTTTTCCTCCACGTAACTAAATTGTTAAACTCATCGAAATCAAATAATAATGTGTTAATGATTAAATACTTACGACATGGTAATCAAATATCAATGACATTGTGATCCAATATCAACCACATATTGAAAAACTGATCATTTTAACTAACTTTTTCATAAAGAAATTAACTAATTTGATCAAAAAAGTAAATAACAATAGCTCAATTGATTAAAATTATATTTCGATCAATTATCGTTGACATACCAATAAAAATTTGACACAAATCGACTTCATCATCAATAATTGAGAATTGAAAAGTACTCGCTTCAATTAATGTCCTAAAACTATATTTGAACATATTTTTGAATGACCAAACAGCCCTAGAGAATCCTCACAGTGTGCAGGATTACATGTGCACATTTCTCTTTCTGGGCACCTCACTCTTCCTTTGGCTTTCTCCACAATTTTACCATTTCAGTGACCTCCACGCCCGCATTTTCCATTTTTTTTTCCTCCAATTTTGCCAATAAATAAATAAAATTAAAATCCAATAAAAAAGCAAAAAACCATAGCGAGAAATTTCTTGTTTCTGCAGGATAAATATGGCGTACGTTATAAAACAAATATAATTTTATTTTAATAAAATAAAATAATCATAATAATGTTATTATGTCTTATAACTAGATGAGAGAGAGGTAAAAAATATATACATAAATAGGTAGATACTGTACCTCCTGCTTAGATTCTCGTGCCTGGTGCTGTCTCTTTGAAAATTGAAGATCTTTGCTTGAGATTCATGGCGGCAAACCAACCGCAGGCTCCAGATCGTACTTCCGGTATGTCAATCCCAACAATCCCATATCATAAATAATCTGCCTTTTTATTCTCTTTGCTTAATTCTGCCTCTTGAATTTCGATCATGTTATTGTTATTTTTTTAATTTTTAAAATCTGGGTTGTTTTTGTTGATCATTTCCTCAGATGGGTTTGTTTGTTTTGCTTTGATTTGTATGTAAATTCAATGAATTGGTGAATTTTGGGGTATTTCTGTTGGGGATTTCGAGTTTAGTGATTTTTGTAGAACTGTGTCCTGATCTGGCTTTGCTGGTAGGCTGAGGAGTGTCTGGGATTGGAGATCTAGTAGTATCTGTGTATTGTCATGACAGAATTGTTGTAAGCATTGATTGTTCATATTCTGTTTTCGTATTTCGATTTTTGTGTTTGAGGTCATTTATTGATGATGTGTTGGATCGTGTGAATGTGTTGCATCGAGTTCAGTCATAGTTTAGTCCGAATACTATACGGAATCACGGATCAATTTATTCGTGCATGTATGCAGTGAAGATACAGTTCTAGTGATCATTTTTGGGTTATAGGAATCATTTCGATATTCATTTCTGAAGGTTCTGTCAACAAAAAGTATACTAGGGACTGTACAGTGGTTGTGCAATCAAATTTATAAATCATGTGTATTAAGTATAAACTACTTTCAGACTCGGGTTTTGTGTTTGAAGAAGCCTCTCTTTGATATGGCAAAAATGTAACTTTTCTGAACAAAAGTTATATGGGTAATTGGGCATCACGCTTCTGCTAATCCTACCGTGTGGTTTCATTTCTCGTCATTGTTGTCTTTATATGTGTATCGCCATGGTCTGGTTTAATGGGGACTGGGGTGAGGCAGATTGAAAAGGAAAGTTGTTGTTCCTAGTAGTAGGAGGTGGATGAATTCGAAAAGTTCAAGATTTTTATAAGATGAAAGAAAATGAAAGAAAATGAGTCCTTTTAGTCCAAATTTTTTGCTTAATTTTCTTTTCATTATAAAATTCATGAAAATTTTAGTTTTAGTTCTTTTTGCAATTTGAGTTATCGCTGGAAGCTCTCTTGAAATAATTACAGCTGGACATCGTGCTTCATTGTGTATCCAAAAACATTTCCTGTTCCATGAATTTCATTGTTTATAGTTTGAGCGGTTAGGATCATATCTATGGCAGCTTTTGTGAAGTTGAGATCTTTATCTCTGTTTTTGTTTTTGACTTTTTTCAATACGAGTGGGTAGCTCAAAATTTCGTATTTTTTATTTGAACCTATTGATGTAGACATGATTATGAAATATATTCATGTATTTCTATTTATCATGTGTGGGTAGGTGTGCACGCGTGGATATGTGCGCACATATTCATAGCTTCAAGTTTTCCTATCCCCGAATTTTGCTTTGGTTGGTCAATAATTTGTACTCCCTATGTTTCTAAGACTCTACTAAGTCACTGAGCATACTGATCATGGATGCAGAAGAGAAACCTGCCGAACCAGATAGCATGAAGGAGCAGGTAGTTGTGAGTCCAACACGATACTCTTCTGATCCATTGCCAGTTCTTTGTAATTTAAATTCAATTCTTTTTCTTTACTCCCTCTTGTGCATGACAACTTTCGTTTGTTTATCTGTTATCAGCCCCATGTCTCAAAAAATGAGAGGTCAGTTTCTCCTAATCCTTCTCCGGATGCTGCCACCATAGGTCTTCCAAGGGAGGCAGCAGGTCAATCAGGTTCTTTTGGTTCAGGTGGAGATCATACTGTTTTCCCACCTAATGTTTATGCCCCTCAGGCCCAGCCCTTCTACTATAGAGGTTAGTCTTTTATTCCTTTGGGCCGGGATGCGCTGCCATGGAAATGAACTGTTCACAGCTGGGTTGAGTCTGAAAATACGCTTCACTGTTTGTTGGCCTTTTCAACATTACAGTGATTCACCTCCATCAGGAAGGATTTTTTCCCCCTTTTTGTGCTTAGTAATCCAATCAAAATAGGGCTTCAGTTGTGAGGTTGGAATATAAATTCCAAATTTTATACATTTGTAGCTGACCGAGTACTTTTTTTCTTTGGTCGGTACCCGATACTGTCTTGGAGGCTTGTATTCATAAATGGATTTTTAACTATAGTTCTAGAGAGGGATAGTTTTTGACATGTCATATAAGGAAAAATAAATTGTAAAGTAGTCCTTTGTAGTCTTTAGTTATGTTTTATGTTGCTCTCATAGAATGTAAGTATAGATACAATGTTATCATCTGTGATGTAGGTTATGAAAATGGAACTGGTGAGTGGGACGAATATTCTCCATACATCAACACTGAAGGATTGGAGATTAATTCTCCTGTGAGTGTATCTTTATGCATTGTCATTCATATATATATACGTTTCTTTCTTTCAGGTTAACTAATTGTAATTTTCGTTTATTTTCAATCTTGATTAGGGTGTCTACAATGAGAATCCTTCTTTAGTCTTTCATTCTGGATATGGCTACAATCCACAAATGCCGTATGGGCCTTACTCCCCGGTTACAACACCAATGCCATCCGTAGGTGGAGATGCCCAGTTATATTCCCCCCAGCAATACCCATTTTCGGGACCGCCTTATTATCAGCAGCTTGGTCCTCCTAGCATGCAATATATTACCGCACCTACTACAGTTTCACAACCAGAGCTCACCACCTTAGTTAATATCGACCAACAAGGTGACAATATGCTTTTTGGACCAAGGCCTGGTTATCATCCTCCAGTGGGATCTTTTGGTAGAGGCAGTTTTCCTGGAAATCCTGGTAATCATGGTTTTCATGACTTGCAGCAAGGATTTGATGGATTTAGATCTGGAGGTCTTTGGTCAGACTGGCCAAAACCCTCAGACAGGCACAGGTCTCCCTTATCGCCATCAGTGTCTCCACAGCCAATTGGCCAACTGGGCTCATATGGGCAGAATGTTGGCATGGTATGTTCTCGTACCTGTGCATGTCTTCTAACTATGGTCTTTTGAAATCTCATTGGTTCTTTTTTCTCTTCACTCCTGTTTCAACAATGTTTTTGAAACTGAATTCTGGTTTCTTCTCTTCCATCAAATCTTGGAGGAAGGTATAACTTGCATATATTTTGCACAAAATGTTATATTACGTACTTTTGCTTAAAATATTATTTCCACTCTGTCATAATTTGTCATATGGAAGTCAAAATTTTCAGGAAATATATATTCTACTCTCTCCTTCCCTCCCTCACCTCCCGCTTTCCTTTTAATTCTTCAAACTGCTTTTGACTCGTACTGTCACATGTGCTGTGCTACCTTGTTCACTCCTGTTCTTAAGTTGTTTACCCTCTGCTTCTCCTTGCATCAAGGTTTTGTATTTTTGTAAATCATGGTTATTAAATATTAGTCTTTGCAATGCACCATAACTAGAATCTTTGCTGTTGGTATTTCTATGTCTTGCAAGGAAAACTGATTGCAACAGCGCAATGTTTATTAGTAAACTACTGGACACAATGACTCAAAGTCCATCATAGGATTCAATGTTATCCAAATGAAGACATTTTAATTTATTTCAATGGCAATGAAGAATGCATAGTTTGTTGAGCTGGTTAAATATCTATATTAAGGAATCTTTGGGTTTAGTAACTATGGGTATCTACCAATATTGGAGTTCAGTTGTAGATCATTAGGTTACTGTCATCTTCCATTTTTGGTGTAATGCAACTTTGACTTATCTTTTATGAATCACTATCTTGGAAATGATGCCAGCCTATATGTCGTGGTGACGTGAGTTGATTGTCATTTACACCATCATCTGGAACTTACTGAATTTAATTAGACTCATGGATTCTAGTATTAATGAATAGTCGTTTTTCGACAGGCTTCTCAACAACAAAGGTCGATGTATGGGTTTGGATCTGGTTTAAACTCTTATAACAGAGGCTACATGCCCAGTGGTTATAATCAGGGATCTGGCCTTGGAAGTGCATCGTTTTCTAACTTTGGAGCTAACAATCGTGGCTTTCTATCATTAGAAAATAGCAAACGGCATGTGAGGGGCAGCGGTCCTATATGCAGTTGCAATGCCCCCCTTGATATTCTTTGTGAGCAGAATCGAGGCCCGAGGGCCTCAAAGCCAAAGAGTCATATCATGGCTGATAGCTCTGTGGAGAACACCAAACATAATGCTTCTACAAACAAGGTCCTTGATGAATCATTCAACAGACCTGATTTTGTAACAGAGTACAAAGATGCTAAGTTCTTCATTATCAAGTCATACAGTGAAGATAATGTTCACAAGAGCATCAAATATGGTGTCTGGGCCAGCACGCCAAACGGTAACAGAAAGTTGGATGCTGCATATCGTGAAGCTAAGGAGATGCATGATGGCTGCCCAATTTTTCTCTTCTTTTCGGTAATTATACAATCTTTTCTTCAAATAAGATCTTTTTGGTGATGTTCACAAGATAAGTAACATATGCTACATGATTTCTTCCTTTTCCGTTTCTTATTCTTTCTGTTTCGTCCTTGATGCCCAGTTTTCCCTTACATTGCTGTACTTAATAATACCAGGTGAATGCTAGTGCTCAGTTCTGTGGGGTGGCTGAAATGATTGGACCTGTTGATTTTGACAAGAGTCTGGATTACTGGCAGCAAGACAAATGGAGTGGCCAGTTCCCTGTGAAGTGGCATATGATTAAAGACGTCCCCAATAGTCAGTTTCGTCACATCATTCTTGAAAATAATGACAACAAGCCTGTAACTAACAGCCGAGATACTCAAGAGGTGACAATTTGTGAACAAGACTATTTTTATAATATAGGAAATATATTGCATCCGGTTCGTAAAAACAATATCCATTACCAGGGGAAAGCTAAATATTTAGTTTTTTAAAGAATACTTATAGTAGCTTGACTGAGCTTCTGTCTGTTATCGGTCTTTCTCTGTTATCGGTCTTTCTGTCATTGCCTGCTATTGGACTATAACTAATTAGGTAGATGTGATCTTTATTGCGGAAGGTCTTGGTTTTTTCTCATGCTCGCATGCCTCCTAAAATACTGTTAGATGTACCACCGATGCTTTGTGTGTAAATTCTTGGTGTAGAGTCTGAATTTTCATCTTGTTTCCACTTCTTTTCCTTAATATAATTATATTCGAATTTCTATTGTTAGGTCATACATGCCCTAAGCTGCTGATTTTGAATCATTTGTAGGCTTTGTCCTCCTGTTTCCTCTTTTGTTCAGTTTTACTTGTTCTATGTTAAGGAGATGACCGTACGGAAGTTATTCTAGTGCTTGGCATGTGATCTATGTTATTCATTTGAGTTTGATGGAAAACAAAATTTTAAGATATAGATTTGAAATCGTGAAGCACGTTGTATTTTGGCTAGTCTTTGTACTTATGCTTACAAGCCCTGGTTTTGCTCCCATGTGTGCAGGTAAAATTGGAGCAGGGATTTGAGATGTTGAATATCTTCAAGAATTACGAAACAGAGATGTCGATTCTAGATGACTTTGAATTTTATGAAGATCGGCAGAAAGCAATGCAAGAGCGGAAGGCCAGACAGCAAGCCAGCCTGATTGCTGTCGGTGTAGTCGGAGAAAATGAGCACAAAAATACTGTTCAAATTCCCAGTGATTTCATCAAGCACATGTCCAAGAGTTTTGCTCAAGTTGTCCGCTTGGATGAGGGCAGTAAAGAAGCTAATACCCTTTCTGAAAGAGCTAGTCCTGCTTCTGACGGCTCCATTGGTGCCAGAGTAAAACTTGAAGATGCGATGCCAGCTTCCGTGCCTTCTGTTCAGACCGGTTAGGATGACATTGATGCTCTCGGTTTGTATGTGACAGAAACTTCAATACTACTTTCAGTTTTTTTATTAACTTGTGATTAGGTTGCCTGATGTCTCGATGTATTCATAAAGAGCACATCGGTATCTGAATGAAAAAAGGGTTTTGTTTTTACCAGCTCTACAAAGCTGATGACAAGGCTTCATGTATCATATGCGTCCTGGGTGCTGCTTTCCCATCGTAGTCAGTAGTTTCATAAGGTTTTGAGTGAGAGTTCTCTTGAAGATATTGGTTCATGTTTTTGCCTTTGTATTGTTTCCCAGTTTCGCAGACAGTTCAATAAAAAGTATGCAGCAAAAAGACCTTGAGGGAAAAACCTCCTATATTATATGTTTATTCACAATTTGATTCTTTGATTGTTTTCATCACTAGCACCCTTCTAAATAATTGACTAACAAGAAATTCTAAAATGCACCCGGTGTGCGGGTGATCCGTTAGCTTAACGGGTTGGATTTGGATGATTCGTTAACTTAACAGGTTGGATTTAGATGATCTGTTAAATTAACGGGTCGGGTTCAAACCCAGACCCGTCCGTTTACAGGTCTAATTCCATACACTGTTTTACCTTAGAAAACCCTTGACTAACAAGCAATGTCACAGCTTTTGTTCCTTGAAGTGAGCCTTTGAGCATAATATCGGTTCCCAAAATGTATAACATGATGCGTTGCGTGATCATGCTTTTTGTTTGAGATCTGTGCTAGGGATTATGATTTTCTCCTCTTCTTTTTTCATCCCCTTTCATCCCATGTGGGATTAAGATTCTCTCTCCTAAACATATATAACTAGTCTTCTTGCACTAGCGAATACATGTGAATATATGTATTTCATACAATTATCATCTAACTGTAGATATGGTGATTGTATTAAATAAATATAAGTGTTATAGCCGATGTGAATTGACTAAAAATAAATAAATTGGCTATGCACTCGCCATTCTTAAGATTCGAATCTAAGACATTTCACTTATAAGTGAGCAAGAATTCCACTAGACTATATTACTAAATCACAATGTGAATTAATATATAACTACCCTTCCTGCATGCTATCTCGGTATCTCCTTCACGAAGAAGGCCTTTTTAGGAAATAGATCATCTCCGAATCTCTCCCTTCAAAGCCGAGGGATCAAGTGATCCGGGCCTTTAAAATTTGATCAAACGGCTAAAAACAGAGAAGTTATGTCACATCCCGGCCCGGGCCCCACCACATCCCGGCCTCGACTCTACCGTAGAGCACGATATTGTCCGCTTTGGGCCCCGACCACGCCCTCACGGTTTTGTTTCTGGAAACTCACACGAGAACTTCCCAGTGGGTCACCCATCATGGGATTGCTCTTACGCGAACTCGGTTAACTTCGGAGTTCCGATGGAATCCGAAGCCAGTGAGCTCCCAAAATGCCTCGTGCTAATTGGAGATGGGTATGTACATATAAGACATAGATGATCCACTCCCCTGGGGCGATGTGGGGTCTCACAAGTTAGTAAAAACTTTTAAAAACTATAATAATTTTTAGCCGTTGGATCAATTTTTTAAAGATTCGGATCACTTGATCCTTGAGCTTTGGAGGAAGAGATCCGGAAATGATCTCTTTCTGTCTTTTTAATCAAGTCTGCTACGCTAGACTAGCAATTTATTTTTTATTTTTTATTTTTTAATGCATGTGTATCAATGAATTTTATGTTTCCTTATTTGCAAGATATATGTGTCTCCACAACTACTCGTTGCTTTATAGACATAGATTTCGAAACAAGTTACTCTCCCTTTTTCATATGCGAAAAAGAAAAAACAAAAAACTCAAGAGGAGAGAAGGAGAGTGAACGATAGAGAGAAGGGGATTTAGAGGAGAAAGAAAGTAGAGAAAGAAGACGGAAGGTTTCATGCGAGATTTTTTTTCTTTTTTTTTTAATTTAATCACTTTGCATAATTATTGTGTTTAGGTGTAATGTAGATTAGTTAAGCTGATAGCTTAATCTACCATAAGATTAATTTGAAAGCTCATATGTAAAAAGACCTCATAGATTTTCAAAATAAGGACCTTAAGAAATCAGTTCCGCCTTAACAACACCTTCTTTAAAGAGACGTTTCTATTCTGAACTTTTGTTCTTTTGTGTAAATATTTAACTTTATCTTTTAAAATCCATGCATATCTTCCTATCTTATCCATGAAAGCGATGACATGCAATCCCATCTAGATTTGTGGCTTCTAAAAAGAGGTATAAATTTGGGTTGTCACATCAAGCTTTGGGGTCCTTTGTGGTTGAACACCAATCTCTTGTGAATTACTCAAATACTTCTTAAGACCTAAAACTTTAACTTGCTAAGAAAGAAAGACTATCTTGAATGTTGAATGTCAATAATCTTTTAAGGGCACTTTCAAGAAAGTGATATATAATGGTAAGTATCATTCTTCACATCTCTTAACTATGCATTAAAATTCTGCATTACAATTAATTATTTCATATTTGAACAATAACGTATTAGATTATTCTCATACCTAAACAACCAATATCGAATTGCACATTCAATATCATATCACTCTCATACATGAACAGCTAGTATCATTTCGAATTGGGTAGTTCTATTTATCCACATTTTTTTAATCTCTTACACATTTTTGTTAATTTTTTTTTCCATAATCTTTTTCGATTCATTCGATTTGACGATATGAAATTATAAAAGATATGTGAGAAGCAAAAATGAATATGTGAATCACACCACCCTTCCCAATTTACCATTCATTCATGATTTCGCTAATAAAAAAAGAAAACAAATGATGGCAATGGGATGGAATTGAGATGTGAGGAAATTGTAGACCATTCATTTCAGTACACTACCATTGTTTTTTTTTTTTTGGTCAAAGTACACTACCATTGTTTGGTCAACAAAAAAAGTGCCACGTGTCAAACGAACAAAAGTCCACCAACGAAAAGACAGAGATATTTTTCAATGTGATTAGAACACAGTATACCACGTGTCATTATATCAATAATGAAATATGTGTGCTAGAAAATTAATAATTAAAATACAATTTTTCCACCATTTATGTTGTTTTATCATATTTCAAAAATTTCTCGAAAAGACCATATTATCCCCCCTCCTTCGGTGACTTCGGTGGCTTGAGTTGTTCGCAGAGCACAACGAACCAAGGCGTGCATAGTATGACTCAGAAACAGAGAAGCGCCACAACCCCGAAGCTCCTTGTGACAGTATCACTATGCGATTAGCGAACCGGAGATCAATCGCAAATCGACGG
This sequence comes from Cotoneaster glaucophyllus, assembly GCA_036320875.1. NCBI lineage: Eukaryota > Viridiplantae > Streptophyta > Magnoliopsida > Rosales > Rosaceae > Cotoneaster > Cotoneaster glaucophyllus. Next base: position 12,816,888 of record CM070064.1, on the reverse strand, counting down.
AGATGGTGAAATTCGCGGATTCCGGCAGATTTCACGGCCTATTCCTTGGTTCGTCAGAGGAATTTTGGCGCGAAAACATTCATGGCGGTTTCGCCACTCTCGTCGCTGTGCTCTTCGTCTTGGCTTGCCACTGTGCCAAGAGGTTTTTCTTTCGGAAATCCTCTGCCTCTAGTGCTTCTCCGGTTCTATCGGATTCTGATCCCCCCACTTCTGGCTCTCGAAGTCCGCAGCTCAGGTGATTTTCCTCCTGGGGTTTGCCTGTGTTCAGTTGGGTTCGTCTCGTCTTGTTTTTCTTTGATTTGGTGATTTCTGGTTTTAAATCTAAGATTTTGCGGATTGGGTTTTGTTCTCTTGGTTTTTGAGTTGGGTTATATCTCTATTCATTTGGGTTTCAATTAATTTTTCTACAATTTGGTATTTGGGTTCGATCCATTTAAGTTACATGATAATTGGATTTTGATCAAATGGATTGTTTTTCTTCATTTTCTCAATGTTTATATGTCGAATTTCATTGGGTTTCTTGTTCTTCTCCAATTTTGTTTAAAAACTAGTAGAACTTTGGGGTGATTGGTAATTGAGATTTTAGAAATCAAATTTTGTGGGATCAATTTATGATTGTGTTACTTAAGTGTTCGTTCTGTTTACTTCTGCAGCACCTCAGAACTGGTTACAGATGCAGATTTGAAGTTTCTGATTGATAACTTGGAGGAGAAGACAGGCGAAAATGTGAAATGGGAAAATGTCATAGACAAAAGAAATGATATTCTATCTTACTATGCTAAGTGCTGCAAGCCTAAGGTCATTCATCTTGTCTTAGTCTTTGAATTGATTATGATATTCTAACTTATCCTTTCTGTACCCCAAAATTACCAGTGGCATTTATTCTTGTTCTAGAAACCGTTGCTCGCATGAAATACTTGATTCCTTTTATAACTCTACTGGTTTTAGCAAATAAAGGCTATGGAATTGAGTTTATGTGTCTTTTTTCTTCCATTCAGGATGGTCCTTTGACATACTTGAGTGTGACGATATTTGAGAATTGCTCTCCTGAGAAGCTGAGAGACTTCTATATGGACAATGATTACAGAAAGCAATGGGACAAGATGCTGATTCAGCATGAGCAGTTACAGATGGACAAAAACAATGGGGTTGAAGTTGGTCGGACAATAAAAAAGTTTCCACTGTTGACAGCTAGAGAATATGTATTAGCTTGGAGATTGTGGGAGGGGAAAGATAAAACCTTCTATTGTTTTATCAAGGTAACTGCTACCTGAAAATTATTCATACGTAAATTACATCTAGGCAATTTTGAGTTGTGTGAAGTTTAGATTTTCCATGTGCTGGTGGTCCAAATGTTATCTAATGAGTTGATATATCATATATGCAGCGATGCACGTAATATCTTTTGCATTTCTTTCTCTGTCTCTCGCTTTCTCTAGCATAATTCCCTTTTATTTTTTTACGATTAAGTTTTTTCTTTTGGTTCTCTTCGTCCTTTTAGCACTTATCTGCCTCTCTTTATAAATTACCTGATATGCTTTCCAATAATGGGTGATGACAGGAATGTGAACATCCTTTGGCACCATGCCAGAAGAAGTATGTGCGTGTTCGTACTTTCAGATCTGGTTGGCGAATCCGAAAAGGCAAGATCCCAATGAGTCCAACTTTGTTGTTTATTTTGTATCTACCATTTCAATAAAAGGAAATTTCCTTTGTCTTTATGTTTAATTTCAATTAATCATTTTATCCCACGTTGAGCGGCTTTCATATTTGTTCAGAAACTCGAACCGTGAACTATAAGGCCTATTTCAAATAGCGCATATGCTTAACTAAGCTCTATACTGCTGAACATGACACAGTAATTTCTGATAAGGATCACTAGTTTTCCACTTTTCCTTAATGTACTTGTGGTGGATAAAGAAATGAGTTTTCTTCTTCTTAGGCGCTAGTTGCACGTATCAGGCAAAACACAAAAGCACTACTTACACTTCAAATATTTCTTTGGCTGAAATTCTGGAGACTGAATTTTATGAAACAGAAACTGTTTATAATTTTCTGACTTTAATCATCTGTTACAGTGCCTGGTACTAATGCTTGTGAGATCAAGATGTTTCACCAAGAAGATGCTGGTTTAAATGTGGAGATGGCAAAATTGGCTTTTTCTAGGGGCATATGGAGCTATGTGTGCAAGATGGGCAGCGCACTTAACAGATATTCGACAATCAGCTCTCATCAATCAAGTTCTGCTGCTTCTGCTGTCACGTTAATTAAAAGGGTCAGGACAACTTTCTTCGGTGGAGTTGTATTGTTTAAATTTTAGGCTCCTAAATTTTAATAGACATTGGTTGTCTTGGACTCATGCTACATTTAAGGCATTTCTTGATGGAGCCTTATCCAACTTATCAGGGCACTTGGCTGGTTTCTCATGTATTAATTTCTTTAGAGAGTTAGTTGAGGTAGATGAATTCTCTTGGTCTTATGTAGTAAACTTCCACTCGATGCTTAGTTGTCTAAGCACCGGTCTGTCACAAGTAACTTGGGCATTGTCTGGGATTCATGTTTTGTATATCTTGTCAGTATTGTGCTGCTTGGTAAGGGTTTCGTGTTTTTTGACTTAAAAGGTTCTGACCAATATTGAATGCTGATAATCTTGGGTTTGTTTCACCTAGACAAGGTTATTTTACATCCGGAGCATATATTACATGTTTGTAGCATTGTGCAGCCTAGATGAAAATTTGAATGTTTGCCTTAACTCAACTACTCCGCTCATGCTTGTCTCTGGTGCTTTATAGTGGTGAAAAAAATAGTGACCATACTGGGCTTTTCCTGCCCCTATCAGTGACTAGGAGTCTAAGGAACTCTTTGAAGGATGCCTATAGTTTACTATTCATGCTTGTTTCTTTTAATTTCAGAGATGCAAAATATCTGATCTTTCTACATCTTTGTGATCTGCATGCTGTTGTTACTGATTGTAATTCTCCTCCACACAGGTTCCCCCTGGATTAGAAGCCATGGATGAAATGACCTCTCAAGCAACCTCAGTGGCAACTTCTGTTCGCAGACCAATCACGGGCGAGGGAAGGAAATTGTCAAGAACACCTTCAAAGAAATTGTTAGCCAATGGCCTGCTGCTTCTTGGGGGAGTGGTCTGCCTGTCTCGTGGTCACTCTAGCCTGGGCGCTAAGGTTGCCATGGCTTACATCTTAGCGAAGTGGAGTAAGCGTGGCGCTTCATCAAGTCAAAGAAGTGAAATTTCAGGTGCATGACCTTGTTGCCATCACAAATAATTTTGGACGGCTGAGTAAAGTTTTTTTTATCTAGATCATTGATGGGCCATCTACCATGGAAACCAACTACTACGCTTTACTTGTGCAAAAAAGAGAAACGGAAGAAGGGTGGAGGGTAGTTCCTTAATTGTACATCATGCCTTGCAAATCGTATAAATATCTGCTACCCTTTTACCATATTTATATCCTGATGGCTAGCACAATGATCAATGGGAAAGGCCTATTGGTTCTGAATCTCCGATGCAACCTTTTCGTTGTAGTCCCAGCAACTGGTCATTCTATGACCTCTTGCGGGATACAGAGTATAACGTTGTGTGGCTGCAGTCGGGCAGAAGATTTCACTGCTCTTGTATGATAACTCAGATCTATCTGCAATAAACTCAAGCTGCTTTTGAAGTTCTCGGAACCGTTGGAAAGGGTAAGGTGTTTGTGCTTTGATGATTAAATTTGTATGGGAGTGTTATACTTACATCCTTCATTTTCCGCATCAGTTATGACCCTGAGGATATGTGTTGGCTTCTTGGTGTATTACGCTCATCCACCCCAGTTTCTTCGACACATTATTTATACATCTATTCTGGAAAACTTATCTTTGGAAATAATAATAAGCCGCCAACGCGAAACTATATTTCACAGTAAAAGCACTCTGTCTTCGAAGTGAAGGACCCGTGAACCGAGTCCCTTGAGGTTTATCGTATTTTCACAAAAGCTCCTCTAAGGTTCTAATTCATTTTATACTGAAAATATGCATCTACTTTTGGTTGGTGATTTTGTTGAGTAGTAATCTGTACCCTGCTCCTTTTTTTATTTGTTGAGTACATCGATATTTTTACATTAAGTGAAGCTTCGGCTAAGCCACACAATGGGTAGCCTAATTTGGTATCGAATTCGTCATCCATGAGATTCAAACCTAAAGCCTCTCACTCTCAAGTGAAGAGGAATATCACGATATCGTAGTACTGAGTGGCTTGTACCCTGCTCCCTTAATTTGACTGGTTAATTACCTGAGTAAGTGTCTCTAGTATTAATTAATTTATGTGTACTTTTTGATCCGCAAACAAACAGACGAGAAGAAAGAAAGAAAAGCTGTTGGAAAGCTCTTTGAGTCGATCCCAACTTGAGGATGATACTCATACTTCAAAGAAGAAACGTTACCGCGAGTCTAAGAAATGCCATTTCAGAAAGAGCCAGTTTTATTATATTTAGTTTTAAAAGGCTTTTTTTGTTTTTTTTAAAGTAATTAATAATGAGGATAAATTTGTCTTTAAGAAAATATTTTAAAGTGATGTCAGCCCTAAAAGAGTTACGTGAAAGTGATTTAGAACATCAGGGGTGTTAGTGTAATATTTCAAATGTAAAAGGTTTTTGTAAAAACATGATAAACCTCAGGGGGTGTTAGTATAATTAACCCTTGAGTGTTATTGCACCCGACATTAGACGTTGAAAAGTGATTTTTTTTCCTTAATTAATGTTAAAATTACTAATGTCAATTTTTTTAGGTTGGCCCAATTTTCTCCATTTGGAATAAATTCTACTCGAATAGTCGAATTTCAAACAATTAGAAAGAAGGGAAGGGAAAAATAAACTCAAGTCCAAGACCCTGAAATGGGGTAAAAAAATATTTAAAAGCTTAATACCTAAGCCTTTTAGAATTAGATTCAGGTGTTTGCACACGTTCTAGTCACATTCAGATGTTTGCGCATGTTACGAGTGCATACATGATTTACTTTGTCCAGAAAAAAACAGCTGGATATATTGGTTGCATAGTGAATACTATATTTACAAAATGAAATCTATATATATTATGTATATCCCAAAAGGGCAAGATGGGAAATTCAGTTGGACATTTTGAAAAACAGTTGAAAAGGGCGGATTGTGTCCTCACGTTTCGCTGGGGCCTGTTGCAAATGCTGTCTTTCTCGACCAATTTTAACTGCACATTGGTTAATGTCTTTTGCTCCTTTTCCTCTTTGTCTCTAATTTAAAACAAAACTCAATCCCTCTTAAAAAAAAAACCACCCCAGATATTCCAACAATATTCACCAAAACAATTAAACAAATTTAATGTTATTTAGGGTTGTCTTTTTTCTCTTTGTTGCTTCTTAATCGATCAATGTTGAATCAAATCTAAACCACATAACCCATCATTTTTTTGTTATTTTTTATTTTGTTTCTGGGTTTTGCTTCGATTTGTTGTGTCGGAAAGGATGATCCACTTCCACAACATTCTGGTGTTGTGGGTTGTTTTATTAGGGTTCTTCGCAACCGGTGTTTATTCCAAGACCAATTCTCAAGATGGTAAGTCTCAAATTTGTTTTGGTCTGATTTATGTTAGTGCGTAGTTTCTTGTGTTTAGATCCTAAAATTTAGGCTCAATGTTGCAATGATGAGAATTTCTTTGTCATATTGAGAAATTTTTTTTTTAGAAACATATGCTAATTGGGCATTACTAGTAGATTACTACAATTACAACATTAATCAGGCGAAAAGATCGTGAGAGATGTTCCTCGTATGATCAATTGCAAAGGCACAAGAAAATTTTCTTTAGAAATTTAGCTTCCTCGAAACGTTTCTAACGTGCAATTTTTCGGGTGGCTTTTGCCTCTTATAGGCTTACATTCCGTTAAAAGATCTAATGAAGATAGGTACTTACATATTTTCCTATATCGACATTCTGATGTTTTCGTGTATCTTGCAGTATCTGCCCTTAATGTGATGTATAACAGCTTTCAATCTCGTTCTAAACTAAAAGGTTGGAAATCAAGTGGCGGTGACCCTTGCGGCGAGTCATGGAAAGGGATAAAATGCTCAGGCTCATCTGTAACCGAACTGTATTTCTCATTTCTCACACACATTAAGACTTACATTACATGTCTCGAGTTCACAAGTTCAACCTATTTTCCATTGAAATTTTTGCAGAGACTTGTCTGACCTAGGGCTCAGCGGATCAATGGGATACCAGCTTGCAAGCTTAACATCTGTCACTAAATTGTAAGGCTTAGCTCTTTAGAATAGGCATTTTTCTTTTTGTTCGGTTTTCTTTTCAAAGCACATAAGCTGACGGATGTGCATTCTTCGTCATAGTACAGTGATTTAAGCAAGAACAACCTCAACGGTGATATACCCTATCAACTGCCTCCTAGTGCAAAGTACATGTAAGTCCGCAGACAAACATTTCATGTTGTATTACACTGTGTTATAGTTTGTGCGCGCACGTGTGTAGAGTATTTCCATCGTTGTCAATACTAATCTCATGACCTTCATGTTCAGAGATCTTTCTCAAAATGGTTTTTCGAACACAGTACCATATTCAGTATCTCAGATGTCTGGCCTTGAAACTCTGTAAGTAGAACATGCTCTGAGTTCGCGTAATGTTCTAACAAAGTCACTTCCATTTCTAAACATTCTTTCGGTGAATGCAGAAATCTTGGTCGTAACAAGCTTAACGGACAGTTGAGTGATATGTTTGGCAAACTTACTAAACTCAAAGAGCTGTAAGTTCTTCTAAACTTTGCATCAAAGGTCCCACTTCCATATTTTAACCTGATTACTTGAAATTTATTCAGAATGTAATCAGTAGTAGTTCTACTTTCGTATTCGACAGCTGATTTTCCCCTCCGGTATTCTCTTTTTAGTTCTGACAGATATTTGCTGCTATACTTTAAGGGTTAGTGACTAACTCGTATATCACGAAATCATGTGCAGGGATCTATCTTACAACTCAATAACTGGCAACTTGCCTCAGAGTTTTGGAAAGCTTTCAAGCCTCAAAAAATTGTAAGAAGCATTAAATCCTCTAAATTTATATTTATACGTTTTCTAGGTTCCTGGTTGGTAAGCCCTTTATGTCTTTGTGCAGGTATCTGCAGAACAATCAACTTACCGGTCAAATCAACGTGCTTGTGAACACTCCCGTTGAGGAATTGTAAGTGTCCTTGATCTAGATTTTTGTTAAACAAATGAAATTCATTTAGCAAAACATCTTATAACATGTTTTGTTTCTTAAACACTTCTTATTGAAATTTTAAAAAAAAAACTTTGAGTTTCGTTATGTACCAGCTACAGTTAGTAACATTTTTTTCACACAATGAATTCATTATTGTGCTGGCAGGAATATCGAAAACAACCGCTTTTCTGGCTGGATCCCCAACGATTTGAAGGGTATAAACATAAAGTGAGTATCTCTTTCAAAGATCAATGTAGGTATGCAGTGCTTAAGAATTTTTTTTTCTGACTTTATCTAATCGAAGGTCTGGAGGAAACTCCTGGTCGTCTGGACCATCTCCGCCTTCTCCTCCTGGTGCACACCGCAATAGAGGGTCAGGCAAAAAGAGTGGCAGCAGCAACTCTTCTGTAGTCACTGGAGTAACCATAGCTGGGATAGCTCTTGGCGTATTGTTGCTGCTTGCAATTATAATTGCGCTGTTTTCAAGAAGAAAACGTTCTTCTTCGCATCTCCTCGATGATGACAGGCTTCGCCAGCGCAAGTCGTTTCGCACCTATTCATCTAAGGATTTATCTAAAGAATTGACTTCTGACTACAAAGGTAATTTGTTTGTTAAGAAATATTTTTTGGTCGATAATATAACCAGTATTGTCTTCTTCAGAATGTCTTTCTCCCCTTTTTTCTGTCCTTTGAGTGTCCATTGGTTTATTCAATCCAAAGGCTAGAAAAAAGGGACGAGTGCAGAAGGGGACAAGAAGAGCGTAAATCATTTCTGTATTCTTATATGGATTTAATTAACTTTCTACTATAGTTTTCTTGTTACGTTGTAACGTGGGATCACTCTCGACTAACTAGACGATATGCTGTTGATAGATTCTGCAGCCGTTTCAATTGACATAAAGCCTGTTTCAAAATCTCCATCAATTGGTTTCAAGTCACTGTCTGGCCGTTTGCAATCCTTTGCCAGAAGAAGCACCTCTGTAAAAGCTACCGCTTACGCTTTGGCAGATTTGCAGGTTGCTACTGCTAACTTTGCACCGGCTCGCCTTCTTGGGCAGGGCTCCATTGGACGTGTCTACAGGGCTAAATATGATGATGGGAAGGTATATTTTATTATCATTATATGATCGCTATTTATCTAGCTATGCTTATATGTTCATGTTATAATTTTGTTTCTAATAATTCTATGCCACATATGTTTATCAGGTTTTAGCCGTTAAAAAGATCGATTCCTCACTTTTTCAAGGCTCACCACCGCAAGAATTTTCTAACATTGTCGTAAACATCTCCAAGATTCGTCATGCCAACATCGCCGAACTTGTTGGCTATTGTTCAGAACACGGGCACAACATGTTGATTTATGAGTACTTTAGGAATGGCTCGCTTCACGAATTCTTACACATGTCGGATGACTACAGTAATCCCCTAACATGGAACACAAGAGTCAGAATCGCTTTAGGCACTGCCCGGGCTGTTGAGTAAGGGAATATATATACTTGTATATCTAGCAATTAGCTATTTTCGTTTACCAGGATTTCTTGTAATAATTTAATAAACTATTTGTAAATTGTTTCCAGGTACCTCCATGATGGTTGCTCTCCATCCACAGTTCACAAGAACATCAAATCATCCAATATTTTGCTTGATATCGAACTCAATCCCCGTCTTTGCGATCATGGCTTGGCAACATTTCACCAGGTTAATTCCCGTCACTCTTAAAACTAAATGCAATCTTTCATAGATAAGATATTCGGGCTTTGCTGTCTATAGAGAATACGATTATTTGATTTCTCCTCCTGTTTTTTTTCAGCGTACTAGCCAAAACCTTGGGATGGGATACAATGCTCCAGAATGCACAAAGCCATCAGCGTATACAGCAAAGAGTGATGTTTACAGTTTTGGAGTAGTCATGTTGGAACTATTGACAGGTCGAATGCCTGTTGACAGGTACGTTAGATTTGCTTCTCACTCTCCCTTCCATACGCTAACATTGTCAATGTCATGCAATTCTAAACTGGTTTTGTTCCTCTCTTTAGTTCAAAACCACCAGCGGAGCAGTGCCTTGTGCGATGGGCAACTCCCCAGCTTTATGATCTCGATGCACTGTCACAAATGGTTGACCCTGCCCTGCGTGGACTCTACCCTCCCAAGTCAGTCTCGCGGTTTGCTGATGTCGTTGCAATCTGTGTTCAGGTAATTACTAGTGACTTAGATGCCTTAAAGCCACTGGCTAGGCTTAACTTTAATTTTGGGATATAGTACTGCGATTTGTACCACATTTACGGATCATTACCATCCTGAACATTTCTCTAATAGAGGTGGGTCGCAAGTAGTTAGTAAATGTAGTACAGATAACATTATTCGAACAGTACATGAACAATTCTCTTGGAAAAAATAAACTGCTTTTTCAATATTGATTCACCTATGCTTTTACTCTTTTCTATTTGGGAAATGGCAAAAGATTTGTTCATTAACTTTTATTCCTTTGCATCTATCAGCGGGAGCCAGAATTTCGGCCACCAATGTCAGAGGTGGTGCAACAGTTGGTGCGGTTAGTGCAGAGCTCTACCGCGAACATGAGGGAGGATTTTGGTCTCGGGTCTCGTAACTCTAGTGCCATGAGCAGCAAGAGAGAAGATCTTGCAGCTTCTCGTCGCTTGACTGACTTCTGATGATGGTAGTGACGATCGAGAGGACAATGGTTTTCATTTTGATCAATATCATGTAAGCATATAAGAGACAGATTGAGTCATTTCTTTTAAATGTTTTTCTCTGTCTGCTCTAGCTGCCCAATATTTTTAAACAGACTTACTTCAAAATTATTCTCATGAATTATGGGCCCTAAAAGTTCTCCGAGGCATTCTAGCTTGTTCATTATAGGAGAAGCAGATTTGAGAACAAAAAAAAAAGGTTATTGGAAATTGATCATGGGGGAGAAGTACAATGGGAAATTCAGGAAAGTAAAACATGTTTGGGGTGTGACTTAAGAATTTTGTTTTAGAGGAAGAGTTTTGTTCAAGGAAACTGTCTCTCCTAAGGTTAGGAATTAATATTTTAATTTAATTCTAATTGTATTCATAATTTGTACAGATCCTTGTACGTCAAGTATACGCGATTGTATATATAAGCCTTTGTGCTATGAATATAATCACCAAGTTTATAATTTCTTTATGGTATGAACGAGTTATAAGGTTGCAACTTGTGCCGCAGCCCTTCCCCCCCTCGACCTAAATTTTTTTGCCGTCTCCTTCCACCATGGCAGCCACTTCCTCATCCTCTTTCGCTCCCTCTCTTCCTTCTGGACCTAATGTGACTCACTTCTTCAAGCTTACAGAGACAAATTTTCTCAACTGGACGTGTCAGATACATGGACGGAGAGAGGTAAGGCCCAGTGGGGGCACATGCCCCCTCTCATTTTTTTAAAGGAAAACTAATGAAAAGTAAAAAATAATTCATTTTTAACGAAAAACCCTTTTTAATTGTATAGTGAATAGTGTTAGGTAAAGGTAAAAATGTGGTTTTTCATTAAAAGTGAACAGTACCATGAGTGTTTCGTTAAAGCTTCCTTTTTTTTAATTACAAATTATTCAATTAATCATTCCCATTTTTATTGCTTTGCAGATTATTCAATTAATCATATTAAAATAGTGAAAATCCTCTTTTATTTTAGTTTTTAAATGTCCATCTGTCTTGTATATTTTTCTCACGCACTAATGTCTAAACCTTGTTGAGTTGCATGAATTTGGTTAATTAGTACAAATGAGCATTAGATTGTCAACAATTAAAGACAAAATTAGACAATAGAGTAATAAAATTAGGCATTTTGTAATTAATTTTTTTCAGCATTTTTGAAAGAACTAGCTTTCTTTGTCCAAAAAATGAGCTCAAATTTTTTAAGATGCCCCCTCTTAATTAAATTTCTGGCTTCGTCCCTGGTCAGATACGTCCCTTCTTGATTGCTCATGATCTTTTCTCTAATGTTGATGGCTCCTCCTCTGCACCTAATACCGAGCTTCCGTCAAGCCTAATCCTGAATATGTTTCGAGGTATAAAACTGATCAACTGGTGTGCACCTTGTTTCTCCTCTCGCCGAGTTTATTTCTCTCATTGGTGGTTGGCCTTGACTCTGCTAAGGCTAATTAAGATTGTCTCCATCAACACTTTTCTTATGCATGAATAAAGCGAGTCCTTTTCTGCAGGTCAAGGAGGAGGAAACGTGATTAATAACTACTTTCATTCGTGTTAACATACCGTCTTTGATGACGTGGTTGACTGCATGCATATCACATAAGCAAAACTTTGACTATTGTTTATGCCATGCAATATTATTGGTAAACTCGACGGTGATCGCATTAACCTTCTCTGCAAGCACGACATGTAGAAAATATCACCATCAAACAGAAGTTCGATAAATATCACCATCAAACAGAAGTTCGATATTATCCACGTGTCCCATCTTTATTTGCGTGTTTGTGTTGATTTTGATTTTGATTTTGATAGGTTGAATAGCAAAAGCAATGGCTCGAGCAAGAAGGCTGCAAGGGTCCGAACAAGCCTAATATATAGGCCGCCCTGCAAGTGTCGTCTTCGTTTTCACTATGATTTAGTTTTTGTAATTATAATTGTATGACATTTTCGTTCAAATTTATACACAGAGTGTTTTCAGCTCATAAGTTTTAAGATTTATATTCCATTTTTTATTTCTTGGTGTTTTGGAGACAAAAACCAACACGCAAACCACATATCAATAAAAGGCTTTTAGTCCACCATCTATAGAATGTTGCCGACTCTGACTATTGTAAATAGAGACCAAGGGGGTTTAGTTTAGTAGTGCAGCCTCCATACAAAAGTACGAAATTAAACAGAAAAAGGGAGGGCGAGAAATTTATCAATGTCGTGATTATGTTCTCATTGTTGAAGTTATGTTGTAGTATAATTTATCTATGTCGTGGATTACCTATTGTCAGCATAAATATATGGCTATTTTGGTATATGTTAAAAAGGGATACATGACATCAGTTTGGTTAATTCTAATCGATTAGTTTCATAGGAAAGTCCATTTTGAAGAAACTGCTTTGGTGGAATGTGTTGATCTAATCCCTTTTGTACATAGATAGCCAAAAGTTTTACAATTTTTAATTGGACTCTATCGATTAAATATTTTTGTATGTGAAAGTCTTCCTATTTTTTTTTTAATGTAAATAACATTAATCTTCTATGGCATAATCTTTTTTATCTTTCAAACATAATATTTTATACAATTTATACTCTTGTAGCAACAGGCGGGCAACACTTCTAGTTCCTTCTATTCTTCGTGGGTTGGACAATGATTATCTTATGTTTGTGGTCTCCATTCTTAACATGTCTGCGACTCTGCGTTGCCCACAGTTGGATTTGTGGTCTCCATTCTTAATGAAATCCATCTTTTACATTTTAGATGCGAATTTGGTTTCCCATTTTCGATGCCAGTGCTGAGATGGTTGCTTTGGTCAAACTATTACAGCTTTTAATTGTTGGCCATCAGCTTAAAATCTGGACACGGCATATATTGCAATTGGACCGTGGGAGCGATATCAAGCCACCAAGGTCAAAGATAAGAGATCAAATCTTTTATCTCCAAAGATTTTGAGAGGCCACACTCATTTTGGGGTCAAAGAGAGACCACATTCATTTTGAATGCAGAAGATTTGATCTCCAAAGATAAAAGCAAGAAGGCTAGTTCCCAGTCAGACCATCTCTCCCTGTACACCTGTTGTTTCCTTTTCCACAGTGTCATGGGAGACGATGGGAATAGACAGAATCATCCGTAGATATCCGTATTCATGCAAGCCGCCTTTGGCATCAGACCTAAAATGTACTGGAGTCACTCCAACCGAAAAATTAGAAAACTTTTTGGCATCCCTATGCGATCTTGCAGAATACTGCAAGCGGGTTCCGTTGCCTTCCCGAGTGTAAATCGCACGAAATGTTCAGTGTAGCTCATCCAACATAAAAGATTAAACCTAAGAGCCAGCTCTAGAAATTTATTTGGCTATAAATATTAATATTGAATTAAAAATAATAATTAAAACATTTATCACTCGCTACACGAGCTTACATATGGTCGTAACTCGTAACAGAAATAAGGAGCTCTTAACATAAGTTGTAGCATTTTCTGATAAAATTTAATTTAAAATAGAGAGCATACAAACCATGAAACCAACACTTTCAAGCCATCATGAACTGCATTAATTAACAAAGCGGCAGTCTATTTCAATAATTTGGATGAATACTCAAAGTCATACAAATATGCATGTAATCTAATATTTTAGTGGATAAGATGTTGAATTTTCACACATGCATTATAGCCGGTTCAAAATTCTCCATCTCCTAAATTATTGTAATAGTTTCGAATACTCTCCCTCCTTTTACTAATAATAAATTAAAAAAGTCATACAAATATAACAAAATATTATTGACATCAATCATGAATTATGAGCTGCATGATAGAAATATAAGCGGTAGTCAATTTTGTTACATCCTGACCCGGGCTCCACCACATCCTGGGCTCGACTCTGCCGTAGCACGATATTGTCCGCTTTGGGCCCCGACTACACCCTCACGGTTTTGTTTCTGGGAACTCACACAAGAACTTCCCAGTGGCTCACCCATCCTGGGATTGCTCTCGCGCCATTCTCGCTTAACTTCAGAGTTCCTACGAAACTCGAAGCCAGTGAGCTCCCAAAAGACCTCGTGCTAAAGGAGGTGGGTATATACATATAAGACAAAGAGGATCCACTCCCCTGGGAGATGTGGGATCTCACATTATTGTGACGACCCGTCCCCAAAAATTATAATTTTTATAAGTGAATTTACAAAAATGCCCTTCGAGGTAAATGCATTGACCTTTGTTGACTGCCGTGTCGCATCATGTAAGACTCATTTTCTTGGCATATCCTCGTAGTACTCGTCGCTACGAACGCGTGGGCGCAAACGGAACGCGGTTAGGAGTTAACGAACGAATGAAGTCGAGGACAAAATGGTCAACTAATTATTTCTGGAATGTTCCAGATTTTTTGAGCAAAAATCTGGCCATGCCACGTGTGTGGCCCAAATTTAAGAAAGAAGGAATGGGCGACTGTGATGGAAAGATAAGAAGAGAAAAAGAGAGAAGTGGAGGAATCGGGAGATGAGAGAGGAAAGGATTGCCCAATCAAAAAGAGGGAAGAAGGGGAAAGGGGAGAGAGGAAGGAATAGGGAGAAATGGGGCTGACCCGTATAACCTTCGGACCCGACCCGTGCCGTGGGTTTTCCGACTCTTTTCTGTCGATTTTCCAGCGATCCAAACCTTGTCACCAACTGCAAACTGACCATCATCCTTCCCTCTTCCATTTTCACCCAAACTCCACTGGATATAACCTTGATTTCGTGAAGAACCGAAACTAAGAGAGCCGCGGGTGCCGTGAAGACTCTTGGCCGAAATCCACCAAATTTGAAATAATTTCATCCAATTACCACCATCATTAGACTTCCCTTGAGGTCTGGAACAATGCCCAAACAAGTTTTGGAGCGTCGGGTTCGATTTGAGGACGAATTGGAGAACACCCAAGCTAAGGGTTTCCGGTGGATTTTCGTGAAATTGGGGCTTTTCCCGGCCAAATTGGCCTTAGTCACAGGTATGAAAGTTGCTCCACTCACCGAGATCTTCATTCCTGTAAATTTTGGTAATTTTTAGAAATAGTTGAATTTTCCGGCGAGTCGGGGCGGCCGACAGCCACCCACTTTGATACAGTATTGATATTCGAATGATGTAGGTTGATCGTTTGAATCTACGATCAAACCGTTGGATCATCACCAAACTTTGATACATTATAATACGTAATATTTAAGGATCTTGGGAACTTACGGATTGGGAATCTTACGTACGGATCTTCTCGAATTGGATTTGTAAGTTCATAAAATAAAACGTTAACCGCCACTTGGTTTTGGCAATTGGCGGAGATCCAACTGTTGGATCGTAACGAAACTTTAGTATGTTATTCTAGAAGCATAATGTGGATATTTGGAAGTTACGGATTGGAAGTCCAAGGTGCAGATCTTCCAGATCGAGTTACGTAGGGTTGTGGACCCTATCGTCGATCTTTGATCGACGATTGACTTTTGGTCAATGGGTCTCAAATCATTCTAAAACGTCTTTAGGGAAGTTTTTTACGTAAGTTACATGTTCTATCAATAAGAATTCTGAGATGTGGTTTGATAATTGTCAGGTGAGTACATATTGATGATAGTGATTGCAATGTGTATGTTTATATTTAGTTGCATTTAGTGCTCATTATCATGCACCCCGGTGTTAGTGCTCCGCCCAAGGCCAGGGCCTAGCCTTCACATGATTGTTCACCTCCCACACCACACGCTCACCTTGGATCCAAGGCAGGTGTCAGCTTGTCGTACAGACCACACTAAGTGGTTTCGACTCGTAGGTGACTTGCGATACTTCGCACAGCCTTCACGTGATCGTAGCACTTGAGCATATCTATTTACACTTGGCCTGTCGTACGGACCACATTAGGTGGTTCCGACTCGTGTGCAGGAATTGGTTTATAAGCTATAGGTTCAACCGTACAGGTCACGTTAGGTGACTCCGGCTAACATATCATATTATATTGATTCACATCACCTAGCTTACATATGTATAGCTGAGATACTTGACATGGCACATACTTTGGTGGATCTTAATGCTGAAATTGAATCCATCATGCAAAATCATACATGGGAATTGGTGGATCTTCCTCCTGGAAACAAACCTTTAGGTTATAAATGGATTTTCAAAAGGAAGATGAAAGCAGATGGATCTATTGACAAGTACAAGGCAAGACTTGTCGCCAAAGGTTATAAGCAAAAAGAAGGCTTAGACTATTTTGATACATATTCGCCAGTCACGAGGATAACATCCATCCGTATGTTGATTGCTATTACAGCAATTCATAATCTTGAGATTCATCAAATGGATGTCAAGACTGCTTTTCTAAATGGTGATTTGGACGAGGAAATTTATATGGAACAACCTGAAGGTTTCATAGTGCATGGCCAAGAGAGAAAGGTATGTAGACTTGTTAAATCACTTTATGGTTTAAAACAAGCACCAAAGCAATGGCACCATAAGTTTGACACTGCAATGTTGTCAAATGGATTTAAAATAAATGAGTGTGACAAATGTGTTTACACTAAAAGCACACAAGAGGGATATGTCATTGTGTGTCTATATGTCGATGATATGCTAATCATTGGTAGTAATCATGAGATTATTAAATCTACCAAAAGAATGTTGGCTAGTAAGTTTGATATGAAAGATATGGGAGTTGCAGATGTTATACTAGGAATCAAGATTTCTAGAACGTTTGAAGGACTAATTTTATCTCAATCACATTATATTGAGAAAATACTTACAAAATTTAGTAATTATGTAGGTAGTCCTGCAAAAACACCATATGATGTCAAAATACATTTATCAAAGAATATTGGTCAATGTATATCTCAAAGTGAGTATGCACGAATAATTGGTAGTCTAATTACAAATTGTACACGCCCGGACATTGCATATTCAGTTAATAGATTGAGCAGATATACAAGTAATCCTGGAAAGGATCATTGGAAGGCAATTGCAAGGGTTCTTGGTTATTTGAAATTTACGCAGAACTATGGATTGCACTTCACAAGATATCCAGCAGTACTTGAAGGCTATTGTGATGCTAACTGGATATCTGATACACAAGACTCGAAGTCAACGAGTGGATATGTTTTTACTCTGGGAGGTGGAGCCATTTCATGGAAATCCTCTAAACAAACGTGTATAGCTAGATCTACTACGGAATCTGAGTTCATTGCTTTAGACAAAGCAGGGGAAGAAGCTGAATGGCTTCGTAATTTCTTATAGGATATTCCCAATTGGCCGAAGCCGGTGCCCGCCATATGTATACATTGTGATAGTCAATTAGCGATTGGAAGGGCAGAAAATCATATGTATAATGGTAAGTCTCCACACATACGTCGTAGACATAATACCGTTAGGCAACTTCTCTCAAGCGGTATAATCACCATTGATTACATAAAGTCAAAAGAAAATATAGCGGATCCGTTTACTAAAGGTTTGACTAGAGAGCAAGTTTATAAATCATCGAGGGGAATGGGTTTAAAGCCTATGTTTTAAGAATCGCCATAATGGCAACCCAACCTAGCTGACTGGAGATCCCAAGATCTAGGTTCAAAGGGACAACCGAATTGTGGATGATTCAATGGGAGCATTGCGGAGATAATCTCCTACCCTCCTACCCATGTCCTATGATGAAACAGTGCTATCTGCAGCGTGTTTAGGATAAGCTTTGCTTTTAATGATTCTTATACTTGGAAATAACAAGTGGGGTATTGTGCAGGATACTCTTAATGGGATATCACCTACATGAGTGTGAAAAGTGGCCGTTTCTATGAGAATTACAAGTCTGAATTCTCTAAAGCACTCAGGACTACCGGGAATTGTTCAGGGCCAAAATGAACACAACCGTAGAATCATATGTGTTCGGAGGAATATCGTGTGAATATTATTGTCTTGGTTTACATCAACGGCTGAGCAGTTCAAGACATCGCGTTCACTGATTAGCTAGTAAATCCGATAATATTTCACTAAGGAAGGTTCAAAGTCAAAAGCTACCTCTCCCCATACGGTATTTGTCCAATTAAACTCTCTCTAAGTGTTTGCATCTTCATTTGCATTAAATTTTATAAATTTTCATTCATGTGGGGATTGTTAGAAATTTAATAATTTAAATATTAGTATTATTAATATTTAAATATTAAATATTAAAGTGAATGAAAATTAAAGTGGTCATGGATGAGTTTGACCGACAGCATTCAAGGGTCATGTATGTTTGAAAGGTCACAGCCTTTGTTTACTTTTAAAAATATAAAAAGCATTTAATTGGGACCGCACGATTTTTTATCAACGGTCCACGTTCATTGATCCTTAGGATCCCCATGGAGGGGATCCAGCGAGGATCCAAATCCCTTCCTTTGTGTATATATAGAGATCGGAACAACAAAAAATATATACCCAGCACGGCAACAGGAAATTATTGAGCATAAGTCAATGAGTTCAATTCAACGCAACACGGCAATGGCAACAGGAAATTATTGAGCATAAGTCAATGAGTACAACGCAACACGGCAACAGGAAATTATTGAGCATATAGTCATTGAGGGCCGCGGATCTGTTTCTTGCCAATTTGGTCCTTCCTTTCTTTTTGCTTGATCTGTTATTACCATGTAAACTGGCATTGTGTCCATATTCAGTTTCTTAAGCGAGTTTAGGTCGCATAAAGGGCTGCAACACCTCCACGCTCATATAGATAAGAATGCATGCGGTAGAACTTTTGTTAGAAAATGTTAAGGATAAATTGCTATATATTTTATTATAAATTATTAAATAATACGTAATAAAATCTCTACAAATGCAAGAAGAATAAGGAATAGAAAAACCTTAAGAGATCGAGGCTAGAATTTGATTCTATAGCCTTAAGACAAGATTGCCCCTCAGTGGTACCTCAAGGTTTGCGTTGACAAATGTCTCCCACGATACAACGATCTTTCTCTTTGCGGAAGTAGCACTCCAATCCACAAAGAACAACGAACCAAAAGTGTTTAAAACTCTCTCTTTCTTGAACACTAAATTACTCTAATTTCTATATGATTTCTGGATGCAAAAGTATATTTAAAATGCTTGACTTGGTGGTCTATTTATAGGCTTTGACATGCCCCTTTTTCAAAGGTTGCGCCTGCTTCCAAAAGGCAAAGGACGCAACCCTTGTTCAAAATTGCGTCTGCAACACAAACGTTGTGTCTGACAAAGATGCAACCTTTTTCAAAGTTGCATCTGTTTCCAAAAAGAACAAGGATTTGGATCCTCGCCGGATCCCCTCCATGGGGATCCTAAGGATCAATGCACGTGGACCGTTGATCAAAAATCATGTAGTCCCAATTAAATGATTTTTATATTTTTAAAAGTAAAATAACCTCGTTTTGCGTGAAAAATATAAAAAAAGAAAAAACTGTGGCCGCACGATTTTCGATCAACGGTCCAGATTCGTTGATCCCTAGGATCCTCATGGAGGGGATCCGGCGAGGATCTTCGTCCCAAAGGGATTTGGATCCTCGCCGGATCCCCTCCATGGGGATCCTAAGGATCAATGCACGTGGACCGTTGATCAAAAATCATGTAGTCCCAATTAAATGATTTTTATATTTTTAAAAGTAAAATAACCTCGTTTTGCGTGAAAAATATAAAAAAAGAAAAAACTGTGGCCGCACGATTTTCGATCAACGGTCCAGATTCGTTGATCCCTAGGATCCTCATGGAGGGGATCCGGCGAGGATCTTCGTCCCAAAGGAAGGTGACCATTTATATATTCGTCCATTGAAAACAAAGTTAGGTTTCTATATACAGGTCTCTCTCTCTCTCTCTCTCTCTCTCTCTCTCTCTCTCTCTCTCTCTCTCTCTCTCTCTCTCCCTCCCCTTAAAGTGATGATATAAATATACATATTGTGACTTATAGATTGCATGTATGCAACAGGTGCTTTGTTTCTATATACAGGTCTCTCTCTCTCTCTCTCTCTCTCTCTCTCTCTCTCTCTCTCTCTCTCTCTCTCTCTCCCCTTAAAGTGATGATATAAATATACATATTGTGACTTATAGATTGCATGTATGCAACAGGTGCTTTGTAAGAAGAAACAAATAAAGAATATTGAAGAATGTGGAAGCTTAAGGTCGCAGATGGTGGCAATGATCCATACATCGACAGCACAAACAACTTCGTGGGAAGGCAGATATTTGAGTTTGATCCTGAAGCAGGAACTACCGAAGAGCGAGCTGAGGTGGAAGAAGCTCGTCTTCATTTCTACAATAACCGCTATCAGGTTAAGCCCAGTGGTGACCTCCTATGGCGAATGCAGGTATGCTTTAGTTCGTCCAAACTTATATCGTCAATTAGTTTACGCAAAGTAAACCATGTTTCTAATGAATGTGAGTTCTAGTTACTTGGTTTCACCGATGTAGTTATTTATTAGAAGCAATTAATACTTGTGTCCACTTACCTATTTATCCACCCACTTATTATTAACGCACCATACAATAATCAAAGATATTATTTTACTTTTCCACATGATCTAAAGATCATATTTACAGAAAATCAATCAATTTGAAGATCATTTAGTCATTTATATATATCGAACATGATCAACGGTCTTAATAATAATTTATCAACCATCCATTCATTTGATGCATATGAGCGACTAAACGTTCTCTAACTTAAATTGATTTTTAGAATATAAAGTGAATAAACGTAATTCTAATAATGAAGTTTGTATGTAAAAAATGCGTTAACTACAAGTGAACAAGTACACCCATACAGTATTCTCTGTCATGAATGGCATGCAATGAAGCTAAGAAGATAAAATGAGGAAGCCAAATATAGCGTATGACGTGTGTATATAAATCCACAAGTTCCATAACAAGCTAGCATGATGCTAACATGTTCCTTGGATGCACCATAACATACTCTAACCACCCAATGACCCAAACAATAACCTTCACTTAAAAATGCATAGAGAGGAGACACGTGTGTGTGAATAGCGTTGGACCCTTTTAAGTTTTAACTTTTGATCAATGGGGAGTAATTTCATTTCTCATAATCTGTTTTTATTGGACTTTTATTTTTATTTTTAAAGTGAAATAATTTGAGGAGGAGAGAAAATATTACTTAAGAAAGAGGAGAGAAAATATTTTTAAAGGTTTACTCATTTGTTACTCAGTTGATTAATAGTATCCATCATGGCATTCGAAATTTTGATTAGTTTAATTTTTCCACCTTAATATTTTTTTTTTTTTTGTATAAAAATATTAGCATTCTACGTATGTTATCTTGCACTTACCCAAGTATACTTTCTTCCTTGGTTTTATGAAGTGCGATTGATATTTTTGAAGTACTATAACATCTCTATTTTAGTTGCTTTTCTTCTTGCCACTTAATACTAGGATTTAATAATATTGTTATTCACTTAAAATTAAATCTGGTGATGTCTTGAAAGGAGCCTTGTTCGGTGGATAACAATAATAAGAATAAATAATATAATAATAAATATAAAAAATCAGATGTTTTGTCTATCTTGTTTCTTGTACAAAATTTTCATTTTCCTATCTGATGGGTATCACCAATAAATCTTTAGGGTCTATTAAAATTTAATTAATAATAATATCATCATCATAAATTTGTTTAATCATAACTTCAATCCTCTCATTAGTATCGCACTTAATTATCTGTTTACTTATCGGCAGTTCTTAAGAGAGAAGAACTTCAAACAGACAATTCCCCCAGTTAAAGTTGAGGATGGAGAGGAAATCACACATGAAAAGGCCACAGCTTCATTAAGAAGGTATGTCCACTTCTTTTCAGCATTACAGGCTAGCGATGGCCATTGGCCTGCCGAAAATGCCGGCCCGTTGTTTTTCCTTCCTCCTTTGGTTAGTATTTAACATTGTCACCATTTACTATCATGTTATATACCCACGCAATGCCCTACTTATATTATTGGTTTAAATTGACGCCTAACTGCTTAAAGTTTATGAGGTCACGTTTTGAACCCAATGTATACGAGTAATGCTAGGTATATTGACTTTTTAGACCTATTTTGTAAATCATGTTATGTGTTATTAATAGAAAATAAGCAGTACTAATCCAATTTTTAACGACTATGTCTTATGGTTTAATTAGATAGTCTCTCTAGTAGCACCCTAATGTATATGGGAGACTAAATTTCTAGACAAAATTTGCAAACTAAATGATGTGTCACTAGTAAGAATGAGCATGTTTATCAATATAATCCAATTATCATCTTTCATGTTATTTAATTTATAAAATTTTATCTACGAATTTAATCTCTCTAGCATTACTCTAAATATATAGTCTTGCAACTTTCAAAAATTGAGAGGAATAACTAAGTTTCTCTATGACTACACAGTTTACACCTAATGTCAACTTTCAAAAATGTGCAACCGACTATGAAAATATTTTACTTGCAATCCCATGTTCCCATTTTGGGGCTTAAAAATAAATAGCATATTTTCTCGAGTTTTTACCAAACTCCAAATATTTGGGGTTTTTATTAAAGGAAAACTAATGAAAAGTCCAAAAAAACTTCTCTTTTAACGAAAAATCATTTTTAAAGGTATAGTGAATAGTGTCAGTTAAAGGTAAAAAAGTGGTTTTTCGTTAAAAGTGAACAGTACCGGGACCTTTTCATTAAACCTCCCTTTTATTAATTGCTCCTTCCAATTTTTTACCCAAAATTTGCAGGTCATGTGTGTTTACATTACAGGGCATCTTAACACTGTATTCCATGCAGAACACCGTAAAGAAATTCTGCGTTACATATACAATCATCAGGTACATATATATATATATATACATTTTGTTATTTTTTTTCACACAAATTGGATAAAATTAAAAATTTTCAAAATGTGCTTATTTGTCTTAAACTACTAATAAGGGTTGCAATTAAGTTGGCCAACAGTTTTCATTTCTGCATCCAAAATCCCGCTTGTATGAATAAAAATACTGAATAAATAATGCTAATTAATATGCATTAATGTTTTGGGTAATTCAGAACCAAGATGGTGGTTGGGGATTACACATTGAAGGACACAGCACCATGTTCTGCACAGCTCTCAGCTACATTTGTATGCGTATTCTTGGAGAAGGACCTGATGGTGGCCAAGACAATGCTTGCACAAGAGCTAGAAAGTGGATTCTTGATCATGGCAGTGTTACCCACATCCCCTCATGGGGTAAAACTTGGCTTTCGGTATGCCTATCTGCAGCACTAAGACAAATTGCTTTGGCTCCGGGTTAATTGTTGTTCTTAAATAGCACTATCACTATAGCAAATTGTCAACATATTGGTAATTTATACATGCCATATATAACCGAATTATTTGAGATTATTTGTTATTGATAACGGGTCAATGTCGACAACGTATGAAAATGTATAGTTGTTAATGATAGCGGGTTAATATTAACAAAACTAACCTTATTGTTGATACACTCTATAATAGTGATGACTACTAAAATTTACCTTTATTAGAGTTGCAATCTAAAAACAAAAAGCTAAATTCTATAAAGTCATATTTGACTCCAAACTAGTGGTGCAAGTTGTACCATATATATCCAATGCATACAGAATCAAATAATTATTTAAACTTTTAGCTTTTGTTCAGTAGAGAAAGATGATGTGAAATTTAGAATTAACTATTACTTTATATCTCCTAAAGGTGGAGTCCCACCTTTTAACTAGATTAAGTCAAATATGACTTTACAGATAGCAGACCAAACCTTATATAACCTTAACTATTTCGGTATATTGAAGAGTGATCGAGTCATATTTGGCATTGAGAACACTGCACTACTATAATTTAAGAGGATTTCCCTTTTTAATTAATCTTGTTCAATTGATTATTGCAGATACTTGGTGTGTTTGAGTGGTCCGGAAGCAACCCAATGCCCCCAGAGTTTTGGATTCTGCCTTCATTTCTTCCTATGCATCCAGGTTAGCAGAATCCCGGACTCCACAAGTACAAATAATTCAATCTTTCACACGTTGATAGATTTAATTAGCGTCTCTGTACCTAGTCTTCTTTTTTAATCTCTTCTACATCATGCAAATGCAGCAAAAATGTGGTGCTACTGTAGGATGGTTTACATGCCTATGTCATATTTATATGGGAAAAGATTTGTTGGTCCAATCACACCTCTCATACTACAATTAAGGGAAGAACTCTATGCTGAGCCTTATGACGAAATTAACTGGAAGGGAGTGCGTCATCACTGTGCTAAGGTATGTTGAACTTGAATAAGATAGCTAATTAGTCAATTTTTTTCTTGTTTAGGTACATAAACTGATTGAGGTAATTTGAATACAGGAGGACATCTACTACCCTCATCCTTGGATACAGGACTTTCTATGGGATAGTCTGTACATATGTACGGAGCCTCTTCTTACTCGCTGGCCATTTAACAAGCTGATCAGGAAAAGGGCTCTCGAAGTAACAATGGAGCATATTCATTATGAAGATGAAAACAGCAGATACATTACCATTGGATGTGTAGAAAAGGTGTTATGCATGCTGGCTTGTTGGGCTGAAGATCCAAATGGTGATTATTTTAAAAAGCATCTTGCCAGGATACCAGATTATTTATGGGTTGCTGAGGATGGGATGAAGATGCAAGTTAGTACACATTTTGTTAATACAGTATATGATACGATGATTTGTTCTTTACCCTTTTCTCTGTTTCAAAAGTTTACTCTTCTAAATCATTGGAAAACATTTTAAGTTGATACATTTTCTTAATACGTGCAGAGTTTTGGCAGTCAACAGTGGGATACTGGTTTTTCCATTCAAGCTTTACTTGCTTCCAATCTAACCGATGAAATTGCACCCACACTTGCTAGAGGACATGACTTCGTCAAGAAATCTCAGGTTCGTTTTTTATATAGTCAACTGAACTTTCATTTTTTTGTAAAATGTATATGTGCAACGATTAATTTGTTCTAACTAGTGACTGTTTTGGAATCGAATTGTAAAGGTTAAGGACAATCCATCAGGTGACTTCAAAAGCATGCACCGCCACATTTCCAAAGGATCGTGGACTTTCTCTGATCAAGACCATGGATGGCAAGTTTCTGATTGCACTGCAGAGGGTTTAAAGGTAACAAATACTTCAACTTAGTTTTCCACATGCTATTTCCATTTTTCTTACCATAACCCCCTGTACAGTGTTGCCTGCTTTTATCGATGATGCCACCAGAGCTGGTTGGTGAAAAAATGGAACCTGAGGGGTTATTCGATGCTGTCAATGTCCTAATTTCCCTACAGGTACAACTATTATGTCAGTCAGTCATATACATGAATATGAGTTGCATATTGTTTCCCTGTTGTAATCAATGCATGGCTGCCTTAGTTTAAAAACCTTAAAAAACTTGCAGCGTTTGAAGACATTTGTTCTTCACTGCAAGGTCTATCAGGTCTCTCTACTCATTACAAATCTCATTTTATGGCTCATTGTAGAGTAAAAATGGTGGTTTAGCAGCCTGGGAACCAGCTGGAGCAGCAGAATGGTTAGAAGTAAGAATTTTAAAGAATTGGAGTAATGTTGTCGAACTTAGTTAGATGTGTAAGAAACTATAGTCTTTTAAGGCATTATTAATTAGTATATACTTACTGGATATTCTCACTAATTTTTGTTTCCCTAGATGTTGAATCCCACAGAATTCTTCGCAGACATTGTTGTTGAGCATGAATATGTTGAATGCACTTCATCAGCAATCCAGGCTTTAGTTTTGTTTAAGAAGTTGTACCCTGGCCACAGGAAGAAAGAGATAGATCAATTTATTACCAATGCTGCACAGTACCTTGAAAATATACAAATGGAAGATGGTTCATGGTAATATCATATTATTAAATCAAAAATTTGATTTCTTTGATTAACAACTATAGAGAAACAACTTAGTTAAGAAACATTTGCACAGGTACGGGAATTGGGGAGTTTGCTTCACATATGGTACCTGGTTTGCTCTTGGAGGGTTAACAGCTGCGGGCAAGACTTTCAACAATTGTGCAGTTATACGCAAAGCTATTAGTTTTTTACTCACAATCCAGAAAGAGAACGGTGGTTGGGGAGAGAGCTACCTTTCATGTCCAAAAAAGGTAAAATATGGGAGGTGGATTATGTTTGAAGCTAGCTCCAAGTTTCTTAGTTAATCTCATTGTCTTAGACTAAAATATTTCACTCTGTGGTGGGTGATACAGGAGTACGTTCCTCTTGAAGGAAACCGATCAAATTTAGTACACACAGCTTGGGCTATGATGGGTTTGATTTATGCAGGGCAGGCCGAAAGAGACCCCGCACCTCTTCATCGTGCAGCAAAGTTGATAATCAACTCTCAGATGGAAAATGGTGATTTTCCTCAGCAGGTATCTTGCTTACCCTAACCTTAACATCTATTCCAAACAAAATAAAAATATTTCCCCAACCTTACTTGCATTGCAAGCTTGACTAGTAAAAAGGATGAAACACAAAATAACATATCGTGTTGCGTATACGTATGCTCAAATTTTTACTTGCAACGTTTTATAACATCTATTCACTAATCATGTATGGCAGGAAATCACTGGAGTGTTCATGAAGAATTGTATGCTACATTATGCAGCTTATAGAAACATCTACCCCCTGTGGGCTCTTGCAGAATACCGCAAGTGGGTTCCATTGCCTTCCAAAGCGTGATTAGGCTCTCTGTATCCTGTAGCTCTTACATGCAGCATATATTAATACGCATAAAGCAGTTGTTGAAATTATGTATTATACAAAAAGTGTATCAATCAGATGAGGAAGTAAGATTTACCGATATCGAAATCAGAGAAATTATACTTCTTCAAACAGAGAATATATAAAATAAAATAAAAATCTATTTCTGCCGCCGGATGTATTTTTAATTCTTTATTTTCTTATTAGATGACTAAAATTACAACATTATAGGGCGAATAGGTTGTGAGAGATGTTACTCAAGGGTGTTTTCCCAGTAATTTAGGCCAAAGTTGTTAAGAATGTACTCCGTACAAAAATAAGATGGAAGGACCTGAAAATGATTATATGCAACAAATTTGAAGAAACTTTCAAATGACACCAATGTGTCATTTGAAAGTCCTTTGTTCAGTATATTTCGAGTGCATTTCTAGTGTTTTTGTAATGATT
Source organism: Cotoneaster glaucophyllus (assembly GCA_036320875.1). Lineage (NCBI taxonomy): Eukaryota > Viridiplantae > Streptophyta > Magnoliopsida > Rosales > Rosaceae > Cotoneaster > Cotoneaster glaucophyllus. The sequence continues at coordinate 12,789,826 of CM070064.1, read as the reverse complement.
GAGTAATTTATTGATAATTTTCTTGTAGTGCATTTTTCATAATTTAGAATAAAAGGCCCACAAACTTTGAAAGTCAATAACATGCTCTGGGTCGGAAATCTTTGCTCTTCTCCCTCAAGCATAAGGCAAATAATCAAAGAAAAACATCAAATTTCTCATCCCTCGGCAACTTTCCCAAAATGCAAATAAAGTTGTCCTGAGGCCACATATATAACTATGCTAATCACTATACTTAGATTATTGCCACAAATATCTGTTTACTTGGATATTGCAAAAGAACCTTTGAAGTCAAGGATGGTGTGCTGGATCTGGAGTACTTCTCATTGATGGGATTTATCCGTTTGGTTCTGCTTCCTTTATTTATTTTTGCAATGATTTTTATCATTTTATTGTTGGTGGAGCTGGGATGCTGAAGACTTGGTTAAATAAAGAACGTCTTGTACATAAAACGTGTGACAATCAAATTAGCTAGAGCTGGAATGTTGGTGTTGCAGCGCGCAACCAGTGACCCGACTTTGTTTCCCTAGAATAAAATTGATGCCCTGAATTCATTTTTAGGTACATTCAATGAGATTTCATTGTTTGACTAATGTGAGGCTCTTAGGAATTCACGAATCTGAAATCTATTGTGGGGATCTTCCTGATTGGAATACGTTGGGTTGTTGATCGTGCCTGCACCAAATAGTAGTGTGGTATATGGATGATCGTTCCTGTTAATCCGTATTAGAAGACCATATGAATTCTATGGATGACTCTACCTAGTTAATCTACATTGATAGGTAACTGTCTACTTGATTACATGGTTTCCATAGGTGGTCATGCTTGGTTAATTTGCATTGGGGATTATACTGTTAGATGCATGCCTATGGAACTGCCTGGTTAATCCACATTGAAGGACCATAAGCATTCTAGGAATAGTCCTATTTAGTTAATCACATTGTGGAACGATACTATTAGATCATGGATGGTTATGCCTGGTTAATCCTCATTAAGAGACCCATATTCATATATGTGTGACTCTGAATTGTTAATACGCATTGGGGGTCACTACCTACTTAGCTACATCATTATGTAGGTGGTTATGCATGGTTAATCCGCATTAGGGGATCGCACTATTGGATGCTTGCCTATGGTCCCGCTTGGTTAATCTGCATTGGAAGGTCATACGCATTCTAGGGATTGTTTCGTTGAGTGGATCATGAACCCACCACTGTCTAGATTACGTTGAGTTGGTCTAAAGTACCACTTCCTATTCGGTTGCATTGTGTTGGTCCATAACCCTCCTCCGTCTGGATTCCGTTGAGTTAGTCCAAAATTCCATTTTTATTCGATTCTTTGAAGTTGGTCTGAAACCCTCCTTTGTCTGGATTCATGAATAAGAGTTTCTCAAGGTGTACTCTTGTATTTGTAACTTGAAGTTACCTTAATATTTCTTGGAATCTATGTAGAGAAATGCAGAGGTTGGCTTCATTTAACTTTCGTGAAATGATATTTGATCTTACTATTCATTGATGTGGTTAAATGTTAATATTGTGCATCTTTGGTTCACTAAAAAGTGAATTATTGTTGGAAAAATTATGATATATGTGGAAAATTAAATGATATATTGGAGCATCACTCATATTAGGAGTTGTCTGGAACTCTATGTTTTCGACCAGTTAATGCCATGATAAATTTCGGAGCTAAACAAAATGGTGACCTGTGAATGACTTGATCCCGTCTTATGTTACGTAAGAAGTCTAATACAATGGTTAAATGCAATCACAAAGTAAGAGGAAATGGTATTACGTTGTTGAAACATTAATTTAGTTTTGGTCATATCTCGGAAGTAAGGCAAGATAGTTAAACAAGTACGTTATGGCATCACATGCCAATCCTTAACGCATCTCGAGATCGGGGCTTGACATCTGCCATGTTGACAACCAAAGCCTGAACTTATTTTGCTCCCTTAAATGCACATGTATGAGTCATCCAATATGCTGATGTCACTAACGCCATTGTGTGAACTGGCTCAAGACATAATTGAAGGCCACCAACTAGGAATTATGATCATTGTCAGCACCAAATGACATATCTAACCCCTTTCTAACACAACGATATGATCGAGGTTGCTCATTCTTCATTGCCTATAATAGAAAACTAGATGCATTCAAGCTCGGGACCTTCTTCAAATTCAATCCCAATGATTAAACAAAAGATTTTGTGATTCTTCAATCAACCTAACTGCTTTTCAGCATGAATCGAATTTCCCTTCAACAAGAACTTTCTTAGCTCTTGAGTTACAATCTACAATCCTTCTTCAAATCAAACAATGCATATGATCCCTGAGATCTAAAACTTTTACAGCTTGGCCACCTTGTGGTATGATTCAGTTGATGTGCAATCATTTTCACCCTGATTTCCTCTCTAAGGTGCATATTTTAAAATAAGTCTAATCTGACACCAGTGATCTTAGTGGACTTCTCTAGCATTACATTTCTCGTCAATCTATGTTTCAAGACATTTAACTCGACCCATCAACTTAAATTTAACTTTTATGAATGTTTTTAATCTTGACTTTATCATGAAATGATTACATTTTGTTTCTCATTTTAGTTTCTATTTTATTTACATCTTAGGCAAGTATACATGAAGTTACATTGAGTTTTAAGCCTTCTTTCGCTCAAGATGCAAAAAAGAACTTTACCAAACCAACATCCCACTTTGTTTACAATCATTTGGCTATGAAGTTAGATTAATGTGCAAGTTTTACACACACTCAAATGCAAACACGGTCTATTAACTGCATACAACAGTGGCATGCTTGTTCTCTTTTTCTCTTGAACCATCTTGACACTCCCTGATCCCGATGTCTAGGGGACAACGGGATGACCACGTGCTGGCCGACATCCGAAGGTGACGCAAGCCATTTAGTGAATGCATATGCCAATAACATGTGAAACATGCATATAAATTTCGCGCAACTACACAAGTAATATTCAAAATATTACCTTTCCGAAATATAAGAATATTCAACTGCCAACAATGAATTAGTGACAATGCATGACATGTTCAGAGCATACTACTAAAACAGATTACAAGTGGAAGGTAATATTGAAGTGCCATTACAAGTGATGTCGTCAAACGTAGAGGAGATGACACAAGGATCATTGGTAAGAGAAGTCCTTCTAGTTCGGACCGTAAGCCTTGTTTCTACATCTTGAAGGGGCGCAAAACAAACATGAGTGGACCAAGTTGATATATAAGTAGTACGAACATAAATATTCCACAACGTACTAACCCCCCAAAGTTTATGAAAACTAGTAGCATATTAAGCGATAGGTTCGAAAACCCTAGCATGCCATAGAACATATATCATATATAGTGCGCTAAATAGTAGTATCAGTATCGCCCGAAGGCAGGACATACGCCCGTAGACAGAACACACGTCTGTAGGCAGAACATACGCTCGTAGGCAGAACATCGCCCGTAAGCAAAACATACGACTGTAGGAAGAACATACGTTCGTAGGCAGAACATTGCCCGTAGGCAAAACATACGACTGTAGGAAGAACATACGTTCGTAGGCAGAACATCGCCCGTAGTAGGACAATGACCACTAGATAAGCACAAAAACATTGAATATATACTTTCCAACATAAGAACATATCTCAAAGAGCTCAATAGCTCAAACAACATATCATAAAATATATTCTAAATAGTGTATAGTCATCAATATTATATATACAAGAATGGTAAAAACGATAGGGTATAGTATTCCAAAATATTCTCAGTAAAGCATGATATCTCAAATTACTCATAAATGTTTCATAAAACATAACCATTAAATCATGCTTTTAATGTATGCATTTCTAATAATAAAATATGCATTTTAGAAGGGGTCCACTCATAGATACTTCACCTCGAAGAGCCACGCAAACTAATGAAGACGAAAACACCGCTAACGAAATGCACCTAAGCACATAAAAGGTCCAATTAATAAAACTCTATTCAAACGATTAAATTTCAGGAAACAGAAGTCATAAAACAGATTCAGGACGTCAAAAAACATAAGGGTAAACCTCGGTACCCCTTACGCGCCACCACAAGGTGGCAGCTCCGACGACTACACGTCGATATGGGTCGCTGGAAAAGTCGCCGACACCGCCGTGGACAGAGGTGTGTGTGCGCCATGCACTGGCCAAGGTCTGCCCTTACGCCCGAACCACGTGCGGCCAATGGTTCTGGGATCTGACAGGGTTGGGTCGGATCTGGTTTGGATATGGACTCGGGATCTGGGCTTAAGATCGTTGAGCCTGGGCTTCGCAACTGGGTCGGGTTCTAAGGCCCAAAGGCCTGGGCTTAAAGGAACTAGGCCGCAAGGTTGGGCCTAGGTTCATTGGGTCGAAGGCCTGGTTTTGGGTAGGGTTCAAAAAGGTTGTGTTTGGGGTTCTAATAGGCTTGGGCTTGAAGGCCCGGCCTAAGGCTCTGGGCTAAAAGACTCGGGCTTGTGTGTTTGGGTCAAGCCAGCCCTATTTTCACTGAGGAAGAAGGCCAGATCTTCTCGACCTCCAGTCGACATCGAATCACCACCTTACCTTATGATCTACCTCTAGAATTAAAGGTACGAGAGATGGGAAAATGTTCGTACATGAGACACACAGTGTGGTGACCGGAGTTGGCCATATTTTTGGCTCGAAGGTCACAAGCTAGCCGACTCACTTCCTAGGCTCACTGTGCTTCACAGAGGAGGAGGAAGAGAGATAGTCGACACCGGTGGTGATGGTGGTGTCGTCATTGCCGTCGTTGTCAACTTTGGTATGTGGGTGTGCGTAGGTTAGGGGAGAGGGAGAAAGATCTATGAGAGGGAGAGAGTGTGAGCTGAGAAAAAGTACTTGGGGGAGAAGAGAGGAAAGAGGTGAGGGGTGGGGTTGCTGCCACTTGGCAATTAGAGAGATTGAGAGTTAGGAGAAAATCTAAAAGGGGATCCGGATTGGGTAGAGGATAAGGGGCAAAAATGTAAATTCATAATTTCAGTAAATATGAAAATACAATTAATTTAGGGTGGGGTTTAACAATCTACCCATTTAAAAGAATTTCGTCCCCGAAATTACAAATTTCAAACAAACAAATACGAATGCTGACTTCTCATCAGTTTTTCCATTTCCCACATCGCTTCCCCGACTATATGTTTCACCCACAACACTTTCACTAATGGAATGAATTTGTTCCTTAGAGTTTTATCCTGTCGGTCGATGATCGCCACTGGTTCCTCAACATAGCTTGCATCCTAACTCACCTCTAATGGTTTCGGCTGAATGACATGAGAGATATCTGATACATATTTTCAAAGCATAGAAACATGAAAAACGTTGTGAATATGCGACAATTCTGGTGGTAGCTCCAACCTATAAGCAACCGCACTAATTCTTTCTATGATTTGATAGGGGCCAACATAATGAGGACTCAACTTCCCTCACTTACCAAAACGAACCACACCCTTCCAGGGTGACAACTTTAGAAAGACAAAGTCACAAATATCATACTCAAGATCCCTGGAATGTCGGTCACTGATGCTCTTTTGTTGATCTTGTGCAGTCTTCAAATTCCTCTTAATCAACTGGATGTTATTATTAGTGGTGTCGACAACCTCCGGTCCTACTAACACTCGTTCATCAACCTTTGTCCAACACAATGGTGTTCGGCACGCCTTCCCATACAGTGCCTCGAATGGTGCCATGCCGATACTGGAATGGTAGATGTTGTTGTAGGCAAACTCGAATAGTGACAAATAGTTATCCCAACTACCCTTCCACTAGAGAACACACACTCTCAACATGTCTTCCAAGGTCTTAATCATCCTCTCCGATTGACCATCAGTTTGTGGATGGTAGGTAGTGTTGTACAACAACTGAGTATTCATGGCTTTATCTCCAGAACCTGGAGGTCAATCTTGGATCTCTGTCCAGAACAATGGTGACGGGCACATCGTGAAGTTTAACGATATTATCAATGAAAATTATGCTAACTTCTCCAGTATGTAGGTCTGTCGAACAGGTAAGAAATGAGCAGTCTTGGTGAGTCGATCCACGATCACCCAGCTACCATCAAACCTCGACTGTGTGCTCGGCAAACCATACGGGAAATCCATGGTGATGTCTTCCCACTTCCACGCGGGTATAGGAAGATTCTGCATTAGCCCTTCGGGTCTCTGTATATCTGCCTTCACCTGCTGGCAAGTGATTATCTTTTTCATTTCTTCATTATCCTTAGGTAAAAACAACCTGTTTCCCAACATTAAGGCTCCGTCTCTCCGGATTTTCAAATCTCGTTTAGAACCATTCTGCACCTGTTCCTTTAGTTCTGCACACTGTTGGTCGAGCTCCTGAGCTTCTTGAACCAAATCCACCAAAACAGGCTGAATTTGGATGTGTGCAAACGAAGCTCCCTATGAGTCTGGTGTCACTGCAACGTCGGTTTCTCGAAGAGAAAACAATAGCGGAACATGGATAGCTCGAAGGGAGGCAAGCTGTCCATAAGATTTCCAGCTAAGTGCGTCCGCTACAACATTTGCGTGACCAAGATGATACTTAATAGTGAAGGTTGCTACTGCTAACTTTGCACCAGCTCGCCTTCTCGGGCAGGGCTCCATTGGACGGGTCTACAGGGATAAATATGATGATGGGAAGGTATATTTTATTATCATTATATGATTGCTATTTATCTAGCTATACTTAATATGTTCATGTTATAATTTTGTTTCTAATAATTCTATGCCACATATGTGTATCAGGTTTTAGCCGTTAAAAAGATTGATTCCTCACTTTTTCAAGGCTCACCACCGCAAGAATTTTCTAACATTGTCGTAAACATCTCCAAGATTCGTCATGCCAACATCGCCGAACTTGTTGGCTATTGTTCAGAACACGGGCACAACATGTTGATTTATGAGTACTTTAGGAATGGCTCGCTTCACGAATTCTTACACATGTCGGATGACTACAGTAATCCCCTAACATGGAACACAAGAGTCAGAATCGCTTTAAGCACTGCCCGGGCTGTCGAGTACGTGAATATATATACTTGTATATCTAGCATTTAGCTATTTTCGTTTACCAGGATTTCTTGTAATAATTTAATAAACTCTTTGTAAATTGTTTCCAGGTACCTCCATGATGGTTGCTTTCCATCCACAGTTCACAAGAACATCAAATCATCCAATATTTTGCTTGACATCGAACTCAATCCCCGTCTTTGCGATCATGGCTTGGCAACATTTCACCAGGTTAATTCCCGTCACTCTTAAAACTAAATGCGATCTTTCATAGATAAGATATTCGGGCTTTGCTGTCTATAGAGAATACGATTATTTTTATGTACTGATGATGATTTCTCCTCCTGTTTTTTTTTCAGCGTACTAGCCAAAACCTTGGGATGGGATACAATGCTCCAGAATGCACAAAGCCATCAGCGTATACAGCAAAGAGTGATGTTTACAGTTTTGGAGTAGTCATGTTCGAACAATTGACAGGTCGAATGCCTGTTGACAGGTACGTTAGATTTGCTTCTCACTCTCCCTTCCATTCGCTAACATTGTCAATGTCATGCAATTCTAAACTGGTTTTGTTCCTCTCTTTAGTTCAAAACCACCAGCGGAGCAGTGCCTTGTGCGATGGGCAACTCCCCAGCTTTATGATCTCGACGCACTGTCACAAATGGTTGACCTTGCACTGCGTGGACTCTACCCTCCCAAGTCAGTCTCGCGGTTTGCTGATATCGTTGCAATCTGTGTTCAGGTAATTACTAGTGACTTAGATGCCTTAAAGCCACTGGCTAGGCTTGACTTTAATTTTGGGATATAGTACTGTGATTTGTACCACATTTACGGATCATTACCATCCTGAACATTTCTCTAATAGAGGTGGGTCGCAAGTAGTTAGTAAATGTAGTACAGATAACATTATTCGAACAGTACATGAACAATTCTCTCGGAAAAAATAAACTGCTTTTTCAATATTGATTCACCTATGCTTTTACTCTTTTCTATTTGGGAAATGGCAAAAGATTTGTTCATTAACTTTTATTCCTTTGCATCTATCAGCGGGAGCCAGAATTTCGGCCACCAATGTCAGAGGTGGTGCAACAGTTGGTGCTGTTAGTGCAGAGCTCTACCGCGAACATGAGGGAGGATTTTGGTCTCGGGTCTCGTAACTCTAGTGCCATGAGCAGCAAGAGAGAAGATCTTGCAGCTTCTCGTCGCTTGACTGACTTTTGATGATGGTAGTGACGATCGAGAGGACAATGGTTTTCATTTTGATCAATATCATGTAAGCATATAAGAGACAGATTGAGTCATTTCTTTTAAATGTTTTTCTCTGTCTGCTCTAGCTGCCCAATATTTTTAAACAGACTTACTTCAAAATTATTCTCATGAATTATGGGCCCTAAAAGTTCTCCGAGGCATTCTAGCTTGTTCATTATAGGAGAAGCAGATTTGAGAACAAAAAAAAAGGTTATTGGAAATTGATCATGGGGGAGAAGTACAATGGGAAATTCAGGAAAGTAAAACATGTTTGGGGTGTGACTGAAGAATTTTGTTTTAGAGGAAGAATCTTGTTCAAGGAAACCATCTCTCCTAAGGTTAGGAATTAATATTGTAATTTAATTCTGATTGTATTCATAATTTGTACAGATCCTGGTACGTCAAGTATACATGATTGTATATATAAGCCTTTTTGCTATGAATATAATCACCAAGTTTATAATTTCTTTATGGTATGAACGAGTTATAAGGTTGCAACTTGTGCCGCAGCCCTTCCCCCCCTCGACCTAAATTTTTTTGCCGTCTCCTTCCACCATGGCAGCCACTTCCTCATCCTCTTTCGCTCCCTCTCTTCCTTCTGCACCTAATGTGACTCACTTCTTCAAGCTTACAGAGACAAATTTTCTCAACTGGTCGTGTCAGATACGTCCCTTCTTGATTGCTCATGATCTTTTCTCTAATGTTGATGGCTCCTCCTCTGCACCTAATACCGAGCTTCCGTCAAGCCTAATCCTGAATATGTTTGGAGGTATAAAACTGATCAACTGGTGTGCACCTTGTTTCTCCTCTCGCCGAGTTTATTTCTCTCATTGGTGGTTGGCCTTGACTCTGCTAAGGCTAATTAAGATTGTCTGTTGGAGAGTTGACTTCTTGTGATTATTTAGTTACTTTTTCTAGGTTCTTGTAATCAGATTGTATTTAATATTTCTTTCCTTGTAAATCCTCTTGTACATTATATATTTTCCTCCTTGGTGAGAAGAATAATATCAGAAAATTAAACCCCAAATTGACATGGTATCAAAGCAGAGATCCTAGGGTTTCTGCTCTGCCCGTTCCCTCAAGCAAACTCGGCCCTCCCATGGAGAACCTACCACCACTCCACGGTGAACACAACCCCATCCTAACCGATTCTACTCCTACACTAAACACTACAACCCTAAACACTACTACCCTGACCGACCCTATCATGAATCCTATCCCACCTATTCCGCAAGTTGTTACACAGATTGTCCATCATGATTCGTCTACTGCTTCAATTGGCATCAAACTCAATGGTGCCAATTATGGAGTTTGGTCTCAGATTGTTGAGATGTTTGTTGCTGGAAAAGACAAGTTGGGCTACTTGTTTGGGAGTAATCCCCAACCACCTATTGATGATCCGGCCTTCACCAAATGGCGTACGGAGAACGCTATTGTAAAAGGTTGGCTCATCAACTCTATGGAACCCAATTTGATTGGGTACTTTCTTCGATTACCAACGGCAAAGGAAGTGTGGGACGCGGTTGCTCGCACGTATTATGATGGCTCCGATATATCTCAAGTCTATGATCTTACCTGCAGGCCTCTCGCATGCGGCAAGATGGACGACCGGTGGAGACATACTATAGTGATCTTCAATCTTTGTGGCAGGAGATTGATTATCGTCGGCCTAATCCGATGAAGTGCGGTACTGATATTGAAATTTTTAATAAAATTGTTCAAACGGATCGTGTGTACACTTTGCTTGCAGGATTGGATGAGATGTTTGATAAAATTCGTAGTGATATTCTACGAACTGAGCCCCTTCCTTCCGTCGAACAAACTTTTGCCTATGTTCGCCGAGAGGGAATGCGACAAGCTGTGATGAGTACCGGAGGACAGCTGCTGAGTGGGGCGGCCATGGTGGCTCGGCCTGCCATGGCAACTCGGCCTGCCACACGAGCCGTAGCTTCATCTCGTCCCCGGGCCCCTGATAAGTTACCTACACCGAGCCCAGGACTGCAACCCCAGGCTACTGCACCGAGCTCGGCACAGGGCTTGCTCTTTGCTGCTAGGACAGTCTCACGGCTCACCACGGGTCCCCGTCCTCCTCGACCTAAACCACCTGTCCCGGTCGGTGGTTGTACTTATTGCGGTAGTGATAAGCATGGCCGTGATAATTGCTTCCAATTGCATGGTTATCCTGACTGGTGGGAACCGTTGAAGCTTCAGAAACAACAAGAACGAGACGAGCAAACCAAGCTTGGGCAAGCCAATCTCGCCACCTCCATGTCCCAATTAACTTTGATATCTCAAGATGATCATCCTCTGGTTTCGAGTTCTTTCGACATGTCTCCGGAGTCCTCAGGTAACTGTGGTTATGTTTTTAATATGAATAATGATGCTACTTCATCCGGATGGATCATTGACTCCGGTGCCACAGACCATATGACTTATGATCCCACTGATTTAGCTTGTGATACTGTTCCACTTCGACGTAATATTACTAATGCTAATGGAGTCACCTCACCGGTAACCGGCGCTGGCACCGTGCGCCTCACGTCCACTCTCTCTTTGCCTCATACATTACTTGTACCTTCACTGAAGCATAAATTGATGTCTCCTGGCCAAGCTATTGAACAAGTGAACTGTTGTGTGCTAATGTATCCAAAGTTTTGTCTTATACAGGATATTCTCACAAAGGAGATAATTGGTCGTGGTACTAAGAGGGGGGATCTCTATTTTGTGGATGATGTCAGTACAGGACGGGTCAATCTCGCCCAATGAGCTGTTGATCACAAGAGGCGTCAGATATGGTTATGGCATCACCGTTTGGGTCATCCATCTTTCAGTTATTTGCAGCATATGTTTCCGGATTTATTTGTTGGTTGTTCAGTTTCAGACTTTAAATGTGACACTTGCATACTCGCCAAGAGTCACCGTGTGTCTTATTCGTTGAATTCGAATAAAAGTATTGTTCCTTTTGGTCTTGTTCATTCGGATGTTTGGGGACCATCTCCGATTACTACTTCATCTGGTATTCGATGGTTTGTAACGTTCATAGATGATTGTACACGGATGACATGGTTATATATTCTTAAGCATAAAAGTGATGTGTTTTCGGTTTTTAAGACCTTCCATACCATGGTTCAGACACAGTTGTCTACTGACATACGGATTTTATGTTCTGATAATGGTGGTGAATATGTTAATAGTGATTTTTCCCATTATTTAACGAATTCTGGAATTCTTCACGAAACTACATGTCCTCAGACTCCTTAACAGAACGGGGTGGCTGAGCGCAAAAATCGTCATCTCTTAGAAACGGCTCGGTCACTCTTGATTGGGGCGTCTGTTCCCCGCTCTTCTTGGGATGTTGCTCTTCAGACCGCCACTTATCTTATCAACCGTCTGTCATCCAAAGTCCTGGATTTTCGTACTCCCTTACAAGTCCTTGCTACCTTCGTGCATCTACCGTCGGTTTTAGTACTCCCACCTCGGATTTTTGGCTGTGTTGCATTTGTTCATCTTCATAAAAATCAACGGAAGAAACTTGACCCGTGTGCTCTTCGTTGTATTTTTATGAGGTACGGCCTTCATCAGAAAGGGTACCGTTGCTACCACCCTCCTTCTCGTCGACTGTATGTTACTATGGATGTCACTTTTTCCAAGTCTGAGATGTATTACCCTTCGGCTTCTTCCAATCCTCATCCTCAGGGGGAGACACGGTATGACGAGAAGGACTGCACCATTGCCGAGACTCGGCCAGCTACCCTTGCCGAGATTCGGCCAACTACCGTCGAGGGAAATCCAAGTGCCTTTGCCGAGATTCGGCCAGCTACCTCTGCAGAGATTCGGCCAGCTACCCTCGTCGAGACTCGGCCAGCTGCCCTTGCCGAGAATCGGCCAGCTACCTCTGCCGAGATTCAGCCAGCTACCCTCGTCGAGACTCGGCCAGCTGCCCTTGCCGAGCCTACTCCCCCCTCGTCTCCAAATATAGTACCACCAGACCATACTCCTGAGAATATTCCTGAGGCACTACAAGAAAACAGGGAATATGTGACGGAATTTATGGTGGCGCCCAGAAATTCGTCATATATTACGAGAATAAGTGAGGAGATTTTAGAAAGCGTCACATAAAAACATTCAAGGGACCAGGATGATTTTTTAGATTGTATGCGTCACATATAACTTTTAGATTCGCCACATATAAATGGGCGGGAAATTTTACCGCCCAAATGAAAGTTTATTTGTGACGAATTGTAGAATGCGTCACATAATGTTAAATAATATGACATATTCAAATGTGAGGCTAAAGATGACTCACTAATTATATATAAAAAATTATTCATGGAAGCCAAAGATTAAAACTTAAAATAAATTAATTGGAGCTTGCTTTTAATCTTCCACAAAGTTGACTTGGTTTTCTAAACAGAGAGTACCATTTGCACCCCTTCGTCACTTTTCGCTCCACCCTTTCAGATTCCCCTTTTGTGCTCCACCCTTTCAGATTCCCCTTTTGCGCTCCGGTGGTTGCCATCATCGGCGACCACCCATCTCCTCTTCATCTCCCACAGATCGCACCTTTTTTTCCCCCACTGCACTCCGCACCCTTGAGTCACTCTCCTCAACACCCAGGTACTTGCATCTAACTTGGTGGCTGCAATTGGGTAAGGTCTTATCTCATCTTAATTTTGTTTTAGGTTATGCACATAAACTTTTGTTTGAATGAACTATGGCAATTTCTAAACTTGTAAAAGCAAATTTCTAGAAAGGGAAGAAGCAACTACAAGTACAAAAATGGCAAAAACATAAAAGATAGATGAAAATAAGGGAGCTGATTCAATACCTGCTTGCACAGCCATTGCCAATGTAAATAACGCAACAGTAGAGACTGAGACTTTGCTGTTCGCGCTCTTCGCCTCACCCAGTCCATTATTAGAAACCTCAAAATTTAAGGAACTCTCCTGACCAGTGCCATCAATAACATTACTTCTCACATTTTTGTGTGGAGGAGATCTCAGCTTTGGCGAAACTTCATTTTCCAACTCTGATGTAGCATATCCAAACAGAACTAGGGAGAATAGTGAAAATAATAGAACCTTCCTAAATGTGAACTCCATTTTCATTCGTACAGAGTTTACAAAAAGACAATGACTTGAACTTCAGGATCTTGAGAAAAGCCCCCTGTGTTCTTCTCTTGGATGCAATCAGTAATACTGGACAACCCTGCAGATTGCTTGATGTCTGCCTTGTGGACAACCCTGCAGATTGCCGAAGGCTTCACTACATTAGTAATGCAATAACCCTTCCACATTCCTTGGTTACACACGACACACCTTTTGATCTGAATTATGCTGTAAAACTATAGCTCTCAAATAAACGAAAAACAATTTTCTAAAATACGTAAATAACTGATTAGTTTAGCACTAAATTGCACATCAAAGAAGATGAACCTTCACTGATTTACAAAATGGGATTGCTACCCGAAAATATAAGGCCTCAATAAAGGATGCTGGCTTTGTAGATCATCACAAGCTCAGAGATCTGTAACCCACCTTCACAAACAATGTGATGATACATAATCAAATCCAAGATTTTATTCTCCCAAATCCCAAATAAGAAATCAGATATTGTTGGTTTTTTTTGGTTGAAAGATAGTGCTAGCCCTTGGTTATTGTCTTAAAGTTGTATTGTTTTACTTATTTGATCGAATCCTTATCAGTTTCAGTATTTATAGTTTTGATCACTATCTTGTCTGGTTACGGGCCTTGAAATTTCATGATGGTGTTGGTTCCGTGTAGTGCTCGTGATTTCTATTTGATGGATGATTGTAGAAGATTTTCCTTGTTTTCTTAATTGTGTTTGTTCAGAACGTTTTCATGAAAACTGCACAACTATTGCAGGTGCTGTAACTTTAATGAAGCAGGCATAATGAATTGTAATACAATTTTAGAACTCTACTAAATTTCTTGCTAAGGAAAACCCATAACTGAACACATACATACATAATTATAGTTTGAGATTTGCCGACTTACCAAGTTGGTTATCATGGGACTTCATCCTAACCACAATTACTTGCTACTCTCTCTTAGTTCCATAACTAAACACATACATACATAATTATAGTTTGAGATTTGCCGACTTACCAAGTTGGTTATCATGGGACTTCATCATAGCCTCAATGACTTGCTACTCTCTCTTAGTTCCATAACTAAACACATACATACATAATTATAGTTTGAGATTTGCCGACTTACCAAGTTGGTTATCATGGGACTTCATCCCAGCCACAAACTTTTAGTTATTCTAGATTTTACTACAAAAATATTGAAATACTCTAAGTTTTGTTAAAGTTTCCAATGTGCAATGTGCACGAGTGTGTAGTTTTGCATATTTGTTTTTTTAGCATCAAAGTATTTTAATTCTCACTCTCTCATTAGCAACACAACAAACCCTTGACCTATATGTGGTGTGTTTTGTTGTGTGTTTTCATGTAATCAGCAAGGAGGAGAAGATACATTTTACAATACTTTGGAGAATAAAACGATCAGGTACCAATCTATATACTTTTTATTTATTTATTAATGCATACAAACACTTTAAAAGCTATGACACTTGATCACTTTCTAGAGACACACTCTAGAACACTCACACTCCTCACAAGACTACTCACTTACAAGACCACTCGCACTTCTTATTCTTGCTTGGTTGGTTGATTACTTGCTACTCTCTCTTAGTTCCATAACTAAACACATACATACATAATTATAGGTTGAGATTTGCCGACTTACCAAGTTGGTTATCATGGGACTTCATCCTAGCCACAAACTTTTAGTTATTCTAGATTTTACCACAAAAATCTGCACCCTAAACAATTAGGCTACCTTGCCGACCTAAGAAGATATTTTGCTAGAATTGTCTAGCATTTTCTTAATACGCATGCATGATGCACCAACCTTGCTTGCTAGAATTCTCTAGCAATATCTTATGCATGATTCTCCTAGAGCACCGAGACTTCCATAATGAGATGGACCTTATTCTTGGGGTCATTTGGGCTGGTGTTTTTTAACAAATGCTTGCATAAAAAATCATTTATTTTTCTTACATCTTTGTCACAAAGATTCTCAATTGTATCGACGATTTGAAGTGAGAAATTCTTGTATGCATTCAGCCATTGTGGAAGGCTTTGGCAGCTCAAAAGAATTGTAATACAATCTTAGAACTCTACTAAATTTAGGGTTGGCGGATCCACTTAAATTGAAATACTCTTAAGTTTTGTTAAGTTTCCAATGTGCAATGTGCATGAGTGTGTAGTTTTACATATTTGTTTTTTTAGCATCAGAGTATTTTAATTCTCACTCTCTCATTAGCAACAAAACAAACCCTTGACCTATATGTGGTGTGTTTTGCTGTGTGTTTTCAGGGAATCAGCACGGAGGAGAAGATACATTTTACAATACTTTGGAGGATAGAACAATCAGGTACCAATCTATATACTTTTTATTTATTTATTAATGCATAAAATATTTGGAATTTTAGGATACAAATTTTATTAATTCTGTCACTTTAATAATATCATATGGCTTTTATGTATGCACACACACACATCCTACGAAGACATGGATCCTATCTTTTTGAAATTAGTATATCTTTTCCTCGTTTATGTAAATTCCATATCTAGCTACTCGAAATTATTTTAATCTAAATCATAGTTTTTAAAAAATAAGTCTAAGTAAGTTAATATTGTGTTCAAATTCAGTTGGACATCATGGACAGACAATGGATTTGTAATCGGAATCTCCTTAGTTTGGAATATAGAGAAGGGGTCAAGTCATTCATTGACGTTGCTCGTCACCATGTGAACCAGAATAATCAGATATCATGTCCTTGTAAAGTTTGCCATAACAGATTTTTTCATTCTGTTGAAGATGTTCATCTTCATTTGTTGAATTCTGGTATGGATATGAATTATGATACATGGATATATCATGGGGAGCGAATCCATCAAGTGCAAGGACAAACTTCCGGATTTCCGAATGACGAGCATACTAGTAATCCTAATGGCAACATGGTCAATATGATTGAGGATGCATTTCAAATATTGGATGATAATGATGATGATCAAGGTACAATGGGTTTTCAAGATACATTGTGGAGTGGTGAGGTGACTAATGCTCATGTTTGCTATATTTTGTTTTGAATATGAGGAGTAGAAAGGAGAACCATTTTCTGTGATCGACAATTGGGGGGCTCTCCACAAAGACAAGAATGGCCAATGGATAAATGATATTGCTCAAGAGAAATATGTAAGTCACTTTTGTGTATGAATGTGGTATTTAGCAATTGATCAATATTGAATTCACTTTTGTGTATGATGTTCATTGCTATAAAAATGATGAACAACAAGGTGACACATTAATTATAAGTGATATTACTAAGGGATAGGCTTTGAACCCAAAACATAGTGTGTTGAAAAAAAAAAGAGAAAAAGATGCGCTACTTACTGAATAACTATATCTATACAAATGAAATATGAAAATTGGAAAGGTGAGTGTTTTCTGCAACCTAATTATTTATATAAACAAAAAAACTTGCAAAACATGTTTCAGAGGTTTGGTGTTTTTGACAAGTCTCTCTTTTCAACGAGACAAAGACCCCCATTGTTTGCATTAGAATATAAAATCAAAGGAAGGTAATTTAAATTAACATTTTAAGCCATGCTAGATTGTGAATCCTCCCACAAGATTTAGGTAAAAAGAAGCAAATCACCTTCTTTCTCGCATTTGGGAAGAATTCAAGACCAAAACTACATTTGCAAGGCTTTGATCTTTCAGGAGTTATAGCAGACAATGTTACCATATGGTTTAAATGTGTTTTGTTGAAGTTTTAAAAGGGGTAATAAAAAGGTATGGCAAATTTTGACTTGAACAATGTTTACAATTTGGTTTCTTTTCAGCCATTGAGAAATTAACACTCCATCTTTTCTCCTAGAAAGCAAAAGCACCAAAAGAAGTTGAATTCTTTACATATTACTATTGTTTATTTATTACTTATTTAGCAATTGATGAATATTGAATTCATTGTTTTAGTATTCTTGGTGTTATTTGTTATGTAAGGATGAGATGAAAAAAAAGAAGGATGAAGTTATGGAGAAATTGATTCAAGAAGCACCAGATGGTACTCCACCAGATTCTCTACAAGTTCCATTGGATGATGAGTTTGGTATCATGGCTGAGAACCTTGGGAGGAAGGGAAAATCTGTTAATGGTGTAGGTATTTTTCCTCGTATGGATACATCTAATTATGTTTCTTCAATGCCTTCAAGTTCTGAGTTAACAGAGATGAAAGATCAAATAAAGCTTCTATCAACTAGTTTCGTCAACTTGGAAAAAGAGAATAAAGACTTGAAAAAGAAGAATGATATTCTCATATTACAAGTGAAGGCTCTTTTAGCAAAGAAGGGGCAATGCATCAACAACTCTATAGGTACTGATGATGATCTTTCAGATGTCGATGGTGCATATGCTGAAATGGAAGACCTTGGTACGGATGAAGACTAATTTATATTACAAAGTCTTTTACTGTTATCTAGTTTTAGTCATGCACATGGTTGAACTTTTTGGTTAGCTCCTCGGTGTCTTAGATTTCTCTTTTGTTAGCATCTCAACATGTATAGAGGAGTTGGTGCCCTTCATGATGAACTTACTGTTATCTAGTTTTAGTCATGCACATGGTAGAACTTTTCGATTAGCTCCTCAGTGTTTTAGATTTCTCTTTTGTTAGCATCTCAACATGTATAGAGGAGTTGGGGCCCTTCATGATGAACTGCCATTGAGCTGAGATGGGACACTAAAAGTTAGATTTTTTTTGGGATTTTTATGTGAGTATATGAAATGTACTTGATGTATGTGCTTAAGTAGTTTGTTAATGAAAATGCAACTAACCGAAGCATTACCTTATATGTGACATGAATTGTAATTCTATTTTATAAACAAGGAATTGGAATTTCAGATGATAAACAAGGAATATGTATTGGTCTATAACATATATTTCCAAAATAGGTATTTTATTTGACATAAGTGACTCAGGCTACGCCACAAATGGAAGAAAAATGTGACGCTTTCAGCGTCACTTATCTATTTCATAAGTGACGAATTATATAGGTCACATAATTTGTTCTTGTTTTTATAAACAAGGAATTGTAATATCAGATTATAAACAGGGAATATGTATTGGTTTGTCACATATATTTCCAAAATAGATATTTTATTTTGACATAAGTGACCCAGGCTATGCCACAAATGGAAGAAAAATGTGACTCTTTCAGCGTCACTTATCTATTTCATATGTGACGAATTATATAGGTCACATAATTTATTTTTTTTTATAAACAAGGAATTGTAATATCATACTATAAACAGGGAATATGTATTGGTTTGTCACATATATTTCCAAAATAGATATTTTATTTTGACATAAGTGACCCAATCTATGCCACAAATGGAAAAAAATGTGACGATTTCAGCGTCATTTTTCTACTTCATACGTGACGAATTATATATGTCACATTAATTATTCTTTTGTGACGCTTTATCCGTCACAATCTCCTATTTTCGTAAATTTAAACAAGTATTAAGTGACGAAAGCAGTGTCACATATACTTAAAATATGTGGTGCTTTTAAAATTCGTCACTTATACTTTCGGTGACGCGTCATAGGTGACGCTCGCAGTGACCCTGTAAAAGCGTCACATATTATCAAATGTGACGCATTTTTATTTTCTGTGACGAATATCTGTCGTCACATAAACCCTGTTTTCTTGTAGTGAGGTAAGCTCGACTATCCCTGTTGATGATACCGTTGTTCCGAATTATCAATTACCTTTCAGGCACAATCGAGGAAAGCCACCTAATCGATATTCGCCGGACACAACGAAAGGCTCTAAATACCCCATTGCCAACTATGTGTCATCACAGAAGTTATCAGAACCCGGCAAAGCTTTTGTACAACAAATATCCAATGATAGCACACCAAGATCATTGAAAGAGGCACTATCTGACGATCGATGGACCAAGGCAATGGAGGAAGAAATGGCTGCACTCCAGAAAAATCAAACGTGGGATTTAGTTCCACTTCCCCGAGGAAAGAAGAGAGTTGGGTGTCGATGGGTGTACACCATCAAGTACAAAGCTGATGGGTCCGTTGAATGATACAAAGCACGATTAGTGGCCAAGGGATACACTCAAACGTATGGTGTTGATTATACAGAGACATTTGCCCTGGTAGCAAAGATTAATACGGTAAGAGTATTGCTTTCATTGGCGGCCAACTTAGATTGGCCATTACAGCAATTTGATGTGAAAAATGCTTTCTTACATGGTAATCTTGACGAAGAAGTGTATATGGATATTCCACCTGGTTATGCATCGGTTTTACAACCTGGAGTAGTCTGCAAGCTGAATAAAGTGTTGTATGGGTTAAAACAATCACCTCGAGCATGGTTTGGTAGGTTCCGGACGGCTATGAGGAAATATGGGTTCAGGCAGAGCAATTCTGATCATACACTTTTCTTGAAACGCCGAATGGGGAAATTGACGGCACTTATAATCCATGTGGACGATATGATTGTTACAGGTGATGACAAAGAGGAAATCTCAAGGCTCAAAGATTACCTAGCAACCGAGTTCGAGATGAAAGATCTTGGTGGTTTGAAATATTTCTTGGGGATAGAAGTAGCTCGATCTAAACAGGGTATATTTCTGTCTCAAAGAAAATATGTTCTAGACTTATTAGCTGAAACCGGAATGCTTGATTGTAAACCGGCTGACACTCCCATAGTCCAAAATCACCATCTTGCCGTGCACCCTGATCAAGTTCCCTCTAACAGAGATCGTTTTCAAAGGTTAGTTGGGAGGTTAATTTATTTATCTCACACCAGGCCTGATATTGCATACGCAGTAAGTGTTGTTAGTCAATTTATGCATTCTCCGAGTGAGGCACATATGGGTGCAGTTGAACGCATCCTACGATACCTGAAGTCATCACCGGGTAGAGGCATCATGTTTTCTAAGAATGATCATTGCCGAATAGAGGGTTACATCGATGCAGATTGGGCAGACAACGTTACTGATCGTCGGTCCACATCTGGTTACTTTACATTTGTGGGAGGAAACTTAGTCACTTGGCGGAGTAAGAAACAGAAAGTGGTTGCTTTATCAAGTGTAGAGGCTGAATACAGGGGTATGGCAAAAGGAGTATGCGAACTATTATGGCTTCGGAGGCTACTTGGTGAACTCGGGTATCATTCGAATTCAGCCTCGAATTTATTTTGTGATAATAAAGCAGCTATAGATATCTCACACAACCCAATTCAACATGATCGCACAAAATATGTGGAAGTTGACAGACACTTCATTAAGGAGAAGTTGGATGGGAATATTATTCAATTCCCGTTCGTAAAGTCAGAGGATCAATTGGCGGATATCTTAACTAAAGCTGTTGCAAGTCAAGCATTCTACAACTCTCTTGTCAAGTTGGGCATGAACGACATTTATGCACCAACTTGAGGGGGAGTGTTGGATAGTTGACTTCTTATGATTATTTAGTTACCTTTTCTAGGTCCTTGTAATCAGATTGTAATTAATATTTCTTTCCTTGTAAATCCTCTTGTACATTATATATTTTCCTCCTTGATGAGAAGAATAATATCAGAAAATTAAACCCCAAATTGACATTGTCTCCATCAACACTTTTCTTATGCATGAATAAAGCGAGTCCTTTTTTGCAGGTCAAGGAGGAGGAAACGTGATTAAAGCAACCACCCAAAAGTCGATAACTACTTTCATTCGTGTTAACATACCGTCTTTGATGACGTGGTTGACTGCATGCATATCACATAAGCAAAACTTTGACTATTGTTTCCGATCTTCCAGCCAGCTTATGCCATGCAATATTATTGGTAAACTTGACGGTGATCTCATTAACCTTCAAGCACGACATGTAGAAAATATCACCATCAAACAGAAGTTCGATAAATATCGCCATCAAACAGAAGTTCGATATTATCTACGTGTCCCATCTTTATTTGCGTGTTTGTGTTGGTTTTTGATTTTGATAGGTTGAATAGCAAAAGCCTAAAGCAATGGCTCGATCAAGAAGGCTGCAAGGGTCCGAACAAGCCTAATATATAGACCGCCCTGCAAGTGTCGTCTTCGTTTTCACTATGATTTAGTTTTTGTAATTATAATTGTATGACATTTTCGCTCAAATTTATACAGAGAGTGTTTTCAGCTCATAAGTTTTAATATTTATATTCCATTTTTTTTTCTTGGTGTTTTGGAGACAAAAACCAACACACAAACGGCATATCAATAAAATTCAAATTTATACAGAGAGTGTTTTCAGCTCATAAGTTTTAATATTTATATTCCATTTTTTTTTCTTGGTGTTTTGGAGACAAAAACCAACACACAAACGGCATATCAATAAAATGTTTTTATTCCACCATCTATAGAATTTTGCCGACTCTGACTATTGTAAATAGAGACCAAGGGGTTTAGTAGTGCAGCCTCCATACAAAAGTACGAAATGAAACAGAAAAAGGGAGGGCGAGAAATTTATCAATGTCGTGATTATGTTCTCATTGTTGAAGTTATGTTGTAGTATAATTTATCTATGTCGTGGATTACCTATTGTCAGCGTAAATATATGGCTATTTTGGTATATGTTAAAAAGGGATACATGACATCAGTTTGGTTAATTCTAATTGATTAGTTTCATAGGAAAGTCCATTTTGAAGAAACTACTTTGGTGGAATGTGTTGATCTAATCCCTTTTGTACATAGATAGCCAAAAGTTTTACAATTTTTAATTGGACTCTATCGATTAAATATTGGAAGTTTTAATGAAAAACCCGCATTACTGTTCACTTTAACAAAAAACCATATTTTTACACTAAAAAGTCAAACCTAGTACTATTCACTTTACCTTTTATTTTGTCATTATCGTTAAAACTCAAAGATTTTAAGTTATTTTCATTAGTTTTCCTTTAAATATTTTTGTATGTGAAAGTCTTCCTAATTTTTTTTAATGTAAATAACATTAATCTTCTATGACATTCTTCGTGGGCTGGACAATGATTATCTTATGTTTGTATGTCTGCGTTGCCCACAGTTCGATTTGGGGCCAAATTCTATTGGGCTTTAATTGATCTCACCAGCCCATTCAATGGGCCTTTTATTTAGCCTATTAGATTGGTGGTGGATTATTGGAATTTGGATGTGCTCCTACTACTTCAAGAACTTACTCCAATTACACCTTACTGTCGAAAAACTTAATTAAATCTTGGTGTCTTTTCTATTTTTGTTCTTGCATTTCATTTGATATATTTCTTGTAGGTTATTTTAAGTCGGCTTCCAATTCGTTTGGTGCCAGCACAACACCCACCTTTGTTGATCTGCGTCAGCGGCTCCTCACCTATGCGGCACAGGCTGCACGTCTACTTGCTTCCTCGGCTGCCCATGCTTTTCTCGCTGCCCAAAAATATCTATCCATTGTGGGCTCTTGCAGAAGACCGCAAGTGGTTTCCATTGCCATCCATCCAAACCCTGAATTTCGCTGACTGTATTGTGTAACTCATCCAACATAAAAGATTAAACAAAAGAGTCGATCAGTATATTTACCCACCGTGGAGAACTATTTTATGAGGGTTCTTCATGAGCTCGATGACTAGTGGTCTCTGAGAAAATGTATATATACAAAGAGTGTGCAAATCTGTATATTAGGAAGTAAGTTTTATTTATTGAGAAATCAATGAAATGCACTTAACAAACTGAAAATTACTCTATTTTGGTTTGGTGCTACAACTCTCTGTTTATTTTGGAATCGTACTGCAGACGACCTTTGTTGGAAGCCAGCCATCCCACATCGGCAAGAGGGAGAGGAGAAAAGCAATTTAAATATAATTATTCCATTCTAATTAACACTGAGGTTTTTTTGTGATAAAACCTTACTTGACGGATCAGGCAGATGGTAAAGTGGGGACAGTATCGGTGTTGTTGGAGTGAGATCTCGGTCCATCAACCTGAAAAATTCTACATAGTATCAGAGTCAGGGGATGGGGGGATGGGCTTGTTGTACTGCCACGTGATTGGGTGGGTCCCTGTTTGGCCCTGCCTGTTGGATGAGCCCCGATTTAGCTCCACGTGGTTTTACTGATGTGTGGAACTTTGAGTCCTGATATGGCTTCACGTAGGCCAAAGATGCCACGTAATTGGATGGGTCCCCTTTGACCCCGCGCGATGGGTGAGTCATGACATGGCTTCATGTAGGCCAAAGATGCCACGTGATTGGGGTAGGTCCCCGTTTGGCATTGCGTGTTGGGTGAGTCAAGAATGGCGTTCCACGTGGTTGCGGATATGTGGATAAAATCTCACACCTAACGGATTGAGTATGTGGTAAAGTGAGGGCAATATCAATATTGTTGGAATGGGCCCTCGCCCGTCGACCTGAAAAATTGTACAAACTTTGATGTCAAGAATGGCGTTCTGGACTTGGAACTTACAGCTCATTCAGGGGTTTATCCTTTTGGCATGTCCTTCCTTTCATTGCTTTATAATGAATTTTCGATGCCAGTGCTGAGATGGTTGCTTTGGTCAAACTATTACAGCTTTTACTTATTGGCCATCAGCTTTCAAAATGTGAACTCATATATTGCAATTGGACCGTGGGAACGATATCAAGCGTCAAAGATAAAAGCAAGAAGGCTAGTTCCCAGTCAGACCATCTCTCCCTGCACACCTGTTGTTTCCTTTTCCACACTGTCATGGGAGACGATGGGAATAGACAGAATCATCCGTAGATATCCGTACTCATTCAAGCCGCCTTTGGCATCAGACCTAAAATGTACTGGAGTCACTCCAACAGAAAAATTAGAAAACTTTCTGGCATCCCTATGCGATCTTGCAGAATTATTGCCTTCCCGAGTGTAACTCGCGCGAAATGTTCAGTGTAGCTCATCCAACATAAAAGATTAAACAAGAGCCAGCTCTAGAAATTCATTTGGCTATAAATATTAGGGAGCTTTAATAAAAAGGGCTTGAACTAAGTTTATTTTAACCAAAAACCATCCTATAACTTTTTTTAACCAAAAACCATCTCAGAACAAGGTAAAACCCACCAAACTAACAGACAGCTCGACCACCAGCCAGTCACTCATGGGCTCTCCTTTGGCCCTCATCCTTCTCCTCCTCCTCCTCCTCCTCCTCCTCCTCTTCGTCTCGCTGAGTACTACAACTTTCCTTTTTGAATCACCCTATTTCGTTGAGTATTGAAGAAGTTATATTTATTTGAATCTTACCCAGTTTCCGGCGACCTCCGAGGCTTTCGAGGCATTTTCCGACCAAACCACAACGAGTTAGCCATCATGCAAGGTACCATTCTCTTCGTCTCTTCGAGAACTACGATTTTCGTTTTTGAATCACTCGATTTCGTTGAGTATTGACAAAGTTATGAGCGTTTAAAGTTTGTCCAACCCAGTTTCCGGCGACCTCCGAGGCTTTCGAGGCGTTTTTCGGCCAAACTACAACGAGTTAGCTATCGTGCAAGGTACCATTCTCTTCGTCTCTGCGAGAACTACAATTTTCGTTTTTGAATCACTTGATTTCATTGAGTATTGACAAAGTTATGAGCGTTTAAAGTTTGTTCAACTTTCCGGCCGAAATATGGTCTTCCCTTCCGTTTAGCTCCGGCGAGCAGCAACCACACCAAGCCCTTTGGGCCATGCACAAACAAACACTGTATCTGGAAAGAAAATGAACATTAACACTGTCGCTGGAAAAACATAACACTGTCGCTGGAAAAATAACACTGTCGCTGGAAAAACTAACACTGTCGCTGGAAAAACATAACACTGTCGCTGGAAAAAAAACAATGTCGCTGGAAAAACTAACACTGTCGCTGGAAATAAACTAACAGTGCAATGACTTAAATTCCTGAAACAGTGTTACTTAAAATCCAGAAACAGTGATTTAAATTCCAGAAACAGTGACTTAACTTATAACATGATTTTTTATTAAACAAAACTTATAACATGGTTTTTTTATTAAAACTAAAACTTATAACATGGTTTTTTATTAAAACTAAAACTTATAACATGGGTTTTTATTAAACAAAACTTATAACATGATTTTTTTATTAAAACTAAAACTTTTCAAGCCCTTTTCATTAATTTTCCTTAAATATTAATATTGAATTAAAAATAATAATTAAAACATTTATCACTCGCTACACGAGCTTACATATGGTCGTAACCCGTAACAGAAATAAGGAGCTCTTAACATAAGTTGTAGCATTTTCTGATAAAATTTAATTTAAAATAGAGAGCATACAAACCATGAAACCAACACTTTCAAGCCATCATGAACTGCATTAATTAACAAAGCGGCAGTCCATTTCAATAATTTGAATGAATACTCAAAGTCATACAAATATGCATGTAATCTAATATTTTAGTGGATAGGATGTTGAATTTTCACACATGCATTATAGCCGGTTCAAAATTCTCTATCT
The DNA here is from genome assembly GCA_036320875.1 of Cotoneaster glaucophyllus. Lineage (NCBI taxonomy): Eukaryota > Viridiplantae > Streptophyta > Magnoliopsida > Rosales > Rosaceae > Cotoneaster > Cotoneaster glaucophyllus. The sequence continues at coordinate 12,763,995 of CM070064.1, read as the reverse complement.
CTTAAATTATTGTAATAGTTTCGAATACTCTCCCTCTCTTTACTAATAATAAATTAAAAAAAGTCATACAAATGTAACAAAATATTATTGACATCAATCATGAATTATGAGTTGCATGATAGAAATATAAGCAGTGGTCAATTTTGTTACATCTCGACCGGGGCTCCACCACATCTCGAGCTTGACTCTGCCGCATCACGATATTGTCCGCTTTGGGCCCCGACCACGCCCTCACGGTTTTGTTTCTGGGAACTCACACAAGAACTTCCCTGTGACTCACCCATCCTGGGATTGCTCTCGCCCCATTCTCGTTCTTACGAAACCTGAAGCGAGTGAGCTCCCAAAAGGCCTCGTGCTAAAGGAAGTGGACATGTACATATAAGACATAGAGGATCCACTCCCTTGGGCGATGTGGGATCTAACAATCCACCCCCCTTAGGGGCTCGACGTCCTCGTCGGCACACTTCCGGCCAGGGATTGGCTATGATACCAACTTGTTACATCCCAACCCGGGCTCCACCACATCATGGGCTCAACTCCGCCGTAGCATGATATTGTTCGCTTTGGGCCCCGACCATGCCCTCACAATTTTGTTTATGGGAACTCACACAAGAACTTCCCAGTGGCTCACCCATCCTGGGATTGCTCTCGCACCATTCTCGCTTAACTTCATAGTTCCTACGAAACCCGAAGTCAGTGAGCTCCCAAAAGGCCTCGTGCTAAAGGAGGTGGGCATGTACATATAAGACATAGATGATCCACTCCCCTGGGCGATGTGGGATTTAACATTATTGTGACGACCCGTCCCCAAAAATTATAAGTGAATTTATGAAAATGCCATTCGAGGCAAATGCAATGACCTTTGTTGACTGCCGTGTCGCATCACGTAAGACTCATTTTCTTGGCATATTTTTGTAGTACTCGTCGTTACGAACGCGTGGACGCAAACGGAATGTGATTTGGAGTTAACGAAGGAGTTATTAACGAACGAAGTCAAGGACAAAATGGTCAATTAATTATTTCTGAAATGTTTCAGATTTTTGGAGCAAAAATCTTGCCATGCCACGTGTGTGGCCCATATTTAAGAGAAGGAATGGGCGACTGTGATGGAAAGATAAGAAGAGAAAATGAGAGAAGTGGAGGAATCAGGAGAGGAGAGAGGAAATGATTGCCGAATCAGAAAGAAGGAAAGGAGGGGAAAGGAGAGAGAGGAAGGAATAGGGAGAAACGGGGCTGACCTGTATTACCTTCAGACCCGACCCGTGCCGTGGGTTTTTCGACGCTTTTCCATCGATTTTCCGACGATCCAAACCGTGTCCACCACCTGCAAACTGACCATCATCCTTCCCTTTTCCATTTTCACCCAAACTCCACTAGGTATAACCTTGATTTCGTGAAGAACCGAAACTAAGGGAGCCGCAGGGTGCCGTGAAGACTCTTGGCCGAAATCCACCAAATCAGATACGATTTCATCTAATTACCACCATCATTAGACTTCCCTTGAGGCTTGGAACAATGCCCAAACAAGTTTTGGAGCGTGGGGTTCGATTTGAGGACAAATTGGAGAACACCTAAGTTAAGGGTTTCCCTGATTTTCGTGAAATTGGGGCTTTTCCCGGCCAAATTGGCCTTAGTCACATGTATGAAAGTTGCTCCACTCACTGAGATCTTCATTCCTGTAAATTTTGGTAATTTTTAGAAGGGTTTTTATCACAAATGGTCCCTGACATTGATCAAACGCATCATTTTGGTCCCTGACATTGAAAATCAATAGAAATGGTCCCTGAGATTGATCAAACACATCACAAATGGTCCTTCTGTTAAAAACTCTTTGGGCAATTTTCAAAGCTTCGTAACTCAATCGTTTCTTAACCAAATTCGATCCATAATATATCAAAATGAAGATAGGAAAGTGTAGAACAAGATTATACCTATTTGGAAGCCCAATGGTTGCCAGAGATGGCCAGAAAATAGCTCAAATGTGACTGGTCCGCGGAAAAACTGGAAAACTCGTCGGAAACTGGGTAAACTTTAAACGTTCATAACTTCTTCAATAATCAACGAAATTGAGTGATTCAAAAACGAAAATCATGCTTCTCGATGAGACGAAGAGAATGGTGTCTTTTTGATGGCTAACTCGCCGTATTTTGGTTGGAAAACGGCTCAAAATTGGCTAACTCGAAAATGGTTATCAAATTTCGAGCCGTTTTCCAGCCAAACCACGGTGAATTAGTAGTCAATAAAGGTACCATTCTCTTTGTCCTGTCGAGAAGTATGATTTTCATTTTTGAATCACTCAAGTTTGTTGAGTATTGAAGAAGTTATGAACGTTTAAAGTTTACCCAGTTTCCGGCGAGTTTTCCAATTTTTCCGCGGACCAGTCACATTTGAGCTATTTTCTGGCCATCTCTGGCAACCATTGGGCTTCCAAATAGGTATAATCTTGTGCTACACTTTCCTATCTTCATTTTGATATATTATGGGTCGAATTTGGTTAAGAAACGATTGAGTTACGAAGCTTTGAAAATTGCCCAAAGAGTTTTTAACAGAAGGACCATTTGTGATGTGTTTGATCAATCTCAGGGACCATTTCTATTGATTTTCAATGTCAGGGACCAAAATGATGCGTTTGATCAATGTCAGGGACCATTTGTGATAAAAAGCCCTTTTTAGAAATAGTTGAATTTTCGGGCGAGTCGGGGCGATCGACCGCCACCCAAGGCGGCGCGTTGCCAGGGGTTCATCAATGCTATTTTTAGGCTAAATTAAATGTCCTGAATTTAGTATTGATATTCGAATGACGTAGGTTGATCGTTTGAACCTAATTTCATTACGATACGTGGTTTGGCCAATATATGAATCAACGATCCGACCGTTGGATAATCACTAAACTTTGATACATTATAATACATAATATTTAAGGATATTAGGAACTTACGAAACAGGAATCTGACGTACGGATCTTCCCGAATTGGATTTGTAAGTTCATAAAATAAAATGTTAACCGCCACTTGGTTTTGGCAATTGGCGGAGATCCAACCGTTGGATCGTAACGAAACTTCAGTATGTTATTCTAGAAGCATAATGTGGATATTTGGAAGTTACGGATTGGAAATCCTATGTGTGGATCTTCCAGATCGAGTTACGTAGGGTTGTGGACCCTTCTTGAACGTCCTTAGGGATGTGTTTTACGTAAGTTACATGTTCTATCGATAAGAATTCTGAGATGTGGTTCGATAATTGTTCTAGGCACCGATCGTTCATGATGCCTCGATGTTTATGCTAGGGAGTCGTAGCGCGGACTCCAGGTGAGTGGGCTTTTGGTTATATATATATATATATATATATATATATATATATATATATATATATATATATATATTACATGTTCCCAGAAACTGTTTTAAATAAGCGTATAGTTTAAGTGCCATGTCATACTTGTACTTTATTTTGGTAAATGCATTAGTATGTGTGTATGCATGATATCGTATGACGCTGTGGACGCCCATGTAAGCTTCAGGTGAGTACATATTGATGATAGTGATTGTAGTGTGTATGGTTATGTTTAGTTGCATTTAGTGCTCATTATCCTGCATCCCGGTGTTAGTGCTCCGCCTGAGGCCAGGGCCTAGCCTTCACGTGATCGTTCACCTCCCACACCACACGCTCACCTTGGATCCAAGGCAGGTGCCAGCCTGTCGTACTACAGACTACACTAGGTGGTTCCGACTCATAGGTGACTTGCGATACTTCGCACAACCTTCACGTGATCGTAGCACTTGAACGTATCTATTTACACCCAGCCTGTCGTACAGACCACATTAGGTGGTTCCGACTAGTGTGTAGGAATTGGTTTATAAGCTATAGGTTCAGCCGTACAGGTCACGTTAGGTGACTTCGGCTGCCATATCATATTATATTGATTCACATCATCTGACTTACATATTTATAGCTGAGATACTTGACATGGCACATACTTTGGTTTTCATTGCTTTCAAGCCTGATTTCTATATACGTATGTATTATTATTTTCTAGGAAGTTATACAGGTTTTACGGTGAGGGGTTATTATATTTTAAAAAGAAAGATGGTTTCAAAAACTTTGTTTTTGCCCACTCACGTTTTCTGTTTTGCTCCCCTCCAGGTTTTGGTTGTCGAAAGTTCGTATCGACGACGATTCTTGGCGAATCTCAGTATAGGTGGCTGCCCTTGAGGGTATGATTCTTACCCACTCTACTGTACTTTACTTATGCTCTGATATCGTGCGTGAAATGAGTTCATTCCCGTTCATAGCTCACTCTTGACTTTAGACATTATTAGGTTTAAATTTATTCACATTTTCCACATCACCATACTTTATGGCTTCGTCACCTTCCAAGTGTCGGCCAGCACAGCTCGATTCAGAATCCTAGTGAACTAACCGGGTCGTGATGTGTCAAATTTCCACTTCAATCGTGAACTGCACTATAAAAATATGTCCATACAAATATAACAAAATATTATTGACATCAATCATGAATTATGAGCTACATGATAGAAATATAAGCGGTAGTCAATTTCCACTTCAATCATGAACTGCATTATAAAAATATGTCCAAAAGGTTATTGAGAAAAAAATTTCTTTTGATATATTATTGACACTATACAAAAGTCATTGTGAGAGTCAAATTAACTTTCTATATTTATAATATATATATATATATATGAGAAGTGTAAAATGATTTTTTTTTGAGTGTCAATAACAACATCTTTTGTTTAATTAAAAAAATAAAGGATATCAATTGCAAAAGTTTTGCACGTTATTTGAATAGAGTAATGCTAGGAGACCATATATTTATACCACATTATATGATATGGTAAATGATTCATGTAATCATTAGTTAATGGGGTAAAACTATTAATTGAAGTGTCATGTACAGATTACTTGCCACATCATATAATTCGTAATGACCATGGAAACTCAACTCAACGCTTCAAACATGATCAAGCGTTGAATGCAATGACCAATAATGTACATCGTGTGATCGTTATTACAAGCACCAAGTGATTTTCAAAGAATGAAAGCACTCATCATTTTCTTCCAAGATAATAATGGCTGGTACTTGTAACGCATAGTGGAGGTTGAAGTTTTGGAGAGATTTTTTAGTGTGTCCAGAATGCGAATACATACTTTATATGTCATCGTACAAGTGGAGAGGCACTTGGAAAAAAAAAAAAAAAAAAAAAAAAAAAAAAAAACCTTCCGCCCTACTTGTGTAATGACATATACCATGCTGCCCCAGACACGTTGAAAAACCTCTCTCGGAAGCTTTGAGGTATGGGCCATACCGTATGGCTGTTAGTTGGCATGATTGATAGTAATAAAGTTCTACCGCATGCATTCTTATCTATATGAGTGTGGAGGAGTTGCAGCCTTTTATGCAACCTAAACTCGCTTAAGAAACTGAATATGTGTTGTGCTTTAGCCGGTCAGTGCAAAATCATATTCAGATTATCTCATCAAAATACAATCCCACAGTTGAATAGTTTAAAATACAAGAAATAAAGACACCGAGAGAATTACGAGGTTTGGCAAAATCCTACCTACGTCCCCGGAGAGATATTGCTCTTCACTATAACTAGTACAAGATACACTTGAGTTAAATTGACATAACCCAAACCCCAGTCCCTTGTACTCTCATAAAATTTTCCCAAGAGCCTCACTCTACCCCAAGAGTTTCTCACTTTCACTCTCTATTTTCTCTCCTCTGTGTTCTCCTCCGGATGCTCTCTGATGCCTGCCCTCTCCCTCGGCAAGCATATCCCAATGCAAGGCTACTGCCTTCACTTAGAGCAACTCCAGTGTGGGAGCCCTCCCCCCCAGGCAATTCACTATTCAATCCACCTAGTGAATAGTAACTGCCCTTAATGAATAGTAACTGTCTTTTGCATCTCCAGCGTGGGAGCCCTCCCCTGGCAATAGGGCAATAAAATATTAGTTTTTTTAAAATAATACAAAATAAATTTATTTGTAATTTTGGATAAGATTTTTTTAAATCGTTCTCGTTGCGCTACCTGTCTTTATCCAAAAAGACAATTATTGAAAGTAGTTGAGAAAATATGAAATTGTGGTGTAAGGTAGATGACAATGACAATGAGAAGGTATTTATATAAAAGTAAAAACAATTTTTTTAAAAAAATTTCAGATTTTTTTTTTCAGTTTTTTTACAATTTTTTTTTAATTTTTTATTCAACTAATTAATCTCTGCCGTTGGATTTTAAAAAAAATAGAATTCCACCAACACTCCAGATTGTGCCACGTGTCACAACGGTAACTTTTCTTAATTTTAAAACTATTTTTTTTTAAATTTATAAAGGAGAATAATATAAACCGTTGATGTCAGATCCAATGGTTGATATTAAATAAGATTTTTTTTATTTTTTTTACCTTTGCAAATTGGATGGTCCAAATTATATAGCCGTTGAGATCCAACGGTAACTTTGTCAATCTGTAACGCGGGCCCCGGCTTCTGAAAAGGTGTCGGCTGACGCGCCCCCACGCGCGGTTGAGGCGCACGCGCCTGACAAAAAAAACAAAAATGGGCTGACGCCAGGATGACGTCAGCCCTTGCGTCATATCCACTCGGGCTCGTGGGCTGACAATTCCTCACAGACCCGGAGCTCGGGCCTCCACTCTCCCTCGGGCTGCCCACACTGGAGCTTCAAGGCCGGGCTATCTGGCCTTTTTTCCTGGCTTGTGCCCCGAGCAAACTCCCACGGTGGAGTTGCTCTTATAGGCATACACCAGCAATTATGCCAACAACCAAGACCAAGTCCACAAGGCAACACCCTTTTCTATACCTAGCCTATAAAGTACAACTTTTTCTCCATTTGCCATGTAATGCATAGAAACTAAAACATGCACAATTGCGTACAAGCAAACACAAAGTCAAGGCAGTCACCATGTCTTCTCTTGAAACAAGACTTCCATGCCACAACCGCAAGCCAAACACAAAATCACAAATGGCTGCTGCCATTTCCCTGTAGCATTCAGAAAGTTACACTATCAAAATTGTTGCCAACTCATAAGTATATGAACCAAACACAACAATATGGACACAATGCCAGTTTACATGGTAATAACAGATCAAGCAAAAAGAAAGGAAGGACCAAATTGGCAAGAAACAGATCCGCGGCCCTCAATGACTATATGCTCAATAATTTCCTGTTGCCGTGTTGCGTTGAACTCATTGACTTACCTTGTTTACCTAGGTAAAACATTAATAAAAATTGCTGGGTATATATTTTTTTATTGTTCCGATCTCTATATATACACAAAGGAAGGTGACCATTTACATATTCGTCCATTGAAAACAAAGTTAACTTCTATATACAGGTCTCTCTCTCTCTCTCTCTCTCTCTCTCTCTCTCTCTCTCTCTCTCTCCCCTTAAAGTGATGATATAAATATACATATTGTGACTTATAGATTGCATGTATGCAACAGATGCTTTGTAAGAAGAAACAAATAAAGAATATTGAAGAATGTGGAAGCTTAAGGTCGCAGATGGTGGCAATGATCCATACATCTACAGCACAAACAACTTCGTGGGAAGGCAGATATTTGAGTTTGATCCTGAAGCAGGAACTACCGAAGAGCGAGCTGAGGTGGAAGAAGCTCGTCTTCATTTCTACAATAACCGCTATCAGGTTAAGCCCAGTGGTGACCTCCTATGGCGAATGCAGGTATGCTTTAGTTCGTCCAAACTTATATCGTCAATTAGTTTACGCAACGTAAACCATGTTTCTAATGAATGTGATTCTAGTTACTTGGTTTCACCGATGTAGTTATTTATTAGAAGCAATTAATACTTGTGTCCACTTACCTATTTATCCACCCACTTATTATTAACGCACCATACAATAATCAAAGATCTTATTTTACTTTTTCATATTATCTAAATATCATATTTACAGAAAATCAATCAATTTGGAGATCATTTAGTCATTTATATATATCGAACATGATCAACGGTCTTAATAATAATTTATCAACCATCCATTCATTTGATGCATATGAGCGACTAAACGTTCTCTAACTTAATTGATTTTTAGAATATATAGTGAATAAACGTAATTGTAATAATGAAGTTTGTATGTAAAAAATGCGTTAACTACAAGTGAACAAGTACACCCATACAGTATTCTCTGTCATGAATGGCATGCAATGAAGCTAAGAAGATAAAATGAGGAAGCCAAATATAGCGTATGACGTGTGTATATAAATCCACAAGTTCCATAACAAGCTAGCATGATGCTAACATGTTCCTTGGATGCAACATAACATACTCTAACCACCCAATGACCCAAACAATAACCTTCACTTAAAAATGCATAGAGAGGAGACGCGTGTGTGTGAATAGCGTTGGACACTTTTAAGTTTTAACTTTTGATCTATGGGGAGTAATTTCATTTCTCATAATCTGCTTTTATTGGACTTTTTTATTTATTTTTAAAGTGAAATAATTCGAGGAGGAGAGAAAATATTACTTGAGAAAGAGGAGAGAAAATATTTTTAAAGGTTTACTCATTTGTTACTCAGTTGATTAATAGTATCCATCATGGCATTAGAAATTTTGATTAGTTTAATTTTTCCACCTTAATATTTTTTTTTTGTATAAAAATATTAGCATTCTACGCATGTTATCTTGCACTTACCCAAGTATATTTTCTTCCTTGGTTTTATGAAGTGCGATTGATATTTTTGAAGTACTATAACATCTCTATTTTAGTTGATTTTCTTCTTACTACTTAATACTAGGATTTAATAATATTGTTATTCACTTAAAATTAAATCTCGTGATGTCGAATTTGATATTAATTTATCTCCATCATTTAGTATAAATACAATTATTCTTGGTTGTGGGTTTTCTCGGGCCCCTGGGAACAGGAGGGGGTCCGTCCACTTTGACTTGAAAGGAGCCTTGGTCGGTGGATAACAATAATAAGAATAAATAATATAATAATAAATATAAAAAATCAGATTTTTTGTCTATCTTGTTTCTTGTACAAAATTTCCATTTTCCTATCTGATGGGTAGCACCAATAAATCTTTAGGGTTTATTAAAATTTAATTAATAATAATATCATCATCATAAATTTGTTTAATCATAACTTCAATCCTCTCATTAGTATCGCACTTAATTATCTGTTCACTTATCGGCAGTTCTTAAGGGAGAAGAACTTCAAACAGACAATTCCCCCAGTTAAAGTTGAGGATGGAGAGGAAATCACACATGAAAAGGCCACAACTTCATTAAGAAGGTCTGTCCACTTCTTTTCAGCACTGCAGGCTAGCGATGGCCATTGGCCTGCCGAAAATGCCGGCCCGTTGTTTTTCCTTCCTCCTTTGGTTAGTATTTAACATTGTCACCAGTTACTATCATGTTATATACCCACGCAATGTCCTACTTATATTAATGGTTTAAATTGACGCCTAACTTCTTAAAGTTTATGAGGTCACGTTTTGAACCCAATGTATATGAGTAATGCTAGGTAGATTGACTTTTTAGACCTATTTTGTAAATCATGTTATGTGTTATTAATAGAAAATAAGTAGTACTAATCCAATTTTTAACGACTATGTCTTATGGTTTAAATAGATAGTCTTTCTAGCATCACCCTAATGTATATGGGAGACTAAATTTCTAGACAAAATTTGCAAACTAAATTATGTGTCACCAGTAGGAATGAACATGTTTATCAGCATAATCCAATTATCAACTTTCACGTTATTTAGTTTACAAAATTTTATCTACGAATTTAATCTAGCATTACTCTAAATATATAATCTTGCAACTTTCAAAATTTGAGAGGAATAACTAAGTTTCTCTATGACTACACAGTTTACACCTAATGTCAACTTTCAAAAATGTGCAACCGACTATGAAAATATTTTACTTGCAATCCCATGTTCCCATTTTGGGGCTTAAAAATAAATAGCATATTTTCTCGAGTTTTTACCTAACTCCAAATATTTGGGGTTTTTATTAATTGCTCCTTCCAATTTTTTATCCAAAATTTGCAGGTCATGTGTCTTTACATTACAGGGCATCTTAACACTGTATTCCATGTAGAACACTGTAAAGAAATTCTGCGTTACATATACAATCATCAGGTACATATATATACATTTTGTTATTTTTTTCACACAAATTGGATAAAATTAAAAATTTTCAAAATGTGCTTATTTGTCTTAAACTACGAATAAGGGTTGCAGTTAAGTTGGCCAACAGTTTTCATTTCTGCATCCAAAATCCCGCTTGTATAAATAAAAATACTGAATAAATAATGCTAATTAATATGCATTAATGTTTTGGGTAATTCAGAACCAAGATGGTGGTTGGGGATTACACATTGAAGGACACAGCACCATGTTCTGCACAGCTCTCAGCTACATTTGTATGCGTATTCTTGGAGAAGGACCTGATGGTGGCCAAGACAATGCTTGCGCAAGAGCTAGAAAGTGGATTCTTGATCATGGCAGTGTTACCCACATCCCCTCATGGGGTAAAACTTGGCTTTCGGTATGCCTGTCTGCAGCACTAAGACAAATTGCTTAGGCTCCGGGTTAATTGTTGTTCTTAAATAGCACTATCACTATAGCAAATTGCCAACATATTGGTAATTTATACATGCCATATATAACCGAATTATTTGAGATTATTTGTTATTGATAACGGGTCAATATCGACAACGTATGAAGATGTATAGCTGTTAATTATAGCGGGTTAATATTAACAAAAATAAACTTATTGTTGATACACTCTATAATAATGGTGACTACTAAAATTTACCTCTATTAGAGTTGCAATCTAAAAAAAAAATAGCTAAATTCTATAAAGTCATATTTGACTCCAAACTAGTGGTGCAAGTTGTACCATATATATCCAATGCATACAGAATCAAATAATTATTTAAACTTTTAGTTTTTGTTCAGTAGAGAAAGATGATGTGAAATTTAGAATTAACTATTACTTTATATCTCCTAAAGGTGGAGTCCCACCTTTTAACTAGATTAAGTCAAATATGACTTTACAGATAGCAGACCAAACCTTATATAACCTTAACTATTTCGGTATATTGAAGAGTGATCGAGTCATATTTGGCATTGAGAACACTGCACTGCTATAATTTAAGAGGATTTCCCTTTTTAATTAATCTTGTTCAATTGATTATTGCAGATACTTGGTGTGTTTGAGTGGTCCGGAAGCAACCCAATGCCCCCAGAGTTTTGGATTCTGCCTTCATTTCTTCCTATGCATCCAGGTTAGCAGAATCCCGGACTCCACAAGTACAAATAATTCAATCTTTCACACGTTGATAGATTTAATTAGCGTCTCTCTACCTAGTCTTCTTTTTTAATCTCTTCTACATCATGCAAATGCAGCAAAAATGTGGTGCTACTGTAGGATGGTTTACATGCCTATGTCATATTTATATGGGAAAAGATTTGTTGGTCCAATCACACCTCTCATACTACAATTAAGGGAAGAACTCTATGCTGAGCCTTATGACGAAATTAACTGGAAGGGAGTGCGTCATCACTGTGCTAAGGTATGTTGAACTTGAATAAGATAGCTAATTAGTCAATTTTTTTCTTGTTTAGGTACATAAACTGATTGAGGTAATTTGAATACAGGAGGACATCTACTATCCTCATCCTTGGATGCAGGACTTTCTATGGGATAGTCTGTACATATGTACGGAGCCTCTTCTTACTCGCTGGCCATTTAACAAGCTGATCAGGAAAAGGGCTCTCGAAGTAACAATGGAGCATATTCATTATGAAGATGAAAACAGCAGATACATTACCATTGGATGTGTAGAAAAGGTGTTATGCATGCTGGCTTGTTGGGCTGAAGATCCAAATGGTGATTATTTTAAAAAGCATCTTGCCAGGATACCAGATTATTTATGGGTTGCTGAGGATGGGATGAAGATGCAAGTTAGTACACATTTTGTTAATACAGTATATGATACGATGATTTGTTCTTTACCCTTTTCTCTGTTTCAAAAGTTTACTCTTCTAAATCATTGGAAAACATTTTAAGTTGATACATTTTCTTAATACGTGCAGAGTTTTGGCAGTCAACAGTGGGATACTGGTTTTTCCATTCAAGCTTTACTTGCTTCCAATCTAACCGATGAAATTGCACCCACACTTGCTAGAGGACATGACTTCGTCAAGAAATCTCAGGTTCGTTTTTTATATAGTCAACTGAACTTTCATTTTTTTGTAAAATGTATATGTGCAACGATTAATTTGTTCTAACTAGTGACTGTTTTGGAATCGAATTGTAAAGGTTAAGGACAATCCATCAGGTGACTTCAAAAGCATGCACCGCCACATTTCCAAAGGATCGTGGACTTTCTCTGATCAAGACCATGGATGGCAAGTTTCTGATTGCACTGCAGAGGGTTTAAAGGTAACAAATACTTCAACTTAGTTTTCCACATGCTATTTCCATTTTTCTTACCATAACCCCCTGTACAGTGTTGCCTGCTTTTATCGATGATGCCACCAGAGCTGGTTGGTGAAAAAATGGAACCTGAGGGGTTATTCGATGCTGTCAATGTCCTAATTTCCCTACAGGTACAACTATTATGTCAGTCAGTCATATACATGAATATGAGTTGCATATTGTTTCCCTGTTGTAATCAATGCATGGCTGCCTTAGTTTAAAAACCTTAAAAAACTTGCAGCGTTTGAAGACATTTGTTCTTCACTGCAAGGTCTATCAGGTCTCTCTACTCATTACAAATCTCATTTTATGGCTCATTGTAGAGTAAAAATGGTGGTTTAGCAGCCTGGGAACCAGCTGGAGCAGCAGAATGGTTAGAAGTAAGAATTTTAAAGAATTGGAGTAATGTTGTCGAACTTAGTTAGATGTGTAAGAAACTATAGTCTTTTAAGGCATTATTAATTAGTATATACTTACTGGATATTCTCACTAATTTTTGTTTCCCCAGATGTTGAATCCCACAGAATTCTTCGCAGACATTGTTGTTGAGCATGAATATGTTGAATGCACTTCATCAGCAATCCAGGCTTTAGTTTTGTTTAAGAAGTTGTACCCTGGCCACAGGAAGAAAGAGATAGATCAATTTATTACCAATGCTGCACAGTACCTTGAAAATATACAAATGGAAGATGGTTCATGGTAATATCATATTATTAAATCAAAAATTTGATTTCTTTGATTAACAACTATAGAGAAACAACTTAGTTAAGAAACATTTGCACAGGTACGGGAATTGGGGAGTTTGCTTCACATATGGTACCTGGTTTGCTCTTGGAGGGTTAACAGCTGCGGGCAAGACTTTCAACAATTGTGCAGTTATACGCAAAGCTATTAGTTTTTTACTCACAATCCAGAAAGAGAACGGTGGTTGGGGAGAGAGCTACCTTTCATGTCCAAAAAAGGTAAAATATGGGAGGTGGATTATGTTTGAAGCTAGCTCCAAGTTTCTTAGTTAATCTCATTGTCTTAGACTAAAATATTTCACTCTGTGGTGGGTGATACAGGAGTACGTTCCTCTTGAAGGAAACCGATCAAATTTAGTACACACAGCTTGGGCTATGATGGGTTTGATTTATGCAGGGCAGGCCGAAAGAGACCCCGCACCTCTTCATCGTGCAGCAAAGTTGATAATCAACTCTCAGATGGAAAATGGTGATTTTCCTCAGCAGGTATCTTGCTTACCCTAACCTTAACATCTATTCCAAACAAAATAAAAATATTTCCCCAACCTTACTTGCATTGCAAGCTTGACTAGTAAAAAGGATGAAACACAAAATAACATATCGTGTTGCGTATACGTATGCTCAAATTTTTACTTGCAACGTTTTATAACATCTATTCACTAATCATGTATGGCAGGAAATCACTGGAGTGTTCATGAAGAATTGTATGCTACATTATGCAGCTTATAGAAACATCTACCCCCTGTGGGCTCTTGCAGAATACCGCAAGTGGGTTCCATTGCCTTCCAAAGCGTGATTAGGCTCTCTGTATCCTGTAGCTCTTACATGCAGCATATATTAATACGCATAAAGCAGTTGTTGAAATTATGTATTATACAAAAAGTGTATCAATCAGATGAGGAAGTAAGATTTACCGATATCGAAATCAGAGAAATTATACTTCTTCAAACAGAGAATATATAAAATAAAATAAAAATCTATTTCTGCCGCCGGATGTATTTTTAATTCTTTATTTTCTTATTAGATGACTAAAATTACAACATTATAGGGCGAATAGGTTGTGAGAGATGTTACTCAAGGGTGTTTTCCCAGTAATTTAGGCCAAAGTTGTTAAGAATGTACTCCGTACAAAAATAAGATGGAAGGACCTGAAAATGATTATATGCAACAAATTTGAAGAAACTTTCAAATGACACCAATGTGTCATTTGAAAGTCCTTTGTTCAGTATATTTCGAGTGCATTTCTAGTGTTTTTGTAATGATTGAGTAATTTATTGATAATTTTCTTGTAGTGCATTTTTCATAATTTAGAATAAAAGGCCCACAAACTTTGAAAGTCAATAACATGCTCTGGGTCGGAAATCTTTGCTCTTCTCCCTCAAGCATAAGGCAAATAATCAAAGAAAAACATCAAATTTCTCATCCCTCGGCAACTTTCCCAAAATGCAAATAAAGTTGTCCTGAGGCCACATATATAACTATGCTAATCACTATACTTAGATTATTGCCACAAATATCTGTTTACTTGGATATTGCAAAAGAACCTTTGAAGTCAAGGATGGTGTGCTGGATCTGGAGTACTTCTCATTGATGGGATTTATCCGTTTGGTTCTGCTTCCTTTATTTATTTTTGCAATGATTTTTATCATTTTATTGTTGGTGGAGCTGGGATGCTGAAGACTTGGTTAAATAAAGAACGTCTTGTACATAAAACGTGTGACAATCAAATTAGCTAGAGCTGGAATGTTGGTGTTGCAGCGCGCAACCAGTGACCCGACTTTGTTTCCCTAGAATAAAATTGATGCCCTGAATTCATTTTTAGGTACATTCAATGAGATTTCATTGTTTGACTAATGTGAGGCTCTTAGGAATTCACGAATCTGAAATCTATTGTGGGGATCTTCCTGATTGGAATACGTTGGGTTGTTGATCGTGCCTGCACCAAATAGTAGTGTGGTATATGGATGATCGTTCCTGTTAATCCGTATTAGAAGACCATATGAATTCTATGGATGACTTTACCTAGTTAATCTACATTGATAGGTAACTGTCTACTTGATTACATGGTTTCCATAGGTGGTCATGCTTGGTTAATTTGCATTGGGGATTATACTGTTAGATGCATGCCTATGGAACTGCCTGGTTAATCCACATTGAAGGACCATAAGCATTCTAGGAATAGTCCTATTTAGTTAATCACATTGTGGAACGATACTATTAGATCATGGATGGTTATGCCTGGTTAATCCTCATTAAGAGACCCATATTCATATATGTGTGACTCTGAATTGTTAATACGCATTGGGGGTCACTACCTACTTAGCTACATCATTATGTAGGTGGTTATGCATGGTTAATCCGCATTAGGGGATCGCACTATTGGATGCTTGCCTATGGTCCCGCTTGGTTAATCTGCATTGGAAGGTCATACGCATTCTAGGGATTGTTTCGTTGAGTGGATCATGAACCCACCACTGTCTAGATTACGTTGAGTTGGTCTAAAGTACCACTTCCTATTCGGTTGCATTGTGTTGGTCCATAACCCTCCTCCGTCTGGATTCCGTTGAGTTAGTCCAAAATTCCATTTTTATTCGATTCTTTGAAGTTGGTCTGAAACCCTCCTTTGTCTGGATTCATGAATAAGAGTTTCTCAAGGTGTACTCTTGTATTTGTAACTTGAAGTTACCTTAATATTTCTTGGAATCTATGTAGAGAAATGCAGAGGTTGGCTTCATTTAACTTTCGTGAAATGATATTTGATCTTACTATTCATTGATGTGGTTAAATGTTAATATTGTGCATCTTTGGTTCACTAAAAAGTGAATTATTGTTGGAAAAATTATGATATATGTGGAAAATTAAATGATATATTGGAGCATCACTCATATTAGGAGTTGTCTGGAACTCTATGTTTTCGACCAGTTAATGCCATGATAAATTTCGGAGCTAAACAAAATGGTGACCTGTGAATGACTTGATCCCGTCTTATGTTACGTAAGAAGTCTAATACAATGGTTAAATGCAATCACAAAGTAAGAGGAAATGGTATTACGTTGTTGAAACATTAATTTAGTTTTGGTCATATCTCGGAAGTAAGGCAAGATAGTTAAACAAGTACGTTATGGCATCACATGCCAATCCTTAACGCATCTCGAGATCGGGGCTTGACATCTGCCATGTTGACAACCAAAGCCTGAACTTATTTTGCTCCCTTAAATGCACATGTATGAGTCATCCAATATGCTGATGTCACTAACGCCATTGTGTGAACTGGCTCAAGACATAATTGAAGGCCACCAACTAGGAATTATGATCATTGTCAGCACCAAATGACATATCTAACCCCTTTCTAACACAACGATATGATCGAGGTTGCTCATTCTTCATTGCCTATAATAGAAAACTAGATGCATTCAAGCTCGGGACCTTCTTCAAATTCAATCCCAATGATTAAACAAAAGATTTTGTGATTCTTCAATCAACCTAACTGCTTTTCAGCATGAATCGAATTTCCCTTCAACAAGAACTTTCTTAGCTCTTGAGTTACAATCTACAATCCTTCTTCAAATCAAACAATGCATATGATCCCTGAGATCTAAAACTTTTACAGCTTGGCCACCTTGTGGTATGATTCAGTTGATGTGCAATCATTTTCACCCTGATTTCCTCTCTAAGGTGCATATTTTAAAATAAGTCTAATCTGACACCAGTGATCTTAGTGGACTTCTCTAGCATTACATTTCTCGTCAATCTATGTTTCAAGACATTTAACTCGACCCATCAACTTAAATTTAACTTTTATGAATGTTTTTAATCTTGACTTTATCATGAAATGATTACATTTTGTTTCTCATTTTAGTTTCTATTTTATTTACATTTTAGGCAAGTATACATGAAGTTACATTGAGTTTTAAGCCTTCTTTCGCTCAAGATGCAAAAAAGAACTTTACCAAACCAACATCCCACTTTGTTTACAATCATTTGGCTATGAAGTTAGATTAATGTGCAAGTTTTACACACACTCAAATGCAAACACGGTCTATTAACTGCATACAACAGTGGCATGCTTGTTCTCTTTTTCTCTTGAACCATCTTGACACTCCCCGATCCCGATGTCTAGGGGACAACGGGATGACCACGTGCTGGCCGACATCCGAAGGTGACGCAAGCCATTTAGTGAATGCATATGCCAATAACATGTGAAACATGCATATAAATTTCGCGCAACTACACAAGTAATATTCAAAATATTACCTTTCCGAAATATAAGAATATTCAACTGCCAACAATGAATTAGTGACAATGCATGACATGTTCAGAGCATACTACTAAAACAGATTACAAGTGGAAGGTAATATTGAAGTGCCATTACAAGTGATGTCGTCAAACGTAGAGGAGATGACACAAGGATCATTGGTAAGAGAAGTCCTTCTAGTTCGGACCGTAAGCCTTGTTTCTACATCTTGAAGGGGCGCAAAACAAACATGAGTGGACCAAGTTGATATATAAGTAGTACGAACATAAATATTCCACAACGTACTAACCCCCCAAAGTTTATGAAAACTAGTAGCATATTAAGCGATAGGTTCGAAAACCCTAGCATGCCATAGAACATATATCATATATAGTGCGCTAAATAGTAGTATCAGTATCGCCCGAAGGCAGGACATACGCCCGTAGACAGAACACACGTCTGTAGGCAGAACATACGCTCGTAGGCAGAACATCGCCCGTAAGCAAAACATACGACTGTAGGAAGAACATACGTTCGTAGGCAGAACATTGCCCGTAGGCAAAACATACGACTGTAGGAAGAACATACGTTCGTAGGCAGAACATCGCCCGTAGTAGGACAATGACCACTAGATAAGCACAAAAACATTGAATATATACTTTCCAACATAAGAACATATATCTCAAAGAGCTCAATAGCTCAAACAACATATCATAAAATATATTCTAAATAGTGTATAGTCATCAATATTATATATACAAGAATGGTAAAAACGATAGGGTATAGTATTCCAAAATATTCTCAGTAAAGCATGATATCTCAAATTACTCATAAATGTTTCATAAAACATAACCATTAAATCATGCTTTTAATGTATGCATTTCTAATAATAAAATATGCATTTTAGAAGGGGTCCACTCATAGATACTTCACCTCGAAGAGCCACGCAAACTAATGAAGACGAAAACACCGCTAACGAAATGCACCTAAGCACATAAAAGGTCCAATTAATAAAACTCTATTCAAACGATTAAATTTCAGGAAACAGAAGTCATAAAACAGATTCAGGACGTCAAAAAACATAAGGGTAAACCTCGGTACCCCTTACGCGCCACCACAAGGTGGCAGCTCCGACGACTACACGTCGATATGGGTCGCTGGAAAAGTCGCCGACACCGCCGTGGACAGAGGTGTGTGTGCGCCATGCGCTGGCCAAGGTCTGCCCTTACGCCCGAACCACGTGCGGCCAATGGTTCTGGGATCTGACAGGGTTGGGTCGGATCTGGTTTGGATATGGACTCGGGATCTGGGCTTAAGATCGTTGAGCCTGGGCTTCGCAACTGGGTCGGGTTCTAAGGCCCAAAGGCCTGGGCTTAAAGGAACTAGGCCGCAAGGTTGGGCCTAGGTTCATTGGGTCGAAGGCCTGGTTTTGGGTAGGGTTCAAAAAGGTTGTGTTTGGGGTTCTAATAGGCTTGGGCTTGAAGGCCCGGCCTAAGGCTCTGGGCTAAAAGACTCGGGCTTGTGTGTTTGGGTCAAGCCAGCCCTATTTTCACTGAGGAAGAAGGCCAGATCTTCTCGACCTCCAGTCGACATCGAATCACCACCTTACCTTATGATCTACCTCTAGAATTAAAGGTACGAGAGATGGGAAAATGTTCGTACATGAGACACACAGTGTGGTGACCGGAGTTGGCCATATTTTTGGCTCGAAGGTCACAAGCTAGCCGACTCACTTCCTAGGCTCACTGTGCTTCACAGAGGAGGAGGAAGAGAGATAGTCGACACCGGTGGTGATGGTGGTGTCGTCATTGCCGTCGTTGTCAACTTTGGTATGTGGGTGTGCGTAGGTTAGGGGAGAGGGAGAAAGATCTATGAGAGGGAGAGAGTGTGAGCTGAGAAAAAGTACTTGGGGGAGAAGAGAGGAAAGAGGTGAGGGGTGGGGTTGCTGCCACTTGGCAATTAGAGAGATTGAGAGTTAGGAGAAAATCTAAAAGGGGATCCGGATTGGGTAGAGGATAAGGGGCAAAAATGTAAATTCATAATTTCAGTAAATATGAAAATACAATTAATTTAGGGTGGGGTTTAACAATCTACCCATTTAAAAGAATTTCGTCCCCGAAATTACAAATTTCAAACAAACAAATACGAATGCTGACTTCTCATCAGTTTTTCCATTTCCCACATCGCTTCCCCGACTATATGTTTCACCCACAACACTTTCACTAATGGAATGAATTTGTTCCTTAGAGTTTTATCCTGTCGGTCGATGATCGCCACTGGTTCCTCAACATAGCTTGCATCCTAACTCACCTCTAATGGTTTCGGCTGAATGACATGAGAGATATCTGATACATATTTTCAAAGCATAGAAACATGAAAAACGTTGTGAATATGCGACAATTCTGGTGGTAGCTCCAACCTATAAGCAACCGCACTAATTCTTTCTATGATTTGATAGGGGCCAACATAATGAGGACTCAACTTCCCTCACTTACCAAAACGAACCACACCCTTCCAGGGTGACAACTTTAGAAAGACAAAGTCACAAATATCATACTCAAGATCCCTGGAATGTCGGTCACTGATGCTCTTTTGTTGATCTTGTGCAGTCTTCAAATTCCTCTTAATCAACTGGATGTTATTATTAGTGGTGTCGACAACCTCCGGTCCTACTAACACTCGTTCATCAACCTTTGTCCAACACAATGGTGTTCGGCACGCCTTCCCATACAGTGCCTCGAATGGTGCCATGCCGATACTGGAATGGTAGATGTTGTTGTAGGCAAACTCGAATAGTGACAAATAGTTATCCCAACTACCCTTCCACTAGAGAACACACACTCTCAACATGTCTTCCAAGGTCTTAATCATCCTCTCCGATTGACCATCAGTTTGTGGATGGTAGGTAGTGTTGTACAACAACTGAGTATTCATGGCTTTATCTCCAGAACCTGGAGGTCAATCTTGGATCTCTGTCCAGAACAATGGTGACGGGCACATCGTGAAGTTTAACGATATTATCAATGAAAATTATGCTAACTTCTCCAGTATGTAGGTCTGTCGAACAGGTAAGAAATGAGCAGTCTTGGTGAGTCGATCCACGATCACCCAGCTACCATCAAACCTCGACTGTGTGCTCGGCAAACCATACGGGAAATCCATGGTGATGTCTTCCCACTTCCACGCGGGTATAGGAAGATTCTGCATTAGCCCTTCGGGTCTCTGTATATCTGCCTTCACCTGCTGGCAAGTGATTATCTTTTTCATTTCTTCATTATCCTTAGGTAAAAACAACCTGTTTCCCAACATTAAGGCTCCGTCTCTCCGGATTTTCAAATCTCGTTTAGAACCATTCTGCACCTGTTCCTTTAGTTCTGCACACTGTTGGTCGAGCTCCTGAGCTTCTTGAACCAAATCCACCAAAACAGGCTGAATTTGGATGTGTGCAAACGAAGCTCCCTATGAGTCTGGTGTCACTGCAACGTCGGTTTCTCGAAGAGAAAACAATAGCGGAACATGGATAGCTCGAAGGGAGGCAAGCTGTCCATAAGATTTCCAGCTAAGTGCGTCCGCTACAACATTTGCGTGACCAAGATGATACTTAATAGTGAAGGTTGCTACTGCTAACTTTGCACCAGCTCGCCTTCTCGGGCAGGGCTCCATTGGACGGGTCTACAGGGATAAATATGATGATGGGAAGGTATATTTTATTATCATTATATGATTGCTATTTATCTAGCTATACTTAATATGTTCATGTTATAATTTTGTTTCTAATAATTCTATGCCACATATGTGTATCAGGTTTTAGCCGTTAAAAAGATTGATTCCTCACTTTTTCAAGGCTCACCACCGCAAGAATTTTCTAACATTGTCGTAAACATCTCCAAGATTCGTCATGCCAACATCGCCGAACTTGTTGGCTATTGTTCAGAACACGGGCACAACATGTTGATTTATGAGTACTTTAGGAATGGCTCGCTTCACGAATTCTTACACATGTCGGATGACTACAGTAATCCCCTAACATGGAACACAAGAGTCAGAATCGCTTTAAGCACTGCCCGGGCTGTCGAGTACGTGAATATATATAGTTGTATATCTAGCATTTAGCTATTTTCGTTTACCAGGATTTCTTGTAATAATTTAATAAACTCTTTGTAAATTGTTTCCAGGTACCTCCATGATGGTTGCTTTCCATCCACAGTTCACAAGAACATCAAATCATCCAATATTTTGCTTGACATCGAACTCAATCCCCGTCTTTGCGATCATGGCTTGGCAACATTTCACCAGGTTAATTCCCGTCACTCTTAAAACTAAATGCGATCTTTCATAGATAAGATATTCGGGCTTTGCTGTCTATAGAGAATACGATTATTTTTATGTACTGATGATGATTTCTCCTCCTGTTTTTTTTTCAGCGTACTAGCCAAAACCTTGGGATGGGATACAATGCTCCAGAATGCACAAAGCCATCAGCGTATACAGCAAAGAGTGATGTTTACAGTTTTGGAGTAGTCATGTTCGAACAATTGACAGGTCGAATGCCTGTTGACAGGTACGTTAGATTTGCTTCTCACTCTCCCTTCCATTCGCTAACATTGTCAATGTCATGCAATTCTAAACTGGTTTTGTTCCTCTCTTTAGTTCAAAACCACCAGCGGAGCAGTGCCTTGTGCGATGGGCAACTCCCCAGCTTTATGATCTCGACGCACTGTCACAAA
Source organism: Cotoneaster glaucophyllus (assembly GCA_036320875.1). Taxonomy (NCBI): domain Eukaryota; kingdom Viridiplantae; phylum Streptophyta; class Magnoliopsida; order Rosales; family Rosaceae; genus Cotoneaster; species Cotoneaster glaucophyllus. The sequence continues at coordinate 12,741,791 of CM070064.1, read as the reverse complement.
TGGTTGACCTTGCACTGCGTGGACTCTACCCTCCCAAGTCAGTCTCGCGGTTTGCTGATATCGTTGCAATCTGTGTTCAGGTAATTACTAGTGACTTAGATGCCTTAAAGCCACTGGCTAGGCTTGACTTTAATTTTGGGATATAGTACTGTGATTTGTACCACATTTACGGATCATTACCATCCTGAACATTTCTCTAATAGAGGTGGGTCGCAAGTAGTTAGTAAATGTAGTACAGATAACATTATTCGAACAGTACATGAACAATTCTCTCGGAAAAAATAAACTGCTTTTTCAATATTGATTCACCTATGCTTTTACTCTTTTCTATTTGGGAAATGGCAAAAGATTTGTTCATTAACTTTTATTCCTTTGCATCTATCAGCGGGAGCCAGAATTTCGGCCACCAATGTCAGAGGTGGTGCAACAGTTGGTGCTGTTAGTGCAGAGCTCTACCGCGAACATGAGGGAGGATTTTGGTCTCGGGTCTCGTAACTCTAGTGCCATGAGCAGCAAGAGAGAAGATCTTGCAGCTTCTCGTCGCTTGACTGACTTTTGATGATGGCAGTGACGATCGAGAGGACAATGGTTTTCATTTTGATCAATATCATGTAAGCATATAAGAGACAGATTGAGTCATTTCTTTTAAATGTTTTTCTCTGTCTGCTCTAGCTGCCCAATATTTTTAAACAGACTTACTTCAAAATTATTCTCATGAATTATGGGCCCTAAAAGTTCTCCGAGGCATTCTAGCTTGTTCATTATAGGAGAAGCAGATTTGAGAACAAAAAAAAAGGTTATTGGAAATTGATCATGGGGGAGAAGTACAATGGGAAATTCAGGAAAGTAAAACATGTTTGGGGTGTGACTGAAGAATTTTGTTTTAGAGGAAGAATCTTGTTCAAGGAAACCATCTCTCCTAAGGTTAGGAATTAATATTGTAATTTAATTCTGATTGTATTCATAATTTGTACAGATCCTGGTACGTCAAGTATACATGATTGTATATATAAGCCTTTTTGCTATGAATATAATCACCAAGTTTATAATTTCTTTATGGTATGAACGAGTTATAAGGTTGCAACTTCTGCCGCAGCCCTTCCCCCCCTCGACCTAAATTTTTTTGCCGTCTCCTTCCACCATGGCAGCCACTTCCTCATCCTCTTTCGCTCCCTCTCTTCCTTCTGCACCTAATGTGACTCACTTCTTCAAGCTTACAGAGACAAATTTTCTCAACTGGTCGTGTCAGATACGTCCCTTCTTGATTGCTCATGATCTTTTCTCTAATGTTGATGGCTCCTCCTCTGCACCTAATACCGAGCTTCCGTCAAGCCTAATCCTGAATATGTTTGGAGGTATAAAACTGATCAACTGGTGTGCACCTTGTTTCTCCTCTCGCCGAGTTTATTTCTCTCATTGGTGGTTGGCCTTGACTCTGCTAAGGCTAATTAAGATTGTCTGTTGGAGAGTTGACTTCTTGTGATTATTTAGTTACCTTTTCTAGGTTCTTGTAATCAGATTGTAATTAATATTTCTTTCCTTGTAAATCCTCTTGTACATTATATATTTTCCTCCTCGGTGAGAAGAATAATATCAGAAAATTAAACCCCAAATTGACATGGAATCAAAGCAGAGATCCTAGGGTTTCTGCTCTGCCCGTTCCCTCAAGCAAACTCGGCCCTCCCATGGAGAACCTACCACCACTCCACGGTGAACACAACCCCATCCTAACCGATTCTACTCCTACACTAAACACTACAACCCTAAACACTACTACCCTGACCGACCCTATCATGAATCCTATCCCACCTATTCCGCAAGTTGTTACACAGATTGTCCATCATGATTCGTCTACTGCTTCAATTGGCATCAAACTCAATGGTGCCAATTATGGAGTTTGGTCTCAGATTGTTGAGATGTTTGTTGCTGGAAAAGACAAGTTGGGCTACTTGTTTGGGAGTAATCCCCAACCACCTATCGATGATCCGGCCTTCACCAAATGGCGTACGGAGAACGCTATTGTAAAAGGTTGGCTCATCAACTCTATGGAACCCAATTTGATTGGGTACTTTCTTCGATTACCAACGGCAAAGGAAGTGTGGGACGCGGTTGCTCGCACGTATTATGATGGCTCCGATATATCTCAAGTCTATGATCTTACCTGCAGGCCTCTCGTATGCGGCAAGATGGACGACCGGTGGAGACATACTATAGTGATCTTCAATCTTTGTGGCAGGAGATTGATTATCGTCGGCCTAATCCGATGAAGTGCGGTACTGATATTGAAATTTTTAATAAAATTGTTCAAACGGATCGTGTGTACACTTTGCTTGCAGGATTGGATGAGATGTTTGATAAAATTCGTAGTGATATTCTACGAACTGAGCCCCTTCCTTCCGTCGAACAAACTTTTGCCTATGTTCGCCGAGAGGGAATGCGACAAGCTGTGATGAGTACCGGAGGACAGCTGCTGAGTGGGGCGGCCATGGTGGCTCGGCCTGCCATGGCAACTCGGCCTGCCACACGAGCCGTAGCTTCATCTCGTCCCCGGGCCCCTGATAAGTTACCTACACCGAGCCCAGGACTGCAACCCCAGGCTACTGCACCGAGCTCGGCACAGGGCTTGCTCTTTGCTGCTAGGACAGTCTCACGGCCCACCACGGGTCCCCGTCCTCCTCGACCTAAACCACCTGTCCCGGTCGGTGGTTGTACTTATTGCGGTAGTGATAAGCATGGCCGTGATAATTGCTTCCAATTGCATGGTTATCCTGACTGGTGGGAACCGTTGAAGCTTCAGAAACAACAAGAACGAGACGAGCAAACCAAGCTTGGGCAAGCCAATCTCGCCACCTCCATGTCCCAATTATCTTTGATATCTCAAGATGATCATCCTCTGGTTTCGAGTTCTTCCGACATGTCTCCGGAGTCCTCAGGTAACTGTGGTTATGTTTTTAATATGAATAATGATGCTACTTCATCCGGATGGATCATTGACTCCGGTGCCACAGACCATATGACTTATGATCCCACTGATTTAGCTTGTGATACTGTTCCACTTCGACGTAATATTACTAATGCTAATGGAGTCACCTCACCGGTAACCGGCGCTGGCACCGTGCGCCTCACGTCCACTCTCTCTTTGCCTCATACATTACTTGTACCTTCACTGAAGCATAAATTGATGTCTCCTGGCCAAGCTATTGAACAAGTGAACTGTTGTGTGCTAATGTATCCAAAGTTTTGTCTTATACAGGATATTCTCACAAAGGAGATAATTGGTCGTGGTACTAAGAGGAGGGATCTCTATTTTGTGGATGATGTCAGTACAGGACGGGTCAATCTCGCCCAATGAGCTGTTGATCACAAGAGGCGTCAGATATGGTTATGGCATCACCGTTTGGGTCATCCATCTTTCAGTTATTTGCAGCATATGTTTCCGGATTTATTTGTTGGTTGTTCAGTTTCAGACTTTAAATGTGACACTTGCATACTCGCCAAGAGTCACCGTGTGTCTTATCCGTTGAATTCGAATAAAAGTATTGTTCCTTTTGGTCTTGTTCATTCGGATGTTTGGGGACCATCTCCGATTACTACTTCATCTGGTATTCGATGGTTTGTAACGTTCATAGATGATTGTACACGGATGACATGGTTATATATTCTTAAGCATAAAAGTGATGTGTTTTCGGTTTTTAAGACCTTCCATACCATGGTTCAGACACAGTTGTCTACTGACATACGGATTTTATGTTCTAATAATGGTGGTGAATATGTTAATAGTGATTTTTCCCATTATTTAACGAATTCTGGAATTCTTCACGAAACTACATGTCCTCAGACTCCTTAACAGAACGGGGTGGCTGAGCGCAAAAATCGTCATCTCTTAGAAACGGCTCGGTCACTCTTGATTGGGGCGTCTGTTCCCCGCTCTTCTTGGGATGTTGCTCTTCAGACCGCCACTTATCTTATCAACCGTCTGTCATCCAAAGTCCTGGATTTTCGTACTCCCTTACAAGTCCTTGCTACCTTCGTGCATCTACCGTCGGTTTTAGTACTCCCACCTCGGATTTTTGGCTGTGTTGCATTTGTTCATCTTCATAAAAATCAACGGAAGAAACTTGACCCGTGTGCTCTTCGTTGTATTTTTATGGGGTACGGCCTTCATCAGAAAGGGTACCGTTGCTACCACCCTCCTTCTCGTCGACTGTATGTTACTATGGATGTCACTTTTTCCAAGTCTGAGATGTATTACCCTTCGGCTTCTTCCAATCCTCATCCTCAGGGGGAGACACGGTATGACGAGAAGGATTGCACCATTGCCGAGACTCGGCCAGCTACCCTTGCCGAGATTCGGCCAACTACCGTCGAGGGAAATCCAAGTGCCTTTGCCGAGATTCGGCCAGCTACCTCTGCAGAGATTCGGCCAGCTACCCTCGTCGAGACTCGGCCAGCTGCCCTTGCCGAGAATCGGCCAGCTACCTCTGCCGAGATTCAGCCAGCTACCCTCGTCGAGACTCGGCCAGCTGCCCTTGCCGAGCCTACTCCCCCCTCGTCTCCAAATATAGTACCACCAGACCATACTCCTGAGAATATTCCTGAGGCACTACAAGAAAACAGGGAATATGTGACGGAATTTATGGTGGCGCCCAGAAATTCGTCATATATTACGAGAATAAGTGAGGAGATTTTAGAAAGCGTCACATAAAAACATTCAAGGGACCAGGATGATTTTTTAGATTGTATGCGTCACATATAACTTTTAGATTCGCCACATATAAATGGGCGGGAAATTTTACCGCCCAAATGAAAGTTTATTTGTGACGAATTGTAGAATGCGTCACATAATGTTAAATAATATGACATATTCAAATGTGAGGCTAAAGATGCCTCACTAATTATATATAAAAAATTATTCATGGAAGCCAAAGATTAAAACTTAAAATAAATTAATTGGAGCTTGCTTTTAATCTTCCACAAAGTTGACTTGGTTTTCTAAACAGAGAGTACCATTTGCACCCCTTCGTCACTTTTCGCTCCACCCTTTCAGATTCCCCTTTTGTGCTCCACCCTTTCAGATTCCCCTTTTGCGCTCCGGTGGTTGCCATCATCGGCGACCACCCATCTCCTCTTCATCTCCCACAGATCGCACCTTTTTTTCCCCCACTGCACTCCGCACCCTTGAGTCACTCTCCTCAACACCCAGGTACTTGCATCTAACTTGGTGGCTGCAATTGGGTAAGGTCTTATCTCATCTTAATTTTGTTTTAGGTTATGCACATAAACTTTTGTTTGAATGAACTATGGCAATTTCTAAACTTGTAAAAGCAAATTTCTAGAAAGGGAAGAAGCAACTACAAGTACAAAAATGGCAAAAACATAAAAGATAGATGAAAATAAGGGAGCTGATTCAATACCTGCTTGCACAGCCATTGCCAATGTAAATAACGCAACAGTAGAGACTGAGACTTTGCTGTTCGCGCTCTTCGCCTCACCCAGTCCATTATTAGAAACCTCAAAATTTAAGGAACTCTCCTGACCAGTGCCATCAATAACATTACTTCTCACATTTTTGTGTGGAGGAGATCTCAGCTTTGGCGAAACTTCATTTTCCAACTCTGATGTAGCATATCCAAACAGAACTAGGGAGAACAGTGAAAATAATAGAACCTTCCTAAATGTGAACTCCATTTTCATTCGTACAGAGTTTACAAAAAGACAATGACTTGAACTTCAGGATCTTGAGAAAAGCCCCCTGTGTTCTTCTCTTGGATGCAATCAGTAATACTGGACAACCCTGCAGATTGCTTGATGTCTGCCTTGTGGACAACCCTGCAGATTGCCGAAGGCTTCACTACATTAGTAATGCAATAACCCTTCCACATTCCTTGGTTACACACGACACACCTTTTGATCTGAATTATGCTGTAAAACTATAGCTCTCAAATAAACGAAAAACAATTTTCTAAAATACGTAAATAACTGATTAGTTTAGCACTAAATTGCACATCAAAGAAGATGAACCTTCACTGATTTACAAAATGGGATTGCTACCCGAAAATATAAGGCCTCAATAAAGGATGCTGGCTTTGTAGATCATCACAAGCTCAGAGATCTGTAACCCACCTTCACAAACAATGTGATGATACATAATCAAATCCAAGATTTTATTCTCCCAAATCCCAAATAAGAAATCAGATATTGTTGGTTTTTTTTGGTTGAAAGATAGTGCTAGCCCTTGGTTATTGTCTTAAAGTTGTATTGTTTTACTTATTTGATCGAATCCTTATCAGTTTCAGTATTTATAGTTTTGATCACTATCTTGTCTGGTTACGGGCCTTGAAATTTCATGATGGTGTTGGTTCCGTGTAGTGCTCGTGATTTCTATTTGATGGATGATTGTAGAAGATTTTCCTTGTTTTCTTAATTGTGTTTGTTCAGAACGTTTTCATGAAAACTGCACAACTATTGCAGGTGCTGTAACTTTAATGAAGCAGGCATAATGAATTGTAATACAATTTTAGAACTCTACTAAATTTCTTGCTAAGGAAAACCCATAACTGAACACATACATACATAATTATAGTTTGAGATTTGCCGACTTACCAAGTTGGTTATCATGGGACTTCATCCTAACCACAATTACTTGCTACTCTCTCTTAGTTCCATAACTAAACACATACATACATAATTATAGTTTGAGATTTGCCGACTTACCAAGTTGGTTATCATGGGACTTCATCATAGCCTCAATGACTTGCTACTCTCTCTTAGTTCCATAACTAAACACATACATACATAATTATAGTTTGAGATTTGCCGACTTACCAAGTTGGTTATCATGGGACTTCATCCCAGCCACAAACTTTTAGTTATTCTAGATTTTACTACAAAAATATTGAAATACTCTAAGTTTTGTTAAAGTTTCCAATGTGCAATGTGCACGAGTGTGTAGTTTTGCATATTTGTTTTTTTAGCATCAAAGTATTTTAATTCTCACTCTCTCATTAGCAACACAACAAACCCTTGACCTATATGTGGTGTGTTTTGTTGTGTGTTTTCATGTAATCAGCAAGGAGGAGAAGATACATTTTACAATACTTTGGAGAATAAAACGATCAGGTACCAATCTATATACTTTTTATTTATTTATTAATGCATACAAACACTTTAAAAGCTATGACACTTGATCACTTTCTAGAGACACACTCTAGAACACTCACACTCCTCACAAGACTACTCACTTACAAGACCACTCGCACTTCTTATTCTTGCTTGGTTGGTTGATTACTTGCTACTCTCTCTTAGTTCCATAACTAAACACATACATACATAATTATAGGTTGAGATTTGCCGACTTACCAAGTTGGTTATCATGGGACTTCATCCTAGCCACAAACTTTTAGTTATTCTAGATTTTACCACAAAAATCTGCACCCTAAACAATTAGGCTACCTTGCCGACCTAAGAAGATATTTTGCTAGAATTGTCTAGCATTTTCTTAATACGCATGCATGATGCACCAACCTTGCTTGCTAGAATTCTCTAGCAATATCTTATGCATGATTCTCCTAGAGCACCGAGACTTCCATAATGAGATGGACCTTATTCTTGGGGTCATTTGGGCTGGTGTTTTTTAACAAATGCTTGCATAAAAAATCATTTATTTTTCTTACATCTTTGTCACAAAGATTCTCAATTGTATCGACGATTTGAAGTGAGAAATTCTTGTATGCATTCAGCCATTGTGGAAGGCTTTGGCAGCTCAAAAGAATTGTAATACAATCTTAGAACTCTACTAAATTTAGGGTTGGCGGATCCACTTAAATTGAAATACTCTTAAGTTTTGTTAAAGTTTCCAATGTGCAATGTGCACGAGTGTGTAGTTTTACATATTTGTTTTTTTAGCATCAGAGTATTTTAATTCTCACTCTCTCATTAGCAACAAAACAAACCCTTGGCCTATATGTGGTGTGTTTTGCTGTGTGTTTTCAGGGAATCAGCACGGAGGAGAAGATACATTTTACAATACTTTGGAGGATAGAACAATCAGGTACCAATCTATATACTTTTTATTTATTTATTAATGCATAAAATATTTGGAATTTTAGGATACAAATTTTATTAATTCTGTCACTTTAATAATATCATATGGCTTTTATGTATGCACACACACACATCCTACGAAGACATGGATCCTATCTTTTTGAAATTAGTATATCTTTTCCTCGTTTATGTAAATTCCATATCTAGCTACTCGAAATTATTTTAATCTAAATCATAGTTTTTAAAAAATAAGTCTAAGTAAGTTAATATTGTGTTCAAATTCAGTTGGACATCATGGACAGACAATGGATTTGTAATCGGAATCTCCTTAGTTTGGAATATAGAGAAGGGGTCAAGTCATTCATTGACGTTGCTCGTCACCATGTGAACCAGAATAATCAGATATCATGTCCTTGTAAAGTTTGCCATAACAGATTTTTTCATTCTGTTGAAGATGTTCATCTTCATTTGTTGAATTCTGGTATGGATATGAATTATGATACATGGATATATCATGGGGAGCGAATCCATCAAGTGCAAGGACAAACTTCCGGATTTCCGAATGACGAGCATACTAGTAATCCTAATGGCAACATGGTCAATATGATTGAGGATGCATTTCAAATATTGGATGATAATGATGATGATCAAGGTACAATGGGTTTTCAAGATACATTGTGGAGTGGTGAGGTGACTAATGCTCATGTTTGCTATATTTTGTTTTGAATATGAGGAGTAGAAAGGAGAACCATTTTCTGTGATCGACAATTGGGGGGCTCTCCACAAAGACAAGAATGGCCAATGGATAAATGATATTGCTCAAGAGAAATATGTAAGTCACTTTTGTGTATGAATGTGGTATTTAGCAATTGATCAATATTGAATTCACTTTTGTGTATGATGTTCATTGCTATAAAAATGATGAACAACAAGGTGACACATTAATTATAAGTGATATTACTAAGGGATAGGCTTTGAACCCAAAACATAGTGTGTTGAAAAAAAAAAGAGAAAAAGATGCGCTACTTACTGAATAACTATATCTATACAAATGAAATATGAAAATTGGAAAGGTGAGTGTTTTCTGCAACCTGATTATTTATATAAACAAAAAAACTTGCAAAACATGTTTCAGAGGTTTGGTGTTTTTGACAAGTCTCTCTTTTCAACGAGACAAAGACCCCCATTGTTTGCATTAGAATATAAAATCAAAGGAAGGTAATTTAAATTAACATTTTAAGCCATGCTAGATTGTGAATCCTCCCACAAGATTTAGGTAAAAAGAAGAAAATCACCTTCTTTCTCGCATTTGGGAAGAATTCAAGACCAAAACTACATTTGCAAGGCTTTGATCTTTCAGGAGTTATAGCAGACAATGTTACCATATGGTTTAAATGTGTTTTGTTGAAGTTTTAAAAGGGGTAATAAAAAGGTATGGCAAATTTTGACTTGAACAATGTTTACAATTTGGTTTCTTTTCAGCCATTGAGAAATTAACACTCCATCTTTTCTCCTAGAAAGCAAAAGCACCAAAAGAAGTTGAATTCTTTACATATTACTATTGTTTATATATTACTTATTTAGCAATTGATGAATATTGAATTCACTGTTTTAGTATTCTTGGTGTTATTTGTTATGTAAGGATGAGATGAAAAAAAAGAAGGATGAAGTTATGGAGAAATTGATTCAAGAAGCACCAGATGGTACTCCACCAGATTCTCTACAAGTTCCATTGGATGATGAGTTTGGTATCATGGCTGAGAACCTTGGGAGGAAGGGAAAATCTGTTAATGGTGTAGGTATTTTTCCTCGTATGGATACATCTAATTATGTTTCTTCAATGCCTTCAAGTTCTGAGTTAACAGAGATGAAAGATCAAATAAAGCTTCTATCAACTAGTTTCGTCAACTTGGAAAAAGAGAATAAAGACTTGAAAAAGAAGAATGATATTCTCATATTACAAGTGAAGGCTCTTTTAGCAAAGAAAGGGCAATGCATCAACAACTCTATAGGTACTGATGATGATCTTTCAGATGTCGATGGTGCATATGCTGAAATGGAAGACCTTGGTACGGATGAAGACTAATTTATATTACAAAGTCTTTTACTGTTATCTAGTTTTAGTCATGCACATGGTTGAACTTTTTGGTTAGCTCCTCGGTGTCTTAGATTTCTCTTTTGTTAGCATCTCAACATGTATAGAGGAGTTGGTGCCCTTCATGATGAACTTACTGTTATCTAGTTTTAGTCATGCACATGGTAGAACTTTTCGATTAGCTCCTCAGTGTTTTAGATTTCTCTTTTGTTAGCATCTCAACATGTATAGAGGAGTTGGGGCCCTTCATGATGAACTGCCATTGAGCTGAGATGGGACACTAAAAGTTAGATTTTTTTTGGGATTTTTATGTGAGTATATGAAATGTACTTGATGTATGTGCTTAAGTAGTTTGTTAATGAAAATGCAACTAACCGAAGCATTACCTTATATGTGACATGAATTGTAATTCTATTTTATAAACAAGGAATTGGAATTTCAGATGATAAACAAGGAATATGTATTGGTCTATAACATATATTTCCAAAATAGGTATTTTATTTGACATAAGTGACTCAGGCTACGCCACAAATGGAAGAAAAATGTGACGCTTTCAGCGTCACTTATCTATTTCATAAGTGACGAATTATATAGGTCACATAATTTGTTCTTGTTTTTATAAACAAGGAATTGTAATATCAGATTATAAACAGGGAATATGTATTGGTTTGTCACATATATTTCCAAAATAGATATTTTATTTTGACATAAGTGACCCAGGCTATGCCACAAATGGAAGAAAAATGTGACTCTTTCAGCGTCACTTATCTATTTCATATGTGACGAATTATATAGGTCACATAATTTATTTTTTTTTATAAACAAGGAATTGTAATATCATACTATAAACAGGGAATATGTATTGGTTTGTCACATATATTTCCAAAATAGATATTTTATTTTGACATAAGTGACCCAATCTATGCCACAAATGGAAAAAAAATGTGACGATTTCAGCGTCATTTTTCTACTTCATACGTGACGAATTATATATGTCACATTAATTATTCTTTTGTGACGCTTTATCCGTCACAATCTCCTATTTTCGTAAATTTAAACAAGTATTAAGTGACGAAAGCAGTGTCACATATACTTAAAATATGTGGTGCTTTTAAAATTCGTCACTTATACTTTCGGTGACGCGTCATAGGTGACGCTCGCAGTGACCCTGTAAAAGCGTCACATATTATCAAATGTGACGCATTTTTATTTTCTGTGACGAATATCTGTCGTCACATAAACCCTGTTTTCTTGTAGTGAGGTAAGCTCGACTATCCCTGTTGATGATACCGTTGTTCCGAATTATCAATTACCTTTCAGGCACAATCGAGGAAAGCCACCTAATCGATATTCGCCGGACACAACGAAAGGCTCTAAATACCCCATTGCCAACTATGTGTCATCACAGAAGTTATCAGAACCCGGCAAAGCTTTTGTACAACAAATATCCAATGATAGCACACCAAGATCATTGAAAGAGGCACTATCTGACGATCGATGGACCAAGGCAATGGAGGAAGAAATGGCTGCACTCCAGAAAAATCAAACGTGGGATTTAGTTCCACTTCCCCGAGGAAAGAAGAGAGTTGGGTGTCGATGGGTGTACACCATCAAGTACAAAGCTGATGGGTCCGTTGAATGATACAAAGCACGATTAGTGGCCAAGGGATACACTCAAACGTATGGTGTTGATTATACAGAGACATTTGCCCTGGTAGCAAAGATTAATACGGTAAGAGTATTGCTTTCATTGGCGGCCAACTTAGATTGGCCATTACAGCAATTTGATGTGAAAAATGCTTTCTTACATGGTAATCTTGACGAAGAAGTGTATATGGATATTCCACCTGGTTATGCATCGGTTTTACAACCTGGAGTAGTCTGCAAGCTGAATAAAGTGTTGTATGGGTTAAAACAATCACCTCGAGCATGGTTTGGTAGGTTCCGGACGGCTATGAGGAAATATGGGTTCAGGCAGAGCAATTCTGATCATACACTTTTCTTGAAACGCCGAATGGGGAAATTGACGGCACTTATAATCCATGTGGATGATATGATTGTTACAGGTGATGACAAAGAGGAAATCTCAAGGCTCAAAGATTACCTAGCAACCGAGTTCGAGATGAAAGATCTTGGTGGTTTGAAATATTTCTTGGGGATAGAAGTAGCTCGATCTAAACAGGGTATATTTCTGTCTCAAAGAAAATATGTTCTAGACTTATTAGCTGAAACCGGAATGCTTGATTGTAAACCGGCTGACACTCCCATAGTCCAAAATCACCATCTTGCCGTGCACCCTGATCAAGTTCCCTCTAACAGAGATCGTTTTCAAAGGTTAGTTGGGAGGTTAATTTATTTATCTCACACCAGGCCTGATATTGCATACGCAGTAAGTGTTGTTAGTCAATTTATGCATTCTCCGAGTGAGGCACATATGGGTGCAGTTGAACGCATCCTACGATACCTGAAGTCATCACCGGGTAGAGGCATCATGTTTTCTAAGAATGATCATTGCCGAATAGAGGGTTACATCGATGCAGATTGGGCAGACAACGTTACTGATCGTCGGTCCACATCTGGTTACTTTACATTTGTGGGAGGAAACTTAGTCACTTGGCGGAGTAAGAAACAGAAAGTGGTTGCTTTATCAAGTGTAGAGGCTGAATACAGGGGTATGGCAAAAGGAGTATGCGAACTATTATGGCTTCGGAGGCTACTTGGTGAACTCGGGTATCATTCGAATTCAGCCTCGAATTTATTTTGTGATAATAAAGCAGCTATAGATATCTCACACAACCCAATTCAACATGATCGCACAAAATATGTGGAAGTTGACAGACACTTCATTAAGGAGAAGTTGGATGGGAATATTATTCAATTCCCGTTCGTAAAGTCAGAGGATCAATTGGCGGATATCTTAACTAAAGCTGTTGCAAGTCAAGCATTCTACAACTCTCTTGTCAAGTTGGGCATGAACGACATTTATGCACCAACTTGAGGGGGAGTGTTGGATAGTTGACTTCTTATGATTATTTAGTTACCTTTTCTAGGTCCTTGTAATCAGATTGTAATTAATATTTCTTTCCTTGTAAATCCTCTTGTACATTATATATTTTCCTCCTTGATGAGAAGAATAATATCAGAAAATTAAACCCCAAATTGACATTGTCTCCATCAACACTTTTCTTATGCATGAATAAAGCGAGTCCTTTTTTGCAGGTCAAGGAGGAGGAAACGTGATTAAAGCAACCACCCAAAAGTCGATAACTACTTTCATTCGTGTTAACATACCGTCTTTGATGACGTGGTTGACTGCATGCATATCACATAAGCAAAACTTTGACTATTGTTTCCGATCTTCCAGCCAGCTTATGCCATGCAATATTATTGGTAAACTTGACGGTGATCTCATTAACCTTCAAGCACGACATGTAGAAAATATCACCATCAAACAGAAGTTCGATAAATATCGCCATCAAACAGAAGTTCGATATTATCTACGTGTCCCATCTTTATTTGCGTGTTTGTGTTGGTTTTTGATTTTGATAGGTTGAATAGCAAAAGCCTAAAGCAATGGCTCGATCAAGAAGGCTGCAAGGGTCCGAACAAGCCTAATATATAGACCGCCCTGCAAGTGTCGTCTTCGTTTTCACTATGATTTAGTTTTTGTAATTATAATTGTATGACATTTTCGCTCAAATTTATACAGAGAGTGTTTTCAGCTCATAAGTTTTAATATTTATATTCCATTTTTTTTTCTTGGTGTTTTGGAGACAAAAACCAACACACAAACGGCATATCAATAAAATTCAAATTTATACAGAGAGTGTTTTCAGCTCATAAGTTTTAATATTTATATTCCATTTTTTTTTCTTGGTGTTTTGGAGACAAAAACCAACACACAAACGGCATATCAATAAAATGTTTTTATTCCACCATCTATAGAATTTTGCCGACTCTGACTATTGTAAATAGAGACCAAGGGGTTTAGTAGTGCAGCCTCCATACAAAAGTACGAAATGAAACAGAAAAAGGGAGGGCGAGAAATTTATCAATGTCGTGATTATGTTCTCATTGTTGAAGTTATGTTGTAGTATAATTTATCTATGTCGTGGATTACCTATTGTCAGCGTAAATATATGGCTATTTTGGTATATGTTAAAAAGGGATACATGACATCAGTTTGGTTAATTCTAATTGATTAGTTTCATAGGAAAGTCCATTTTGAAGAAACTACTTTGGTGGAATGTGTTGATCTAATCCCTTTTGTACATAGATAGCCAAAAGTTTTACAATTTTTAATTGGACTCTATCGATTAAATATTGGAAGTTTTAATGAAAAACCCGCATTACTGTTCACTTTAACAAAAAACCATATTTTTACACTAAAAAGTCAAACCTAGTACTATTCACTTTACCTTTTATTTTGTCATTATCGTTAAAACTCAAAGATTTTAAGTTATTTTCATTAGTTTTCCTTTAAATATTTTTGTATGTGAAAGTCTTCCTAATTTTTTTTAATGTAAATAACATTAATCTTCTATGACATTCTTCGTGGGCTGGACAATGATTATCTTATGTTTGTATGTCTGCGTTGCCCACAGTTCGATTTGGGGCCAAATTCTATTGGGCTTTAATTGATCTCACCAGCCCATTCAATGGGCCTTTTATTTAGCCTATTAGATTGGTGGTGGATTATTGGAATTTGGATGTGCTCCTACTACTTCAAGAACTTACTCCAATTACACCTTACTGTCGAAAAACTTAATTAAATCTTGGTGTCTTTTCTATTTTTGTTCTTGCATTTCATTTGATATATTTCTTGTAGGTTATTTTAAGTCGGCTTCCAATTGGTTTGGTGCCAGCACAACACCCACCTTTGTTGATCTGCGTCAGCGGCTCCTCACCTATGCGGCACAGGCTGCACGTCTACTTGCTTCCTCGGCTGCCCATGCTTTTCTCGCTGCCCAAAAATATCTATCCATTGTGGGCTCTTGCAGAAGACCGCAAGTGGTTTCCATTGCCATCCATCCAAACCCTGAATTTCGCTGACTGTATTGTGTAACTCATCCAACATAAAAGATTAAACAAAAGAGTCGATCAGTATATTTACCCACCGTGGAGAACTATTTTATGAGGGTTCTTCATGAGCTCGATGACTAGTGGTCTCTGAGAAAATGTATATATACAAAGAGTGTGCAAATCTGTATATTAGGAAGTAAGTTTTATTTATTGAGAAATCAATGAAATGCACTTAACAAACTGAAAATTACTCTATTTTGGTTTGGTGCTACAACTCTCTGTTTATTTTGGAATCGTACTGCAGACGACCTTTGTTGGAAGCCAGCCATCCCACATCGGCAAGAGGGAGAGGAGAAAAGCAATTTAAATATAATTATTCCATTCTAATTAACACTGAGGTTTTTTTGTGATAAAACCTTACTTGACGGATCAGGCAGATGGTAAAGTGGGGACAGTATCGGTGTTGTTGGAGTGAGATCTCGGTCCATCAACCTGAAAAATTCTACATAGTATCAGAGTCAGGGGATGGGGGGATGGGCTTGTTGTACTGCCACGTGATTGGGTGGGTCCCTGTTTGGCCCTGCCTGTTGGATGAGCCCCGATTTAGCTCCACGTGGTTTTACTGATGTGTGGATCTTTGAGTCCTGATATGGCTTCACGTAGGCCAAAGATGCCACGTAATTGGATGGGTCCCCTTTGACCCCGCGCGATGGGTGAGTCATGACATGGCTTCATGTAGGCCAAAGATGCCACGTGATTGGGGTAGGTCCCCGTTTGGCATTGCGTGTTGGGTGAGTCAAGAATGGCGTTCCACGTGGTTGCGGATATGTGGATAAAATCTCACACCTAACGGATTGAGTATGTGGTAAAGTGAGGGCAATATCAATATTGTTGGAATGGGCCCTCGCCCGTCGACCTGAAAAATTGTACAAACTTTGATGTCAAGAATGGCGTTCTGGACTTGGAACTTACAGCTCATTCAGGGGTTTATCCTTTTGGCATGTCCTTCCTTTCATTGCTTTATAATGAATTTTCGATGCCAGTGCTGAGATGGTTGCTTTGGTCAAACTATTACAGCTTTTACTTATTGGCCATCAGCTTTCAAAATGTGAACTCATATATTGCAATTGGACCGTGGGAACGATATCAAGCGTCAAAGATAAAAGCAAGAAGGCTAGTTCCCAGTCAGACCATCTCTCCCTGCACACCTGTTGTTTCCTTTTCCACACTGTCATGGGAGACGATGGGAATAGACAGAATCATCCGTAGATATCCGTACTCATTCAAGCCGCCTTTGGCATCAGACCTAAAATGTACTGGAGTCACTCCAACAGAAAAATTAGAAAACTTTCTGGCATCCCTATGCGATCTTGCAGAATTATTGCCTTCCCGAGTGTAACTCGCGCGAAATGTTCAGTGTAGCTCATCCAACATAAAAGATTAAACAAGAGCGAGCTCTAGAAATTCATTTGGCTATAAATATTAGGGAGCTTTAATAAAAAGGGCTTGAACTAAGTTTATTTTAACCAAAAACCATCCTATAACTTTTTTTAACCAAAAACCATCTCAGAACAAGGTAAAACCCACCAAACTAACAGACAGCTCGACCACCAGCCAGTCACTCATGGGCTTTCCTTTGGCCCTCATCCTTCTCCTCCTCCTCCTCCTCCTCCTCCTCCTCTTCGTCTCGCTGAGTACTACAACTTTCCTTTTTGAATCACCCTATTTCGTTGAGTATTGAAGAAGTTATATTTATTTGAATCTTACCCAGTTTTCGGCGACCTCCGAGGCTTTCGAGGCATTTTCCGACCAAACCACAACGAGTTAGCCATCATGCAAGGTACCATTCTCTTCGTCTCTTCGAGAACTACGATTTTCGTTTTTGAATCACTCGATTTCGTTGAGTATTGACAAAGTTATGAGCGTTTAAAGTTTGTCCAACCCAGTTTCCGGCGACCTCCGAGGCTTTCGAGGCGTTTTTTCGGCCAAACTACAACGAGTTAGCTATCGTGCAAGGTACCATTCTCTTCGTCTCTGCGAGAACTACAATTTTCGTTTTTGAATCACTTGATTTCATTGAGTATTGACAAAGTTATGAGCGTTTAAAGTTTGTCCAACTTTCCGGCCGAAATATGGTCTTCCCTTCCGTTTAGCTCCGGCGAGCAGCAACCACACCAAGCCCTTTGGGCCATGCACAAACAAACACTGTATCTGGAAAGAAAATGAACATTAACACTGTCGCTGGAAAAACATAACACTGTCGCTGGAAAAATAACACTGTCGCTGGAAAAACTAACACTGTCGCTGGAAAAACATAACACTGTCGCTGGAAAAAAAACACTGTCGCTGGAAAAACTAACACTGTCGCTGGAAATAAACTAACAGTGCAATGACTTAAATTCCTGAAACAGTGTTACTTAAAATCCAGAAACAGTGATTTAAATTCCAGAAACAGTGACTTAACTTATAACATGATTTTTTATTAAACAAAACTTATAACATGGTTTTTTTATTAAAACTAAAACTTATAACATGGTTTTTTATTAAAACTAAAACTTATAACATGGGTTTTTATTAAACAAAACTTATAACATGATTTTTTTATTAAAACTAAAACTTTTCAAGCCCTTTTCATTAATTTTCCTTAAATATTAATATTGAATTAAAAATAATAATTAAAACATTTATCACTCGCTACACGAGCTTACATATGGTCGTAACCCGTAACAGAAATAAGGAGCTCTTAACATAAGTTGTAGCATTTTCTGATAAAATTTAATTTAAAATAGAGAGCATACAAACCATGAAACCAACACTTTCAAGCCATCATGAACTGCATTAATTAACAAAGCGGCAGTCCATTTCAATAATTTGAATGAATACTCAAAGTCATACAAATATGCATGTAATCTAATATTTTAGTGGATAGGATGTTGAATTTTCACACATGCATTATAGCCGGTTCAAAATTCTCTATCTCTTAAATTATTGTAATAGTTTCGAATACTCTCCCTCTCTTTACTAATAATAAATTAAAAAAAGTCATACAAATGTAACAAAATATTATTGACATCAATCATGAATTATGAGTTGCATGATAGAAATATAAGCAGTGGTCAATTTTGTTACATCTCGACCGGGGCTCCACCACATCTCGAGCTTGACTCTGCCGCATCACGATATTGTCCGCTTTGGGCCCCGACCACGCCCTCACGGTTTTGTTTCTGGGAACTCACACAAGAACTTCCCTGTGACTCACCCATCCTGGGATTGCTCTCGCCCCATTCTCGTTCTTACGAAACCTGAAGCGAGTGAGCTCCCAAAAGGCCTCGTGCTAAAGGAAGTGGACATGTACATATAAGACATAGAGGATCCACTCCCTTGGGCGATGTGGGATCTAACAATCCACCCCCCTTAGGGGCTCGACGTCCTCGTCGGCACACTTCCGGCCAGGGATTGGCTATGATACCAACTTGTTACATCCCAACCCGGGCTCCACCACATCATGGGCTCAACTCCGCCGTAGCATGATATTGTTCGCTTTGGGCCCCGACCATGCCCTCACAATTTTGTTTATGGGAACTCACACAAGAACTTCCCAGTGGCTCACCCATCCTGGGATTGCTCTCGCACCATTCTCGCTTAACTTCATAGTTCCTACGAAACCCGAAGTCAGTGAGCTCCCAAAAGGCCTCGTGCTAAAGGAGGTGGGCATGTACATATAAGACATAGATGATCCACTCCCCTGGGCGATGTGGGATTTAACATTATTGTGACGACCCGTCCCCAAAAATTATAAGTGAATTTATGAAAATGCCATTCGAGGCAAATGCAATGACCTTTGTTGACTGCCGTGTCGCATCACGTAAGACTCATTTTCTTGGCATATTTTTGTAGTACTCGTCGTTACGAACGCGTGGACGCAAACGGAATGTGATTTGGAGTTAACGAAGGAGTTATTAACGAACGAAGTCAAGGACAAAATGGTCAATTAATTATTTCTGAAATGTTTCAGATTTTTGGAGCAAAAATCTTGCCATGCCACGTGTGTGGCCCATATTTAAGAGAAGGAATGGGCGACTGTGATGGAAAGATAAGAAGAGAAAATGAGAGAAGTGGAGGAATCAGGAGAGGAGAGAGGAAATGATTGCCGAATCAGAAAGAAGGAAAGGAGGGGAAAGGAGAGAGAGGAAGGAATAGGGAGAAACGGGGCTGACCTGTATTACCTTCAGACCCGACCCGTGCCGTGGGTTTTTCGACGCTTTTCCATCGATTTTCCGACGATCCAAACCGTGTCCACCACCTGCAAACTGACCATCATCCTTCCCTTTTCCATTTTCACCCAAACTCCACTAGGTATAACCTTGATTTCGTGAAGAACCGAAACTAAGGGAGCCGCAGGGTGCCGTGAAGACTCTTGGCCGAAATCCACCAAATCAGATACGATTTCATCTAATTACCACCATCATTAGACTTCCCTTGAGGCTTGGAACAATGCCCAAACAAGTTTTGGAGCGTGGGGTTCGATTTGAGGACAAATTGGAGAACACCTAAGTTAAGGGTTTCCCTGATTTTCGTGAAATTGGGGCTTTTCCCGGCCAAATTGGCCTTAGTCACATGTATGAAAGTTGCTCCACTCACTGAGATCTTCATTCCTGTAAATTTTGGTAATTTTTAGAAGGGTTTTTATCACAAATGGTCCCTGACATTGATCAAACGCATCATTTTGGTCCCTGACATTGAAAATCAATAGAAATGGTCCCTGAGATTGATCAAACACATCACAAATGGTCCTTCTATTAAAAACTCTTTGGGCAATTTTCAAAGCTTCGTAACTCAATCGTTTCTTAACCAAATTCGACCCATAATATATCAAAATGAAGATAGGAAAGTGTAGAACAAGATTATACCTATTTGGAAGCCCAATGGTTGCCAGAGATGGCCAGAAAATAGCTCAAATGTGACTGGTCCGCGGAAAAACTGGAAAACTCGTCGGAAACTGGGTAAACTTTAAACGTTCATAACTTCTTCAATAATCAACGAAATTGAGTGATTCAAAAACGAAAATCATGCTTCTCGATGAGACGAAGAGAATGGTGTCTTTTTGATGGCTAACTCGCCGTATTTTGGTTGGAAAACGGCTCAAAATTGGCTAACTCGAAAATGGTTATCAAATTTCGAGCCGTTTTCCAGCCAAACCACGGTGAATTAGTAGTCAATAAAGGTACCATTCTCTTTGTCCTGTCGAGAAGTATGATTTTCATTTTTGAATCACTCAAGTTTGTTGAGTATTGAAGAAGTTATGAACGTTTAAAGTTTACCCAGTTTCCGGCGAGTTTTCCAATTTTTCCGCGGACCAGTCACATTTGAGCTATTTTCTGGCCATCTCTGGCAACCATTGGGCTTCCAAATAGGTATAATCTTGTTCTACACTTTCCTATCTTCATTTTGATATATTATGGGTCGAATTTGGTTAAGAAACGATTGAGTTACGAAGCTTTGAAAATTGCCCAAAGAGTTTTTAACAGAAGGACCATTTGTGATGTGTTTGATCAATCTCAGGGACCATTTCTATTGATTTTCAATGTCAGGGACCAAAATGATGCGTTTGATCAATGTCAGGGACCATTTGTGATAAAAAGCCCTTTTTAGAAATAGTTGAATTTTCGGGCGAGTCGGGGCGATCGACCGCCACCCACGGCGGCGCGTTGCCAGGGGTTCATCAATGCTATTTTTAGGCTAAATTAAATGTCCTGAATTTAGTATTGATATTCGAATGACGTAGGTTGATCGTTTGAACCTAATTTCATTACGATACGTGGTTTGGCCAATATATGAATCAACGATCCGACCGTTGGATAATCACTAAACTTTGATACATTATAATACATAATATTTAAGGATATTAGGAACTTACGAAACAGGAATCTGACGTACGGATCTTCCCGAATTGGATTTGTAAGTTCATAAAATAAAATGTTAACCGCCACTTGGTTTTGGCAATTGGCGGAGATCCAACCGTTGGATCGTAACGAAACTTCAGTATGTTATTCTAGAAGCATAATGTGGATATTTGGAAGTTACGGATTGGAAATCCTATGTGTGGATCTTCCAGATCGAGTTACGTAGGGTTGTGGACCCTTCTTGAACGTCCTTAGGGATGTGTTTTACGTAAGTTACATGTTCTATCGATAAGAATTCTGAGATGTGGTTCGATAATTGTTCTAGGCACCGATCGTTCATGATGCCTCGATGTTTATGCTAGGGAGTCGTAGCGCGGACTCCAGGTGAGTGGGCTTTTGGTTATATATATATATATATATATATTACATGTTCCCAGAAACTGTTTTAAATAAGCGTATAGTTTAAGTGCCATGTCATACTTGTACTTTATTTTGGTATGTGCATTAGTATGTGTGTATGCATGATATCGTATGACGCTGTGGACGCCCATGTAAGCTTCAGGTGAGTACATATTGATGATAGTGATTGTAGTGTGTATGGTTATGTTTAGTTGCATTTAGTGCTCATTATCCTGCATCCCGGTGTTAGTGCTCCGCCTGAGGCCAGGGCCTAGCCTTCACGTGATCGTTCACCTCCCACACCACACGCTCACCTTGGATCCAAGGCAGGTGCCAGCCTGTCGTACTACAGACTACACTAGGTGGTTCCGACTCATAGGTGACTTGCGATACTTCGCACAACCTTCACGTGATCGTAGCACTTGAACGTATCTATTTACACCCAGCCTGTCGTACAGACCACATTAGGTGGTTCCGACTAGTGTGTAGGAATTGGTTTATAAGCTATAGGTTCAGCCGTACAGGTCACGTTAGGTGACTTCGGCTGCCATATCATATTATATTGATTCACATCATCTGACTTACATATTTATAGCTGAGATACTTGACATGGCACATACTTTGGTTTTCATTGCTTTCAAGCCTGATTTCTATATACGTATGTATTATTATTTTCTAGGAAGTTATACAGGTTTTACGGTGAGGGGTTATTATATTTTAAAAAGAAAGATGGTTTCAAAAACTTTGTTTTTGCCCACTCACGTTTTCTGTTTTGCTCCCCTCCAGGTTTTGGTTGTCGAAAGTTCGTATCGACGACGATTCTTGGCGAATCTCAGTATAGGTGGCTGCCCTTGAGGGTATGATTCTTACCCACTCTACTGTACTTTACTTATGCTCTGATATCGTGCGTGAAATGAGTTCATTCCCGTTCATAGCTCACTCTTGACTTTAGACATTATTAGGTTTAAATTTATTCACATTTTCCACATCACCATACTTTATGGCTTCGTCACCTTCCAAGTGTCGGCCAGCACAGCTCGATTCAGAATCCTAGTGAACTAACCGGGTCGTGATGTGTCAAATTTCCACTTCAATCGTGAACTGCACTATAAAAATATGTCCATACAAATATAACAAAATATTATTGACATCAATCATGAATTATGAGCTACATGATAGAAATATAAGCGGTAGTCAATTTCCACTTCAATCATGAACTGCATTATAAAAATATGTCCAAAAGGTTATTGAGAAAAAAATTTCTTTTGATATATTATTGACACTATACAAAAGTCATTGTGAGAGTCAAATTAACTTTCTATATTTATAATATATATATATATATATATGAGAAGTGTAAAATGATTTTTTTTTGAGTGTCAATAACAACATCTTTTGTTTAATTAAAAAAATAAAGGATATCAATTGCAAAAGTTTTGCACGTTATTTGAATAGAGTAATGCTAGGAGACCATATATTTATACCACATTATATGATATGGTAAATGATTCATGTAATCATTAGTTAATGGGGTAAAACTATTAATTGAAGTGTCATGTACAGATTACTTGCCACATCATATAATTCGTAATGACCATGGAAACTCAACTCAACGCTTCAAACATGATCAAGCGTTGAATGCAATGACCAATAATGTACATCGTGTGATCGTTATTACAAGCACCAAGTGATTTTCAAAGAATGAAAGCACTCATCATTTTCTTCCAAGATAATAATGGCTGGTACTTGTAACGCATAGTGGAGGTTGAAGTTTTGGAGAGATTTTTTAGTGTGTCCAGAATGCGAATACATACTTTATATGTCATCGTACAAGTGGAGAGGCACTTGGGAAAAAAAAAAAAAAAAAAAAAAAAAAAAAAAAAAAAAACCTTCCGCCCTACTTGTGTAATGACATATACCATGCTGCCCCAGACACGTTGAAAAACCTCTCTCGGAAGCTTTGAGGTATGGGCCATACCGTATGGCTGTTAGTTGGCATGATTGATAGTAATAAAGTTCTACCGCATGCATTCTTATCTATATGAGTGTGGAGGAGTTGCAGCCTTTTATGCAACCTAAACTCGCTTAAGAAACTGAATATGTGTTGTGCTTTAGCCGGTCAGTGCAAAATCATATTCAGATTATCTCATCAAAATACAATCCCACAGTTGAATAGTTTAAAATACAAGAAATAAAGACACCGAGAGAATTACGAGGTTTGGCAAAATCCTACCTACGTCCCCGGAGAGATATTGCTCTTCACTATAACTAGTACAAGATACACTTGAGTTAAATTGACATAACCCAAACCCCAGTCCCTTGTACTCTCATAAAATTTTCCCAAGAGCCTCACTCTACCCCAAGAGTTTCTCACTTTCACTCTCTATTTTCTCTCCTCTGTGTTCTCCTCCGGATGCTCTCTGATGCCTGCCCTCTCCCTCGGCAAGCATATCCCAATGCAAGGCTACTGCCTTCACTTAGAGCAACTCCAGTGTGGGAGCCCTCCCCCCCAGGCAATTCACTATTCAATCCACCTAGTGAATAGTAACTGCCCTTAATGAATAGTAACTGTCTTTTGCATCTCCAGCGTGGGAGCCCTCCCCTGGCAATAGGGCAATAAAATATTAGTTTTTTTAAAATAATACAAAATAAATTTATTTGTAATTTTGGATAAGATTTTTTTAAATCGTTCTCGTTGCGCTACCTGTCTTTATCCAAAAAGACAATTATTGAAAGTAGTTGAGAAAATATGAAATTGTGGTGTAAGGTAGATGACAATGACAATGAGAAGGTATTTATAGAAAAGTAAAAACAATTTTTTTAAAAAAATTTCAGATTTTTTTTTTCAGTTTTTTTACAATTTTTTTTTAATTTTTTATTCAACTAATTAATCTCTGCCGTTGGATTTTAAAAAAAATAGAATTCCACCAACACTCCAGATTGTGCCACGTGTCACAACGGTAACTTTTCTTAATTTTAAAACTATTTTTTTTAAATTTATAAAGGAGAATAATATCAACCGTTGATGTCAGATCCAATGGTTGATATTAAATAAGATTTTTTTTATTTTTTTTACCTTTGCAAATTGGATGGTCCAAATTATATAGCCGTTGAGATCCAACGGTAACTTTGTCAATCTGTAACGCGGGCCCCGGCTTCTGAAAAGGTGTCGGCTGACGCGCCCCCACGCGCGGTTGAGGCGCACGCGCCTGACAAAAAAAACAAAAATGGGCTGACGCCAGGATGACGTCAGCCCTTGCGTCATATCCACTCGGGCTCGTGGGCTGACAATTCCTCACAGACCCGGAGCTCGGGCCTCCACTCTCCCTCGGGCTGCCCACACTGGAGCTTCAAGGCCGGGCTATCTGGCCTTTTTTCCTGGCTTGTGCCCCGAGCAAACTCCCACGGTGGAGTTGCTCTTATAGGCATACACCAGCAATTATGCCAACAACCAAGACCAAGTCCACAAGGCAACACCCTTTTCTATACCTAGCCTATAAAGTACAACTTTTTCTCCATTTGCCATGTAATGCATAGAAACTAAAACATGCACAATTGCGTACAAGCAAACACAAAGTCAAGGCAGTCACCATGTCTTCTCTTGAAACAAGACTTCCATGCCACAACCGCAAGCCAAACACAAAATCACAAATGGCTGCTGCCATTTCCCTGTAGCATTCAGAAAGTTACACTATCAAAATTGTTGCCAACTCATAAGTATATGAACCAAACACAACAATATGGACACAATGCCAGTTTACATGGTAATAACAGATCAAGCAAAAAGAAAGGAAGGACCAAATTGGCAAGAAACAGATCCGCGGCCCTCAATGACTATATGCTCAATAATTTCCTGTTGCCGTGTTGCGTTGAACTCATTGACTTACCTTGTTTACCTAGGTAAAACATTAATAAAAATTGCTGGGTATATATTTTTTTATTGTTCCGATCTCTATATATACACAAAGGAAGGTGACCATTTACATATTCGTCCATTGAAAACAAAGTTAACTTCTATATACAGGTCTCTCTCTCTCTCTCTCTCTCTCTCTCTCTCTCTCTCTCTCCCCTTAAAGTGATGATAAAATATACATATTGTGACTTATAGATTGCATGTATGCAACAGATGCTTTGTAAGAAGAAACAAATAAAGAATATTGAAGAATGTGGAAGCTTAAGGTCGCAGATGGTGGCAATGATCCATACATCTACAGCACAAACAACTTCGTGGGAAGGCAGATATTTGAGTTTGATCCTGAAGCAGGAACTACCGAAGAGCGAGCTGAGGTGGAAGAAGCTCGTCTTCATTTCTACAATAACCGCTATCAGGTTAAGCCCAGTGGTGACCTCCTATGGCGAATGCAGGTATGCTTTAGTTCGTCCAAACTTATATCGTCAATTAGTTTACGCAACGTAAACCATGTTTCTAATGAATGTGATTCTAGTTACTTGGTTTCACCGATGTAGTTATTTATTAGAAGCAATTAATACTTGTGTCCACTTACCTATTTATCCACCCACTTATTATTAACGCACCATACAATAATCAAAGATCTTATTTTACTTTTTCATATTATCTAAATATCATATTTACAGAAAATCAATCAATTTGGAGATCATTTAGTCATTTATATATATCGAACATGATCAACGGTCTTAATAATAATTTATCAACCATCCATTCATTTGATGCATATGAGCGACTAAACGTTCTCTAACTTAATTGATTTTTAGAATATATAGTGAATAAACGTAATTGTAATAATGAAGTTTGTATGTAAAAAATGCGTTAACTACAAGTGAACAAGTACACCCATACAGTATTCTCTGTCATGAATGGCATGCAATGAAGCTAAGAAGATAAAATGAGGAAGCCAAATATAGCGTATGACGTGTGTATATAAATCCACAAGTTCCATAACAAGCTAGCATGATGCTAACATGTTCCTTGGATGCAACATAACATACTCTAACCACCCAATGACCCAAACAATAACCTTCACTTAAAAATGCATAGAGAGGAGACGCGTGTGTGTGAATAGCGTTGGACACTTTTAAGTTTTAACTTTTGATCTATGGGGAGTAATTTCATTTCTCATAATCTGCTTTTATTGGACTTTTTTATTTATTTTTAAAGTGAAATAATTCGAGGAGGAGAGAAAATATTACTTGAGAAAGAGGAGAGAAAATATTTTTAAAGGTTTACTCATTTGTTACTCAGTTGATTAATAGTATCCATCATGGCATTAGAAATTTTGATTAGTTTAATTTTTCCACCTTAATATTTTTTTTTTGTATAAAAATATTAGCATTCTACGCATGTTATCTTGCACTTACCCAAGTATATTTTCTTCCTTGGTTTTATGAAGTGCGATTGATATTTTTGAAGTACTATAACATCTCTATTTTAGTTGATTTTCTTCTTACTACTTAATACTAGGATTTAATAATATTGTTATTCACTTAAAATTAAATCTCGTGATGTCGAATTTGATATTAATTTATCTCCATCATTTAGTATAAATACAATTATTCTTGGTTGTGGGTTTTCTCGGGCCCCTGGGAACAGGAGGGGGTCCGTCCACTTTGACTTGAAAGGAGCCTTGGTCGGTGGATAACAATAATAAGAATAAATAATATAATAATAAATATAAAAAATCAGATTTTTTGTCTATCTTGTTTCTTGTACAAAATTTCCATTTTCCTATCTGATGGGTAGCACCAATAAATCTTTAGGGTTTATTAAAATTTAATTAATAATAATATCATCATCATAAATTTGTTTAATCATAACTTCAATCCTCTCATTAGTATCGCACTTAATTATCTGTTCACTTATCGGCAGTTCTTAAGGGAGAAGAACTTCAAACAGACAATTCCCCCAGTTAAAGTTGAGGATGGAGAGGAAATCACACATGAAAAGGCCACAACTTCATTAAGAAGGTCTGTCCACTTCTTTTCAGCACTGCAGGCTAGCGATGGCCATTGGCCTGCCGAAAATGCCGGCCCGTTGTTTTTCCTTCCTCCTTTGGTTAGTATTTAACATTGTCACCAGTTACTATCATGTTATATACCCACGCAATGTCCTACTTATATTAATGGTTTAAATTGACGCCTAACTTCTTAAAGTTTATGAGGTCACGTTTTGAACCCAATGTATATGAGTAATGCTAGGTAGATTGACTTTTTAGACCTATTTTGTAAATCATGTTATGTGTTATTAATAGAAAATAAGTAGTACTAATCCAATTTTTAACGACTATGTCTTATGGTTTAAATAGATAGTCTTTCTAGCATCACCCTAATGTATATGGGAGACTAAATTTCTAGACAAAATTTGCAAACTAAATTATGTGTCACCAGTAGGAATGAACATGTTTATCAGCATAATCCAATTATCAACTTTCACGTTATTTAGTTTACAAAATTTTATCTACGAATTTAATCTAGCATTACTCTAAATATATAATCTTGCAACTTTCAAAATTTGAGAGGAATAACTAAGTTTCTCTATGACTACACAGTTTACACCTAATGTCAACTTTCAAAAATGTGCAACCGACTATGAAAATATTTTACTTGCAATCCCATGTTCCCATTTTGGGGCTTAAAAATAAATAGCATATTTTCTCGAGTTTTTACCTAACTCCAAATATTTGGGGTTTTTATTAATTGCTCCTTCCAATTTTTTATCCAAAATTTGCAGGTCATGTGTCTTTACATTACAGGGCATCTTAACACTGTATTCCATGTAGAACACTGTAAAGAAATTCTGCGTTACATATACAATCATCAGGTACATATATATACATTTTGTTATTTTTTTCACACAAATTGGATAAAATTAAAAATTTTCAAAATGTGCTTATTTGTCTTAAACTACGAATAAGGGTTGCAGTTAAGTTGGCCAACAGTTTTCATTTCTGCATCCAAAATCCCGCTTGTATAAATAAAAATACTGAATAAATAATGCTAATTAATATGCATTAATGTTTTGGGTAATTCAGAACCAAGATGGTGGTTGGGGATTACACATTGAAGGACACAGCACCATGTTCTGCACAGCTCTCAGCTACATTTGTA